>JAHBBC010000026.1:0-578740 GCA_019915015.1 Auriscalpium vulgare
CTTACTTTAGCTTACTTTAGCTTACTTTAGCTTACTTTAGCTTACTTTAGCTTACTTTAGCTTACTTTAGCTTACTTTAGCTTACTTTAGCTTACTTTAGCTTACTTTAGCTTACTTTAGCTTACTTTAGCTTACTTTAGCTTACTTTAGCTTACTTTAGCTTACTTTAGCTTACTTTAGCTTACTTTAGCTTACTTTAGCTTACTTTAGTCTATAAGCACTGCTAACTTATTAGGGTCTATTTTAGATCAGGGTTGAAAGGTACCGCTACAAAACCCAATATTCTAATGGGGTTTAGGGTTTAGGGTTTGACCAGCGGCCAGACCAACCGACAGATGCTCCCTACGACCAAGCAGAGTCGGTGGAACCCTTCATCATATCTTTTCCCAGAGGAAACGCGCGGATGCCCGTTGGTCTTTCCCATCCAAGATGGCATGGGAGATTGCACAATGGGCTAAGCTTCGCGGCTCGACTTCCACCGCACTGACTGACCTCTTGAGCATTGATGGGGTGCGTTGACAGTTCTTGCGCGCAATGCGCAACTCTAACAGCGGATGCAGGTGTCCAATGCGCCGCAGCTGCCATTCAAAAACGCGAACGAACTGAAGGCCATCATAGACCGCCAGCTTCCCACACGGCCGACGTTCAAGCACGATAGGATCCAAGTCGGCGGTGAGAGATATGACTTCTATTACCGGGATACCTCGAATGCATCAAGGCGTTGTACAGTGACCCAGATTTCACGCCGTACATGACATTTGCCCCAGAGAGCCACTACGCCGACCGCGACCAGATGGTTCGGGTTTACAACCAAATGCACACAGGAAAATGGTGGTGGCGCGTGCAGGTAAGCCTTTCGTGCAGTCCCAGCCGCCAAGCAGTCTGATTCACCGTCTCCCGGCGCATACTTGAGGCCATGCAACCCAGTGCAACCTTTGTTCCTTTGATTGTATCGATGGATGGCACCCAATTGACGCAGTTTCGAAACAAATCAGCGTACCCTATCTATCTCACGATAGGGAACATCCCCAAGGAGATCCGCAGGAAACCATTTTGCCGCTGACAAGCCCCGTCCCGCGCTGGGAGGGGATCTCGACTGTCTTTTCGCATTTTCGACCAAGTCCTTGGTCACGTGACCTCGGCCTTCCTGCGCCATGATCGGAACACCCCGCCGACTCCCCACGCTGCTCGCACCACGCGCCTGAACACACACCCAGTCGCCACACGCTTGCCAGCACAGCATTTCCCACGCCCGTCACAACCCATCAGATTTCCATCAGACTCGCACAGCCTGGTCGCACTACAGCCAAGCTCGGCGCTCCGCAGCTCCGGAGCTCTCACGCCATCCGAGTACTGCCTCAGTAGCCCATTGTCCGCTCGCCCATTGTCCGCCGCACTCGCACAATTTCATGAGGACAAAGACGCGTTCTACCTGGCCGGCGCGGTGCAGAGCTTCGAGCTCCCGAAGCTGCACTCTATGCTGCACTACTCGGAGGCCATCAAGCTGTTCGGCACTACGGATAATTACAACCCAGAGTACGCCGAGCGCCTCCACATTGACCTGTGGAAGGATGCCTATATCGCCACCAATCACAACGACAAATATCCTCAAATGATGAAATGGCTGCTCCGCCGGGAGAAAATCATGCGCCACAATGTATTCATCAAGTGGCTGCTGAGCGGGATGCGAGCTATCGGCGACCTCAAGCGCGTTCAAATTCCGCAGCAATTGTGGATCAAACTCACCAAAAACCCAAGTGTGAAGGGTGTCTCATTTGCCAATGTTGCCACGCGATATGGCGCCGAAATGTTCAAAAATGATTTGGCCTGGTATATTGTCCAGTGGAACAACCCGACTTGGACGCCGGCCCGCGTCAAATGTATTGCGGCTGATTACACTGTCTTTTGGCTCAGTGGCAGCATTCCACAAGGTGAAGTTCTGGCATCCTGATGCCCAGGGCCGCGACGACGTGCCCCAGACTTTGGATTGCATCTATGCTCGCCCAGAGTATCGTGACACGCGGCGGTCGCTCCAGGAGGGACGATTTGACACGGCGCTGATTGATGATCGTGCGGTTGATGAGGACGAGTCACCGATTCATGGTACTGCATTCACCATTCAAATGAGTTTCTCCGGTTGCTAATGGCCATCACGATGTTCAGGGTTCCGGGCAGTACAGGTCAGAATAGTTTTCTCGATGTCGCAGACTGCCGTGGATATACAGAGGCCTGGAGTGGTCCGCTCAAAAAAGGCAATTATTGATGCCATCAGTGGCGGGACCCCGGGCACTACAGATGTGTCATGTACCTTCCCAATGCAGAAGTACAGAGTTCCAGCCAAGTTAATCCCCTTATCGGGTGGTATGGCAGAGTCGCACATGCTCAGTAACTTGGTATTGCTGTTCCAAGCTTTGAATTTGATCCGAGCTTGAGGAGGGAGATGCACGTCCGATATCACGTGACCACCTCGGAATTAGACTCTGGTGTTTCAGTGTGGCAATACATTTTCCGTCTTATTCTGAAGGGTTAGGAATACATTGCACCTCCAGATTTCGGAAGCCTGAGCATACTATGCCTTCCACTCAGTGCTCCCTCCTTGTTTTATTCTACACACCAATTGCCTCCTAACTCCGCGCTAACTCCGACGTTGCCTCTGCTGCCCGCGCAGCATGATCCTGTGCACTGCAATAATTGTTTGCCAACACCGGGCTACTACTTGCATATCTCCCCGCACACTTGTGCTATCTCATTGCTTTCTGTCATATAAATTCTTCATAAGTCGGAATAGGAGTTAGTAAGCGGCGAGTGCTTTGGCAACCTCGGAGTTGTGCCAGTCCGCACAAGTATACCATTCTCCCGGCATTTTCAGGTGCATTATATAAAATGGTTCAGATGTATGGTACAATGAGCAGATAGAGAAAATCAAACATACCAGGACGCGGAGAACAGGTCCGACTCTTAACTCCGAGTCTGAATCCCCAAGAGGGAGGTATTACTTACCATGCTCTCGTTATGCACATTTTCTGCACTGCTCTTGTGATCTACAGCCTCTTTGTTCCATGTTTTGTTCTACACAACCAGAATTGCCACAAGCTCTGGTCCGACACTTTGATCCGACTCTGGTCCGACACTTTGATCCGACTCTGGTCCGACACTTTGATCCGACTCTGGTCCGACTTTGGTCCGACACTCTGGTCCGACCCTTCCGGTCCAACTCCGACTCCAACTCTGCCTCTGCCGCCCGCAACATAATCATGTTTTGTTCTACACAACCAGAATTGCCACAAGCTCTGGTCAGACACTTTGATCCGACTCTGGTCCGACTCTGGTCCGACCCTTCCGGTCCAACACCGACTCCAACTCTGCCTCTGCCGCCCGCAACATAAGTCTGCAAACTCCGTCCATTGTCAGCCCGGATACGTGTCCGCTTCACCTCGCACATGCTCCATACCATTGTTCTTCTGTCATTTCAATTCTTCAAATGTCGGAATAGGAGTTATGCACTTTGCAATGTTGGATGGTCCGCACAAGTCCACTCTTGAGCTCCCGATATTGTCGGTTGCATGATACAGGCCGCAATTGTAATTCCGAGTTATGCAGATGGAGAATGAACACACCAAGTGCACTCTACGGAATGAACATTAAGTCCGACTTTTGGCAATTTGGCCCCACAGGTTGGTCTGCTTCTTTCACCCTCCTTCAACACATTCATCATGTGTATCATTTGTATCCTTTACTATTTACTGCCCCGTCAGCTTTGGCTACAAGTGCTCATCACTGGATATTGATCTATCATTATATATTATCTGACTAATACAGGTAGGAGTTCAGGGGGACAGGGTGAGCCGAGCCTGCCGGGACCTCTCGATCGAAGCTGACCACTCCAGGCCTCCGTATGGAGACGGGGTTCAAGGGCGTTGATCCTACCAGGAAGCCTCCGAAACACCTCGCCTATGTGGAATGGTTCACCAAGTTCCGCCCTACTGCCGACAACAACCACAACATGTACAGAGTATCGCGTGCAGTGGAGGCGGATCAGCGTATGATCAGCATAGTGCCGGTGGAGCGGCTGCAGAGGAGCATCCATATGCTGCCCGTTTTTGGAGCGGAGGTCCCTCGGGAGTGGAAGAGTTCCACAGTGCTCGATAGAGCAGCACAATTTTACTTAAATTGCTTTACGGATCGCACGATGTACATTACGCTTTACTGAAGGAACGCATGTCTTTCTCGAGCTCAGACACCTTTGAGAAGAGCCCCAGCTTCTCCCTCCAACGGCCCGCAGCCTCAGTCTTGAACTTCTGCGCGAGCGAGGGGTCTTCATTCTGCATCGTGGCCTCGGTTCGCAGGCCGTAGGTCCACCAACGGACCAGCGAGCCCGCGAAATGCTGAGTGAATGATTGGCGTGTTTCCCCCGGTTGAATGGCCGTGTTTGAGTGGGTAAGGATGGCCGAAGGAATTAAAATGGTAGAACCTGGCGGGAACTCAATGAGGAGCTTGAGATCCCAGAGTATGAGATGGCCCCCTAGCTTGTAGTTGAAGTTCCCAAGGGCCGTAATCGCGCACCAGCCGTACGGCACGTTGCGAGAATCACGGTGCGGAATGGTGGCCGCCCTCGGGCCAAAGTTAAACGTTGCGGCGGGGAAGATGCTGTTCTGGAATGGCTTCTCCAACGTGGGGTTGTCCTTCTGGATGTCGACGAGAACCTTGTCGAGATGCTGGTACATGAGGGGAGCGCCAGTGAAGACACCAGCTGCACAAGTCGTCAGATGATTGCTAGCCATGGCTATAACGGCGCACGCACCGTTTGCCTGGCCTGCATACCGCACGAACGAGGGGTGGCGCACGAGGCGATCCAGCGCCCGCTTGTGGTTGACGTTGTTGATCGGGATGTTGAACGGCGTCTGTCGCGACAGCAAATTAGCTCGGAGAAACGAGCGACTTGTCAGTGACGCACCTTGGGCCCGCCGCCGAAGGAGAAGCCTGTGCTCAGCGTAGGATATTGGCCTCTGCCATTCCCGTGCTGGGCCGCAGTCAGCTTGCATTCTTTCCGGACCTCGTCCATGGCCGCGCTCGCGTCCGGGGCAAGGTCCTTGTACCCGGGATCTCTCTTCGGCGCGCAAATCAGGCGCGCAATGACGCGCTGATCGCGGTCGACAATGACGTGGCTGTCACTAGCCATACCCATCAGCTGGTGAGCCGGTATGAGAACGTGTCTGCTTACTCGCCATCCCAGGCTTTGAGACCGAAGGTGGGATCTTGAAGGAGTATTCTGGCATCGACAACGGTGCCCTTGTAGGGAACGGCGGCTGGCGCAATGCCCTGCGCTTTGGCGACGAATGCCCCTTTGGCAGCAGGGAGTAGTTCGGAGTCCTGGGTGGTGGCCGTGGCGGACGGCCGTCCGTACTTTTTGATGATGCGTGCGGTCGGCCTGGGGAGGGCGGACGGGCTGAACGCTCGTTCAGCCTTGCGCTTCTCGCAGCGGACCTTGCGCCTGTAGAAATGGGCCGGTTTTTCGTCGTGTCGCGGACCGTCGGCGGCGCGGAACGCGCTGGTGATGGCGGGTGGCGCCTTGGCGTGGCGACGGTCGCGGGGCATGGCCTGTGGGCCGACGACGTCGGTGAGCAGGTTTGGATTGGGCGAAGGCAGGGCGGCGAGGGCGGCAGAAGGGCGCGTAGTGGCTGGCATCGTTCGTGGACTGTCGACGGCGCCGAGCATGCTGGCGGGGTCCGAGGGCGCCGCAGGGCAGGGAGGCGCGGCGGTGGAGCTATCACGCGGGGTCGGCGTCGCAGGTGGCGGGTTGGGTGTGGGGTAGCCTTCATCAACTATGGCTTGAAATAGGTCTTCAACGTTGAACGCGTCCGCCGCTCCAGAGTCGGCCGCTGCGTCGGCGTCGAGAGGGAACGTGTTGCGGATGGCCGCGGCGAGGTCGAACGAGAGCGGTGCCTGGTATATACTGTATGGGGAGTATTCTTTTTTGGAGCGAAGCTGGTCGCCGGTTAGTAAGGGCAAAAGATGAGCAGCAGCAGGCTAGACGAACCATTGTTGAGTAAGTCGCAGCTCGCGCCTCGGTTGCGCCTCGCTTTGCGTCGGATTGAGAGGCCTGAAGAAGAAGTAGGTTAGCAAGATGTTGAGAGCACGGAACAGGAGCCAAGAGACGCCAGGAGTGGCATCATGCAAGGCAAAGAGAGCACTTTCCTTGCTGCCCTTCGCTGCTTTATGCTGCGTCTCGAAGCCTGTTGAAGAAAAGAGTAGGTCAGCAAACGCGTCGCAAGTGCGGGACGGGTGCCAAGAGACGCCAGGAGTGGCGTCATGCAAGGCCAAGAGGGGACTTTCCTTTCCACAGGGCCTTGCCAGTGCGCGTAGCGAGGAGGCTGTGGGAGAGGTGAAGGAGGGGAGCCGGGTGTTCGTTGATCGCGACGCGTGAAGCGTGACACATGATGTGTGACTGCGGATGGAGACGCGACACGGAGGCTTTCTCCCTCGCGCCTCTCCATCTTCCCACCCAGGCGCCTCCCGCCATGGCCCATCATATTCTTCAAGCCAACGTCAATATTTTCCTGGGCGAGCCTGGCGAATATGTGCCTAAGCCGCGCGCCTGCCTGCACAGATGCTGACTTGTGTCTTTCCTGTAGGTCATCGACCTCCCGCAGCTACGCGATGCGTGGTGGGTAGCTCACATTGTACCTGCCGCCTCGACGAACGCCGGCTCCACCTTCGTCGCAACAGGCGGCACTTTCCAGTCCACGGACAGCCCCGCTCCGCCATTCGGGCCTCCCTTTAACGGCGCAGCGAACTTCGCCACCACGGCCTTCTCCCCCGCCTTCCCCGCTGCTGCGTTTGACCCCACCTCCGCCTTCCCCGCTGCTGCGTTTGACCCCACCTCCTCCTCCAACTCCGTCGCGAGCAACCCCGGGGCGTCACGCCCGGCGTCGCGCCCCTCGTGCATCCTACTCCAACCGTCGCCGCCCCCATACCCACGCCGCTCTTCTCCGAGTCCGCCGGCGCCTTTCTCACAGGCGCTCTTCCCGAAGCGGCTGCGAGCGCAGCACCGTTCATCACCACCACCGCGCTCTTCGTCGCCAACTCGCCAGTGACCTACGGTGCCCCACCATCCAGTGGCCCGAGGACGCCTCCACCGTCCCCAGCACAGACCCCTGCGCCATCCCCCGCACTCGCCTTGGTCACAACCGCTGCAGCGGGCACATTGGTTGTGGACGACGACAGCGTGCCGTTCCGGCCGCTCACCCCCGCGCCAGTGCACAGGCGCGCGCGGGCACGTCGCGGGGGCTCACCGCCTCCCCCGGTGCCTCCAGTCGGCGCCGTCCCGCGGCCGCCTCCAATGAGCCCGTTCGGCGGCGCTAACGCGTTCGTTGTGGAGGACGCTGTGGATGACCTGGCCATTTGAAGAAAATTTGGTATGTGGCTTGCTGGTTGGGTCGCTCATACCGTCGTCTAACTGCCTGCTTTCACCGCTTAGCGTTTGGACACAGTCTCATTGAGTTGTTACTTGCGTCCCACCACGACTTGTTTGCGTTGCTCATACCCTTGTCTCACTGCTTGCCTTCACTGCTTTGCTTTCGGAGAATTTCTTGTTTGCTTGTTACTTGCGTCTCACCATGAATATGTTGCTGACATAGCTTGATTGTACTTACACAAATAAGACACGATTGGAGCTCCTTTCTCGTCGCGCATGCCTCAAGAAAGTCTTTCATACTGTAGCTAAAGACAACCGCAATGATCCGGCCCTATTCATTTCCCTCAGCACGACGCGGGCTGCCGAGCACAACGCGGGCTGCCGAGCACAACGCGGGCTGCCGAGCACAACGCGGGCTGCCGACAAACAACAGCGGTGCACCTTCCTCTTTTCACGCCTGCTTCGCCTGGCGGGCACGCTTGCGCTGGCGAGGCGTGCAATCCGCAGGCGCCGGGTTCGACAGCGCGGCCTCCGAAAGTCTGAGGGATGAAGTGAGCTAAGAGGCGGCAGAGATATGCAAAGAAGGGCGCACGAAGACGGGTTCGTCATCTCGAAGTACCCAGGACGGCCATCGATGGGCACAAGCTGAGCCTCGGCCGGGCTGAGGAAGAGCAGGCCATCGCTGGCAGCATACTCGCCCCAGTCCGACGGCGTCCTTGCGCGTGTTCCATCATCGGACGGCGTGGCCTCGCGCGATCCTGATGCTGCGGCCTGCTGCGTGGCGGGCTGTTCGACTGCAATAGCACGCGCTGCGCAATCAGGGGTGGCGGGATGGTCCATGGCCATGGGTGTGTGCACGGCGGCGGGAGTGGGGCCGTCTGGGCGATCGAGGGCCCGCGGTTCGTTTGTGCCAGGAGGAGGGGGCGCGCCCGAGAGGTCGCCTTCGCTGTGGGCGTGCGTGGTATCAGGATCTCGGGGAGCTGGGCCGCGCGCAGCAGACGGGGCGTTGTCTCCAGGGAGCGCATGTTGGGCGAGTTGGGAGGCACGCACAGCAGCGCTGGCGTCGGCGGTGCCGCCACTATACTTGGGCTGTGAAGTGACTTGCATGTGCTAGTAAGACACGAGGTCAGAAGAGAGGGTCGCGGTTGAGAGCAGCGCGTACGCACCGTGCCTACACCGCCATCATTTGGCCTGAAAGCCACCTCAACCGTGCCGTAACCTGACATGACAACGGCCACATCTTTCAGGGTGTCCTGAACGCCTAATGAGCACGGAAATGGGGGGCATGAAGGGGAAGAACGGACGTTGGGCCAGAAAGCCATCGAGCAGAGACGAAGGGAGCCGGGGTGTCGGACAGGGCGTCACATTTTGCGCGAGTCGCCTTGTTCTTATCTCACTCCCTTGTGCCCATCACTCAACTTTCACCATGGAATCACACATCCGCTTCAACGTGGAGGTTGCCCCTAGCAACGTGGAGGTTGCCCCTAGTCGCGTTGTGGTGTGTGTCGTGCCGTTTGCTTACGATTTCGTTGCGCTGACTTTGTTGCACGCAGGTACTCACGCTGGTGGTGTCTCCTGCCGGGATCGCGGTCGGGGACTTGCACGGTCTCGCAGCACTCAGCGGATTCGACACGCTTGGGACCGTACAGATTTTTCCAGCGGTAGAGCTTCACCTGTTTCCAATATACGACACTCTTGTCTTCATCCGAGAGCGAAGAGAATGCGGCACCATCGAAAAGCGTGTTTGCAAGTGTCGTCAATGTAGGGCCGCCGCCGCCGATCTGCGATGTGCGACGTAGATATATCCCGACCTTTTCGTTCGACGAAGCCCTCAAGCCAACGCAAGGCTTGTCTACCATGATCACAGTGGCGCGCTTTCCCTTGGGCGGAGCACCTCCCCAGAAAGCTTCCAGCCGGTGGGATTTCGCAGGTGCCGTGCGGGGACATAGAGGGACGTGATCCTTAAAAGCCTTCACTTGGAAAGGCTGGGTCATTAGCTTCTCTTCCTCGCATCCGGAGCACCAGACATATCGGACATTGTCTTGGTTGAATTGAGCTTGAGCGTCGAGTTCACGAATCTTGGCGACAAAGACGTCGTAGCGCCGACGATCTCTTACTGAAAGAGTTGAAGGGGACAGGATAGATGAGTTTGCAGCGCGCGTTCTGATAGACGATGCTGAATTTCCCACTGCAGCTTTAAGGCTGGGCGCAACACGTGGGCGCTTCGCCTCGATAGCTAGCGAGTCGTTCGAGCGCTTGTGCTTTGTTGGCTTCGACCACTCTGCTCTCTCCTTCCCATCCCCCAAAGACCTCGAGCTTGCATCCGTTTCACTTCCACTGCCGACCCGCAACTTCTGTTTGACCCAACAACTGCTTTCTGTGCCTTCTTCAACGTATTCTTGGGACTCGGCGGCCTCTTGAAGATACCCCATACCTTCGGTGACTGACGACGTGGCGATGGTGCGGCAGCGATATCTTCATTAGATGGGGATCTCGACCGAAAATCTGCATTGGAGGATGCAGACGCGAAGTCGGAGGGGGAGTATCGATGAGCATGTAAATGCCATGGGCTCTGTCCTCTACGGGAGGTGACAATAATGTTAGCGAGCTTGACAAATGATTGAATCCTCGACAGGATGTAAGTATTACGATGGCACTTTTACGCCTGGGGGAGCCTGTTTTCATGCCAGTGGAGCGCAGTCATGGGCAACAGCTGTCCGTCGCGGACGGACGGACGGACGGCTCGCGGCACTCCTACGCAATCACGTGACCTATATGAGGTGGCCTGCGAGCGTCCGTCCGGGACGGACGCGCACACCTCCACCCCAGGATAGCGACCTTGACACATTCTGAAATCCTCGAGAGCATGCGTCACGATAAGCCCTGTTTACGCGCCATATCAGGTAAAGGTTGTTATCATGCCGGCGGAGCGCAGCCAAAATATGTGGGCAAACGGCTCGCGGCTCTCATGCAAAATCACGTGACCTGTCTGGGGTGGTCTGGGAGCGTCCGTCCCGGACGGACGCGCCCATCCCCTCAGAGCGACCTCAACAACCCATCCCACGGAGCATTGCCAAACCCCCGCCTTAGCAACAACCACCGCTTTCGAGGTGTTGAATAGCGAATTATGGTGGCGGAATACCTTAATTTCCCCTGCTTGGAAGGTGTCAACTATTGTGATGTTTCAGGCCCGTTTACATTCCTCTCTGCGCTATGTTTATATCTCGCCGCGCGCTGCGCGGTCCGTCCTCGACGTTCATCCTGCGTGACATGATGGTGCGACAACACTTGTTTGGAACTAGACTTAAAACCACTTGTACCTAAGCCACCTTCACCATATAGACCGTACAGCGCCACCTCTTTATCTTTAGCCCTTGAAGCTACCTCCTCCCAAGCCGCGAGTATCGCATTTGTCATCCGAGGTGTGCGCGTTCGTCCTGGGCGGACGCTCCCACACCAACTCATGCAGCCTATCCACCGGGCTCACAGCGTCCTGTCCAATCAGCGTCTGGATTGCTTGCAGGGTGGTAATCGCTAGGGGCGAAATGATTCATAATATAACATACATCCGCATCCCATGTAGCTCTCCCACTCTGTGTAAGTATGTAAAAGGACCGATATACTTACAGAATTCATGGGCGGCTCGACTTTGGTCCCTTGCGGATTGCCCCGAGTGGACCCATTTCCTTCGTAGCCTGCATGAAGTCGTCGTCGGTCGTGAGGTTCCGACGTCCACGACCCGCCTTTTTTTTGGGTGGGCTGCTAACCCTTGGTGAGTCGGGGCGTTTGCGTTTGACTTCCTCAACTGTCCTGGAGGACGTGGTTCCAGCGCCGACGTCGTCGGCCATTTGGGAAGAGGATACCATGTCGAGTGTTCGGTTAAGATGAGGCTCGGCCCATTGGAGACCAGGCGACTCCGCCCTGTAGTCCAAGTCCCATGTCGAAGCCGCTGAGGGGCCGGACGACGGGCTCCTGGTTGGGGGAAGGGAGGGCGAGCAGAAGTTGTCTGCCACAAGGTGCTCGCGCAGTACAGAAATCTCCTCATTTGTGCTCTCAGCGGGAGAGTTGGGACCGCGCAAGCTGCTGGTAGGGGGAGGGGTCCTGGTCCCCGGGCCGGAAGGGTAGCCGGGTGCGCGCGTGGCTGTCGGCTCCGGCACGGCAGTTCCTTGGCGTGACTCCGTAGCGGCCTCATTTTCATTGGGCGTGTCGTCATAGCCCGATGGTTTGGACATCTCGAGTGCTGCAGAGGCAGGGGTAGTGTGCAACGGCGTGCTGGTCCTGGTGCCGGATGGGGAGGGTGCGCGTGTGCCGGTCGGATCTGGCACATCGGATGGTTTGCATGACTCCCAAGTGACCTGATTGGCATTGGTCGTATCGTCAGAGCCCGATGGTTTGGACACCTCGAGAGCTGGAGGCGTCGTCGAGGTACTGGATGGTCGGCTTGCAGCTGTGGCATGGCCAGCTTTGTCTACTCTGGAACCTTTGGACGATGCTTTCTGTTTGTCACGCTTCGCCCGCTTCTTCGGCTTAGGTAGAGATTCGTGCGAGTCGTCGTCGTCCATATTGCCTTCCAAGAAGTCCAAGAAGGTTAGACGAAAATGTTCCATCGCATGCCGGATTCGACGTACCTCTTGGTGGTGCGCCTTTAACAAATGCATCTTGTAAGATGTGCTTGTCAAAAGACAGGTTGTTGAGGAAGACGTCTGGGGTCCTGTTGGCAATGAGGCGGTAGATGTACACCTGCTTGGATTGAGGTTGCCGCCAAACCCTCCCAATGAGCTGCTGATCCAGCATAACGGTCCAAAGCACATCCTGAAAGTATTCAGCGTGCGCTGAGAAAGTGCTTAGCTGACGACATACAATGATAATGAGTATGTTTGCGAATGCCATGTTCAACCCGACGGAGCCTACGGAAGACATCAACAACACTGGGCACTTGGGGTCCGCCTCAAACGTCTTGAGTGTTTTTGCGCGCACTGCTGCGCTAACGTTGCCAGTGATCGACATATAGTTAATGCCGAAAGCTTTGAGGACCTGAATTTCGCAGAGTTCTCAGCCGACTAAAATAAAATCCTAAATTTGCCGCTTACTGTCTCGATCAGTGGGAAAGAGCTGACGAAGTAGGCATAAACTATTATCTTATCCCCACCCGAGGCGGGGTTAGTGATGGCCTTAGGCGCATTGAATTGCTTGGTCTGAGAATCGTTGTAGGACAGACTCTTCGCGCCTGGGGTGGAGATATGGTGCACTATGATCTCCAGCAGGGCGTGCATCTTGGCTGATGGATCTTTCAGATAGGCGTCCCGCGTCGCCGGAATGTCGGCTGTTGATACGTCATCGCAGAGTCGGTGAAGGACAACCTGGCGGATAGAGAGGTAGAAACGCTACGAGGTATCAGCTGGTATCAGCAACAGGGCATGCTCAAATCCGATAACTTGAATGCTGTGAATGCCAGGTATTTATTTCGCCATCACAGGGATTTTCGCCGACAACGTCTCGCGCGGCTGTGCTGTCGTATTCCGTCCAGCACGACCGCCCCATACGCAGGGCTAGCACCTCCCGCCAGTGCCTACCCTCCCGCGTGTCCGTCCAGGACGGACAGCGTGGGCGGCGGTGCATGAGACAACACGCCGTTACGTACTCAGAGGACCACCTCCCGCGTGTCCGTCCAGGACGGACACTGAACGCTCACGAGGGAGATGGCAAGCAATGACTTGAATGGAGTAAAGCACTCACCGTGCGGAATTGCTTCAGGGCTGTAGGGTTATTTTCTGCCTCCACTGCGGTGAGACGTTCGAGGTTTTCGTACTCGGGAGGGAACAAGTCGACCAGCCACTGGACCTCCTGATACGGTGGAAGGCCGGATATTGGCTTGCTCTCGTTGTCCAAGGAAGTCGCGGTACGTCTGATAACCGCGCCGTCGAAGTACTCCCGTACCTTACTGATCGCTGTTTGTGCAGCATGTGCGGCCTCTGACACTGGTGCTTCTGTAGCATCGCCATGGACGACTCCACGCACAACCTCGAGCCCGTCCTGGCTTTTGTGCTTCTGGCGATCTCGCTTGGCAGCGGCGTTGATGTCTGAGGTGAGGGACCGCAGGATCAATGTTGACTCCTCGCTACACCCCGGGAGCCCAAGGACACGACCGAGGTACCACAGGTCCTGCAATGGCTCAGTGAAGTCGTGCAGGTCAGGACCACGGTAGCTCACTGATAATTTGTTCTGGATCGGGGTGGCTGTCATCGCAATGAAGATTTTGCAGTGCTTCTCCAACGAGCGGGCAGCCCAGTGATTGCCGTTCAGCCGGCGTGCTTCGTGCGCCTCATCGTACGCAGTGACGAGAAATGTCTGCGCGAAAATCGTATTCTTCTCCGCGTCGAGTCCAATACCAGGGTTCTTCATGGGGTACCCTTTTTCGTCCCTCTTGCCTGTTCCGTACAGTTTTTTGGCATCCGCCACGACAGCCTTGAGATGCAGCTGAATGGGTGGACATACATCGTCGTGGGGCGGTGGACGTACCGAGTGAGATGCAACATACACGCGCTTGTGTGGGGGCAGCTTGGCTTGTTCTTCGAGGGCGTCGACCCATTGCTCTCTTTTGTGGGGGGTTCCCGTCCAAGGGATAACGTCCAGGCTACCAGGCTTGAGGAAGCGGCGGGCTTCGTCACAGACCTGACTGACCAGGCCAGGAGGCACCACAATGAGGAAGGGAGTGGCTGGCAGGGTGCCCGATTTGCCAGATCTGTCCTTCCATGCTACGGTGCACTGGGTTAGGGATGGTAAACTACAGGCGCAGAATGGTGCGACTTACTCCACTCTCCCGGATATGAGCCATGCTTGCAGTGGTATTCCCGGTAGAAATCAAGCATAGCGAAGAGCCCAATAACCTGAAGGGTCTTCCCCAATCCGACATCGTCCATAAGCAGCACTGGGCTCGATGTGCTTGCACGCGTCAGCATCCTGTGAATACCAACAACTTGATGCCAGCGCGGACGGAGCGGCTCGCCATTGTCGTCAAACCAGGCGTCGTCGCCTCTAGTGTGAACCCCGGCTGGGTCATACTTGGCATTGAAGAGGGGAATACAGTCCTTGACCCCCAGGAGCTTCCATAGGTCGTCCATCGACTTTGTTTGATACTGCTCCACCCCGCTGTCCCAGTCGACAGGTGCCGCACGGTCGACGTCAATGTCGGGCAAGGATGCCTCAGCGTGCACATCTGACATGAGGGAGGATATGGCGGACGCGAGCGACTCTGCGTCTTCAGCGCTGGAAAGCAATTTCAACGCGTCGCGTAGAGCTTTTGGCAAGGCTGTGCATGTTCGTCAGTGTCAAGAGCACCCATGAGCCAAGGAGAGCTTACAGGATGGGACGGCACCGGGGCCTGTCTGCAGCTCTTCTCGAATGTGAATGAGATTCTCCTTGTGGCGCTCAAGAACGCCTTCTGACTCGCCCCAGATGTCGACAATATGTTGCAATTTCCGTTGCTTTGCGGCATAGCCGCGCAGGACGGCTCTTGTGACGTCACCTCCGGGTGAGGATAGGGCTGCACCCGGGATGAGTTGGCGGACAGTAAATGTGAAACCAAGCCTACTCACACGCCCAGGTGTCGTCGAGCTCTTCCGTTATGCTCTTTGCTCTCGCCTTGTCGCGCCCGAATTTTTTACGGAAGGCGTTCCACATGGCGGCCACCACCGAGGACAAAAACTCCTGCACCTCCCGCTTGGGCAGGGGCATCGGTTTTGTTGGGTCGTTCATTGCGTCCTTACCAAATAAAGCTTCGGCAATTGCCGGGTACATGGCGGCCACCCCGGAGTACTCCATCTCTGGGAAGTCGCTCTTCGTGATGTCATAAGCGTAGCGACTGGGGTGAATATGACCTGCGTACCTCGATATTCTCCACGATCTGGGGGGGAGTACGATCCGCATCCGCGAGGATTTGTTCCAACACGACGTCAACCCCCCACTGGTCCCAGCGGTCACGACAGAACTTCGTCCACCCTTCACGACCCGCTTTGTCATTGTTGTTCCTTGCGCGGCTGAAAAGTAATGGGTTTTCAGCAGCCCAGAACTTCTGGGCGTATGCTGTGATCTGTTCCAGCTGGGTAGGAGTGAGGCCCAGCTCTCTTGCGTCGGCCGCGGGTAGATACGGAGGTATGATTTTCCCAGTCCGCTCCTGCCATTCGGGCCACTCCCAAACACCGGAGTGGCGACTGAGCTGGAGCAGGGCGTGGCTCGGCGTGAATGTAGGCATCATATTTCTTACTGCCACGGAACGGCGGCTTATTTATACGTTCGGACCGCATGTACTCCGGATCAAAACATTGTCTGCAGGGTTGATGGCCGTGCTACCCTGCCCCTGGGAAGGATGATATAAAAAGGGAGCAACGAAAACCCTAAGCTCCTCTGAATAGCAGCATGGCCGCCCCCAGAGCACCCCATGAAGACCTGCCCGAACGTCAAGTCAGTCTAAAGACATTCGTCAAAGAAGCCGCCACTAGCCTTATGAGTGCCCAGCTGGTCGACGATGACGGGGAGGCAGAGGCTATTGTTGCCCAGGCCCGAGTTACCGAGTTCATCGATCTCGTTTTGTGCGGGCGCTGTGAGTTCGAGGATGAAGACGGGGACGACGTGCTGCATCGCGTGCGTGTGAACGCTCGACAAGGCTTGGCCGCAACGGACCCGACGAACTTCACAGTAACCCGCGACCTGGACTCGGCCCTCGGGATTACAAGGAACCTCCCCTTCTCCGTACCATTCTCGTTTTATCCTGTCCCACCTCTCAAGAATATTTTGAGCACCCCCGTTCATCTCAAAGGACCCGTGGCCGACGAGGTAAGTAATTTTGTGGATAGCCCGTCGTCGTTACTAAAAACGTCACAGAACGGCGAAGAAATTGACGTCCCCCTTCACAAGATCCCCAACATTTGCATCGGCAAATTCGGCACCAGGCACCAAACTCGCGCATTCTTTCCCAGCTTGTACAAGAAAGTGGAGAAAGTGACTCAGGCCCAAATGAGGAGATGGTACGACGAGTGCGTCCGACCTGCTTTGCAAGCGGTAGCGCCGGAGAGGATGGCCCACTGGCCACCAGATTATGACTCCGCCATGCGGCTGGACAGAGACGTAAGGGGCATGATCCACCTGGGTACCGTGGACATCCCCAGCGACGAACTGGTTGCGTTCACTCAGGCCCTGCGCGACAGGTGCGAAGCTCACTCAGACTTCGAGGACGTTTATTTCGGTCATGAGATCAGAGGTCTCAAGGAAGCGCATACACATCACCCTTCGGACCACGACGCGCGCGCACGAGCCCTTGCCGACTTCACTTCGTGTCTCGACATGGGACGCATCAACGACGACGAGTGGTGGGTCGATGTAGCCCTGGAGATCCACAGCAGGGCCGCAGGCGTCGTGCAGTGGCTGGACACCGCGCCCACCCAGATTCTCAAAGAGGTCCTTCCCCATGCCACGGACGGCCAAATCGAGAGACTGCGGAGGGGCAGGCGGTTCTACACAGACACTGTTGCCCAGATCGGAGATTTTGCCGGCTTTCGAGTGGAGCCCGGCGCTGCCGGCACCCAAGATGGCGTCCAGTACATCAATGTGTACACCACGGACAAGGCAGTAACGTACCAGTTGCACCATGGGTTGTGGAGGAGGCGCAGTGCCAAGGATACCTTACCGACCGAGATCGCTCGGTTGACCGCGGACATTGAGAGGATGAAGGAGACGTATCAGTCGTGCATGGGGCTCAATCCACAAGTTGGGACTGCCAGGCTGGAGATCCGTGTTCGGATGTGCGATGCGTCAGACGTACTGCGGGGCCTGCCCGACAGGATACTCAGGGAGTGCGTCGCGGTCGTGCCACCCAACGTCTGGTGGTAAGTCTCGCAACCTGCCGCTTCTACGTATGCATTCTGATCCCCGCCAACTATCCACACAGGATGTTCAAGGTGTACCGACTTTCTGGCCTGTTCCTCGTCCTGAAGGCATTCCAGGACACGCCCAACAAAGCCGTTCGTTCAATCCCAGAGGCGCTCACGCTTGGGGCAATCATCATCTACATGCTGAATGCTCTAAATTACCGCCCTCAGGCAAGCGAGGACGAGGTCGAGCTCCTAGACTGGTGCTGTTATCACCAGCCCAGAGAGGTACAAGGAGAAGACGTCGAGGACGACCGGGACTGGGAGCCGCTTCACTACCAGTTTGGCGTATACTTCATATCCGGTATCGTGGAGCAGAGCGGTGTGCCGCGGATGTACTATCGCATGGTAGTGCCGAACGATGTGCTCCGAAAGCTGTACGGCGTAGACACAATGGCGGACCTCAGGGCGGCATTCCATCTCTCCGTTACCCGCGCAGACAAGTCGTTCATTAACCAGACTCGCACGAAAAACCGCCGTCGAAACCGTCGAAACCTCCTCACTCTGGTGGATCCCGATCAGCTCCCACTGGCGTCGTTCAACCTGGACGAGGACAGTATACCAATGCAGCCACTTGCTCAAGCCGCAGGAGACGACGTTGAGGATGATGGCGTTGCCAGGGACGACGAAGATGGTCTGAACAACACTGTATCGCAGATCTGGGCTACCTTCGCCTTTGACCTCCTCGATAACGGCCCAAACATGAAAGCGTCCTCAGCAGGAAGTTACATTACAATGTCCAGTGCCGACCGGGAGGGCGTGACGGACAACATATTCCGACAGACTGACCTCTCAGGCGTTTTCCTGCGGGTTGCATTGAAAATGGTGACAGCCGAATCCTGGCATACCGTCCACTTCGATCACTGGTTTCCAGCTGAGATCCGGAAAACCGCCTGGAGACAGAATTTCAATAACTTCCCATACTGGCAACGCTGGGCGAAATTGATCGACGGCCTCAGTCCAGAGGGCATCAGCAAGGTCAGGAACGCCATCTGGGTCCAAAAGTTCAGGGACCTTGTTTGGCTGCCGTTTTCGGAGGCCGGGCGGGCATGGCGGACCGGAGTCCAGAAGGACCCCAGGTTACGACATTTGCCCCAGGGGGAAGAAGGGTTGCGATGTGTGTTGTTGGTGGTGAATGAGGGGACTAGGAAGACTTTGCAGGACTTCACGCTGAATGCGTAGAACACGGCGGAGGACGGGTTATATTGAATGTGATCATCATATTCGCAATGATAATGGGGCATGACGATCGCCCGCCTGTGTTCCATGCCAAGATTTGTCCGTCTGGGACGGACGTCTGTGGGGGCGCCCACTAATCCAATCTCAGAACAGGCGGATACGGTGTGCTTCGATTACAACGCCGAGGCAAGCACCGTGTCAATCTTGGACGGACAGTGAGGGGGGGCTCAGGGTTTAGGACGATCGCACGCCTGTTGGACGAGCCAAAGATTGTCCGTCCAGGACGGACGCCTGTGAGAGGGCCCACATATCGTCTCTTAGGCGGTGTGTGTCGTTTACCAGACCGAGGCAGTCACCTTGTCCGTCTTGGACGCATTCCTTGCGGGCGTTTTATCACAAAGTCGCGCATGTCCGTCCCGGACGGACACTGCGGAGGGGCCGACGGATCGCGCGGATGCCAAACGCACAGGGTTTGGCACCGTGTGCGGGTCCGTCCCGGAGGGACACTTTTGATCACTTCCTAAGGTGTGGTCAGCTCATTGAACCACCGAAAAACATATCCTCCGGCAGCACTCTGAAGCGATCGTGCACCTAGGTGCTTCAATAGGCAAGACAGAATGTAGCAGGATGTCAGTACATTGGAAACTCCGGCGAAAGTTCAACCTAACCCTAGACCCTCAACCCTAGACCTAACCTAAACGGTTAGGCGCTGGGCGGGTGGGTTAGGAGTGGTGATGTCATCAGCTCTCGTGGGAGCTGGATAAGAGGCGCAGCATCTCGGCTCGCCCTCCCCAGCTTCCTCACCTCTCCCACACCTCTTCAATCAGCGCGTTCGTGCATAATGGCAACTGGGGTAAGCTATTGACCTCAGCGCCGTTGTTGCGACTGCTGATCGGCGCTCTACAGGATACCTTGCAAGACGTGAATGTTGTCGTTGCAGGACACGGCACGGTGGACGTCGTTTTTAGGCCGGCAGACTTGGGAGCGGGCACGGTGCGTCCTTGCAGCTTCTTAGCATCCACGAGCTCTCGCTGATAGACGTCGTTGCTGCTTGTAGCACATCAGATTCCTTTCGATTCCTCGCGATGGTCCCAACCCCGCGCCCGCGCGCGATGGCCAACCCGCCATGCGTGCTATGCCCACTGAAGTGCGCGAAATCACCTCCAGCCGCCACACACTCGCTCCTGCTGCAGACCCTCCTCCTGCCGCCAGCGGCAGCCCTGCGCTGCTGGGCCAACCTATCGTGAACGCCCCGGCTCCCATCATCCACTGCGCCCCGCCGTCTCTGCGAGTCGCCAGCCCTGGGCACTCTCCCATAGACGTCGATCGTGCCGACTCCCCTGGATTGCAGGCGCACCATGAGGACCAAGAGTCAGACAAAGCAGAAGCCTCGGAGCACGACAATTCGGGGCACGACAGCGACATCCCTCTTGACGACGACCCCAGCATGATGTTGCTCACGATGTCGCAGATGGTGCAGATGGGGGTGCACGGCTTGTCGGACAGCGAGGTGGCCAGGTTGGGGCTCCCGCCCGGGATCTACGTGGATTTCTCGGAACAGCCTAACTTTGACGGCGGCGAGTCTAGCGCCAGGTAAGTGCCGTGCGTTTGCTTAGGGAATTCACTAATGCAATCCAATCTAGCGACGCCCATCTGCCGCCGTCGCAAGCGAACGCTGCGCGTGCGTTCCCCGTCAAAAAGCGGGCTGGTCGCAGGGTCCGCAATCCGAGGGGGGTCTGAGGAGCGGGGGAAGCGGCCCTCATAGCTAGGCACTTTTGCGACTGTGTGTAGATAACACTGCTTGAATTACTCGTCTTTGAATCGTCAACGCGGGTGCGCCCGCAGGAACAACGAACGGCGCATCCATTCAGAGCGCGCCCACGCCATCGCGCAATACGACGACCCGACCATAACACATGCGATGATGCGCTCAACTCCCACCTCTACGCCGTACGCAAGGCGTGCCCGCGAACCGAGCATCTCGCCCTCCTGCCGTCCACATTCTGCCCTCGCCGCCATTTAGAACGTATGACATGCGCAAGGCTGCGAAAGCGAAACAACCCTCACGAGCGCTAGACGACGACGACGATGGCCGTTTTCTTTCATCCGCATCCTCCTCGACCCCAGCGCGTGTCAAGATGCCACCACGCAGTCAACAGAATCGCCCACGACGTTCAGACCATGCACCGATGCCCCCTCCGCCGCCATCTTTGATCCCATCGACATCTGCGCTGCGTACACCCATCAAGCCTTCTCTAGCCCGCACCCGGCCATTAGACAACCCCCACCCTACCTCTTCGGTGCGCCAAACGCTCTCGCGCCCCATTTCGCTCCACAGCTCAGTCGCTCCGCAGGCCCAGACCCAGATGCCCGCGATGCCGGCAGGGCCATCCGACACAAAGCGTAAGCCCACTGCGCTGCCCGTCACGATGCCCTACCGGAAGCGGACGACGGTGACTCCGCTCAGCGTCGCAAAAGCGAGCGGCAACGGTAGCTTTGATCGACTCGCACCGCTGCCGGCGCCGAAGTTCCGCGCAATGCAAGCGAAGGGTGGAGCGGAGGGATTGCTGGGTGTCGGACAGCTGAGCATCGGGCAGGATGGTACGGAGGCGGTGGTGCTCGGGGATGCGAGGGAAGGGGAGGAAGAAGAGGCGGTCGGCGTTTCACCCGGAGGACACATTACGAAAAGGCGCGCAAAGAGCAGACCAGTGAGCTTGGAGCTCATCGAGAGTGCCAAGGGGCCTTACTCAGGTGAGTCGCAATTGTCCTCAACTGCTCGTACATGTACTGACTACATAGCAGAGACTCGCAAATGCGTCTGCTCCGCGCTGCTCTCCGGTATGAGGGGCGTACAGGAGCTCACCACGACGTTCGTGATCACGAAGGAGGGCGAGGATCACGAACGCATCCCAGACCTGTTCGGTGGTGAGCGTGGATCCAAATTGCCAGTCCTCGACCTGAGTGTTGCTCTGAGATAGCGACATTTCATACGACCGTGCACAGTTTGTGGCAGACACCCTACTCGGAGGTGAGCACCACGTCAAAACCACATAGCAGCGGAACGGACGTACCAGCTGACAACCTGCAGGTCCGTCCATAGGCTGGCTAGTTCGGTTTGTACAAACTGATGCTCGCCAACTTGTAGGAAGGTCGGAACACCGGGGTAGTAGATGCGTTGGCCTCCGCGCACGTAGTAGTTGTGGTGATAGGTCGTCTGGCAGTCTGCGCGGAATTATAAACACAGCGGACAGATGAGGACGAGAGGGGACATACAATGACATTATAGGTTTATTGCCCAGGCGGGGCGCGCGCCATCCTTGAGGGTAAATGCGACGGCCCGTCGAGCTTGTTGCTTCCGAAGGGCAGGCCGACGTCCGCCACAGAGAGGGTTCTCGCAGCGGCTATGCGGCGGGTAGAAAGTGATAGTGGCTAGGCCACGTCAGAGATGGGGGACATGCAGCCGAAAGATGGCGACATACTGATGCCAAGGGGAAGGCCATGCTGCTCGAGCGCGCTCCGAACCGATGCCGCATGCTCGTCGGGGCCAGGATGCACCCAGACAACGTCACAGAGAGCATCCCATATATCTTGGATGAGACCATAGGCAATGTTGGTAGCGTCGGACAGGACCGTGCATACGGATTGCGGTAGAAATGCAGGTGGCGGGCCGTCGGGGAAGGTCGGTGTGGGCTGCGCAAAGCAGATGTCGGCCTTCAGGGCGGCGGCGAGAGAGACGTAGATGAGGAGCTGTTCCATTGACACGGTCTCTAAGAGCTCGCGGTATTCACGCAGACGGCGAACGACCGAGACGAGCAGCATGGCGGGGGAGCGGGACGGGCAAAACACGTTCAAGTTCAGGCTGTATGCGCACATTGGGTCTGGCTACGGATCGCCCATACAGATCTGACCGACAGCCTGGCCGGCCCAGGCCTGTCCAAACCCGATCGATCGCCGGAACTCCGCCGGAAGATTTGCGCCGGAACTTTTCGCCGGAGTTTCCATGTCCTGGATGCTCTCGAATGTAGGATATCTTCCAAACCGGTGGCTGTATTTCAAGCCCATGATGATCACTAGCGTACACAAAAATTCGCCGAACGAACTGGCAAGAAGGATAAGTACTGATGACCGCGGTGCTCCTCACAACTACTGTGCCCGCGGGCGCTTGCTCGGTGGGGCGTCCTCTGTGGGGTTGTCCGTCCAGGACGGACGCCTGTGAGAGGGCCCACATATCGTCTCTTAGGCGGTGTGTGTCGTTTACCAGACCGAGGCAGTCACCTTGTCCGTCTTGGACGCATTCCTTGCGGGCGTTTTATCACAGAGTCGCGCATGTCCGTCCCGGACGGACACTGCGGAGGGGCCGACGGATCGCGCGGATGCCAAACGCACAGGGTTTGGCACCGTGTGCGGGTCCGTCCCGGACGGACACTTTTGAACACTTCCTAAGGTGTGGTCAGCTCATTGAACCACCGAAAAACATATCCTCCGGCAGCACTCTGAAGCGATCGTGCACCTAGGTGCTTCAATAGGCAAGACAGAATGTAGGATATCTTCCAAACCGGTGGCTGTATTTCAAGCCCATGATGATCACTAGCGTACACAAAAATTCGCCGAACGAACTGGCAAGAAGGATAAGTACTGATGACCGCGGTGCTCCTCACAACTACTGTGCCCGCGGGCGCTTGCTCGGTGGGGCGTCCTCTGTGGGGCTCTTCGTAGACCGTTTAGGAGGTGCTTCGCTGTTCCCACGACTCCGCGTCGCGACGACTTTGACCGGGGCGATGTGGCCTGAATTCCAGAAGTCAGAGCCCGTAGGAATGGTGACGGAATTGCCGGCTCCTTCCACCCAAGCGTCCAATTCATCGAGCCAGCGGAGGAAATTCTCGAAGCGCGCGCAGGTAGGCTCGCTCTTTGCATTCTTCGCGGCCTGGAGATGGCACTTGGCCATTTTGCGCATGTGGGGGATGTACTTCGGCCAATCCTCGTTCAGGTTCTGGGCGGCCAACTTTTCATCTTCCTCCGCTTCCCACTGATCAACGACACCCTCGTCCAACATAGGGTACCCTTTGCGCAGTGCCGCGAGCAACGCCTGATTGGTGGACTTTCTTTCAGAGTCTGGCGTGGGGCGCGAGCGCTTGGCCGCGGGCTCTTCCGTCGACGCAGTGGGCTGACGCTTGGATGATCCGGCGGTCCTCGCTGGAGCTGCGAGCTTGTCGCCCGACGACTTCCCTACCGTGCTCTTAGCGGTGGCTAAGCGCATTGAACTCCTCGATGCTTGGTCGACCTGTTTCGTCTTGCCCTTCTTGGGACTGTTGCCTTCGAGCTCTTTGGCGGACTCGACGACTTCGTGCGATCCAGTTGGCTCTCCCTCTGAGCGGGCGCTTGTAGCAGGGGACTTGGGGTCCAGGGCGCGCGGGGATGGCGGCTGCCCGCCCGTGCGGGATGAGACTTGCGCGTGGGGAGTCGTGGCGCGGGAGGATGTGTGGGCGGGCTGCGATCCGGTTGATTCATCGCCCATGCCTGATGAGACTTGCTCCTCTGGATACGGGGCGCGGGAGGATTCATTGACCGGGGGCGTTTCGTCCTTCCTTGGTGGCAAATTGGGACCGGAAGTCGGCTTGGGTGAAGATGTTTCGCCGGGTGGCGACTTGTCCGACGCAGGCCCTGATGGCTGGTCCGTAGACTTGGCGCTGGTGGTCGCAGTCGCAGCTTGGGACTTTGCCGTGTCTGATTGGCCACTGTCCTCTGAGCGCGTGGAGGGGCCAACTGCGGCGGGGGTTACGGGCTTGCCAGCTGGTGGCTGCACCGTGCCTGTCTTGCCCGATTTGCGCCGTGCTTTCTTCACCTCGCCCGCGTCGGCCTTCGCAGGCGTCCTGGATGTCTTGGCCTTCACTGGCGGGCTCTCCTCCTCGACGGCACCATCGACAATGTCCTCATTGCCTGCCTTGCGCGATTTCCGCCGCGGTTTCTTCACCTTGCCCGCGGGAGCCTTCGCAGACTTAGCGCCTTTGGATTTCTGGGCCTGGACCGCAAGGCTCTCCTCCTCCGACTCGACATCGGTGGGGTCGGCATCGTCGAGGTCGTCAGCGGTCGCCAATTGTTCTGTTCGATTGTAAGACAAGGATTCTGACAGGTGCAGTGGGACTCACGAAATGCCGGTTTCGAGCTCGTGAACACCTCTTGGATGTAACCTTTAGCGAACGATATGTTGTTCAGCCACACGTCTGGCGTCTGGTGTCCGATGAGACGGTAGACATGCACCGTCTTCGCCTGCGGTTGCCTCCAGAGACGTCCGATAAGTTGCTGATCGGTCATGACGGACCACATCACATCCTGTGGGTGGTTTTTGTTAGAGCGTGAGAGACGAAATGAACTCCTTGCATACAATGATAATGAGAACATTGGCCACGTGGAGATTGAGGCCAACTGTTCCCGCCTCGGATATGATCAGAACCCTTATGTTCGGATCGGTGCGGAACTGTTCAACGACTTTACTCCGAGCGTCCATCGTCATGCTCCCGGTCAGCACGAGAGAGGAGGATTTGTTGAGAAGTTTCAGTTGCTGAGCTCGGTGATGAGGACAATGACAACAGAGGAATCGTCGGAAGCTCACATTCTGCAGACGCGGATGGTTGAAGATGAAGAACGAGTAAATGACGACTTTGTCCGGGCTCACGTCCGTGACAGGCTCGTCTCCCCGTAGGTCTTCAACGGTTGGCGGTGATATAGCATCGCCATCGGCTACAGAAATGTCAGCGACGGACAACGACGATGGACAATGACTCGCATACCCGCTGGTTGCTCATAGTGAAGCCCAGCTACGACGTGCTTGTCCTGAAGATGGTGGTTCAATATCTCCGCCACGTTGTCCAGCTTACGCGACGGGCGCCTGTCGTACTCTGCCATGGTGGCAGGGAGGGGTCCTACGTTAAGACAATCTGGGTGCGTGCTCGCAATGCGAAGGTCGAGATAGAAATCCTGTGGGATCAATAAATGGTAAGCACCCGGCTGCAGGGAGGGCGGAAAGCGACGGCTCAGAGGGTGCCGCACACATGAAATGTCCGTCCGAGACGGACACCCTGGGGGTGAGCCCAGTGCCGCCTTCGCAGACGATATGGCGTATGCCACACACATGAAATGTCCGTCCGAGACGGACACCCTGGGGGTGAGCCCAATGCCTTCGCAGACGATATGGCGCATGCCGCACACATGCAATGTCCGTCCGAGACGGACACCCTGGAGGGGAGCCCAATACCGCCTACGCAGAGTACACGGCGTATAGCGCACACGCAGCGTCCGTCCGGGACGGACACCCTCATGACTGTCCATCGAGCACGCCGCGCGCGCTGTCCGTCTGGGACGGACAACTGAGGAGCTGCCTCCATGCACGGTGCAGACGTCACACACGGCGCCCTCCACCGTGGAGGCGTTGCAGCCTCCTGCGGCGAGCGGCGCGTGCGCCTCGCTGTCCGTCCTCGGCGGCAGATTGCCATGGGGCCCTCGTTTGTGTCCCGGGGCTCCCCACCAGTACAAGCCGTCACAGTACGTCCGTCCGAGACGGGAAATGAGTAACTACGATTCACACTCACAAGTTTGGCCGGGTTCCTGATTCCGGCATCAGTCTCGAGTTGATCGACTGCGATTTGCTCCAGCACTTCCATCTCCCATGGGTGAGGCTTTTGAACCACCAGGTGTTCGCGATACGGGTAGAGACCAGAGATGGGCTTTCCGTCCGATCCGAGCGACTTACCCGTGCGACGTATCACACAGCCTTCGAACGCAACACGAATTTCTTCAACGACTTGTCCAAGCTTCTCCCTGTGGTGCTTGCCGTAGGCAACGCCGGTCTGGCCCGCGATCGTCCTCGTGAGTACCTCCTTGGGTGGGCCTTGTTTCTTCGCTTCTTTCCGGTCCAGGGCAGTCCCCGAATTGACGGTCTTCTGCCATTGATTGATGCGGTCTTCACATGCGTCGGCGAACGCTGCAAGCCCAAGTGCGCGGCCAAGGTTGCAAAGATCCTGCGGTTGAGGTCAGAGCATGCGTGATATCGGCAGTCTAGATTACAGTCACCTTTGGGTGTGTTTGGACGGGTGTCGCGGTCATGGCAACGAAGACTCCCGACTTGGCTCGAAGCGTCCGACCTGTCATGTACATGAAATTAACCTTCCTCAGAACGTGGGCTTCATCGAGCGCAGTCGCCGCGAAGGTTTCGCCGAAGACGGTGTGAGGCAGCTTGTTGGCGATGTTCGGCATCTCGCGCGGTGCGAACGCCTTTTTCCTAGGGTCTGGAACCATGACGTGACGGAAGTCGGACATAGCGGCCTATTGGGTGTCAGCTCAGCTCGCTGAGGTTGAGCAAGTTGACAATACCGTAGTCGACATCAGCAGGATGGTGTTATTGTAGCGGTTCCCTGTCCTCTTTTTGATCTCGTCCAGAGCGCCTAAGCGCCTCAGGATGCCCCCGGTGATGGGCTGGACTGGAATCGAGTCGGCGCGAAGGAACCTCGCGACCTCATGAGCCACCTGACCGACGAGGCCAGGCGGAACCACCATCAGAAACGGAGCGTTGGGGACGCGTCCGGTCGGATGGTTTGGGCCGCCGAACCTCTTTCCTGCTGCTGCGGATAAGGAACCACCGGCTGCGCCTAAGATGTCGCACCACTCACCAAATTGACCTGGGTAAGGTCGGCCTTGCCGGCGCTCATCCCTACACCACGCGAGCATCGCAAAGAAACCGAGGACTTGCAGGGTCTTTCCAAGACCCACGTCGTCCATGAGGAGGACAGGTTTACCCTCGAATGCACAATCGAGCATTCTGCAGATGCCAACAAGTTGATGCCAGTGCGGCACCAAGGGCACGCCATTGCTCTCCTCCTCGAACCAAGCCCGATGCAGCGATGGTACCTTGCTGCCTTCCAGGTCCACCTTCGGATGGAAGAACGGCAATTGGCCCGTCGTGATCCCGAGCGCCTGCCAGAGTTGTTCAACGGTGTAGTCCTTGTATTGATCGACGCCGGTGGTCCACTCCGCGTTGCTCAAGTCGCCCATGGCTGCATCGGCCGACATTGGCACTGGGTGGTCCGTTCGCTCTTCGTCGGGATCTTCGTCTCGACTGAGGTGACGCGCCCAGGGGATGAGGTCCCCGCTGCCTGATTCACTCGCTATCTTTTCCAAAGCCTCGCGCATCAATTTCGGGAGCTCTGCATGTTGTCGTCAGACAGTCTGCTTGCTCCATAGCTCTAGCACTTACTTGCAGTCTTGTCCGGCTCATCGGGCTGGAGCCCCGCCAAAATGTCACGCACTTGCTGCTTCCTAGCCTCCAAGATCGTCACTGCCTCACCGTCCTGGCACTTGGTGACGATGGCCATGAGTTTGTTGGCCGTGGCCAAGTACTTACGGACCCCGTCGCCATTCGCGTTCCCCTCGAATATGCCTATGAGGGGTGAGCATGAGCAGACGAGCAGTTACACATGTCCTACATACCAGTCCACCGCACAGTCAGGTCTTGCTCGTACTTCGTTCGAGTCTTTTTCATGCGTGTATGGCTTGTCCGCCATCCATCCCAGACATTGTTGATCAAGCAACCGACAACGTTGCGTAGCTCGGGGGTCAGGAGGGCCGCGCCCGACTTGGTGATAAGGAATGCTTCATCGCCAAACAGGTGTCTGGCGATGTTCTCGTAGCTCACCGAGAGCTCGGTGTAAGACGGGAACTATGGCGCCTTGAGTGAGAAACTATCATGGACAGTGGGTAACTCACCTCAGATTTTTGCATCGCAACCATATATTCATAGGGATTGACCTCTTCGACCTCCTCTAGAAACTGCCTGACGCTCTGCGGCACCTTCCACTTCTTCCAAACATTGGCGTGCCACGTGTGTGCAATCGCCCGGCCTTCTCTGTACTCCTCGTCGCGCGCCCTCTCTTTCGTCTCTTGGACCGTGAGCAGCCTTCGGGGTTTCAGGTCGTCGCCCCTGACATGCTTGGCAAACGCACCACGCAGTATCCAGTTGTGACTGCGAGAGGTTGGCACAGTTTCAGGCCTTGCCTCTGTGGCCCAGGGCGGAATATCGCCGCCCGTGTACTCAGTCCACTCGTAGCTATCGACGAAAAGGTGCGTTGGCAGAAGGACAGTGGCGAGCATATACGACAAAGTGGGCATGGTGGGAAAAGAGAGGGCGACTGAGACCCAACTCGTGCTGGTTATATACTGCCTGGCCGATCGAATTTAGGAGCACATGACTCACGGCAGCACCAATGCGGACGGGCACGCGTGTCAAGCCAAAGCGGGTCCGGGGATGCCGAGCGCGAATATGACCCGGAACCGCCGAGCAGATGTGGCTCAGTGATTTCCCTACTCGTGCGGGTGTCGCGGTCATCAGGCCCAAATGGTCCTGAGGTGTACGTTCGGAAGGAGAGCAGTATGCGCGTCGATGCCGCCTCCAACAATCCCTTGAAAGGCTTCGCACAGCTGCTATAAACATTTTCCCTGGGCTTAGTGTCCCGACGGGCGTTCCCTCCCAGGGCAATGACGACTGACCACTCCTTCCACAATTTGTGATGGGCTGAGCATTTTAACACGGCCTGGAATGCTCATGGCGTCCGTCCCGGACGGACACCGCGGGGACCGTCCTCATGCTGAGGCAAAACAGACGCGTTCCACGGGAGGTATATCTGACCCGCGTGGCCTCTTCTGTCCATACGACCCTGCGGGGCGTCCGTCCAGGACGGACACACGGGGCTGTACCGCTGGGGCGTACCTTCGTCACCGGCGAGTCAACCCCAGGACCGACGTGTCCGTCCAGGACGGACCGCCCGCGCCCACCATCTACGCTGTCCGCAGGCACAGCGCTCCACTCAGGTCACGCAGGTGTCGCATCAAAATGTTCATCGCAAATCACTCCAGGGGGGCAACCTGAGCGGTCCGCTTCAATGCTGCGTGAACCGTGTCTTCAAATAGACCCTTAACCACAAATACCTACACCACCTTTTCCCTCAATACCCGTATTCCACGGCCTCCAGCCCTATCTTTAGCCCTGGAGCGTTAACCTCCCAATCCGCGAATGTCCCCCTCGTCATCTTGCAGCGTAAAGCCTCGACGGAAAACGTATCCCGCGTCCGACTCTTCCTCCACCTGTCGACATCCTGAGGAACGTCGCCTTGGTGTACATGATGAAATCGACTTGCACAATGACCAACTTTGTCAAGCTGGGCAGATAGGACCCGTCCAAGGCGCTTCGCCCATCGCCTCGCAGAAAGTAATCGCGCTTTGGCCAAAGACTTCCACTGTACGCAGGACGTGGGCTGATGCCATCAATGACCTCCACGTCCACGGCGCGGCTGTTGGATCGCCGATGTTGTAGACCAGGTCAACCATTTTCAGCGCGGATGTGGCAACGACAGCGGCGTGGGCAAGGCGTAAAACCATCCCACGGTTCGAGAACGGCGCGACAACGATGATGGAGGGTTTGTGGCCGGCCCGTTGAGCGCTGATTGCGATCTTCCACCAGCGCCCACTCTCACGGTCTATGGTCAATTGGTGGGAGATCTCTTGGTCCGTCTCCTGGAACCGGCGTTAAACTCTTGATCACATCGCAACAAAACTGGATCTGTCCTCACCATTGCCATCTGTGTGGGGGGTTTAGCTAACACTGCCAGAAACCCTTCGGCCGCCTCATGGTCCGGCACCTGGTGATGCTTAACGAAGATCGTGCGCTGGCAGGTGGAGGGATGTTGGACGTGCGAGATGAGCATAGAAACCATCCGGAGAGAGCCTGAGTCCTGCCAGGTAATCTCCAGTACCTCCAGTCTCGCGAGAGTGATGATCGGCATGGTTCCCTCGATGTCAAGGGAAAGTTGAACTGTGACTTGAAGGGTTGTCAGACCCGCAACGCACCGGAGAACCGCAGTGCGTCCGACAACTCCAAACCCGATAGAACCCCCCTCGAAGTATGAGTGACTTCAGCGGCACCGCAACAGCTTCCATAGAAAGGTGACTCCACAACTCGAGCGTATCGGGAGCGTTATCAACCCAAAACGTGAGGACCTCCAGGCGTTCCCGGGCGGATCGGATAAGTTGAACCATCTCAGGCGCCAGTGCTCTTTCTCCGCGAGGGGGCTCTACAAACATAGTGATCAATGCGCAACCACTCCTGGCAAGGTGGCTCGAGACCGAGGCCAGCCCACGCCGAGTGTAGACTTTCGCCCACAGAGCCTTGAAGGCGAGACCAGCGTCGTGCCATCGCCTGCACACCAGCAAGACCGCCGTCCAACTGCACATTGTTGCTTCCGATTCTTCCACCTCCGCCTTTAAAATTAGAAATATGTGGCCAAGTGTTTCTGTCGCCAGACGTGACTGCATTATTGACTGTTACCATCTCTCTGTCAGCATTTCGCGAGAAGACTTGGGGAAGACCTACGGTGACCGGGGGATATAAAGTCATTCATCGAACGAACACCCCCGCCCCGCTTTTATTCTACATGCTGTTACCAACCCCGGGTTGTTCTACGTTATATCCCTTGTCACACTGCGGTTAACAACCTCAGGCCGCCCGCGATTGACGGTTTTGTCCGTCCCTGACGGACGCGTGCGCGCACGGCCAATATTCGCACGCATCACCCGGCGACCCTGACGCACACATGCGTGATGCGGTTAACAACCTCAGGTCGCCCGCGATTGACGGTTTTGTCTGACGGACGCGTGCGCGCACGGCCCATATTCGCAAGCATCACCCGGCGACCCTGACGCACACATGCGTGATGCGGTTAACAACCTCAGGTCGCCCGCGATTGACGGTTTTGTCCGTCCCTGACGGACGCGTGCGCGCACGGCCCATATTCGCAGGCATCACCCGGCGACCATCACACATGCGTGATGCGGTTAACAACCTCACTCGCCCTTCAGGGACGGTTTTGTCCGTCCCTGACGGACGCGTGCGCGCATGTCCCATATTTGCGGGCATCGCCCGACGATCGATGCGGTCAACGATCTCAAATCGCCCCTGAGAGCCAGTTATGTCCGTCCCTGACGGACGCGTGCGTGCATGGCCCATATTCGCCGATGTAATCGCGGCTATCTTGCCGGACCCGCGGCATCTTTTCGAATGCTCAACATTTCATCGCACGCCCATGTGTGGAACCAGAGCGACGAAATAATACAAGCCCCGATTCCAACCAAGGGCTGCAGGCAGCGAAATGACTACGCTCGAGTACTATCGACTACCAAACGGGAACTCTCAGACGCTGGCGGGTCACGGAAATAACAATCTACAAACTTCAACTGCTTGACCCCATCCGCCGCAAGTCTGGCCCACTCCTCGACATATTTGCCGCTTACCATGCAGCGTTTGAAAATGACCCTTCGCTCTCGTGCTCCCCATTTGTCCGACTTCAGCCACTCCAACACCTCCCGGGTCCATCTGCGGTTGCGTAGATCCAAGTCCCCAATGGTGACAAGTACCAGCGAGGAAAAGCATGGGTACCAGCCCAAACCTTCCAAAATAATCCCCTTCTTGCGCCGTCGCCAGAGATAGTGAAGGGTTGATACGTTCATGTCTGGTAGCAGGCGCATACAGAGGGATGACCATGAGCCACCCTCGGCGGGAAAATCGATGATGCATTCCTCGCAGTCGTTTCCCAATTTCATGATGCGGCGGCCGCTACCTTCTGAGCAGTGGACAGTCATGGGTGACCGCGTGGGAATCTGCTGTATGTCAGCGTCCCGCATGCTCAAGGTACTCCATGGACATACCCCAATCATGTGGCGTGGGAACACCATTGAGACCAGAGTGTTCACCTCAGCGTTGTCGCCCTCGAGAATCAATGATCGCTTGCATGTCACGGGAAAGTGCATGAGGCCCATGACCCGAACGATGGTCCGACGGGGCGACCAATTTTGCAATCTCGGCGCGTATATTTGAAGAGTAGAAAGGCGAGGGAATATGACTGGATCGCTTGCCTCGAACGTGGCGGTCTCTGCGAGGTGGAGTTCGATGTCGAGATTCTCCAAGTGGCTGAATCCCCGCAAAAGTCGCATGGCTTCCCAGTCGTGGGTTACTGGTGAGCGAGTCAGGGGGTTCTCCCCTCCGGATCGCAATCGGAATGAGACCAACTGGCCGGAGGCGGGGACAGACTCCGGCCACACTACGTCATACCAGGTCACGCTTCGGAGGAGGGGGGTTCCTCGTGACAGGAATCGGCTGGGCAAACGTCGTACCGCCTGGAACAGCGGTCGCTCTGTCCAGCAAGCCATGGTAAGGGACTCCAGCAGCGGTGCAGGTCCTTGGAGTTGGCGCAACAGCGGGGTACCATCGCCGTACCTCTCCGGACTCCAATCCAATTGGAGGCCCGCAGGCGCCCTTGGTGCTCAACTATCTTCGCTGTGAGGCGTGGGTTCATGTGGCAATCCATGCCGGTAAAGTCGACCGAACGGGCCCCTGAGCGCGCAAAAAACTCGATCGCCCATTCCTCGCCGCCGTCGATCTGATTGATGCGGGTCCAAAGTTCTCCATCGTCTATCGCTATCCGACGCCACCGTTGGCTGACGCTACTCACTGTAAGCAACAGGGACAACGTGTCGCCCCGATCGCACGCAAGATGCCGGAACACGGTGCTTAGTATCTCGGGGGCCAGGTCGTTGATTGTTGGGTGCAACATTTCACCTTCGGAGACCCATGTCTTAGTAAACCAAGTGCTCCTGTAAACCTAGCATACATACCAGCTTTGGGGGAAAGAGGGGTGTCTCCTCCCGTGCTGTCGTCCGGCCCTTATATAACATGTCTGGTACGGAGGCGCGCTTCCGCTGTGTGATTGGGACTCCGACAATGTCCTGTATGGGGAGCACCGCGCGACCCGCCTGACCTGTGACGTAGCCCGATCGGCCGTCCAGACACGGAACAAGTGCGCGTGCTACCCGATCAACAGATTATGGTGTTCGACCCGATCAGTGCGCGTGTCCGTCCTGGACGGACGCCCCGCGTCCTGGCACAGTCAATTGGCGCGCACTTCGACAGCATCGCGGGGCCCGCATTGTCCGTCCCGGACGGACGCAACGCGTCCTCGCACGGCGAGTGCTGGCGCGCACCTCGATACGCGTCCTGGCACAGTCAATTGGCGCGCACTTCGCGGGGCCCACACTGTCCGTCCCGGACGGATGCAACGCGTCCTCGTACGGCGAGTGCTGGCGCGCACCTCGATAGTGCCACGGCGGCGCAGCCCCTGACGGACGGCGGGCATGAATTGTAAGGAAGTTGCCCAAGGACCCCCTGCCTGTACGTCCGTCTGCGACGGACACCCTGAAGACCACACCTCGACAAGTGTTGCTCACATTCCGCTCGCTGACCGACGAAGACTACACGAGAGGCCCCCGCGGCGGCACTGGACAAATTTATGCTATAATTCCCGCTACCTATAGGTAGTGGGTCTTGCAGTGCACTCAATGCCCATTTTACTGCAATCGTGGGTTGATCTTGTAACACGATAGAGCTCGCTTACACGACCTGATCGAGACGCTACCTGGCAATGCCTCTCATACAACAGCATCCACCTCACCTCCCCTGGTACTAGTGTAGCCCTACGCAATTATACATACTGCAGTCAGATCTCATCACTAAGTTCAAAGCGCCCAGCAGGGGGCGTAGGGGCTGCCACTGCATCATGGTACCGGTCAACCCAGTGGCAGCAATCCAACTTCACCATCGTACCAGCGGTCGCCCAGGTGGACCAAAGCAAAAGTGCCTGGTCCTGTAGCACACATCTCTGAAATATCACCGTGCGTTCCGCCCTGCCCCACCTCGCTTCCGCTAGAAAACCCCCGGAGTGGAAGAGGCTGACCTGTTCACAGTCGTGGATGGTGACCCGAGCGAGTTGCGGGAGGAACTGCCCGCCCTGAGCACCCACGCAGGCTCTCATCCACCCTTCGGCCCCACCCTGGTTGAGGGTGACCACAGTGAGCTGGTGTAGGGGACGCATGACTTCCCTCCAGACTGAAAAATCCGGATTCATGGTGGCACCAAGGTACCGAAACGCCTGTATGTTTCGCCTTCTGAGCAGCCGCAGGCAAGCGGACAGCCACGCCATACGGTCCTCATAAACGGAGACGACTATTGTCGCATCTTCTGTATCATTCGTGATGTGGAGACAGCAGCTTGTGTCATTGTTCCGCACGGACACAGAGACTGTCGTAGGTGTCTGAAGAGTAGGCTGTGGGTGGCATGACAATGAATAACGTGGGCTCATAGGCAGAAATTCCAAACATACGCTGCTCTCCGGAAATGCTAGGGCAGCTGCAATCCCTCCCATCTCGGACGGATCAATGTGACCATTGCTGAGCGTGATCTTCCGTTGACAGGTGGGGGGATTATCACCATGGATAGGAACTGCAGCATCCCATCCGGAGGGCCACGGCCTGTGAGACGCAGGACCCGGAGGTGGGGTAATGTCACGGCTTGTACTTCCACACCCATGTGGAAGTCAACGTTGAACTCCAGGTGCTGCAATGAAGCGAATGTCCGAAGGGGCTGCAGCGCTCTGGGGACTGAATAGTTGTTGCGGTCGATGAATCCATAGCTGACTCGGTGACCAAGTGAGATGTTGGTCAGGCTATGGCATCCCTGGGAGAGAAATTCGGTGGGCCATTCATGGCGCCCGACCGGTGTAGCAAGCAAGATGCCCACCAGCGCGTCCGCCGGGCCAGTCATCCGCCGCAGCAGTGAGTAGGTGTCACCAGCTTGTCGAAGATCAACATGTCGTAGACGACCCTGGTGCTTGATGAGGAGTGCACAGGTTGCATGGTCGAGCTGGCGGCGGGCGATGAAGTCGACCAAAGCATGTTTTGAGCGTTCAAACAACTCTGTGGTCCACCACGGCCCATACCCCATGTCGATATGTGTCCACAGGTCGCCCTGGTGTAATGCCACCTCGCGCAAATAGCGGTTCAGGCCACTCAACGCGAGCAACTCTCTCATCGAGTGTCCGTATTCATCGGCGACAAGCCGGAATATCTTCTCAACGACCTCAACGGGCTGGTTCTGGAGGACCATGACGGGGTTTCTGTGGGAGCACGCTGTGAGCCATATGTACCACATGCGTCGTAGGGGCATTTACGCACTTTCGGTGATACAGCGACGAGCTCGTCTGCCACCCATGGATGGCCCTCTGGCGTTTATATATCCTCACTGCATTTCAAATCGCGCACTTTCTGCTGTCAACGGGATTCTTCGCAGCGGCCTTCTCTGCCATGTCGGCATTCATTTCCGCATCTGAGTTGAATTTAATTTTAACCTTGTCTATATCTGGCATTTAATTTTCTTGCGCAGCGCGACTGCTCTTCTCTGCGCCATCGCATGAACACTCTCAATTTGGAAGACACAACGAGGCGAGGAAGGCGTCACTGCAAGCTCAGCTGGTAACCCACTCGGCCTGTCCGTCCAGGACGGACAGCGCGCGCGGGGCCTAAGCTGTCCTCACGCATAGCGGTGCCCCTCAATCTGTCCGTCCCGGACGGACACGCGTGGGTGGCACCGCACCTGGACGGACAGGCCGAGCGCGGGGCCTAAGCTGTCCCCACGCACAGCGGTGCCCCTCAATCTGTCCGTCCCGGACGGACACGCGTGGGTGGCACCGCACCTGGACAGACAGGCCGAGCGCGGGCCTAAGCTGTCCCCACGCATAGCGGTGCCCTCAATCTGTCCGTCCCGGACGGACACGCGTGGGTGGCACCGCAGCTGACGCGTTGCACATCTTGCTGTATATGCCGTAAAATGCGGCATCGCGTCCAATTTTGACACAGAACGCCTCGAGGAAACGATGATATGTAGTAGCTTATATGGCTCAACGTGAGAAGAAAATTCGAAAATTTGTGCCAAATACTCCAACGAAGCTCTTGTTATGCGTGACCTCAGTCTGATTGACAACACAACATGGCCCGTTGGTACCATTCAGTGGGTACAGTACTGTATATGACCGCCAGGGACCCCTCACATCAGAGCGGCAACTTCTGCACTGCGCACCAGATGACCTTCCAACCGCGCACAATGATGACGGCGCTAGATGGGGTATCAGCCACAAGAGTTCCCTTACAGTGAAATAACTTACGATGTACTCTCTGTGGCGACAGATGGCAACCATGCAGTGGCAGTTAACCAGACTTTCAGAGCTCTGAACCCCAAACAGTTGCCCGTATACTGGGACGTATGTGGGCTGCCTCCACAGACAGAGCATGGCCAAATGCGTTCAGGCAAGTGATATCTGGACCTGTCTTCCCTGAAATCTGTGCCAACATTGTTACCTCACCGCTGGACCAAGCGCCGAAGAAAAGGACTGACCTCCAACATTGTGGATATCGCGTGTCCCAAGCCGAATACATCGAACTGAAACGGGTCACCAGCGTTCTCCTTGTCTTTGGGTGGTAATGTGCCACAACTGTATCCACATTCGCAGTCTCTCCCAGTCGGTAGTTTGGCAACCATCTAGATGACCCGAAATCAATGAAGAAGACCTTGTTCCCTTCCTTGTCAAACACAAGATTGGAGGGTGCAATGTCCTGGTGAGGAGAAATATTAGTGAATCCCTGGCAACCAGTTGTTTCCAAAAGTAGGCCCACAATATAAGCTATCTTGTTGTCATGCATGAAGCGCACTCCCTACAGGTGAATGATCAGTTTTCCATGTCAGATATTATATATTTGGTCTGCCAATAAATACCTCAATTAGTTGTTCAATGACATTCAAAAAACTCCACTGGGGTCCGCGCCAGAGCCACATGACTCGGTCTTGCGTCGACATTCGAGGCATGACAATTATCGCTGTAGATTCACACTCCAATATCTCGGCAGGGATTGTGTGGTTATGACGGTGAGGCAGGTGGGTGAGGATGCGCAGGATGGATAGCTCCTCTGAGTCGCGGTCAACGACCTTGATCACATACTCCTCGCCCTCATGTCCGTCTGCGAACACCACAGTCGATTGCCAGTTCTACACATCGACTCGTCAGGACGTTCTGCCAGTCGAGAACGTAGAAATTGCCTCACCGCTGTCCTGCTGGTCAATACAATGCGTCTCCTCGCAAGGGCCTCGAGCTGATCATCCTGCCAGACGTATGGCTGCATTAATGTTATGGTGGATAGAACAAAGAGGGGTGACAAACTAAGTTCAGAGCAAGATATCTGCTTTGCACTCAGTTTCTGACTCCGCTGCGACAACCTTACAATAATAGATGGAGGTACATAAGGAACCCAAAGCGATTTGTGGACCACGCTGCTCTTTCTCCCAACCACCATGTCCCCTCTACCAAACATTGTCTTTGTCCGCGTCGCGGACCGTCTCGAGGACTTGCTGAGCTCCGGGGATACGCTACAAACGTTCGCGACGAGCGTCGTCCCCGTGATCGTCCCTGTGGACGACGAGCTAACGTGCGTACTCCAACATGTTGCCCTTACTATAGTGTAGCTCACATTACATTCATGTCAGCGTCGCTATCACGCAAACGTCTGAATCACACAACTTCAATGAGAGCCGGAAGCGCTTCAGCATTACGGATGCGGTAGGGTTGTATTGGGTGTCAACGGTGTACATCACCGACGTCCTCGGCACCACCAACTGGCGCGCCATCGTCGAAGCCCTCACGAGGGCCTTGAGGAGGCTCGGCACCGGCCCCAGCGGCGCGCAGCCGCTCAGCGCCACCGAGAGTGTCCTCGTCCAGGTGGGTCCCCTCCGTCTCTACCATGCAGGGCACATGCTGATGCGGTACAGTAAAACCGCGGGCCGAAGCCGGCCCGCCGGCCCCCACGTGAGCGTCCGGATGTGGAGGACGGCGGAGCAAGCGGGCGGTGGGGCGCATGTGCTGAAAATATTCTTGGTTCGCGTTTGTTGTACAATCATGCTGTATTGTCGCTGTGAAGTACGAGTCATTGATAGTCATTGATTTTCCTGCCCCTGTCCAAACTCGAAAAGCGCCGCTGCGTGCGGCAGCTGCCTTACTTGTTGCACGCACGGATCGTCAGGTCGGGTGCGCCTCATCGATTCGCGATGAACATGCAAATGCCACGGGTAGATGACTACGTCTCAGCGCCGACGCGCCCAACCAATTGTCCCCTATAGTAGGAGACAATGAGGTTAGCGAGCTTGACAGTGTTAAATGCTCGACAGGATGGATTAAGTACGACGGCACTTTTCACACCCCCGGTAGCTTGTTTTCATGCCAGTGGAGCGCAGCCAAACTATGTAGGCAACAGGTGTCCGCCGCATCGACCCTATTTGTCCGTCGCGGACGGACGGTTCGCGGCACCCCCTGTGCGAACACGTGACCTGTATGGGGTGGTCAGGGAGCGTCCGTCCAGGACGGACAGCTCCACCCCTTGATAGCGACCTTGGCATATTGTTCGATGCTCGACTACGACAGCAGTGTTTACGCGCCACATCAGGGGAAGCCTGTTTCACGCCGGTGGGCAAGAAGTGTCCAATCCTCAGGGTGTCCGTACAGACGGCTCGTGCCTCTCCTGGCCAATCACATGACCTGCATGAGGTGTCCCGCCTGAACCAGCTGCCAGCGATGAAGTTGTCATGTTGCTCGGCTGGCGTGAACCACTTTGTGGGCAGGCGCGCACGTGTCCGTCCGGGACGGACGCAACCTGGTGTCAGGGTTGGGCATGGTACCCTGACACAGGGTCACTGCGACAGGGTCGGTGACAAGCCTGCGTCAGGGTCGGTCATAGCCCTGCAGCAGGGCCAACATGTATAGTATATGATAGGCGATAGATTGTTGATGGCATCACCAATGTATCATTCGCCTGGACATACCGGGAAAGCAGCTCGTATAAAAGGGCTGTGACCAGGTTTTCCTCTGGTGCAGCCTTTGAAAGCCCCAGTCTTGTAGGTCTTCAAAGTCTAAGGCCCTTGCATTGATGATGCTAACGAAGTGGAGTAGTGATCAAGAATGCCCTCACGTCTGGCAGCAGAACATTGGGAGAAATATTCCTACACTTGAAGGCAATCGTGAAACATTCACGGAGTGGAAGTTGGACGGTCGTCTTGCTGGTGTGCCGGGATTGGAATCACGTTGCCGTCAATTTGCCTGCACTGTGGGTCACAATCTACACCCGACATGGCCCGGGCGCTGTGGCGAAGTACCTCGAGAGGACGCGTCGCGCACCAATCACCCTGGTCGTGCGGCCAGTCAAACTGCGCCGCACATTATCGAAGCAGATGGTCAAAACAATCTTGGCTTGCCAGGACCGCTTGGAACGCCTCCATTTCTTTGTGACTGATGATACTCGCGCCTTGTGGAGTGATCTTTCGAAGGAGGTTCTTGCCGGGCCATTGAAGTCACTTGCAATCTCCAACCATCCGGTGTACGCGGTGGACTTGCGCATGCCGGAGGTACTGCGGTTCTGCGGCGCCTTCGCTGGCCTGACGAACCTTGCAGTGCGAATGCACCTTCTGCCCGGAGGCACCCAACCAACCATCACCTTGCCGAAACTGGAGAACCTGACTATTTGGGGGGAGTCCATGGGGGAGGCTACAACGCTCATCTCACACATCCATCACCCATCCAACTGTCAACGTGCCTATATGTGGTTCCCCAACGATTGGCCAGAGGCCTACCCAGCGATATCAGAGGAGGCGTTCATCCGGCTCATGGTGAATCCCCCCACTGGAATGGGACAGGTGGGGTTCAGGTTATATTTTGCAATTCATTCAATGAAGGGTTGAACATCTTTTACAGGAGAATGTCGAAGACATTGCCTACGATGCTTGTATTGAAAAATGGGAGGGCCACCTGAGGATCCATATAATCGCGCGCACGCACGGTGACGAGGTTAAGGCCTGCTACATCACTGTCCCTTGGCGCCTCGCGCTGAGTCGTCGTCTTGCCCAGGCTGCTGTCCCTGCGATGTCCGGGCTCAAGATAGAGCGGCTGCTTTACTCAGTAGGCGACACGTCGGCCGATGAAGATGTGTGGAGGGAATGGCTGGCATCGGCCCACCACCTGTACGAGGTGACGGTCGACGGACACAACGCGCTGGCCTTCTGTCAGGCGATGAGTAAGGCGCCTGTGGATGGGTCGTACCTGCCCAGCCTGCACACGTTGAATATTGACGAGGTGAACTTCATGAACTCCCCGACTGCGACATTCCCCCAGGATGTCGAGATGTGGAGGACGAGTCGGGATCGGGCTGCATTTTCGGTCTTGCTTTCGTGTTGCAGGATGACAAAAGGGATGCTCGCGGCGTGGGAGGAGGGAGCTCCAGGGCTAAAGATAAAGAGGTGGAGCTGTACGGTTGTTAAGGTGAAGGTGGCTTAGGTACAAGTTGTTTAAGTCCTGTTTCAAACAAGTGTTATCGCACCATCATGTCATGCAGGATGAACGTCGAGGACGGACCGCGCAGCGCGCGGCGAGATATAAACATAGCGCAGAGAGGAATGTAAACGGGCCTGAAACATCACAATAGTGAGACACCTACCAGGCAGGGCAAATTAAGGCATTCCGCCACCATAATTCGCTATTGGAACACCTCGAAAGCGGTGGTTGTTGCTAAGGTGGGGGTTTGGGAATGCGACATGGGACGGGTTGTTGAGGTCGCTCTGAGGGGATGGGCGCGTCCGTCCGGGACGGACGCTCGCAGACCGCCCCATGCAAGTCACGTGATTTTGCAGGAGAGCCGCGTCCGACGTCGCGTCGCGCGACCGTCTGCCCACATAATTTTGGCTGCGCTCCACCGGCATGATAACAAACTACCTGATATGGCGCGTAAACAGGGCTTCGAGGATTTCAGAATTTGTCAAGGTCGCTATCAAGGGTTGGGAGTGTGCGCGTCCGGCCAGGACGGACACTCCCAGGCCACCTCTTACAGGTCACGTGATTGCGTAGGAGTGCCGCGCGGCGTCCGCGGCCGTCCGTCCGCGACGGGCCCTTGCGGTTGTCTTATAATTAGTCGGTTGTCTCGGGCCGCCTAGGCGAGAACGAGCCGGCGTGGGAAGGAGTCTGCGAGCTTGCGCCAGTCCGCCTCTCGTACCGCGTCCACCACCGCTGCAGCCTCCACCACCAAGCACCCTGCACACCAGCATCCGATGCGCTTGAACAGGACCGAGCCCAGTTGGAAGCGAGAGGCTCGCAAGCTGAAGCAGCGAGAGGAGACGGCCATAAGATGGTGGGTCCTATGAGCACTCGCCCGTCGCAGATCGCTCACAGCGTGGAGCAGGGGCGCGCCAGCCTCCGGATGTGTCTGGAAGGACGGCGGGATTGTGTGGGATCCTGTCCGGGCGGCATTGCTGCGGAAGAAGCGGGGCACGAGCGAGAGGGGAGTATTTGGTGGGCCACTGAGGGCCCCTGCGGGGCCTCCACGCGTCAACGACCAGATGGTCCGCAACGCGATCGCTGCTGTCTGGAGGCGGAATGGCTGGGGCGTCTCGGGGGTGGGCAATGGCGGGGAAGGGGACGCCTGAGGCGGCTCGGGGTGGAATGGCTGGCATGACGACGTCTGGGGCGGTGGGTTTGCCGGCGTTGACGAGTCCTCGTCCTCGGGGAGTGGATGAGACGGCCTCCGCAGCGGGCGCCGCACGTAGCTCCCACCGAATACAGTCGCTGCATCTGTGCCCCCCTCTTGCCCGACGCGTGGCCTTCACTGGCATTTGCAAGTGTTTGCAAGGGCGTCACAGGTGGTCCTTCCTTGCCAGACAGATCAGTGCAATGGGGTGTCAATAGACTGTAATATAGATGTGTCTGTCTACAAAGGAAGATACATAAAACTTTCTACACTTGTCGAGGACGTTCTCTGAAGTCAGTGGCGAGGAGCTTGCGGCCCGAATCGCAGCATGAGGTGCACGCTCCGGTGGATGTCCTTGACGGCAATCGCGCTTGCCTGCCTGCGGAGGCCCGTTCGGAACTTTCGCGACACCCAGTAAGTACATGAGATGGTTCGGCTCTGACGCTGGCCCGAACGGTGGAAACCACTCCACGTACGCGAGGTGGGCGGGGCCAACGTAGTCCATTGGAAACGCTGCCGCGCGAGCTTTCACCGGGAGGGTGAAGACGACACGCACCTGCGCAGCTTGATACCCTACAGCGGCAGCGTTAGCATCTCAGCTGCTCCTGTCGGGGACCGCGGCGTACCTATCGCAGTGTGAGCGTCCTGGACGCCCACTGCACGCGCAATTGCTGTCAGCGGGCCCTGCGCTGTGTGTGTCCGTCCGGGACGGACACTGCAGAGCACAGGCAACACGCTACGGAGGCTGGCGCACGGCGTGCGCGTCCTGGACGCCCACTGCACGCGCAATTGCTGTCTGCGGGCCCTGCGCTGTGTGTCTCTGTCAAGGAAAGATGCTGCAGAGCATGCTGCGCAGGCTGGCGCGCGGTGTGGGCGTCCTGGACGCCCACTGCACGCGCAATTGCTAGCGCTGTCAGCGGGCCCTGCGCTGTGTGTGTCAAGGAAAGATGCTGCCGAGCATGCTGCGCAGGCTGGCGCGCGGTGTGGGCGTCCTGGACGCCCACTGCACGCGCAATTGCTGTCTGCGGGCCCTGCGCTGTGTGTCTCTGTCAAGGAAAGATGCTGCCGAGCATGCTGCGCAGGCTGGCGCGCGGCGTGCGCGTCCTGGACGCCCACTGCACGCGCAATTGCTGTCTGCGGGCCCTGCGCTGTGTGTGTCAAGGAAAGATGCTGCCGAGCATGCTGCGCAGGCTGGCGCCCGGTGTGGGCGTCCTGGACGCCCACTGCACGCGCAATTGCTGTCTGCGGGCCCTGCGCTGTGTGTCTCTGTCAAGGAAAGATGCTGCAGAGCATGCTGCGCAGGCTGTGGGCGTCCTGGACGCCCACTGCACGCGCAATTGCTGTCTGCAGGCCCTGCGCTGTGTGTGTCCGTCCGGGACGGACACTGCTGAGCACAGGCAACACGCTACGGAGGCTGGCGCACGGCGTGCGCGTCCTGGACGCCCACTGCACGCGCAATTGCTGCCTGCGGGCCCTGCGCTGTGTGTCTCTGTCAAGGAAAGATGCTGCAGAGCATGCTGCGCAGGCTGGCGCGCGGTGTGGGCGTCCTGGACGCCCACTGCACGCGCAATTGCTGTCAGCGGGCCCTGCGCTGTGTGTGTCCGTCCGGGACGGACACTGCCGAGCACAGGCAACACGCTGCGGAGGGTGGCGCACGGCGTGCGCGTCCTGGACGCCCACTGCACGCGCAATTGCTGTCTGCGGGCCCTGCGCTGTGTGTCTGTCAAGGAAAGATGCTGCAGAGCATGCTGCGCAGGCTGGCGCGCGGTGTGGGCGTCCTGGACGCCCACTGCACGCGCAATTGCTGTCTGCGGGCCCTGCGCTGCACAGCGTATTGCCCGAAAACGTGATGCCGCTACTTCTCGTCTGTTCTCCAGATTAGACGGAAATGTGATGAAGAAGTGCTGACTGAGAATGCGACCGTGGATGATTTCCGTCACCTTTCCGTTGGCCTGGAAATTTGCTGTGAAGTCGACGAGAATCCGAAAGCGGACATATGTTCGCACAGCTGAACAACCACGTGTGCGATAAGTAGTGTATCTGCTCAATATCTGCTGGCAACGCGAACGCCGCTACCACTCATACTTTCTAACTTCTCGTCGACTTTGATATTGCTGGCAACCTTCAGGAATTCAGCCCTCCATCATGCCCTCCACTGCCGACATTCCATGCGACTGTAGCAAATGCTCCGGCCTGCCCGAACCTCTTCGAATTCTATCCCCAAAACTCGTCGGAGCTCATAGGACTCGATACGGATTGGCGAGTGCTACCAACGCCGGAGCTCCAGCTCGTTATGTGCTACCTGAGGCCGCTCCTGTTAGGACCATTGCGCGCGAGGATGCAGGAGACATCGAGCTCGAGGAACATGACGAACAACCATCCCCTCCTCGTGCCCAGTCACCACCCGCCGCCCCACTAGCAAACCAACACAATCGGAGACGTCAAGTTGTACCACCTGACGTGTCCTGGCGCGTACCTTCACTTCTAAGGGCTCCCGATTTTGAGCCTCTGGTGACCCCACGCGTTGACATCTCGCCTCCCGCGTTTGCTCTCAAGGAGCCTTCTTCAGTCCGAATCGCATATCTCCAGGCTGTGTATAACAACACCTTCAAACATATGTCAGCCCCGGATAGCACAGATAACCTGTGCTCAACTCTGAACTCGCTCGATGCTGCCGGTGTACTCCCGGATAACCCCCGACCTGTCCGGACTCTTGCAGGCGCAAAACATCGATTGGGCCTCGATCCCGACAATTGGATAGTCGAGTATGCCATTTGTCCGCGCTGCTGGAAGCATTACAGGCCCGATCATCTCTCTGACCTTGCATCGCCGGCGTGCATAACCCCCGCATGCGCGGGTGTCATCTACAAGGAGCAGGCCAATTCCGAAGGCGACATCAAGCGTGTCCCCCTCTCCATAATTCCCCATGTTTCCCTTCTGCAGCGCCTTCGCGCCATTGTTTGCCGGAAAGGTTTCCGCAGAATGGTTCGTGACAGTCGAGCGACGCCTCAACACCAGAACGACGACGATGACTTCTTCATGACGGATATGCATGACGCGGAGATATGGCACGAGCTGCGGACGGGTATACAGCGGGAGGTTGGCGACTTTGGGACCGTACGGGACCGGCCGGTCCACGATAACTCGGAAGGGAAACTGACGGACTGTCGGTTTGGCCTCCATCTCACTATTAACCTCGACTGGTATGATTTTTCTTTTTCTTTTGAATGGAACATGCGCTGACCGGGCGTCTTCGTCAGGTTTGGTGCACTTTCGACCCGCCCTCACTCGTCGGGGCCGATTTATATTTCTATCAACGACCTTCCGCGCGAGAAACGATTTCTACAAGTCAATGTTATCTGCCCGATGATCACGCCGGGCCCCACTGAGCCTACCTCCGAGCAATTGAATAATTGTATGGAGCCTGTTGCCATTGATATCTGCAAGTTGAAGAAAGGTTCGCTTGCATTGTTGTCGCCCGAGCTGTGCTGACCATACATTGACCAGGTGTTATGATGGAAATGTATGACAACGATGATGTGATGCTTGTCGAGGAAGAAGTTAGGGCTGATTTCACGTGCACCAATTGCGACACACCTGCCGCTCGCAAGCTGTCGGGCACGGCCGGGCATAGTGCTGACTTACACCCGTGTCCTTGGTGTCACTGCCTATTGCTCGACGTCAATCGAGCATGTGGTTATCGAGAAGAAGGTCAATGATTTCTGCTCTTAGCAAGTGGCTTTGCTAACTATATGCTTTGCAGTATTTGAATATCGAGACGACTACGATATGCTCAAGCAGAAGTTCTACGCACGAGACGCACCAATTGCGCGTCAAAATACCATCCTAGCGATGCATGGGGTTCGATGGGCAGTCCTGGATGCAATACCAGGCTGGCGCCCATCGCGGCAGACTGCATTGGACTTTATGCACTGCATATATCTTGGTAGGTGGCCCCGTGACATGCTGATATATCTTGCTGACGCGGTTGCTAGGCGTCGTCGCCTTCTTCTTCACGCGAGTACTTTTCGCGGCACATATGTTCCCCGGCGCAGGTGGTGGGCTATCCGCAAAGCAACGGTTTGAAGACATTATCAACGCTATACAATGGCCAAGTCACATTACTCGCCTCCCAAAGAATGTGAGCGCTATGCATCCGCATCACGAAATTATTCATTCACAAGCTGTGACATTGGTAGCTCGGCGAGAACCAGTCCCTGAAGAAAGCCGACGAGTGGCGGCGACTCTTAACCGTCGCACCCGTCGTCCTCTGGTGTTCTTGGAAGGGTCCCGACGACAGGATACCAGACGTGGAACCTCCGGTATCCGCAAATGAGAACATCACGACCAAGCACTCACGCAAGCAGAAATCGCTGTACGATGTACTTCTCCTCCTGTGTGCCGGTGTGCGCCTGCTGTCGACAAAGCGAATCTCGATGTCGCAAGCAAAAGCTGGCCAGGTCTATCTTGCGACATACTGCCAGCGACTTCTCGTTCTCGGGGTGTCGCTAACAATCAACCATCACTTAGCAATGCACTTTGCTCGCATGATCAAGGTCTTCGGCCCTGTCTATGCATGGTGGCTCTTTGCTTTCGAGCGGTTCAATGGCATGCTCGAGCACGTCAAGCTGAATGGCCACAATGGCGGCCGGATGGAACTGACGATGCTACGCCATTGGACAATGACACATCTCATCTACGAGCTTATACTGGAGCTCCCTGTGGATGCCTCCTCTCACGAGCGTGCGCTTCTGAATCGTATTGTCAACACCGAGGCTACTCGCGTCCGTGGCGGCATGATGACAGAAATCCTTGTCATGCAGTCTGAAGCCTCTGTCGACCGCGTAGGGCTACCTAAACGCATCGGCCGACCCGTCAACCTCTTCCAATACACACTTAAGCATCCTTGCACCGTCGATGTCTATACTCTGCTTCTGGACCATTGTCGGGTACTTTGGCACGAGCTGTCACTTCGCCGGGAGTTCTCCACCGTTCTCGGAACACCATTCCGACATGGAGAGGTTGCTCGTCGTCTCCCATACATTCGCAAGGACGGGCTGCGCTATGGATGCACCGGAAATGCTTGGTCGAAGTCTGACGTCTTCGCATTCATTGCACGGGATGGCGTGCGCGTCCCCGTCGAGATTGAACAGCTATTCTATCTTGAAGTCCCTGGCTCTGGTAAACCTCCCGCTGTTTGCGCCATCGTACGCCGATTGCGTAGTGCTGACAAGGATCTGGAAGTACCGTGGGGCTTGTAGTACGTCGAAAAATCTCTCGTACAGCTCGAAACTAATATATTCACTGTAGCGCAGACATCCTTGGGATACACATTGCGCATGCGCGCCAGTTTCACAACTATGAAGTTATCGCAGCGTCGACTATCGATTGTCCCTTAGCTCTGATACCGGTTTGCGCCGAACGCACTGGCCAAGATCTATGGATCTCTGTCTCGTTTGAACACGTACGTCACTCATTTGAGTGAGCAGTGCTACTGACAATAGATCGAGATATAAACAGATCGGCACGGAACCACAAGAAGATTTGGATGGAGTCGCTGACCTAGCACTCTAATCAAACCCATCCTCGTCAACGTCTACCGGTACTTCCACCGCTACCAAAGCCCCCGCGGCACGTGGATATATGGCTGGCGTATCATTCACCCTCTGCTTCTTTGTCTCCACCACGGCTTTCGCCCGCATTGCCTCCTCAACTGCCGCATCGCGCTTACGCTTGGACCGCGTAGCTTTCTCCTTCTTGACGAATTGCATGGCATCATTGATATCCTCGGGGTCTCGAGCATCGCCCCATGCTATGCCGTTGTCGGCAACGTGACTGTTTGTGTCGCAATTGGGGTTTGCGGTAAGCCATTCCATCTTGACCATCCATCGGCGTGCGCGACCGTCGAGCGTTTTCGTGGTCGGCAGAGTTTGCTCTTTCGCCGTACCTCGCTCACGATGGACATATTGCAGAGACGGCTTTGGGTCAGGAATCTCGTCGACCGCAACAAACAGGTCATTCAGCTGCACGCAAGTCGTCGTCAACCCGAGAAATCTCTTACAAAAGGGAACACTCACAGTGTCAGAGCGACTCGTAGGTGCGCGCGAAGTATACGAGTGCAGAACTAATTTGCCTTCACCGTCGAATGTGTCCTCGTCATCGGACATCTGCTGTGTCGTGAAAGCAGGGTCGTACTTCGGGTCTTGCATCCATCCCGCCGCACCGCCCGCCGATGCAAGCCGTTTTCGAAGGCGAACTTCTAGCTTCTGCATCCAACCTCCGGTAAGCAGACTGGCCCTTGGATACGATGAAGGTGCTTACTCCTTTAGCTCAATTGTCTCTTTTAGCTTTGGTCAACTCGCCGCCGGGCTTGGTCGACTGCTTCCCACTGGTGCCCCGCCAAACCTTTTGGAGTGCGCTATATTTGGTGAGGAACCGAACAGTAAGATCTTCCTGTCTGACCATGTCGAGTATTGACGCGGCCCCAGTCACATAGCTTCCGCCGTGCGCCTTCGCGAAGACAGCCATGGCCTGCAGCGCAGCAAAGTTAGCGGCGCTCTTTCCCGGCTTGTCCCAGTCCAGCCGGACTTGATGAACACTCTCAGATCCCTGTACAAGAGGCAGGCTGTCTGGACTTGTGTCCGCCGTCGCGATGGGAAAGTGTTCCTTCTCCGAAAGCTTCGGAACACCAAGGAACTTAAAGAAAGTCTCCGAAGTCACCTTCTATTAAAAGGTATGGTGAATATGAGTGTTCCGGAAGCAACAAGCAGCTAACGCACCAATACTTTGCTATGTTTAGTCGCCGTCTCACTCCAGTCCAATTCCTCCTTTTGCTCGGCCTTTACATCGTCCCCTTCTTCGGCCACCTCTCCTCCAGGCGGGCGGCTGCTCTCGTCAGAGCGTCGGGATACCTCGGTGATCCTTTCCTCAACAACCTGCCGGACCGTCTCTTCAAGTCTGCGCCCAAACTCGTGCTCGAGCGTAGCAACACGCATACACAGCGCCGCGTTCTCTTGCTCGAGGGCGTCAATTCTGGTCCGTGCAATCGTGGACTCGCGGACTATCCAATCCTTGCTGATTTTATTTGCAGGGACCTCTTGGAACGGCGCTGGTGCAGGCCCGTGGGCCGAGAACGGCTGGGGCGGCAGGTCCTCCGCTCTCCCGCGAGTGGGTGCCGGCAGTTGAACCGACGTCGACCGTGACGGTGCCGGAGTGTACGGAGTACGACCATTTTGGACGGATGACGAGTACAGCTACATGGCATCGCAGCATGGTGAGTGACTCGTCTCCTGCATGATTTGACACTCACGTTCGGCGTGAATTTAGCCTGCTGACTTGGAGTCGGGGTCTGCGGCCACTCGGAATTCATCGCAAACTGTGCAATCTGCATGTCGCCCGGAGTTGGAGGGAAGCCGGCCGGAGTGGGGGCAAGCTGAGGGTCTATGAATGGTGCGGCAGGACTAGTGCGATGCATGGTGGGACGGGGGAAAGGCTGTCGAGCGAGTATGCGGAGATGTCTGTAGATTTATACCAATGAAACTGCCTGCCGTGTTCCATTGTGGTTCATCGCGACGTGGAGGAGGGTATCCTCCACATGTATATCAACCTGGGATCCGCAAGGCGGGCAGCGTACGGGCTATCATCCACCTGGATGCCGCGCAAATAAATCCAGATATATTCCCAGCATCTAGCTCACGTGACAAAATCGGCTGCAAGGCATATCTGCGTCAAATTTTGCCGTCATATTCACGTCTACTTTAGAGCCGTTTTTGGAGAATGCATTGGAATGCGACAACACAACCTTTTCGTCCCATTCTCAGCTGATTATCATCAACTTCACCGGAGTTGACGGGAATCAGCCGCCGTCGGATTTTCGGGCAATACGCTGTGCTGTGTGTCTCTGTCAAGGAAAGATGCTGCAGAGCATGCTGCGCAGGCTGGCGCGCGGTGTGGGCGTCCTGGACGCCCACTGCACGCGCAATTGCTGTCTGCGGGCCCTGCGCTGTGTGTGTCCGTCCGGGACGGACACTGCTGAGCACAGGCAACACGCTGCGGAGGGTGGCGCACAGCGTGCGCGTCCTGGACGCCCACTGCACGCGCAATTGCTGTCTGCGGGCCCTGCGCTGTCTCTGTCAAGGAAAGATGCTGCAGAGCATGCTGCGCAGGCTGGCGCGCGGTGTGGGCGTCCTGGACGCCCACTGCACGCGCAATTGCTGTCTGCGGGCCCTGCGCTGTGTGTGTCCGTCCGGGACGGACACTGCAGAGCACAGGCAACACGCTACGGAGGCTGGCGCACGGCGTGCGCGTCCTGGACGCCCACTGCACGCGCAATTGCTGTCTGCGGGCCCTGCGCTGTGTGTGTCAAGGAAAGATGCTGCCGAGCATGCTGCGCAGGCTGGCGCGCGGTGTGGGCGTCCTGGACGCCCACTGCACGCGCAATTGCTGTCAGCGGGCCCTGCGCTGTGTGTCTCTGTCAAGGAAAGATGCTGCAGAGCATGCTGCGCAGGCTGGCGCGCGGTGTGGGCGTCCTGGACGCCCACTGCACGCGCAATTGCTGTCAGCGGGCCCTGCGCTGTGTGTCTCTGTCAAGGAAAGATGCTGCAGAGCATGCTGGGCAGGCTGGCGCGCGGTGTGGGCGTCCTGGACGCCCACTGCACGCGCAATTGCTGTCTGCGGGCCCTGCGCTGTGTGTCTCTGTCAAGGAAAGATGCTGCAGAGCATGCTGCGCAGGCTGGCGCGCGGTGTGGGCGTCCTGGACGCCCACTGCACGCGCAATTGCTGTCAGCGGGCCCTGCGCTGTGTGTGTCAAGGAAAGATGCTGCCGAGCATGCTGCGCAGGCTGGCGCGCGGTGTGGGCGTCCTGGACGCCCACTGCACGCGCAATTGCTGTCAGCGGGCCCTGCGCTGTGTGTCTCTGTCAAGGAAAGATGCTGCCGAGCATGCTGCGCAGGCTGGCGCGCGGTGTGGGCGTCCTGGACGCCCACTGCACGCGCAATTGCTGTCAGCGGGCCCTGCGCTGTCTCTGTCAAGGAAAGATGCTGCAGAGCATGCTGCGCAGGCTGGCGCGCGGTGTGGGCGTCCTGGACGCCCACTGCACGCGCAATTGCTGTCAGCGGGCCCTGCGCTGTGTGTGTCAAGGAAAGATGCTGCCGAGCATGCTGCGCAGGCTGGCGCGCGGTGTGGGCGTCCTGGACGCCCACTGCACGCGCAATTGCTGTCAGCGGGCCCTGCGCTGTGTGTCTCTGTCAAGGAAAGATGCTGCCGAGCATGCTGCGCAGGCTGGCGCGCGGTGTGGGCGTCCTGGACGCCCACTGCACGCGCAATTGCTGTCAGCGGGCCCTGCGCTGTCTCTGTCAAGGAAAGATGCTGCAGAGCATGCTGCGCAGGCTGGCGCGCGGTGTGGGCGTCCTGGACGCCCACTGCACGCGCAATTGCTGTCAGCGGGCCCTGCGCTGTGTGTCTCTGTCAAGGAAAGATGCTGCCGAGCATGCTGCGCAGGCTGGCGCGCGGTGTGGGCGTCCTGGACGCCCACTGCACACGCAATTGCTGTCTGCGGGCCCTGCGTTGTGTGTCTCTGTCAAGGAAAGATGCTGCCGAGCATGCTGCGCAGGCTGGCGCGCGGTGTGGGCGTCCTGGACGCCCACTGCACGCGCAATTGCTGTCAGCGGGCCCTGCGCTGTGTGTGTCCGTCCGGGACGGACACTGCAGAGCACAGGCAACACGCTACGGAGGCTGGCGCACGGCGTGCGCGTCCTGGACGCCCACTGCACGCGCAATTGCTGTCTGCGGGCCCTGCGCTGTCTCTGTCAAGGAAAGATGCTGCAGAGCATGCTGCGCAGGCTGGCGCGCGGTGTGGGCGTCCTGGACGCCCACTGCACGCGCAATTGCTGTCAGCGGGCCCTGCGCTGTGTGTGTCAAGGAAAGATGCTGCCGAGCATGCTGCGCAGGCTGGCGCGCGGTGTGGGCGTCCTGGACGCCCACTGCACGCGCAATTGCTGTCAGCGGGCCCTGCGCTGTGTGTCTCTGTCAAGGAAAGATGCTGCCGAGCATGCTGCGCAGGCTGGCGCGCGGTGTGGGCGTCCTGGACGCCCACTGCACACGCAATTGCTGTCTGCGGGCCCTGCGTTGTGTGTCTCTGTCAAGGAAAGATGCTGCCGAGCATGCTGCGCAGGCTGGCGCGCGGTGTGGGCGTCCTGGACGCCCACTGCACGCGCAATTGCTGTCAGCGGGCCCTGCGCTGTGTGTCTCTGTCAAGGAAAGATGCTGCAGAGCATGCTGCGCAGGCTAGCGCGCGGTGTGGGCGTCCAGGACGCCCACTGCACGCGCAATTGCTGTCTGCGGGCCCTGCGCTGTGTGTCTCTGTCAAGGAAGGATGCTGCAGAGCATGCTGCGCAGGCTGGCGCGCGGTGTGGGCGTCCTGGACGCCCACTGCACGCGCAATTGCTGTCTGCGGGCCCTGCGCTGTGTGTGTCCGTCCGGGACGGACACTGCCGAGCACAGGCAACACGCTGCGGAGGGTGGCGCACAGCGTGCGCGTCCTGGACGCCCACTGCACGCGCAATTGCTGTCTGCGGGCCCTGCGCTGTCTCTGTCAAGGAAAGATGCTGCAGAGCATGCTGCGCAGGCTGGCGCGCGGTGTGGGCGTCCTGGACGCCCACTGCACGCGCAATTGCTGTCTGCGGGCCCTGCGCTGTGTGTGTCCGTCCGGGACGGACACTGCAGAGCACAGGCAACACGCTACGGAGGCTGGCGCACGGCGTGCGCGTCCTGGACGCCCACTGCACGCGCAATTGCTGTCTGCGGGCCCTGCGCTGTGTGTGTCAAGGAAAGATGCTGCCGAGCATGCTGCGCAGGCTGGCGCGCGGTGTGGGCGTCCTGGACGCCCACTGCACGCGCAATTGCTGTCAGCGGGCCCTGCGCTGTGTGTCTCTGTCAAGGAAAGATGCTGCCGAGCATGCTGCGCAGGCTGGCGCGCGGTGTGGGCGTCCTGGACGCCCACTGCACGCGCAATTGCTGTCAGCGGGCCCTGCGCTGTCTCTGTCAAGGAAAGATGCTGCAGAGCATGCTGGGCAGGCTGGCGCGCGGTGTGCGCGTCCTGGACGCCCACTGCACGCGCAATTGCTGTCTGCGGGCCCTGCGCTGTCTCTGTCAAGGAAAGATGCTGCCGAGCATGCTGCGCAGGCTGGCGCGCGGTGTGGGCGTCCTGGACGCCCACTGCACACGCAATTGCTGTCTGCGGGCCCTGCGCTGTGTGTCTCTGTCAAGGAAAGATGCTGCCGAGCATGCTGCGCAGGCTGGCGCGCGGTGTGGGCGTCCTGGACGCCCACTGCACGCGCAATTGCTGTCAGCGGGCCCTGCGCTGTCTCTGTCAAGGAAAGATGCTGCAGAGCATGCTGGGCAGGCTGGCGCGCGGTGTGGGCGTCCTGGACGCCCACTGCACGCGCAATTGCTGTCTGCGGGCCCTGCGCTGTGTGTCTCTGTCAAGGAAAGATGCTGCCGAGCATGCTGCGCAGGCTGGCGCGCGGTGTGGGCGTCCTGGACGCCCACTGCACGCGCAATTGCTGTCAGCGGGCCCTGCGCTGTGTGTGTCCGTCCGGGACGGACACTGCAGAGCACAGGCAACACGCTACGGAGGCTGGCGCACGGCGTGCGCGTCCTGGACGCCCACTGCACGCGCAATTGCTGTCTGCGGGCCCTGCGCTGTCTCTGTCAAGGAAAGATGCTGCAGAGCATGCTGCGCAGGCTGGCGCGCGGTGTGGGCGTCCTGGACGCCCACTGCACGCGCAATTGCTGTCTGCGGGCCCTGCGCTGTGTGTCTCTGTCAAGGAAAGATGCTGCCGAGCATGCTGCGCAGGCTGGCGCGCGGTGTGGGCGTCCTGGACGCCCACTGCACGCGCAATTGCTGTCTGCGGGCCCTGCGCTGTGTGTCTCTGTCAAGGAAAGATGCTGCAGAGCATGCTGCGCAGGCTGGCGCGCGGTGTGGGCGTCCTGGACGCCCACTGCACGCGCAATTGCTGTCTGCGGGCCCTGCGCTGTGTGTGTCCGTCCGGGACGGACACTGCAGAGCACAGGCAACACGCTACGGAGGCTGGCGCACGGCGTGCGCGTCCTGGACGCCCACTGCACGCGCAATTGCTGTCTGCGGGCCCTGCGCTGTCTCTGTCAAGGAAAGATGCTGCAGAGCATGCTGCGCAGGCTGGCGCGCGGTGTGGGCGTCCTGGACGCCCACTGCACGCGCAATTGCTGTCAGCGGGCCCTGCGCTGTGTGTGTCCGTCCGGGACGGACACTGCCGAGCACAGGCAACACGCTGCGGAGGGTGGCGCACGGCGTGCGCGTCCTGGACGCCCACTGCACGCGCAATTGCTGTCTGCGGGCCCTGCGCTGTGTGTCTGTCAAGGAAAGATGCTGCAGAGCATGCTGCGCAGGCTGGCGCGCGGTGTGGGCGTCCAGGACGCCCACTGCACGCGCAATTGCTGTCTGCGGGCCCTGCGCTGTGTGTCTCTGTCAAGGAAAGATGCTGCAGAGCATGCTGCGCAGGCTGGCGCGCGGTGTGGGCGTCCAGGACGCCCACTGCACGCGCAATTGCTGTCAGCGGGCCCTGCGCTGTGTGTCTCTGTCAAGGAAAGATGCTGCAGAGCATGCTGCGCAGGCTGGCGCGCGGTGTGGGCGTCCAGGACGCCCACTGCACGCGCAATTGCTGTCTGCGGGCCCTGCGCTGTGTGTCTCTGTCAAGGAAGGATGCTGCAGAGCATGCTGCGCAGGCTGGCGCGCGGTGTGGGCGTCCAGGACGCCCACTGCTGTCTGTGGGCCCTGCGCTGTGTGTGCTTGTCCAGGACAGATGCTGCAGAGCATGCTGCGCAGGCTGGCGTGCGGTGTGGGCGTCCTGGACGCCCACTGCACGCGCAATTGCTGTCTGCGAGCTGTGTGCTGCGTGGTGAGTGGAGAGGTTTCACCAACCCTACTGAACCCTACCATGCCCCATAACCCCTAAACCCTAAACCCTAGACCTAACCCTAAACGGTTAGGCGCTGGGCGGGTGGGTTAGGAGTGGTGATGTCATCAGCTCTCGTGGGAGCTGATTGCATAATGGTGCCTTGCGCTTCTCTGGAAATTTCCGAATTTCCAATTGCGTTCCCATCGGAATTCTGATTTCTTAATCGGATCAGACTCCGATGGAAGGTTCCTCACCGTTGGTTCGGGTCCGTTCTCACAGGGCATCGCATAATGATGCGAGAACATCGGTCCCGCGCATGTCGGATCTTGGGAAAGATCCGGCCTTGTCGCGCGGGAAGCGTTGGCAGTGTGGATACCGCCCCACATGCGCTCCCGCGCTGTGTGGGTCGCGTTCCCATTGGCTGACTGCAGGTCCTGATGAGCCTATAAAGGCGAAACGGGTTCGGCGTCGACATCCCATCGACTCCCCGTTGACCTGCCCCTTCTATAGCGCTCTTCAGTGGTCGCTTCGCTCCCCCTCCCTAAACCCTTCGCCACCGTCTCTACCCCTTCACCGCCGCGCTCGGGGAGGCTGCCACCTCTCCGAGCGTCACACGCCCGCTCACCGGGATCCGTCGCTCTACACCGAGGTAAGTCAGCATTGTTCCCCGCAATTAAACCTAATAATCACCTCTCGAAGCTTGATGGTGGTAAGTGATTCGAGCCGCTCACGCTCCCGGTGCCCTCCCGGTCAGCTGCATGTAGGAGTGTACAGCTGAGCCGGGTGAGGAGGGGCGTAAACCTGGGGTAAGCTTGGTGGGACCGCTGGAAGAGAGATACCCTACAGTCGTAATTACAGTGGCGGTCGAGCATAACATTTTATACGCACGATGTGTGCGGAGTTCCACGCTGCGTGACCGCCAATGCACATCCACACCGGCCGTAGAATGGGCGAGCTGAGACAAAGAGCTGAAGGACGCGGCGACACTGTGATGAAGGCACACACGAACCTTTGTAAACGACGAAGTGCTTCACGATAGAACTTTCGGATGGCTTTGTTCACGAAGCGCAAGCGCTGTCGAAGAAGTTGTGGCACGCCCATCTCTGGGACGGCGTGCAGGAAGTCTGAGGTGGCATTGTGAGCGTCGAGCGGCCGAGGTGAGTATCTCTGTCCGCACCTGCTACAGTTCGCCCGCTTCCGCTGGGTACATGTCTGGCTCGGGGGGTTGCGTCGTCGGGGAGCTGCGGGGACAGCGTGCCTGGAGCCGTTTACCTTGCGCTGATCTCTGCAGGCGACAGATGCCATGACCGCCGACCGTCGTAGGCGAGACGATCCGCCGTAAAAACGGATGGAATGTTCCTGAAATTTAAGTTTAGTGATGTCGAAACGTCGGCTGTAAAGTCGGGCAGGGGCGTGTGGGGCCGGGGCTTCTGGAGACGGTATGGCGAGAGGGCGCAACTGAATGCGGCGTGCAGTCTGAGCGCGGTTATCCTGCTGGTCGGACTCCATCAGTCCAGTCCGCATCGCCCAGTAAGTATGCGGACTGCGTGGCCGTCAAATTGATTGAATGCGCACCGCAGTAGCGGAGGCATGAGCTTTCCGAGACTCCGAGCGATGGGAAGGGGGCATGCGCGGCGCGCGGCGGCGTCGGCCAGCGTCGCCTGTTACAAACTTTCATGACAGTCAACTAGAGCTCAAAATATAGCCACGTACCACGCTGTTGACAGACGAATTTGACTGATGAAGTACGCGTACGCTGCCAGTGAGCGGTCAGAGTGCATTTGCGGTGCATTAGTCACTGCAGTGGTCGTTCATCAGCACTGCCAACATGGCGCCCACGGTCTGAAAAGCACGATACGTACCCTCTTAGAACCATATTGCATTCATAGTTGAAGCGAGAAATCATGTGTGTGCACAGCAAGCATGATGGTGGTCACGGTTCCCTTGGAATGTCCGAGTCGGAGACGATGGCCTGCGGTGCTGCAGTAAGCTGCCGGGTCGGGTTCCCACCTGCTCCCTCTGCCTCTTCGTGGTGACTTGCGAAAGAAAGCTCGTCGCTCGATTCCCGGATAATGACCAGCTAGTCGATCAGTGTCGTGTTCAAGTTTTCCTCGCGTCTTACTCGGCCCGCCACCTTCGTTATCTTATCAGCTAAACGATCTTTCTTCTCACCGCCGTCCACGATGTCGAGCAACCGTGCACTCACAGCCATCGCTTTCCTCTCACCACCAAAGACAACGTCCTGCAATGCCTCCAATAGTCGCCATCGTCGCCGCCGGGGCCATGGGGAGCGCGGTCGCCGCGAGGCTGACTGCCGCGGGCATCACCGTCCTCACGAACCTCGACGGCCGATCTGACACGACCCGCCGGCGCGCGCACGACGCTGGGATGCAAGATGTCCCATTCATAGATCTAGCTGCGCGCTCGGAGCTCTTTCTGAGCATCCTCCCGCCCAGCGACGCGCACGCGCTGGCCCAGACCTACGTGGACGCGCGGAAGACTCTCTCTCCGGCCCCAGCCAGCGCGATCTACGTGGACTGCAATGCGGTTAGCCCGCACACAGCTAAGGGTATTGCAGCGCTGTTTTCGGGCAGCGGCGTGCCATTCGTCGACGCAGGCATCATCGGCGGGCCGCCGCGCGACGCGTACAACCCAACCTTCTACGCCGCGGCCGAAGAGAAGGATATCGCCGCGCTCGACGCATTCGAGGCGCTAGGCGGACATGGGTTGGTGGTGAAAACGCTGAGGGGGGATGGCGCGGGCGTGGGAGATGCGAGTGCGCTGAAGAATTCGTATGCGGTGCGTCGTCTCTCCCGGCCCTCGATGAGCAGCTGACGGACGTGGTGTCTCAGGGAATCGCCAAGGGCCTCACGGGGCTCTTCACCACGATGATCCTTTGTCAGTCTCGGTTCGTTCCTCTCATTTTCCACGGGTGTACTGACTGCCGTTAGCCGCGCACGCGTCTTCGCCCGCCACAGCCACCGCCCTCCTCCACGAGCTCAACCACTCACAACCCGCCCTCCTGCAGCGCGCAACTCGCTCCCTCCCCGATATGCTCCCAAAGGCATACCGCTTCGTGGGCGAGGTGCGCGAGATCTCTGCATTCGTGCATGACATGGGTGGCGAGGGGATGAGTAACGTGCATGAGGGCATGGCGAGCGTGTACGAACGGATAGCGAAGTCTGTGAGGGAGAATGGCGAAGATAAGCAGGTGCTATAAGCCTTCGTCGAGGACGCGAAGAATGTGCTGGAGGACGAGGCAGCGAGGAAGTGACCCATGGAAATAGGGACCGGTACGTGCCGTGCTGTTAGTGCGGGTGTGGAATATCTCACAACGACCAGGCAGGTTTTCGGTCGAATGTAACATTACAGTCAGAAGATATGAAGTCAGCTTGAGTCGTACGTGATCAGCAGAACATTGTTCGGAAAGTAGTTCGAGGGCGCACCGTGGATCGTTTGGCCTAGGCTGAATCGTGACATACAATCAAGCTCAACCGCTCTTGGCCTCTGCGGAGCGATCACCGGCAATATGCATCACGCAGTATGTATCTCGTTTCTTTATTGCGCGGTAGAGCTAAACCGTTGAGCCTAGCACTGCGCGCATGCAATTGGCCCGTCAGCAGAGCGCCATGGCGTTCGAGACGTCTCACCGTCCGGCTGTCGCCGACAGGCTAGGCGCACACTTTCCCATTCGCCCCCTCGATGGCAAGGACATGATTCGTGTGATCGCAGAAGACTCGGCATATTCAGGGCATGATTGCCCCCGCAGAGTTTGTCGCCTCCTTCTGTGCATGTCGAGCTTATGTCCGATGTCCGACAGGTCTGTATGAGCCTAAGACCTCGTCCAGAAGTCTGCGAATGGCCAGGTCTGGGGACGAGAATGGGACGGCGTCAGTCCGAGTCGCTAGACAGACGATGTAATGAGAAGAAACAGTCAACGCAATATCTTCCCAGATGACCATGAAACGCACCGAGATCGCTCGGCGTGCTGGACTGTTCACACAACCCGGGCATGACCGCGAATCAAAAATGCGTACTGGTTGACCGTGCCATGGATCGGACTGAGCCCTGCATTTCGTCGCAATCTCCGTACGCACAGTGACCGGGTCTTCCGTCTGCTCTTCTCACGGCCTCCGGAGGAAAAGAGCGAGTTTTCGGTATGGTTGACTTGCGCACTGACATGGAGGCAGGTGGACAGGAACACGAGGATGCGAGGCGAAATGGCCAGGGAGAAATTGACGCGAACGACGTTCAAAACATCAGTCACAAGCCATAGCGTACGGTTGACGTCCTTGATCTCAGATGAATCAAGCAGACTGGCAGCCTCTCATGGACCTGACTGCATCGCTGACTATCGCGTCAGACGTCCGTCACCTTGACGTCGGCGAGCAAGTCGTTGTTCGCAGCCCACCACCCAAAGCAGACGTTGATACCGCCGATGCGCGCACGGTTGTTGTCGACGACAAAGACCTGGTCATGAATGCGCATATGTTCGGTCGACGAGCCTTCCAAGAGCATGGAATTTGCTTACCTTCTCGCTATGCGACTGGAACGCGACATTGTCTGAGGAGAGCGCTATCGCCCCGCCATTGATTAACTGACTCTGGAACCAAGACGGCCTGCGCGCACGCAATGTTGCGATGAAGAGCCTCCGGCGCTTTCTGCATGCGCATATCAGCCGAACGCGCCGGTATAATTGAGCGCCATCGTACCTTTGTGTGAGCCAAGCTCGTACCTCCTGTAATCCGTGGCGAAGAGATTGAGGATATGATCCAAAAGGCGCGGGCGGACGACCGAAAATAATTCTGGTTGAGCCAGCCGTCCTATGGTTGTTTTGCACATGTTGCGAGGTTGAAAAGCGGTGAGGCATACAAGGATAAAGATACACTCCTAGCGCTCTAGAGGATCTATCTCTGAGAGGGCGTATAAGTAGTCATGGACGTCGATGTGCCTGCAGATACGGTTAAAGACGTGTACAGGCTCGATCCCATAGGTGGAGAGGAGAGGAGAGAGGCGAGAGGCGAGAAGCGACGCTGCCCAAACGACGAGCCGGAACAATTCCGTGTCCCATGCGCATGCGTCCGATTACGCCCCGCGTTTCGCAGCGCGGGTAGGAGCAATGACGCGCCGTTTCACAGAATCGTACGACCCTACCTCTGCGGAACTATTAAAGCGATGTCTGTTGGTGTGTATCTCCTTTGGATCGTCGTGCATATCTTATCAGCGCTGCGGCAAGCCCGTCCGCACTCGTTCCTTACGATTCATGTTGAGCAATCCTGCAGGATACAGGTCAGCAAGACGTCAATGCCACGTTCCGCGGCCTACCGTGAGTGCTGTGCTTGTGCATTCGGGAAGGCGTTTTCGGCGAGCGTTGCGATGCACGCCATGGTGGAGAATGATTGAGCGACATCCTTCTCGACTGCCGCCCAAACCTTGCTTCCGGCTTGTCGGTCGCCATCACCTACATGGCTACTCGTTGAACTTTCTTAACGGCGCGATGGCGTATAAAGACACCCCGATGAGATTGTCGCTCAACGCCCATAGTCTTTCCACGATGATCTGAAGTGAAGGGCGTCAGTTAAGACTCTGTCAAGTGAGCAGCGCCCACGCAACGCATATTGTCTGAGGCATCATCAGCCAGAAGGTCTCTTCATGTGTGATACCGTCGAAGAGATACATCTGTCCATCAACGTCGTAACCAAGGCAGCGATGGCTTTGTTGAAACAGCCTCGTCGCTCAGCCTTAGCGGCGGTCACTCACGTCGCCGTGCCCTCTTAGACAGTCTGGAACGGTGATCGCGCCAAGGTGAAGGGAAGACACGAGGATCCCCTGCGACGTAAGCTCCTTCGCAAGCAAGCGCATGCACCGGGTGTTCACCGCGGTCTTGTAAGCGGCGTACGACCCCAATCTCTGCCTGAAGCGTCTTGTTAAATACAAAATCGATGGTGGGCTCGTTGTGTGCGTACCGTACTCATCCGACATCTTCTAGTAGAAGAAGTCGTCGCTCCCCGGCAGACTACGGTGCGCCGCGATCACCACGAAGAGAATGCGCGGTGCGACAACGTCGTCAACGGCGCGACGGACGAACCACATGAGTTAAACACGAGCTGCGCTGCGGACATTCGGTGTCTTGATAAATGGGTGGTCGCTGATCCGGCGTTGATAATGACGTGGACCAATAAATCAGCGGACGAAAGTAGGTGATGTGACAACGTACGCAGATGGGGATCCCACAGGCGTTGACGTCCGCCCAGGACGCTTGATCGATTCAATCGAGCCTCGATGGTAAATGCCATAGAATGCAATAAACTCACGTCGCCTGAGAGCGACACGGCACAGGCGTTCTCAGCCCCCACCCCAGTCACAAGCAAAGTAATACTCCCGTGGATTATCAGATGCAGCGGCCAGCCAGGGTAAGTCGAGCATCGAGTGATCGTGCGCGCGCATGATGAACAAACGGCGAGGAGCGCGATGCTCCTCGCCAGATAACCCCCTGGATGACGCGATGATAAGTAGCAGACGAGTTACGTCCTCCAGAGGCGGCGCTCACTAGGAGAGAGCAACCACTGTGAGACGTTTGACCCGCCTTCGCACCGACGAGGAGCGGTTCTCCTGCTTGCCAACCTCGAGCGGCATGTCTATACGGCAGTTCGCAACATCCTGCAAAGCATGAAGTGCGAAAAAAGAGGTGAGAGAGCGGGTACGAGTGTCTGATGGAAGTGGCGCGTGACTCCGACCCGTGCGCCGTCGGCCACGTTCCCGCGCCCCTGTTCTCCGCGCTGTCGTCTCCCAGACCCGACTCTCTCCCCGTCGTCCGCATTTTTTGCGGCAACCCCCATCTTGTTTCCTTCTATTATTTACAAGGAGGGCCTGCGACGGTTCTGAGGTGCGTGTCATCCAACTCACTCGGGGCGTCTGACAAACTCTTGTTCTCGAAAATTGCCCAGATCCCGCACGCCTTCAACGAGCACAACGACTCACGCTAGCATCTTTATTCCTGGAGGAGATCACTTATTGTATTGGACAAAGTGCGTGTGATGCAAAACTCTTCTCGCTTCTCGTCGTACTCACCGTCGTCGTCACCTTGCCGTCCCCCATCCCAGATGGTTCGCCCGTTCCAACCTTACGTCGCCGAAGCCGACCGCGCCAAAGAGCGCGCCCCCGCCGTCGTTGGGACCATCCGCTTGATCGACGTACCCCAGTTCGCCCTGCCCCCGACCTTTGGGTATCGCCGCCCGCGCGCCGACATGGAAATCGGCCGCATCACCATCGGGTGGATCGAATTCCTCTCCGACGAAGAGCCCGACCCCGCGCTCGCCCGCGCAGGCGACGTTTGGCTCACGTCCGGGCGTGGAGAAGCTTCTCCAAACGTGTACGTGTGCTACGCGGCGGGAGGTCGCGCGTGGACGCCGTGGGAGGGTAACGAGGCCGTCCATGCCAACTCTCCGCGCGTCGGCGTACATCCGTACCTCTCCACAGCCCCAGAATCTGCCCGTCGCAAGGACCACTACTACCTCGTCTACACCGGCATCCGCTTCACGTGGTCTTCGTACAACTCGATGCTCGGCGTCACGACGCGCTGGCGTGCGGGCAAGATGCCGGGCGCGCCGTTCATGCAGGACCTGATTGCGAAGCACCTGGGGGGGCAGGTCCCATTCACGAGTCCCGTGCACAATCTTGGCGTGTGGTTGCAGATCCAGAAATCAAAGGCGAATCCTGAAGGGAGCCCTGCGAAGCGCACCGCGTTAGATCTGGACGACGGCGATTCTGCGTCTATCAGTGCCCTCCCGCCCGCCAAGCGTCGCAAAGCAGTTGCAAACGGAACTGCTGCTGCCGACACGTCCTCCTCGGCTAAACTGACGGCTGGCAGTGCGTCTCCTCTTAGACAACCGAAGATTGAGCCCTCAAAAGTGCCCGATCTCGAGCTCGGCGCGATCGCTGATGCTCTGCTCACGCGCCTGCCCCATGGCCAGTTACCAGACATGCAGCCTGCTTCTGCTCCTGCAGCGAAGCCCGCCGTTGCGTCCGCGAAGCTGCCGGCTGCCTCATCTGCCGGCCCGTTCTCAGCCGGTGCAGCGAAGCTGCCTGACGTCCTCGCTCATTCCGCTCGCCCTCACATCAAGCTCTCGTCGGGCACCGTCTCCCTACCTGCACGCTCGCGACAACCGAGAGGATCTATGTTCTCGGCCGGGCCGTCAGAACACGGCTCTCTCATTAACCTGGGTCAGTACCGCAATCTGAACGTGACGCAGAAAGGCGCCGTAATTTACTCCGAGGTGTGTTCTGTCTCGGCAATGCATGTATAGCGTGTCGTGTCTGAGATTATCTTGCGCGCAGGGCCAACCTCTCCTCATGCCTGAGGCATGCGACCGCTGCAAGAGCACCAGCTTCACGCCGTGCACCGGTATCGCTGGGAAAAATTGCGGGCGCTGCCGCTCCCTCAAGCGCCCATGCTCGCACACGGGCGCGTACGGCGTGGACAGCGAAGAGGAGGAGGAGGACGAGATTGCGACGGAACCGTCGGCGTCGGCGCCCGCGCCAAAGGCATCCGCTTCCGCTCCGGCCGCTGCGCCAGCGGCGTCGGCGCCGCCCGTTAGGGTGATCACTGTGAAAGTGGAAAAGGAGAAGCAGAAGAAGCCCGCCGCCCCCGCCGCTGTGAGGCGTGGCCGATCCGGCGCCGACACCAAAGCGACGCCCCTTGTCAAAGCGGCCCTCAAGGCGCGTTTCAAGAATTTCGAGAAACCGGCTCAAGGCCCGTCGAGCGATGCGCTGCGGAAGGAGGCGGCATCTGTAAAGAATGGTACGTCACATCGCGTATGCCCCGCATTGAGATGGACTCACGGAGGCGGTGGATTGTAGCAGACTCCCCTTCACAGCCGGCGTCGGCGCCCGCCAAGTCGACGGACGTGTCTGCGGACGTGGCGCAGCGCAAGGAAGTCCCCGTCGACAAAGGAAAAGTGCAGGCAATGGACACCTCTGCCGATTCTACCAGCACGCCGGCCGCGACTAACGCGCCGGCTGCGATTAAGGCGCCGGCCGCTACTAAGGCGCCGGCCACCACCACCAGCGTGCCAGCCACCACCAGCGTGCCGGCCGTCACCGGTGCGTCGGCCGCTGCCAGCGCGTTGGCCACCACAAGCACACCAGCCGCTACCAGCGCCACTACTGCCACCAGCGCGAATGGTCACGGTGATGCGGGGGCGAACGGTGCCGCGAGGGTGAACGGTGCTGCCAGCGCGAACGGCGCAGCCAACGCGAATGGCCCTGCAGCCATCGCGAATAGCCGTGAGGCCACCGAGAACGGTACCGCTGCCATTGAGGCCGGTACCGCTGCGATCGTCAACGGGGCTAATGCCATCTTTAATGATCCCGCGGACGAGACGCACTACCTCCAGATGACGCTTCTGGGCTTGCAGACTCTGGAGCAAAACCTGAAGGGCGTGATGGCCGGCATCAGCCTGGTTCAGCAGGGTATGAAGGGCACGTTGGCTGCCCGGCAGCGCTCCTAAGAGCGAGGTGAGCGCATGCGGACGTTAGGAGGATGAGGACGCATGGTATCTTATTTCGTATCTGCATGCCCGTTGCGCCTAATCGTGTGTAGTGGATTGATCGCTATCTGAGCTCGTTTGTATAATTTTCTGATTCGCCCGTCACGCTTTGAATAGTTATCGTCGTATTGTATTGCGAAACCTTACGCTACAACCCATACATTTTGCGCCCGTTCTCGCGTCCCAGCGCCATCACGCGGTCTGTCGACCACCCTTCTCCGACAAAATCCGCCACGAACTCCGCTGTCCATGGTATCATTGCCGTGTGGCAGAGCGGCAGCCGACCTTTCATAGAGGGGAGCGCAGTGTAGATGTTCGCCGGGACCATGAACGGCGCGTCTGTCTCGAGGATGAACCGCGGCGAGTCAGATTGTGTGGCGAGCGCACGGAGGAGGTTCGCGGTATTCTCATTCGTAGCGTATGTGACAACGCCTGAACGGAAGACGTTTCAGAGGTTGGGCAACGGCGTACAAGGTAAAGAGACGTGCCGGTGATCCCAATGTACAGGTCGGGGAAGTGGGCGAGTAGCCGCTGCGCGAATTCTGGGGAATCTGTGAAGCAATGGATGTGTATCTGGCGGCCGGTTACAAACCGACGCTGCTATTTTTCATGCACAAACCCACCCTATGATCCTGAGGGACTTCAGCCTTCAAGATGCGCTCGGTATCGTCGTCCGCTTCGCGGGTATGTATCGTGAGCGGTTTGCCTAGCCGCACAGCTTGGCGGAGCTGGCGCGCAAAGACCTCTCGCTGTATATCCCGAGGCGAGTTGTCGTAGTGGTAGTCCAATCCGATCTCGCCCCATCCAACGCAGCGTGGATGGGCCATCGCTTCCAGACTGTGTATCATGATGGGTACGCCGCGCAGTCTCGGCGCACAGGTAGAACGACGCACATGTCTCTTTCAACATCGTCGTTGTACAGCTTCGCCTCATGTCTGCCGAAGAGCATGAACGACCGGTCGCGAGGGGATGCGCGAGCGAGCACTCACGGATGTACGCCTGCGGGTCATACTTCACTGCGCAATCACAACCACAGAAAAAAGGAGACGCACCCATGACGAACCAATACTCTATCCCGCCCCAGTTTCTCTCCCTGTCCCCCGCGTCCACCGCCGAGTCCGCAATCTCCCTCCAAACCCTCTGCACCGGCGCCTCGCACCACACGTCCACGATCGCCTCGACTCGCCGCCCGGCATACATGTTCTTCACGAAGTCGAACACCGTCTCATGCTGTCCATCCTTGTACTTTTGTCGGTACGCGCCGAAGGTTGAGATGAGGTGCGTGTGAGTGTCGATGATGGGAGTCTGAGTGCCCGACGGATGCGGCGGGAGGAAAAGCGCCTCTTCGCTGGGTCCTTTCTTCTTGCCCATTCCGCGAGGTGCTTGATGGGCGCAGGTACGGGCAAAGGGTCTTCTAGAGCGCTGAGCGATGCGGGTGCCGGTGGACAGAGCAGAGAACATACACGGTTGTGAGCGAGGGAAAGTGAGTCACCTGGTACCTGGTAGATTAGATTCACGCGCTTCGAGATAATCGCGCCCGCTTCTAGATAACGCTGGCAGAGGGCATAAAGAGCAACGTTGACATTAAGGATATCAGTACCGACGTAAAAACAAGCGTGAACTGCGTGATACATTAGGAGCATCAAGAGCGTGAACAGGAACGTAATAAACATGATTAACGTGACAGCAAATGCAGGAGTCCGACGTGCGAATGCAAAGCAAGAGAAGTGACTGGAGACAACAAGAATGTACACCTCCCGCAGAACCTATGAACGCGACAGGCGATCACACGGCGCTGGAGGGCGGGCGCGCCGCGAGCAGCGTGCGGAGCTCGAGAATGCACTCGGTGCACCTAGCGTGCACCTCGCGCGCGTTATCGAGCAGCGGGCGGATCGTCTCCGGCGTGAGCGCAAGCTTGAAATCGCCCTCCTGAAAGGCGGGCAATAGTCCTGGGGGAGGCGCAGAGCGCACCGACCCCGTCAAGACGACTTTCTTGTTCCCGCGCTGAGAGCGCTGCGACCCGGCTCGATGAGGGCTCGCGCTTGCCGCGCCTGAGCGCCGCTGCGCGCGGGAGGCGTTCTCGCGATGATCGGCAGGAGTCTCTGAGGCCTCTTCGACGTTGGACAGCCGAGTAGGGCGGGTGATTGGAGGAACAGGCGGCGGCGGAGATGCGACCGACACCTGTGACCGCGTGGAGATGGGCGCCGGCGACGACTCTGCCCACAAAGACAGGGAAGAATGTGACGCGGACGCGTTCTTCTTGGGCGTCGTGGGGTCCGCGTTCCTCTTTGAAGACCCGGGGAGATACGGGTAGCGGGATTTGCGTCCGCGCACAGTCGCTGTGCCGTCGTGGGACAGCCCAAGCGCTTTCGCCGCGCCATCGAGATCTTCAGCGTACTCGATGCGATCCCAGTCTTCGTCGTCGCCAGCGAACCTGCTGCCCAGATCCGACCCGCTACTCGAGGAGTGGAGTGCGCTCTTCGGCAGTCCGGGAGCCGCACTGCCCTCGGCTGTCGGCGAAGACTTGCTCTTGTGCGAGAGGCGGAAGATAGACGCGAGGGAAGGCCGTCGAGGCGACTTGTGCGCGAAAGAGGTGGACGTGGCGAACGGGGAGCCCGCCCGCGTCGAGGAGACGGTGTCCGGGCCGGTGCTTGTCTTTCCCCGACGACGCTGTGATGTGCGAGAAGGGGCAGTTGCATGGACATCCAGGGACGAGTCGGCGCTGGCAGATGCGGAGGAAGACTGAAACGGTCGCGGCGGAGGTTGACGGTGGTGGCTGCGTGTCAGAGACTTGAGCATGTCCCTGATCCCAGCCATCCCCAACCGGCTGCCTCTCCGCTTCTTCGACGGTGTCTCATTCTGCATCGACTCCTCCGAGGGCAGCGTGACCGTGCTGCTCATCGGGTGATCCCACCGCCAGCCCCGATTGACTGTATCCTCCTCGGGTATCTGCAAGTCCGTGAGCATGGAAGGCGACGAGTCGGGCTTGTTGAGCATTTCGCGGAGTAGAGAAAGCTGCCGCTGGCTGAGGTCATTGCGACCGGTTGAGGCGCGCCAGCCTATATCAGGCTGAGACACCGTCGACGGGCCGGGGAACGACGTCACGAATGGCGGCGCGGATTCGTCGCCAGCGAGAGTGATCGCGCGCTCGCGGCTCTTCCGGCTGGCCCGACGTTCGACGGGAACATCGTGCGCAGGGGCGGAGGATGCTGAGGGTGGAGGAGACATCGGTGAGGGCGTGCCGCCGCCAAGCTCGATGAGGAGCTCCGCGCACTCCCAAGATATCTTGTACTTGTGGTCAAGATGGTAGAAATTGGCCGCGAACTGCTTCTGTGGGTCGGCGGGGACTGGAGCCGGGTTGGTATTGGAACGGGCGCGCGAGCGCGGACGCGGTATGCTGAAGAGGGCGGGGGAGGTGGAGCGCGTGGGAGGAGACGAGCTGTCAACGACGTAGCTCTGGGCTTCTTGAATGAGTGACTGGTGGATCGACTGAAGTTCCTTGAGTTCTGACGAAGAACAAGTATCAGTACTAACTCGCACTGACCAACAGGGAGGGCATGCTACTCACTTTCAACTCCGGACGCGAACTCGCGCACCATGGTCAGATCCCTCTTCAAGCCGACCTGGGCTTGACTGATACGTGCCGGTATCTTCAAATCACCTAGAGAGTTTCGTCGCGGCACAGCCACGCTGGAAAGGGCGGGGGGAGGCGGGTGGGTCGATCGTCCGAGGGAAGCTGACTGCGGCGAGCCGGGCGATTTCTTCGGAGATGACCGAGGGGTAGTTGTAGAAGGTGTAGCGAGAGAGGAAATGTCGACAGAGGGCCGAAGTAGAAGTGACTCGATACCATATGGACCGGATTCCGAAGTAGATGAAGGCGGCGGGTCGTGCTTGCTAGGCTCTCGAGGCGGAGACGGTGGCTGGAGTTCGATAGGTGGTAACAGCTGCTCCGACGGGCTCGGGGTCGTCATTGACGGAGGCGGTAGGCCAGGAAGGTCAGGAAGCGGCCTGGGCGGCGATCGCGGCGAAGCTCTGATCGTGCCATCCAAGATTTCGTCCGCTTTGCTCTTCGTCCGCTTATGTCTTCCCGGGACCAAACTAATCCTCCTCATCCCGCCCATAAAGCCCCGATGACCGTCCTTCTCCTTTCCCGTACTACTGCCGTCCCCGATGCTCTCGCGGCTGACGTCGTCCGTGCTCGTCGAGAACGTCGAGCGTGATACCGATCGACCGACCGTCATCGTCCCATGCGAGGCCTGCCTCGGAGCGAGAGGCTTCCCTGACGACGGCACCTGCATCGAAGCGGGGCGGCGCGGGCGCGGTGACGGCGGGGGCGTGCCATCCGGCGTTGACGCGGTCGTCGTGAGCACCGCGGAGCGCTTCCTCCCCGGCTTCGTCGGCGAGTCTTGCGCGGACGAGAACACGCGCAGGCGGCCGAAGCTGCGCTCGTGCTTCAGCTCGAGCGGCTCTGGCGGCGGCGGGGACTGGCCGCCAGAGGTGCGAAAAAACCACCCGGAGGTGCGCGAGGACGATGATGGCGAGTGCCCGTGCCCGTGCGAGTTGGATGTCGATGCACGGGGCGTCGCCTCCTTGCTCTCGTCGGCGATGACCTCCGCAGGGCCGGTGCTCGCGCGCTTCTTGCGTGCGCCCCACTTCTTCACGGAGCCGATGCGCGAAAGCAGGGGCGTCTTGGTAGAAGCGGCGGGGTCGACGGGGGGCAGATCTACGGGGACAGGGAGGGGAGGTGTAGGCGGAGGAGGGGAGGGGAGCGGCTCTCGGTCGAGCAATTCGAACAGGTTCTGATCGGGCGGGCGCGACTTCTTGCGCAGGCGGCGGCGCTCGCGGTGTATCGGCGGACTAGGAGGAAGCATGCCGAGGGCAGAAGAACTGGAGCGAAGGGGAAGGTGTGCGAGCGACGAGTAGGTGACAGATTCCCGGCCGGATGCCGACGGAATGGAAAACACCGACATGGTGGGAGAGCGCGGGAACGGCTCCGTGACGCTGGCAGGGAGCGGCGGAACTGGGGGAGGGGGAGTGTGATGGGCATGTTTGACGATGGCGGCCCTGCGCGAGCGCGCGGTGACGGTCTTGTCTTCCTCATGGTCCGCGAAACCCAACCCGTCCTCGTCATCAGACGAGTCCCACGCCGCCGCCTCCACGCCCACGACCTTATTCTCCGCCTCCTCAAAATCAGCGTCCCAGTTCTCCGTCTCCTGTTGCACGATCTGGTTGCGCTTGGAAGGCGTCCGGGGAGGGCGTCCACGCGACGGTCGCACGGGGGTGCCCGTCCCCCCGCCCCTGTTCTCCGCCTCCTCGAAGTCATCGTCCCAGTTCTCTGTCTCCTGCTGCACGAGCTGGCTTCGCTTGGAAGGCGTCCGCGGAGGCCGCGCACGCGCTGGTCGAACGGGGGAGTCGGTCTTGTCCTCGAAGTCGTCGTCCCAGTTCTCCGATGGCTCCAGATTGTCGAGGGCGCGTCTCGGGGGCGACGACGGGCCTGGCTCGGCCCACTCTTCGAGACGTGTTTGGGTGAGATTGGAGGCGAACCCGGTGATGTCGTCGAGCTTGGAAATAGACGCCTTCGAGCGACGCGATGTGGTGTCGCTGCGCCAGTCGGTCGTGGACGTCGACCAGCGCGGCTCGCCCACATCAGACACGCGGGGTTTCTTCTCTGTGGGTTGTTGGAATACGAAATCTTCGTCCCAGTTTTCTGTCGGTGTCGCGCGATCAGGACACGTTGCGTATCTCCGACAAGAAAAACTCACCTTCTGGACGAACCAATGCGACAGCGGTCATGCCGCGTGTAAAGATTCATATAATGCGAACTATGTCGCGTCGCCGAGGAGTTTGGTTGAGGAAATGAAGGCGTTGGTGGGAGGAGGGAAGCAACCTCGCTTGCGCTTGCGGCAGGCAGCGCGCTGCTCGCTTACGTACGTTGGTTTCTTCCCAATTTGGTCGGCTCTCCCCGCCTGAATTGCACGTCCGTGTTTTCCTGGCTACAAAGCCTAAGATCGTTGACCTTGGGCGCTGTGCCGCTTGCATGAGTCCTTTTCCGCAGCTGTCACACAAGGCAGTTGCTGGGTGTGGATCGTCTGACTGCTGGGACAGACGGACACCTGATGATTTCGAATTCGTAGCGCTCGAGCAACCGACAACAAAGGAACAGCCATGCACTCAGGTCCGTCGGCCAGGGTTACCGAGAAGAGAAACACAAGAGCATTATTTGGGTTTTCATTAGGAACTGCGCATCGTGTCGTAGTGGGGATAGACACGACGTTACCGTACGTCCGCATGATGAAGCAAGCGCACCATTCATATCTTAGCGGGCGTCAAGAGGGCTCGGCCGTTTGAGCTCCGGGCGCAGTACTGTGCTTGTCAAGGCGCCTAGTTAGTAGTAGGGCGCATTCCGGCCTCCGAACGCGATGGGCCCAAGGTGCCGCGAGATGTCGTCAAGATGACAGGCCGCCACCTTTGCATTTTCGTAACAGAAAAGATATTGATGGATGCAAAGAGCCTGCGGAGTCGCGCCGATACGGAGGAGCTGTCAACATGCGAGACAACCTTCCCAAATCGGAGGGATGTACTCACCTGCTGCACGAGCTAGCGTACTCGTTTGGATCCCATGCGCATCAGAGCATGATACCAGGCTCCTGAAGGAGGCATTCGGACCCGGGTTGCGGGTGCGCTAAGGGCGTGCGCCGTTGCCATGGCCTCTGCGATAGCCAAGGATTGCCATCCAATAGACGTGACTGGCCAAGGGTGGCGAAAACAGCTGGACCTAGGTGTACTCAGAAAATACATCGGAGACGGGCGCTGTCGGCGATGCCGTATATCGGACGCCGCCCGGACGCGTGCGGGCGGTCTCCGCACAGTTCAAACTGCAGCACAGACCCCGCACGGTATGATGCCAGATGTAGCCCGTATGTAGAGTCTCGTCGACCGGGGTGGCAGACGGACAATGTACACACCTGTATGGCAGCCGAACCCAACCGAAAAGCAATGCTGACCTCTGAATCATGCCGTTGCTCGATATCGATTCCGCCGCTTACTGGGCAAGCTTTCAATAGTCTTGAGGGTTATATCCCAAGACAACATTAGCATAGATTGAGTTTGCGGGAGAGTCGCCGTGCTGGGGCGCAGAAAGGTCCTGCGGCCGCCGGCGAGCGTCGAGCGTCGACTCACCTCACTGAACCATCGCCGTTGCTCGACGACGACCCCACCGCGTACTGACCGAGCCTCACATGATCGACAGCCTAATGGCTTCTCTGGGCAAGATTCCGACAAATGTTACTTAGATTGTGTCTGCGGGAGAGTCGCTGTGACGGGTAGAAAGTAGGTAGAAAGGTTCGCGGCGGGAGCGCCGGTTGGGACCGGGCCGATCACGTGGCCGCGTTTCGGCCCGCCGCCAGTTATTCAATTGTCCGCCGTGCCGCCACCGCGAGGCCGCCGTCGTTTTCGCTCCTTGAGTCCTTCTCTGGCCACCTCCTCGTCCTTCACAACTTCATTCCTTTTAGCCTTGATCGCACCGATGTGCTCTGATGGCGACCGGGTCCATTATCTGGCTGCCCGCATCCGTGCTGCAGTCCTGCACCTCCGCTCTTTGACACAGGACGGAGTACGCGCCACATACTACCCATACCTTGCCGCCGAGTTTGTGAGTGCCATCTTACAAGGACTGTATCTCATTTAACAACATTCTCTGTAGTCCCGTGCCTTGAAAGTCTGCTCGGAGCTAGCAATCGCCGTCCAAATCCCGATCGTCATCTACTCTGCGAAGGCCGCCCTCCTTCGCGCAGCGAATGGGTTCCAGCAATACGGCTGGACGTTTGATGTATTTGGTTTTGACATCGGGTCGTCTGAAGACATTGCATATAGTGGGTCTCTCGAGCCGGAGATCTGGTGGACTTCGGATAGTGCGTCGCAGTATCAGCTCGCTTGACTATAACCCTGACCCGATGTGCAGCGCATGCGGCCCTGCCCTTACAGACCCGTGAAGTCAAGCTGGAGGAGTTAGATCGCCCGCTTCCACCGTTCCTCCCCTCAGCAGCGTCTGTCGACGCATCGATCTCCCCCGCCGATTCTCCCAGCAGCCCGACGCCACCGCCGCTCGAACAGAACAGGGCGCAAGTTATCTCTTTCCTGCCAACTGAGACGACGAATCCGGATCTGAAGAGGAAGCGCCACCGCCCGCGCAAGAACCCAGTCGTGTCGTCCCCTGCGGACACTACGCTACCCAAGAAGAAGAAGGGTCGCCCGCGCATGTATCCCAAGCTCCCGGCTATCGATGATCCGGCCTACCCACGACTTCTCTGCGCTGATTCTCCTGATGCGCCAGAGTGCATACCGTCTAATGCGCTTATTGTCAAAATTGGCGCCGCGATAGAGAAGGACGGCAAGGTCGAAGAGGAGATTCAGAGCTACCTCATCGGTACATCGTCTTCCCCGAAGAGTGCGGTATGTGTCTCGTCCGCTCGCATGTCCCTCATAGCGCATATACCCACTGATATGCGACCTTAGGTCCCGTGCGTCAGGTGCTGCAGCATCGAGGGTGCCGTCTGCCTGGCCGCGCGGCGCGACAGCTGCATGCTGTGTGTCCTCCGGGACGAAATCTGCGTACAGAATCTCGGCGCGATTTCAAATAAGGGCATCCCGAGACCAGCAAAAAAGGGGCGCAATCCGGGCAAGTATCCCCAACTCCCGGCTCCCGAAGACGCTGCCTATCCACGACTTCTCCGCCCTGTTGCGTCTGACGCACCGAAGCGCATTCCGTCCAATGCGCTTGTCGTCAACGTTCCCACCGCAACAGACAATGACGGCAAGGTTGACGATGTCATCCAAAGGTATCTCATCGGTACCTCTTCCTCCCCGGAGTGTGAGGTCGGTGGTCCCTCCGCCCGCATGTTCTTTGGAACGCATATACTCACAATTCTGCGAGCTTAGATCCCATGCGTCGGGTGCTGCGGCATCGACGGCGCGGTGTGCCTGGCCGCGCGGCCCGACAGCTGCATGCTGTGTCTCCTCCGTGGCGAGGCTTGTGTCCCCATTTGCACGCGCGATGCATCGGAAAAAGGCACGGTCACCGTGCCAGAATGTGCGCCGGCCCCAGAAATAGCGCCCTCTGTCACCGACACCGACACTGTTGAGGTGCCCAATGTCGATGCCCAGCCCGACGACCCTCTCGCGCATACACGCAGGAACGAGGTGAGATGCGCTAGACTAGATATGTACTGTACCTCTCATCACACCCGCACCGTAGGTTCCATGTGTCGCCTGCCGCGAGGAGGACGCGATCTGCTGCGTCGGCACAGCGTCTCACTGTTTGTCGTGCTTTCTAAGGCGTAGGACTTGCACCCCATACGTCGCGAACAACGGAGAGCCCTCTACTCACGCGGACGTCGACATGGAAGCCCCAGAGGTACGTGCATGCTACTTCTGATCGAATGCTGAACTCAAGAGCGTCTGCAGGGACCGGCGAGTACACGCCAAGAGAACAACCCGCACACAGTCCCAACTGCAGCCACACCGCAAGAAGACGAAGCTATGCCTGCCTTGTCGTCGGCCACACTAGAAGCGTCTTCTGAGAGCAGCAACCACGCGTCGTCCTGCGAGGCGCCCGTCGAAGTCACATTGGAGGAGGTACGCATTCGTTTAGTATTTTGACCGAAAGCTGGTGCTCAAGAGCATCTACAGATAATGTCTTCGGCGAATTTTGCCGCAGCAGACAACACCCAACTAGCCTCGCCTCTTACTTCGCCGCAAGCCAACGAGATTCGGTCTGCGCCGTCGCCGGTCGCATCCGAACTCACGCCCTTCGAGACCACCCCGCCTCCAGAACTACTGCTCTTCAAAGAGACGACCCCGCCTGCAGCACTTGATGCTATAGGCACACCCGGCGGCGTCAAACGCACGCCTCCTAAGCTGACTCGCAATAAAACATGTATGTTCTCTTCTGACTGTTTGGCCCGCTACGTCACCTTTAACTCCGACTCACAACAGTTGGCATATACGGCCCTGTCTCCAGGGCCGTCCGTCGGGCGCACAGCACCAAGATCTCCCCGCGCCGCCTCGAAAACGCCTCCGCTGCCCGCGCGCTCCCACCAGACGCCGTGGTCGTGACTGTCCCCGGAGAAGCGTCCTATGTCATCGGAAAGGTCCACTACAAGCGGAACACGGTACGTGCGGTGCACTTGACTGCGCGCTGTGACATATGCTTAGACGCCGCGACAGCATGCGTGCGACGCCTGTGACGCTCGGAGCGTGCCATGCATACTGGTCGCGGGGCTGCACAAGCGGTGCGCGCTATGCTCCGTGCGCCATGTGCCGTGCAGTATCGTTGAGGCGAGCAGGCGCCACCCGCCAACTACTTCACCCGCGGTGAGCGGACTGGAGAGCAGCGGGGCCAGCGTGGGGCCCGTCGACCCCTCGCTCCTCCCAGGACCAGATGCCGACGGGCTCGCCGAAGGAAACCCTGAGCATTCGTTGCTAGCCGACCTGCCACCCGTCACGAGGGCATGGATGCACGAGCATATTGCTGCGCGCGTCGAGGAGGCGTTGAAGCAGAAGATGGACGCGATGGAGGCTGCCCTGCTCGCGCGCATTCGCGAGCGCATGGCGGCGTCGCTCGCGTCGCTGGCCTGATGAACCTTTCTCGATGTGTCTCCGAATCAAGATCCCGGATACTGTGGTACTGCCTGTGTATTAGTATGTTTTTGCTGTCATCGTCGCTATGCTAACGCTCTGTATCTCCAATTTTCGCATGGTTCGCGATGCCCCGCTGTTACGTACGTCTATGCTGCCATTTTAGCTGTCGTCTGTGTGCTTGTACGTCTTACTGATGCTGGATCGGACTCGGTCACTGATAGAATGCACTTAACTGGGGATACCGCTAATTACTCATACGCCTCCGTTCCATCTCATGTCTCTGTTGCTTTGCTATCGCATGAGTGCGAGCTTCGGCCCCCTCTGACTCCAACTAGAGTTCTTACTGCTAATTCGTCATCTACCTTCGCTCGATGTCTTTGTCGCTTTGCTACCGCATGAATCCGATCTTCGTTGCCCTCCGATTCTGACCAGCCACTGGCAGCGGGACTCCGCCGGCTGTGTGAATCATAATTTTTGTTTTTCGGCCCTCGCGCGCCGACCCGTCAGCAGATAAGATCACTGAACATGCGCTGCTGGCCGACCTTCCTCCCGCCGCTGCGGGTGGGTGGATGAGGCGCGCGTCGAGGACTCTCGAATGCGGCCACGTGACTGACGGGCCGGCGTGCCACGGCCCGCCGCCGCTCGAGTCGCTGTTTTCCTCATGACAGCGACATCCTCCGACGTTGAGCGCGTCCAGTATCTCGCCGCCCGCATCCGTGCAGCAATTTTGCACCTCCGATCGTTAGCAGAAGACCGGGAACGGGCAGCGTACTATCCCATCTTCTCTGCGGAACTGGTGAGTACCATCTTGCAATGTCGAGGAAATGACCATCGACATCTTCTTTCTCTCAGCATCGTGCCTTGCAAATCTGCTCCAAGCTGCACGATGATGTTCAAATGCCCACCATTCTCTACTCTGCGCAAGCGGCCCTCCGTCAAGCAGCGGAGCGATACCAGCACGATGGCTGGACTTTCGACGTCTTCGAGTTCAACATCGGATTGCCCGGAGACATAGTATACAGCGGGCCACTGGGGCCAGATATATGGTGGACGGCAGACGGTGCGTCGAATTAACTTTATCGCGAGACTGCAGTGCTGATACGCCCGGTGGTGAAGCACACGCAGGACTGGCTCGGACCCGTGAAGTCGATTTGGAGGACCTCATGCAACTACTTCCTCGTCATAATCCCCGCGGCGAATCTTCTGGTGCCTCCAGGACACTGCAACCCTCCGATGCAGTCGCCAGCCCTAACGCGCCCCACTGGCAGCGCGGCGCTTCAGGACGGTTTGTGCCACGTCATAGCGCCCGACGCCCTCCCAAAATTCATGCGACACGCACAAATCCCGAGGTGCGCATGTTCCGAGTCTCGACAGAAAGATGAGCTCATACGTCTTCAGGAGCCAGTGGTGGTGAGTACAGCGAGTCCAAAAGACGCAGACACACCTCAGCCAGTCAACACTCCGACTGCAACGCAAGCGGGCGAGACCATTTCCGCTCCACTCCCAGCCCCGCTCTCGATGGATATCACCCGACCTGCATCATTTGGAATCAGAGACACTCCGGGCGGTGTCAAGCGCAATCCTCTGAGATCTTCTCGCAAGACAGGCACGTTCTCGCCCGTCTGTCCCCGTTATCTCGTACTTTCCGCTGACGCTGACCCAACATAGTTAAATACGGCCTCAAGCGTCCTCACAAGGCACATAGCGCGCCCAGCACCGCGATTTTGACTGCATCGCGGACGGCCGAGACCATGTCTGCTCCGGCCCCTGCCCCACTCCGCATGGATTTTGCCCCACGAACATCAATTGAGGCTAGAGACACTCCGGGTGGTGTCAAACGTACGTTTCGTCGGCGTTACCACTTAGTGCCCGCTGACGATGGCCCGCATAGTTAGCTATCGCCTCAAGCGCTCCCACAAGAAGGTGCATAGCGCGCCCAGCACGATTTCGACTGCATTGCGGACCGTGACGGACGAGACCGTTTCTGCTCCGGTCGCAGCCCGTCAAGAAGCATCACTTTCGATGAATATCACACGATCCGCAGCACTTGATAGAAACACACCGGCCGGGGTCAAGCGCGTATCTAGAAAATCTCGCCGCATAACAGGTATATCTTCGTCTGTTGCCTTGCTATTTTCTCTGACTCCGTTCTCGCCAGATGCCTATTGCGCCCCGCCCACCTGGGTCGTCCCGCATCGGCTCACGACCGCCTCCCCGCGACCCCCGCCCGATGTCATCGTTGTCACTGTCCCTAGCGAGGGCGCTTTTGTGGTCGGGCGGACAAACTACAAGCGGAACACGGTACGTGGTATAGTGGCTGTATGCTGTGGCTAGACGCTGAGTGGTGGTGGCAGCGCTCGTGCGAGGCGTGCGCCGGCCTGAATGCGCCATGTCTCTCAGGGCCTGGTCGAGGGCATCGGGCATGTAAGCTGTGTTGGGTGCGCCGCGCGCCGTGCAGTATCATGAAGACGAGGGATGCCGCTGCGGAGCCGCGGTCTTCCCTCGCCCTTGAAGCTGCGGCATCCGGGAGCAGTGTTCAGACTGCTCTTGTCGGCTCGTCTAATCCACCGCCGCATGCAGTCTCCGAAGCATTACCGGTCGACCTTCCGCCCGCTGCGAAGGCGTGGATGGAGGAGCATATCAACGCGCAGGTAGCATCGCGTGTCGAGCAGGCACTTGATCAGAAGATGGAGGAGATGGAGGCGGCGCTGCTTCTGCGCGTACGCGAGCGCATCGCGACGTCGCTCGCCTCGCTGACTTGATATTTTACGCCCGTTTGTTCATCTACCGCTTCATCGTCACCTTGCTATCTCACGCGCACGTTGTATGCATTGCTGGTTTTGTTCTCTCAAAACTCTGATCGCTGTCATGGTTGTACGGATGTCTATTGTGATGCCTGCTACGAGTAGGAACAACCGCCACCGCGACGGGACACCTGCGCGCGCGGTGACCTGAGCTCGTTAAACGGCTAGCCTCGCGCAAACCGTCTCCAGATATGCGCCTGTTCCAACGAGGCGCGGGTCGGTGTAGCTGGACTCGGGTGGGTCGATTCTGACTTTCTTGCACGGCACACGGCCCCTCGTCGACGTTCAGCAGCCCTGCGACTCGGATGGACCGAACGACAGCGGCGCGGCAGAGAGCGCGCGCGAGCGTGGCCTGTCAACCCGTCGATAGCAATAACGCGCGACGTTTTCACGACACGCAATCCCTGCATGTGCATGAGATCCGCCGCTGCGCACTGCGAGGAATGGCAGCATCAGCGCACATCGCCACCACACGACATTCTTCGCGCACCTGTCCCATATCTTGATGCCCAGATCGTCCTGGATTCCCAGCCAGAGAATTGCGAGCTGGAGAGATTGGAGTTGCGATGGCTATGCTCGTCAAGGCGGTCTACGCTCACCTGGATGTCGCGCGTGCAATGCCTGGGTCTATGACGTGTCGCTGATCGACAGCTCATCAACGCATCAAGCAACGAGGAAAAGATGACAGACGTCGCCGCTGAGTTATTCGAGGACGTCGGGGGGTCCTTGGTTCATGGCTGGGAGGTTGCGCGCAGGGGCGACTCGGACGCGGCCGCGGCATGCTCCGGGCCGGATGGGTGCGCGCGGGATGTTTGGTCCTCTCGCTCGTACACCCACCACCAAGCTATGACCCAGGACCTCCAGCATCCCCCAGCCAGCTACGACAAGAAAGCGCTGTACTACGCCAAACGCATATACGTTGCTAATCTTGCCATCCGAGCGCTGTCGCCCGACAAGCGCTCTCCTCACTTTACGCTTTTCGCGAACGAAGTGGTGAGCTTCACAGCTCAACTCCCCATCAATGTTCGCATCTCATACATACTAGCTAACTGCTCTCAGATATGTGGCGACTCTTGACAAGAGCACGCGCATACCTAGGCTGATCGTCTCCGCCCAAGAAGCGCTCCTTCGGGCGAGTGAGAGCGGCCCGAAGGGGTGGGCGTTCAGCCCTTACGATCTGCAACTTGGCTCTCCGGACAGTGTCCAGTTCGACCGGTCGCTTCTACCGGACAGATGGTGGACGGAAAAAGGTGCGTCGCACGTTTGACAGTTGTCCTCTATATCACATTCATGATCTCCCGCAGGTGACGCAGCTTTGGCACGAGCTCGTAAAGTGAACGTGTCCGTAGGCGACATCAGGGATGCGTTTGTCGCCCCGCCAACGGAGTCTACACGCAAGCGGGACTTCGACGTTGCTGGGCATAGCACAGACCCTCCCCCGGCCAAGCGGCCCAAGTCGCACAACGTGTCCTCGCAGACGGGCAGCCAACAGGACCCTGTGCGTCGCTCTTTCTCCCCTGTCCGTCCTATGGCAGCTTATAACGCCGCCCATGATTTGGCTGTGTGGAATTTCTGATGTGTAGCCAAAGGCTACGAAGAGCGCAGACGCATGGCGGAATTCCTTCAGGGAATCCGGGATTCCATATGACTTTGACGATGCGGACCTCAGGCGCACGGTTCTGCTTGCCAAGAAGCCCATGACGTCGAAAACGAAGAGCATCGCACCACCTGCTGGCCCGCGCACGACGGAGGAGCCCGCGCGGCAAGCTGTAAGTCTCTTTGACGCCTCTACGACTCCGTTCGATGTCTCACGCCGGGGCTCGGACCTTGTAAATTGCAAGAGCAACCAGGATGATGGCAAGCTCGACGATATCTATCGTAGGGAAGCGATTGTCCGTGCCAAGCTGCCAAGCACGTCTTCGTCGCAGGGCATCTCACTGCCTGCTGCCCCGCGCACGACGGAGGAGCCCGAGCGGCAATCTGTAAGTCTCTTTGACGCCTCTACGACTCCGTTCGATGTCTCACGCCGGGGCTCGGACCTTGTAAATTGCAAGAGCAACCAGGATGATGGCAAGCCCAACAATATGCGTCGTAGGGAAGCGATTGTACGTACCAAGCTGCCAAGCACGTCTTCGACGGAGAGCAGTCCACTGCCTTCTGACCTGCGCACGGCGGAAATGCCGGCGCAGCAACCTGTAAGTCTCTTTGAAGCCATTAGCGACTTTTTGTTTGCTCACGCCCGGGTTGCCGACTGCTCAGCTGCCGCCGGTCGAAGCTGTTTGTGATTCCCGCTTATAGCACTATGTATCGCGCTCATGCGGCTGCATTTCTAGCCCCCGGTGCAAACGGACCCCGAGGCATACGCATTGTCGCCTGCTGCCGAGAAATGGGTGGACGATCGCATCGACGCGAAGCTGAAGGACATGAGGGGTGAGGTTAGGAGGGAGGTGGTCAGCGCGATGCGAGAGACGCTGCTGAAGGCTCTGACAGGGATGATCGACAGGGCGTTCATGAATATGTGAGCCATTGCCAACCCGCTTATCTTGCAGCGACTGACGAGCCGAGACCAAGTCGAGCTGCTGGCTGAGCAGATGGCGCGGACCTTGTGCGGATAGCTCCTCCTAGCTCTGCCTTGCGTTTTCGATTATATCCACCCTAGCTATATCTTGACTACTACCCAATTTCTTCTCACTCTACGACTGAGCCAGGCGGGCACCAAGATAAGATGGACCCGCCGGTCACGTGGGCGCGTTCAATTCGGAATCTTTTCGGAGTCTGATGTCTCCTCTTTGCCATCACCCACTCGCCCCACATCAATGTACCTCCAGAACATCTCCGAAACACTGGTAGGCTACGACGAGAAGGCCCTCTACTACGCTGCACGCATCACCCTCGCAAACCTGCGCCTCCGAGCGCTGCTACCGAATTCTCGCCCCCCTTACTTCACGCTCTTTGCGAACGAAACCGTGAGTTTCGTTCTGTTTTCGCATGCCATCATACGTATGATTTAAAATACTGTCTTATTTCCAGCTGACTGCGCTCAGATATTTGTCGAGTCTGAAGACCGCTGGTCACGTTCCCCTGACAATCGTCTCCGCGCGGGACGCGCTCCTCGAGGCAACCACGAGCGGCGCAGAGGGGTGGAGTTTTAACCAGTTCTCGGTCAACCTGGAATCAGAGAAATATGCCAAGTTTGAGGGCTCGCTGGAGCCAGATTTATGGTGGGAGGACACATGTGCGTCGCATTTTTATTTTGATCTGCGCGATCTTCATGCTTGTCCGTAGTTGACGTCGCGTCAAGACGCGCTAAGGAAGTGAACGTGTCCTTGGAAGACGTGAGGAATGCGTGGGGGTACCAGCATTGGCCAACCAGTCCTCGAGATGCCCCGTATCAAACGATAGCACCTGCGTTGCTTGCGCCTCCCCCGACCTTGGATCGTCGCATACGCAAGCGAGATGACGACCAAGATGATTATGACGACGAGTTCGAGGACGAAGACGAGCTCGCATCCCTAGACGACACGTACAGCCCCCGCTCAGCCAAACGGTGGGGGAAACGCCCGCGGACGAGCGGTGTATGGCCAGTCAGCACCGCCCCCCGCAAGCTGGCGGACAGCGAAAACGAACACGAGCTCCCCGCCGACGCCATCGTTGTGGCAATCAAGAAGACGGGACGTGCAGGCCGCAACAGATATCTTATCGGCACCACGTCGTCGCCGCGCATGGCAGTGCGTGTGCAATCTCCCTCGTTGACGACGTCGCGCTCATTGTGATTTAGGTGCAGTGTGCTGGGTGCTTCGCGGCGGGGGATTTTCCGTGCATAGCCGGGACAACGGATCATTGCACGCTGTGCTCGATGCGGCGCCAGGTGTGCCATCCGCGCCAAAGTTCGGCGCTCACGGCCCCCACAAGCGAGCATACGCAGCTCAGGTTGCGGAGAAAGATGCGCACAGACAGACGCCAGTAGAGCACAATGAGTTTGATCGTTCGGTACGTTTAGTTTAGCTTCTACGCCTGCGCCTCATATCTCACGACTGAGCTAGAATTGGGCCAATCTTTGGAAGCGCTTTTTATCTGGTGAATGGTTTATAAGACCTATGCCCGCACGGCTGCCCTCTGAAAGCAAAGTGTCGAAACAAGGAGACACACCCACAGAGCGCACCGAATTGGCAAAGAAGGATTCGGAAGGGCTGCCGGTAACTTGAGTTCAGCTTCTATGTCTGCGCCTGACATCTCAGGACTGAGTTAGAGGTTCGATCCTCGCCCCGCACGCCGGATCTCCGAAAGCGAAGCGTCAAATTGTTCTGACCACGTTGTCATAGCTCGCATGGAATCAACGGCGACGCCCGGCGCGATTGACATATACTGTGTCGGGCACAGTATACTAGAGAGGCAATGCAGTGTGCGTTCGCTCTTCCATCGGTTCATCGCGGTTTGCTCATTGTCAACGAGCTGACAGGTCGCTTGCACGACGTGCAGCACGGCCGGTGTACTGTACCTTGTCAACGAGCCCTCGGGGCGAGGCTGCAAGCTGTGCGTGGCGATGGGCGTGCCCTGCGACGCGTCAACGGACGCGGACGCCAGGGCCAGCACAGGCGCAGGGCCGAGCAAGCCCGCCTCACAGCCAGTGCCGAGCAAGCCCGCCACACCAGTGCCGAGCGAACCCGTCACACGACCAGTGACGATCAAACCCGCCACGCAGCCAGTGCGGAGTTCGAATGTGATCCCGCGGTTTGCCATGGATGAAGAGACGTTCCCGGTGGACTGTGTGGTCGCGGAGCTGACGATGCGCGGCGGGATGACGCGGCGGTATCTCCTCGGGACGCAGGCGTCGCCCCGGCGCACGGTGCGTGACTGTCTACGGGGCAGCGGGACCTCGGCTGACGGAAGGCTTGGCTGAGCACATAGGTTGAATGCGCCATGTGCCGTACCGCTGGTGTGCCGTGCTTGGTGTATCTCCATGGAACACGCATACCCGCCAAGGGGTGTACATTGTGCTCGCTGCGGCGGACGAGCTGCGTCCCCGCTGACACTGTCAGGCAGCCTGAGCAGGCTGTCGGGACGTCGCTGCGGTCTGGGCAAAAGGTACGCTCACCCGTGTTTTGTCAATGTATCATACTGAGGAATCATGTTTGTCGTTCTGTAGGCTGCCGCCACTGTTCCTGACGTGGAGCAGGACATCCGTCCGCGCAAGCTCGGCGACGCAGAGGACGAAAGAAAGTTCGGGGCGGATGTGATCGTTGCGCACGTCAAGAAATTTTCGCCGAGGGTTGGGTACCGTCGCTATGTCTTGGGCGTGTATGGCGCCCCGACCAACGAGGTAGGCCACGCCGTAAAACTCATCCACGTATGTGATGGTGAGCAATTGGACTTTGGCTAGGTCGAGTGCGAGACGTGTCATTATGCGGAGACTCAGGAGGGCACGCGCTGCCCGTGCCTGCGCGGCGGCAAGAACAACAAGGGATGCGTCCTGTGCGCGGTACGGACGACGCCGTGCATTCCGTATACGCCGCGGGCTGCTTCACCGCCTGCGCCCATGATCGAAGCCGTCAGTCATGCGAATGTCTTCTCATATATATCTGGACTCATCGCCGTGCGTGTATCCTTTCCAGCAAGCCTTCTTGCCAGCTGTATCTCTCCGGAGGACCGACGAGGATGGCTCTGTGATCCCTGAAGGCCCGATTGACGTCGACGACCTGGAATCAAGAGCAGGCAGCCCGGTCCTTGGGTTGACGGGCGCTGATGACTCAAATGACTTAGGGCTGCCTCCCGAGGTAGCGGATGAGCCGCCTCGCGACATTGCGCAGGCGACTGTGCCTGCACTAGTTGCGGTAAAGCGTGAGGCACGGAGGGCGCTGCACGATGCGTTGCTCGAGGCTGCGGCGACGGTGGTTGGCATGCTATTTCCGGAAGATCAAGTCACTGTACGCGTGACTTTTATCTACCAGTGTCTGCACGATATCTTACTTGGTCTCGTCTATCGCGTCTGGCGTATAATATTCGCCTTTTGCGAGCAGCATTGGGGCGGCACGTGCGGGTATGTGCAAGGCTGCAAGCGCCAGCTGACGGTCCGCCGTCCCGGACGGCATTCACGTGACCCACACAACTGTCCACGCCATCGTCTCTCGATATCTCGCCCACCACCACACAATGAGTCCCCGTGCAACGAGTGCCCAGGCAACAGAAAATCCACCTTCCAATGACCAAGATCAAGCTATGCACTACGCCTCGCGTATACATGTCGCCAACTTGCGCCTCCGCACCATGCTCCCCGCCGAGCGTACCGCCTACTACACACTGTTTGCAAACGAAGTCGTTCGTCTGCGCAATTGAACTCCACCGATCCTATCTCAATTGTTTATCAGCTGACTGCACTCAAGTATATGTCCACTCGGACAGCAGGCACGCCCGTACCGGCGGTGATCGTCTCGGCGCGAGATGCGCTCCTCCGGGCAAGTCAAAGTGGCCCGGCGGGGTGGGAATTTAATCCTTTCGACGTCGAAATTGGCTCTCCCGAGGACGTCCAACTCGACGGTCTACGCAAGGCAGACCTCTGGTGGTGGGAAAAATGTACGTCACACCCGTTAGTTCACCGTGTACGCGATATTCACGGGCGTGCCTGCAGATGACGTCGCCCTCGGGCTCTCCAGCCAGCTGAGCATATCCTTGAGCGACCTTCGGTATGCCCTCAAGCTTGTGCCTTCCAATGCCGAACGGATGCTCGACGATGGGGAGCTTTCAGCGACTCCGCTGCTTCCCGCAGCCTCACAAAGTACTTCCGCGCCGCCTCCTGCCGATTCAAGTATTACTTTGCCGGTTGCACTGCCCACGCGTAAGCGCCTCAATTGTAGTGCTGAAGAAGACGAGGAAGACTCTGATGACAATGGCGACGACAACGGCGACAACGACAAATTCAGTCCTACGAGTCTGCGGAAGAAAAGGCTTCGTGCAAAAGTACGTCTTTAGCATCTGGCACTGAACCTGTCATTTACGCTACCTGCGCCGCGCAGAGCCCAGAGGGGCAGACTTATGTGGCTCAGGACGCGCGCCGCATCTCTGACAAAGAAGCGCAAAAGTACTCAGAGGAATACATAATTGCGAGGTTGGCGAAGTCCAACTACGGCGATTTCAACGTCTACCTCGTGGGCCGTATTTCCGAGGAGAGAAACAAGGTGCGTATGCGCTTTCCCGCTCGATATCTGCATTTTCTGACAAAAAGTGTTGGCACATGTAGTCCGCGTGCGTGACTTGCCGCAAAGCGGGTGTTCCGTGCCTCGTCAACCGAGGCGCGGGCCAATACAGAGGCTGCAAGCTATGCACCGTGCGGAGGGCGCACTGCGGGGCGTACAACGGACCCGAACAGCTCGTGCCGAGCACTCCCGCTGTCTCCCCGCGCTTTATTGAAAAGGATGAAGACATCACGACGTTTCCGCCCGACTACATCGTCGCCGAGGTCACGGTCAATACCTATGAAGGTGGGCTGCAGAGGTGCCTCCTGGGGAGTCGTTCGTCTCCCCGAAAGAAAGTGTGTGTGTTTGGATACATCGTGTTTGCAGGAAGCTGACGTGGAATGTAGGTCGAATGCACTGCATGCCGCGCTGTCGGCGTGCCGTGCTTCGCAGCCGAGAAGGGGAGATCGTCCCCTTCAACAAGGTGTGTCTTGTGCACGCTGCAGCGTGGGTACTGCGCCCCCGCCACGGACAGCCACCAGAGCGCTGCGGACAACCGGGCGCGCGCCGCACCTCAGGCTGTTCAGCCGCCGCCGACCGAAGCGGTCAGTCATTCCAAGGCCCTTTCTTAGACGTTTGAACTCACCGCCTCACCGCTACGCTTGCAATTTCAGCGAGTAGTCGTGTCTACTTTGCCTGCTGCACAGTCGCCCCAGCAAGACGCAGTCCTCGAATTCGCTTATCCCGACGATGGAATGATTCTGGAGCACGTCGTGGACGCTCCGCCGGCTCCGCACCCGCCCACCGCCGAGGCGGCAGGACCCGCGCGCGTCGAGATTGAGGGAGCCGCGGCTGGACCGTCTTACGCTGCACTTGTGGAGAACGAAATTGTCGAGGCGCAGAGCCTTTCACCTGCGGTCAGAAAATGGATGGAAGAGTACATGGAGGGGAAGTTGAGGGCGATGGAAGCGAAGGCGGTCGCCGGGCTGCGCGAAACGGTGGTCGCGGCCATGAAGCGGCTCGCGACGGAGGCCATCGACAGGGCTTTTCTGGAACCAGTGAGTGGGGGATAAAGGTCACGTTGCTGGTGCGCGGGTGAAGGGATCTCGGTGCTGCTGATCTGATCGAATTTTGTGAGAAGTCGTTGTGATACTTTGTATCGTTGTTTGCTTTTTGATATCGTTGCTTTGCCGTCGTCGCTGCCTTGCTGTAATTCATGTTTCTCGAATATAACAATGTATGCATTATCAAACTGTACAAATCCGCGTGTCGAACAGCGTGAGTAGAACATGATACACCAGGGAGAATGAATATAAGCATGGCACAGAAAAACATCAGCATACGTCAACCGCAAGAATACCGCCAACCACCGTCACTACGACCTCCTCGACCTCCTCGACCCGATGCTTGACGTCAATGTCGCAAGCTAGCCATACAAGAAAAAAATTTACAAGATGAAGCGCGAGCGCAGTAAGTCACATTTCCGCCAATACCTTGTCAAAGCTCTCCGCCACAGCCTTGAGCATCGTCTCGCGTAGCCCGCTGACTACCTCCATCATCTCGCTCCTCGCCGCACTCAGCTTCCCCTCAAAGTAATCGTCAAACCATGCCATCATGAAGGCGGCAGGTGTCAAGCCATCGACATCGGTGTTCGACTGCACCATGGCGACACGAGATGGTCCTGCAACGGGGGCAGACGATATCGTCTGTAGAGCACGCGTGTGTCCCACCGCCCGAGTTTCGGCCATCCCATCTTCAGGGTACACAAAATCCGTGTCGCTGCTCCGCGGAAATGCAGGAGATGCATATGCATGACGCTATGAATGTAACTGTGAGTCGATGTACAGCGAAATAAATGCTGAAGTGACTGACCGCTTCGGTATCATGTAGACCGAGCGGGTGCGGGCGGATGTCCTCTCGGCTATCCCAGCCTGCGGAGACGTCGATCTATTGCAAACGCTCGGTGATACATACCGGTACGGAGAATGGGCTGGAGCCTACCTGACCGCGCGCCAGCGGTGGTACATTTATTGATTCAGGCTGACGGTAGTCGTCCGCCTGTAAACACAATATCATATGAGAGAATAGCAATGACCGTGAACAGAATTTCGCTCGCCTTGCGTTGTTCCTCGGACATTTGCCCGTCAATGTGCACGTCGAATCGGCCGCATCCCGCATTCGGGACACTGTCATGGTCAAGGCTCTAAAGCGCGGTTGTGAGACATTTTGCAGACCCATAGAATACGAGCGAAACTCACGGACTGGCGTGCCAGATTCTCCCGTGCGGTTTCGCCGAGCGCATTTCGCATCGCGATGCACGTCTGGCGGCGAAGCGAGCACAGCGTACAATGACCCTTCTTCCCGATGAAGCAGTACTTGGTTCCAGCGGCGTAGCAGCTTATACACGGCGTCTGGAACCAGCGCGATCAGCCAAAACGTGTTTCAAGAGGAAGAAAAATTGCACGCAACCGGGTTCCGCGGCGAGGACGTGGTGCCGACATGATACCTGTTCACCCCTCCTTGATTCTTCGGTTTGTCGACGGTTACGACGATGGCATTTGCGGGAAGCCCATCTTTCTCTGGGTCATCACCTAGGCGGCGAGGGTTGGTGCCGATTGGCTCTGCTGGGGGTGGATTGCTCTTCCGCGGGCGCCCTCTGGGCCGCTTTGTCGGGCGCGGTGTGTAGTCGACATCCCTAGCATCGTCAGAAATAATATCTTCGTCATCCTGTCGACGTTTGTGTGTGGAAGAGTCCGAGGTCGGGGGAGACGCCGCCAAAGCGAGAGGAAGAGAGGGTGCGTCTGGGAGGTCAGTAGAACTCGGAACCTGATACGCATTCTTCAGATCGTCCGCAGACACGTTCACCTCCTTCGCGCGCCTTTCAGCCACACCGTCTGTAGATGGCATGAAGATGATGTAGGTGAACTCGAGACGACAGGCAACGCACATTCTTCTCGCCACCAGAGATCTGGATCGAGCGACCCCTTGAATAGTTCTTCAGGAGAGACGACAACGATATCGAACGGGCTGAATGACCACCCCTTCTCTCCGCTTGTACTTGTCCGCAGGAGCACGCTTTGCGCATCGATGATCAACGCCGGAACGCGAGCGCCTGCCTCCAAACTCGACAGATACTTGAGCGCGGTCAGCTGGAGGAACTGTGAGCGAGCATTCTGGATTTTGTGTGTGAAGAGAGTGCGCACGACTTCATTGACGAACAGGGTGCAGTACGGGGCGCGGTCGATGAATGGCAGAGCGCGGAGACGCATATTTGCGTGAAATATCCGGGCAGCGTAGTACTGAGCCTTGGTATCAATACTGGGGAGTAAGTCGGGGTCTTTCTGAGAGTGCATCGTAGCGCAATGGGGATGGTGAAGAGGAAAGACGACCCTTTGCGACGGCGTTGTCGAATCCGGCGGAGTGTGAAACGCGTCCACGTGTCGATGTGGCGATTGTGCGGGGCAAGGCCTGACGTTCAAGTTCTTGCTCATTCGCCTTCGACTTGGTTTCACGGCTCGAATTCACCACTCAGTAATTGCGCGGAAACTGTCGCTTGATCACAAACAAATTTTCATGAATACATTGGACCGCGAGCATCAATGACCGAACACCCCACACCTTCCTACAGCCTGAATCACACTCAAAACTTCCCGCGATACAGCGCACGACTCGAGAACCAGCTCGCGCAGCGGTACCCCCGCACGCGCGCGCGCGGCCAACCACACAGGCAGCTGGCTACTGAAACCCAGCCTGCTCGTTGTGCTCCAGAAATACCGCGGCCCGAGCGAGGTCTGCGAGCACGCGGCAAAGTCGACGCCGCGGAGCTTGAGCGAGGTTAGCTCCGGCAACAACGCTCCGCCCCGCCGGGTAGGGTCGCTGTGCGGACTGGTCGCATGTGCGGCGGGGGCAGGCGTCAAGCCCGCGGCCAGCACAGCGCACAGCGCGACCGCCGCGAACCCGCTTGCCTCGAGTGCGCGCGCGCGAGGGGCGTGCGCCAGCGCAGCCGCCCACCCCACTGTATCGAGAGTCGGGTCGGACAGGCTGAGCTCTCCGAGGTTGGGGGAAGACAGCGCCGCCACGGCGTGCTGGAGGATGCCGAGCTCCCGCCACACGCTGCGCGGCGTCTGCGCGCGGAGGAGCACCGAGAGCGCGGGCGCATGCCCCGACTCGAGCGTCCACAGCTGAACGCTGAGAATGTCCTCCGTCCCGCGCGGACCGCCACGCCGCGCCGGGGCCACAGCGAGTTTGTGCGCGGAGAGCCCGACAAAGGTGCGGAAGACAGAGGCGACGACGTCGGCCTCCACGCCTGAGTAAAGGAGGTCCATGTGAACCGTCGCCGTGGGTGCGATTAGGATGTACTTGAGGACGGGAATCGCGTGTTTGAGTGTGGCACTGAGCTTGAAGTACTGGAGGCGGTCAAGGACGATGGGCTCGCTGCTGTTGACCGTGGCATGCCCGGAGATAGCAAGATCGTGGAGGACGAGTCGCGTAAGAGATCGCAGGTTCCGTAAGGCGCCGACCACGTCCCGCAGGGGCGGCATTTCGCGTCCCCGAAGGCCCTTGCCTTCGACTTGAAGATTCTGCTGGTGGATTTCGAGCGTCGTAAGCCCGGTCAAGAGCGGCGACGTCCACAGGAAACGTGCGTTGGTGCGAACCGTCAGACTGCGCAGGGACGGCGTGCGCCCGCCGAAAAGCTCCGCAGTGAGCATCGTCCGGCTCGGGTACTTGAAGCTCGCCGCGATCTCCAGCTCCTCCAGCGCAGGCGCCCATGCCCTCAGATACGGGGGGAGTATCATCTCGTTCGCCTGATGTCCAAGGACCAGCTTGAATCGGCTCGTGCGCGGGAGGTAGCGTTCAACGAGTCTGCGCTCGGTGCTACGCACGTTGACGCCGAATCCAGCAGTCGCTGTGCACAGCGCCAAGGGCAGATCCTGCGCGCGCGCCGCCATAGCGTCCGCCCACGCGGCACCGAGCCGAAACGTGACGCTCGTCCACAGCTGGGGACAAGCAAGCGCGGTCGCGCGCCAGCGCGCGCAGACGTGCGTGGCAGCGATCCAGCCCGGGATGGCCGGCTGCAACAAATTGGCGCCGCCCGCGGGGGCGAGGGCAGCGAGGAGTGCAAGGATCTTTGTGAGGACCTCGGGAGGGAGGCGCGATACAGGCGCGAGGGCGTTGCGCTGGGCACAGAGGGTGGTTATGGCGTCCTGGATGGCGCGCGTGTCTTGTGCGAGGCGGGTGCGAACGGCGGCGACGGCCTCCTGCATGTGGGCTTCTTCGGCTTCCTGGTTCTTGAGTGACAGCTCCAGGCACTTCCGGAGTCGCGCTTCATCAGCAGGGAAGGTCTGCGGTGTGGCGAGGATGGCGGCGTAGGCGGGGACTGCGCCGAGCTGCGCGAGTCGTGTGGCGACAGTGTCCCGCCAGAACTGCACTGCCTGGGATCCAGGGATCAGGCATCTGAAGTAGTTGCTTGTTAGGTACACATTGCAACAGCGACGGTTATGATGGACGCACTGTCTAGCGTTGGAGTTCATTGGATCTTGACCGGAAGCAGTCGTGTTGAGAAAAGACACCTATGAAGACGAATATGCGTTTCGATGAGTGCCATTTCTCATTCAAAGAGGACCATACCCACCTTCCGTTGACAGAGTGAAAGATGAGAAAGCAAGTGTCAGGCGGTTCGCCATCCAAGTTGTGACGCTCGCTAGTGCGGAAAGAACAAGAACAAAAGCATCGTCACTGATCTGAGGCCGCCGGGCATGATGCACGAGGAGAGCACGGCTCACGCGCACGGGGAGGACGTGCGATACGTCGATACAAGGAGAAGCTGGGACGACCATCGAAAGACGAAGATTCCGGAGAGGAACTCAGTAAGAGGGTAAGTAGCCGTCGAGGTACTGTAGTGACGCGGTGACGTCGTGACGCCCTCATCGGGGGGTCACAAAGGTCACGGTCTCTACGCCGTGTCATACGGCTCGGCCGACGATGGTATCAGGTCTGTCTCCTCTGCCTCGCGCACATCTCCCCCGCCTCCCCCGAAAGACCCTCAACATACCCAGAAACATATTCTGGTGAGATATCCCTATTCTGAGTTTATTTCGCAGCGTAGAAACTGTGATAAAGCAGATGATGCGCGACCAATGCGCGACTTTGCGACCTCGCAAGAATGACCTAGCTTCCTTCGCTCCCTACTTCAGCTGTACGAGCATGCATCAATCACAGTGTCTTCATTTCAGTGCTGACTATCTTTACTAATAGCCTATTGCAGGTGCTAGTTGTGAACTGCGTGTGACAACCCTCAGTACCCGTCGTACTCGTCGTACTCGTCGTCGTCCGCCCACTGGTCACGCCCAGCGAATTCGTCCTCCCAGGTGAAGCTCTCGTCGCTATCAAGATCGAGGTGTCCGAGCACACTGGAGCGCGACGCTGTGTACGCCCCACTGCCCGTTTCAATGCCAATTTCCTGGCCCTTCTCGTCCTTCAGCGCGCGAACGGCCCAGAAGCCAAGGTCGAAGCTGCTTCCAGTTCCGTGGCCCTTACGCCGCAGCATCGACCCGTGTTTGATCTGCAGGAGAGCGACATAGGTGAGCAAGATGTGTCGTCCGAGTGAGACCCGCGCCTGACGTACCTTCATCGTGCAGCGCCCCTCGAACAGTTCTTTCCCGTCTCCGCTCTCCCACACCTTGCGCATCTTCAGCTGTCCTATCCCCTCCGTTATCATACCACAGCCTTCGCCCGACGTGTCCAGCTCCACGCCCGCCTCGTACCCCGGGCCTTTCCCCACAGTCGACGCGTGCGCCGCCTCCTTCCCGGCGAACTCGACGTCGCCGACCCGCACATCGACCACGTAGATCGGCTCGAGAACCTCGCCGCTGAACGGGCTGGTCAACGTTGGGCACGAGAATGCCCCGCCGCGCCCATCGTCGCGCAGCGCGAGGCGCGCGCTGAAGTCCGGCTTGGCCTGGTAGAAGAGGATCTTCTTGTGAACGGCGGCAAAGTTGGGCTTCTGGGCACCGCGCGGGAGGTACTCGGAGCTCAGGAAGTTGAGTTTCGTCCCGTACAGGTCGAACTTGCCAGCGAAGGCCGCCGGGAGGAAGGCTGCGGGCAACTTCGAGTTGGTCGACGTGGCAGGCGTACTGATCTTCGCAGTGGTGCTTTTTTTTCTCGGTGCTGGCTGCTGAAGGGGCGGTGGTGCTCGCTGTAGAGCCACCGGGGGTCGCGATGGACTTGTTGATGGGCTTGGTGTTCTTGGATGCCGATTTCTCTTTGACTACCCGTCGCTTTTTCGCAGCGGCCCCTGCCTCTCGCGAGCCATCCGGTTAGCTCAAGAATACGAGGCGTCGCATCGACGTTCTCCTCACCTGTGAGTTTTCTTTTCGGTGGCATGTTATATGTTGATGTTTAAGGATCGGTTGCAGGTCGAATGAATGCGAACGCGCGCGTTGACGACGCTGGCGAACCGTGATTCTCTGCGGTCACGGTGTGACAAGCTTGGCTTGTGTACTCGGCGCCCAAACGCCGCAGATGGACATCGCAGCTCTCTCTGCTCACTCGCGGGCTGAGGACAAAGCCGTCTCGAGTGAAACTCGGTGCAATCAAGAGTGCTCCGTGATACGAAGGCCTGTTATTTTTTTGCGGTTGGGTATCGGAGATGGATGCGCTACGATTCATTGACGAAATAGTTCTTCTTTCCTCAGGCTCACAGAGAAATTGTTATCGAGACCTGCTTTGAATTCGAGATAAACACCTTGAGCGATGGGTCAATTCAGGATTTGCTGGTCGCGCGGGTATGAGGTATCGCGCATTGGCGGCCTCCGTCTTTCGATACTCGGTAGCGTAAAAGAGTACACGGGGCGCACAAACGGCCATCGAGCATACTACAAGAGACAGCTGCTCCCTATGTCGTGACTCGGCGTCTGCGGGCTAGAGCTCGGCGCGCAGTACTTACCGTGGGAAATTGGCACTTTGAGCGCGCCCGCGCTCTTCGACTCGTACCACAGCTCTTCCATCTGCATCCACACCTTGCAGCCGATTCCACGTCCTCTCCTGTCTCCTAGGGCAACCGCGCTATATCTAGGGCGGTCCTATTTTGCTTTGCGAAACAGCCCGTCTTCGTGCGCCTTTTCGCCAACCCTCTCGAGTCGAGGCATGTCACGCTGCCACCCCAGTTATTCTCTGGTTCCCATCGTCTGCCATCGCACTTTCCGAGGCTCCAACTGAGCGCCAGTCAGCAACCATGCCACACGAATACTCCCTTGGGTCGATTGTATTCGACTGTGCCGGGACGCGAAGCTCGTGGTCGAGTCCGTTATGAAACTGGTCAAACAGGCAGGCGTTAGGTGTGCTCTCAAATAAGGTCTTCCTTTCCACATTGCTGACTGCATTTCCAGTTTCAACGCCGCACTCGCTGCAGGATCACCTCGCATACTCGCCCATCTCTACGCCTCCGATCCCCGTCGGGCGCGCAGAAGCGGCCATCACACGAACGCGGTTCAACATGTCCGACGTCCCCGCCCGACTCATTGAAAGCACTCTTGCTCCCATAACGCCACTATGCAGCATCTCGGTCACAGGGCTGCTTGGCTGCTAATGCCCAGGAGGTCCGTGTGCTCATTCCTCAAAACCTTCAGGTTTTCCTTCTATCGTACGATGCTCTGACGCCTGAGTACCTATTCGAGAAGAGTACCGGTCCCCGATCTTGAGCTACATACATATGGGTATCAACGTGCGCAGGATGTTACACGATGCTACGACCGAGGAGGCGGGCAGATTTCTCCTTGTGCGATGGGAGCGATCGAGGTTGCTGTGCCAGCGGGTAGGTGTCATTCTCGGGCCCAAATGCATTGCCCTATATGAGTTAGTTCGCTGACCGAGCTCCCATCTTGACCAGATGCGATCTCAACTAGTCGCCGCCGTGCACCCAGTCCTCCACATGTCTGCGCCAGCCACCCGCCTATTGTTCCCTTGATCCGAGTTGGGCCTGGCTTGCCTTGACGACGACGTGCACTCTAGTCAATGCGTGTCGGGGCTCGATGGCTTTCTCGCGCGCGCGTCGGCTACAAGGCGTCGTCTATATGCGCTTGTAACCTTGGCGGCGAGCGATCCGAGGCGCGCATACCGACGCCGGGGGCCAGCTATCTATGGAGGCCAAGCTATCAATGTGGGACCCCACACGGCGCTTGCAGTAAGTCTACCTTCCCGTATCTGCGTCCTGGGTTAACAATGTTAGCTCACCCACACGTCGCGAGCAGGACTCTGGACCTACCATGCAGGGTACTTGCGCACATGCGAGCCCTCCGAGTCACCGCTTCCTACGCCTTACTGCCTGCTCGGCTACTAGGTACGGCTACGTAAATTAGAGCCATACAACACACGCCAGCCAGCGACACGCCCGTTTCTGGCACAATGCAGCCCTCCTCAAACCCTCCTTTTCAATTGCCGAGTGAAGGTGGCGCGGGAGACGCCGGCGGCGGGGTCACGTGCGCTCGTTTCATTCACCGCCGCCCGCCCGCGCCTTTGAAATTGTCTCTCTTTCCTCCTCCACCCCCACCCTGCCAACATGCAAAAGCCCCGCGTCCACAGCTACGACCGGACCTCCCTGCGCCTTGCTGCGCGCATTCACAGCGCTCTCACACGTCTCCGGAAAGGCGGAGGTCGCGCCCCATACCTAATGCTGCTTGCGAACGAAGTGGTGCGCCGTCTCACACCGAGAATATCAGAATTTGTGCTGAACCTTACGTCTATCTGTCAATAGCTTAATGCCCTTAGACATATTTCGAATGAAGCCCTCAAACCCGACGAGTTCCCCCCTTTGATTGTCGAGGCGCGGACGGTGCTGCTTCGCCCATCGGCGAGCGGCTCACAGGGGTGGTCGTTCAACCCCTGGCACATCGTCATCGACGTGCGCGCATCCATTCCATGGAATGAGCCGTTGGGGGAAAACCTTTGGTGGGAGTACGATGGTGCGTCGCATTGCCTTTGTCGTTGCCTTTGTATGTGCGATATTGATAGCGTGACTTTGCCGCAGCCGAAAAGGCGACGCGGCACTCTCGCAGGCTCAACGTGACGCCCGACGACATCCGCAATGCGTACACACCCCCACATCGCGCGCCAGCGACGGGCAATCTCCAGTGCGCGAGCGCGCCTGTGACTCCCCCGGTGTCGGTGCCTGTGACCGCACAGCCACCAGTCAACTCTATCTCGCCGCACGATCGCGATCTCCCCGCAGCGCCTCATCATCTCCCCGCAGCACCTCGTCACCATGACTCGTCCGCACCGACACATCGGGCAAGCACTTTGTCGGCGGGCCAGGCGTCGTCGTCCTCGGCAACCCCCAAGCGCAAGCACAGTGATATTGGAGAGAGTGCGCGTACGCCTCCTACGCAGCCTCCTCCCCGTCCACACACACCCGCCGTCGCCCCGCGTCAACAGGGCCCGATGGCCCAGCGCCCAGTTCCAGTTAACCAGCCGTCTTCAGCGACTCCGCCCAAACGCCAGCGCATCAAGAATGCCGGCGTCGACGAGGCTGGCGATGTCGTGGGTATCCTTGCCGCCCGCCCACACAATCCTGCTGCTGCGCCCCGCTCGTCTGCTGCGGCCGAGCATTCGGTGGACCAGTCCTCATCGGAGTCGGAGCCCAAACGCCGGCGCGTGTCTAGTGCCGAGGCTGGTGGTAGCGTGCGTATGCCGGCCACGCGCCCCCGACTTTCAAATCCTTTTCCGGCGGCACACCAACCTACTGCAGATCCGCGTCGACGCAGTTCAATGGCGATACCCCAAGGTCCGCGCACCGCCAATGATGTGGTCGGGCAGACTCGCCGCGTCCACCCTGGTCAGCCTCCGCATCCAGTCTCATCTGCGACGTCGCACAATCCCACCACCACGCCGCGTGAGCATAGGTCGCCTGTAGCGCCCCGGCTTCCGCGCCCGTCGAGCAAGACATCTCCAACACCCTCCAGACGCACGAGCATCAAAAATCAGGACGACGAGTCTGGACATGTCCGTACGCCTCCTCCAGGGCCGCAGTTTCCTGCGGCACCCACAGCTCCCCGCAGTTCCATACCCATGCCCAGGCAAGGTGCGACGATTCCATTTCCATCGGAGAACCCTGCTGCCTCGGCATTGCCGCGCGAACGTGGCCCCGCGACGAACGAGCCGGAGCCTGGCGATGTCGTCCGTGTTCCTGCCCACCCACCAGCACAGTTGGTTTCCTCTGCGGTTCCACACAATCCCACTCCCTCTCCGCATCTTGATTCCTCCGCGGCGGCTCAGCGTCCGCGCAATCCACCGACGAACTCCTCGGCTCGGACCTATGCCGACGGGGCTCAGGTTGAAGGTGTCCAGGCCTCCCAACCTCTCCCTCCACCACCGCAGTCGTCGTTGACTGCACGCCGTCAGAGCGACTCTTCCAGACGTCGGAGCATCGGGTCGGAAAGTCAGGCTCCCTCAGGAACACCATTTAAAAGGAAGCACGTTCTCGATGCTGCAGACGACGAAAATGTCACCCTGGAAGACAGCCCTTTGTCAGCCAAGCGGCGAAAACCCGACCATCAGAAGAGTGGTACAGAGCCTGGACAAGCTTCACCAGCGATACCTCCGCAAGACGAAACGCGCATGACGACGGACGAACGAGGGCTAGAACAGTCTGACGTCGGGGAGGAACGGGGCTCTGCAGGTGAGTCTTTGAGCGATCCCAGCTGATGCTCTTGCTCACTTGTCTCGCGGTCCGAAGGCGAAGCCAGGAATAAGCCGCGCAGCGTTTTCAAATTCATGCCGCACCGCTTGACGCACCCAGACGAACGACAAGATCTTTTAGACGACGTCGTCATCGTCAAAATCCCTGTAACTGGTCAGCCTTCGCAGTTCGAAGAGTATGCAGTGGGGACGTGTTCTCAGACGACGATGATCGTACGTCTGTCTGCACCGATCTCCGAGTTAAGCGTCCTGACTCCCAATGCCTTTTAGATTCCTTGCGAGCAGTGTAAGAAACTGGGGGTGGAGTGCTTCCCGGGATTTGCGCACTGTGTGCTGTGCGAGCTGCGTGGGGAGTTGTGTTCAATGCTTGGGCCTCTGGAGGGCGAGACCCCACGCGAGGTCAGCAATATCGCGGCATCACTGAGTCGTGAGCTGACGAGTCTGCAGACCGCGGAAGACGGCGCCGAGACTTCAGCGGAAACAGAGAGAGCGCAGCGACCTGCTCCCCCGCCGAAAGACACCCCGCGGCCCATCAAAAAGAACGAAAACGTGTCGAAGTTTCCGGAAGACTACGAGGTCGTGACGTTGAAATTACCGGGCAAGCCGAGATACCTTCTGGGGAAGAAATCGTCGCCTCGGCGGGAGGTACGTGCGTTGTCGACTGATGCTAGATCGCCTTGACTGAAATGCGCGGTGCAGACGCCATGCACAGTTTGCCGCGCTGCTGGTTTTCCTTGCTTCAAAGACGGTGGTAAGAAGAAATGTGTTTTGTGCTCACTGCGGAAGGCTTCCTGCGTTCCTGAGTCTGGCTCCGGCAAAGTCACCTCGGCGCGACCTCTCGACGAGATAGAACTGCCCCATATCGACGAGGAGGTTATTGTCGCGCGCGTTGGACAGCACAAGAAGAAAGGCGGGCATCGCGAAAAGCCCAAGAAGGAGTGCAAATATCAGTGGTATGCCGTGGGCTTGTACGGATCAAAGACCAACAAGGTGCGTGCCGGCGACGATTCTTATCGAGCGGGGCGGTATTGATACAATTTTCCTTTCGGCCGACAGGTAGAGTGTGTGACTTGCCATTACGCAGTAACGAGGGATGGGTCGCCCTGCCCGTGTCTGCACGGCGGCAACAAACGCAAGGGATGCATGCTGTGCGCGGCGCGGCGGATGCCTTGCATCCCGTACAAGCCACGGACTCGTCCGCGAATTGAAGCTGTCAGTATCGGTTGCTTGTCATTTGCGTCCGCGTCCGACTCACCTCACCTTTGCTTTCACAGTCCGTGCCAGCGACCGCGCAGACTGCACCCGATCCATCTTCGTCCCAGCAACCCGTGGAGACACCCGTGTCGCCTGTGTCCTTCTATTACGACCCTTTCGCGTATCCGGACGACGGGATGATCGTGGACGGCGTCATAGAGTCTTCTGTCGAGGGGATAGCACCTCCGACGCGCACATCTGAACAACAGGACATCGATATGCCCGACGTGTTTTCTGCCGTGGAGTTGACGGAAGCGCAATTCGCGGCGTTGGAGGCCGAGATGAAGGCCGCGGTGCGAGCAGAGGTGAGGGAAGAGGTGTGCGAAGAGGTGCGGGAAGGGGTGCGGGAAGGGGTGCGCGCGGAGCTGCGGGCAGAGGTGTGTGAGGAGGTGCGCGCAGAGGTGCGCGAGGAGGTGCGTGCAGAGGTGCGTGCAGAAGAGGAGATGAAGGCAACTGCTCGGCTGCACCAAGGCATCGTCCAGCCCATTACAGAGCTGATTTTCAGTTATCATTATGATTGTACGCAAGTGTAGCTATCGACTACTATGGACGAATATGAGGTTAGGGTTTGGGTGACGTAGCCGGTCGCTCGCAAAACACGAGTCGTCGTCGTCTCGTCGTCGTACTCGTCCGAGCTTCGTCGTCGTCCTTGCTACGCTTGTCACCATGCTCGTATCCTCAGAAAGATCTCCAAATGGACTCCATCTGTGTCTTTCATGTCCACGATAGTATCCACGAGCGCGCAGCGTGTATGCGGACCAGCACGGTTGGCGTCGCTCTTTGCACAAGTAATCGCCTTCCATTCGGTGAGCAAGGTCCGAGCAACGGTAGTTCCGTACTTACACTCATCGTAGCTCCTCCCGCAATTAATGAGCCGGCGCTTTGCTGGCGATGCGCTACTCGGGCGGACACATAACGCAACCGATCGAGATCCCCGTCACGCTGACCCGTTATCTCCCCACCCCTATATGATCCCGCCTCGCTTGGAGTCCGCTACGACGAGTGCGCCAGACAAATCATGCAAGAATCATCGCTTTCCTACGACAGACAGGCGTTGTACTATGCTGCGCGGATATATACCGCCAACGAACGTATCCGTGCTTTGCCGCTCTCTCACCGCACCCCATACTACAACCTCTATGCGAACGAAGTGGTGCGTCTCACATCATGTCTTTCCATCTCCAACTCATCCATATGTTACAGCTTACCGCGCTGCGATATGTATCGAGCCTCACACGAGGTACCAACTTCCCAGAAATCATCATCAGAGCCCAAGCCGCTCTCCTGCAAGCGCCTACAAACGGCGCACAGGCGTGGTCTTTCGACCCTTCCGACGTCGAAATCGGCTTCTATGAGGTCGAGTACGCCGGGTATCGTTTTGCAGACGACTGGTGGAATGAATGTGCGTCGCATCTTGCCGTCATTGTCTGCGCGGCATTCATGCTCTCACTTAGCGGACACTGCTGCGCGGAATCGCTCTGCTCAGTTGAATGTGACCAAAGACGCCATCGTGGATGCGTACAGGCGTCCGGATACTGTGCCGACAAGCGTCAATATACAGCATATGCCTTCGCCGATGTCGACCCCTATTTCTCTTGCACCCAGTCACTCTACTCCCTCGCCTGCTCTGCCAAATCACCATGCTTTTCGAAATGCAGTCAATCCACGCATCCCGTCGCCAAGTCAGCCTGCTCCAATATTGTCGGCCGAGCGCAAGCGTGTCCACAACGGCGACCACGACAACTCCGCCGAGGACAGCACTCACGCACCGAGCGCAACGAAACGGCCGCGGGGGCGGCCGCGGAAGAGCGAAGCACGGCCAGCGAGCAAGATCATCTTCGTCCATCGCCGCCTGGATCAATACGAAGGCGAATCAGAGCTGCCCGCCGATGCGATCATCGTGCGCATCAACTCCAGCAGGTATCTCGTCGGCTTGTCGTCTTCTGCTCGCAATATCGTGCGTGTAATATGATGTTCGTTCTACTTTGTTTGTTGATCGTTTGACAGGCGCAGTGTGAGGCGTGCAACGCTGCTGGGGCAGCATGTTTCAAAGGGCCGAATGAGGCCTGCACACTGTGCTCGCTACGAAAGCGGCCGTGCAAGCAATTAGCCCTTGCTACCCATGCAGAGACTCTTCAAGACAACGCACGCGCGCAGAAAAGCAATAGAATATTGGATTACTTTGACAAGCTTCCGGATACTAGCGGTGAGGGTCACGCTCACGTTTCCACTCACCGTTCCTAAACGTAGTATTTGCATCCATAGCTGCCGCCAGCGGCATCAAGCCAGGGATCCTGATCGGGCAGGGTGCCCAAGAATTCGCACCGCGCCGCCTGACGTATACACACGAGCGCGGCGGGCTCCCGCGCGACACCGTCGTCGTCATTGTCAAGCAGGGCCAGCCTGCAGAAGTCATCGAGTACGCAGTGGGGCTGTATTCCCAGAATCAGAGCTCAGTACGCCCGTCCTCCGCGTCGTCGCCGTTTTTCAGACTCACGTCGTTGCAGACCGCGTGTATGCAGTGCGCGGAGCGCAATGTGCCGTGCTTTCCGGGCCCGGGCGATGCGTGCACGTTGTGTGTGCTGCACGATGAGCCGTGTGCGGTAAGCGGGGCGGCAGATCTGCGGCTGGTAGACGTGCTGATTGTGTGTCCAGATTTTTGTGCACGATGATATGGAGGACACTACCTCGAAGGCCGACCTCGAGCTGAGACGCTCCGCCTGCCCCCGCCAATCCACAGCATCATGCGCAAGGTGCACGCGGACTTCCACGTACTGCCGACCCTCGCCGCGCCGTGCAAGGACGGGCTGTATGTCGTCCCCAAGGGGCACTTTGTTCTCGCGTTGCGCGCTGTAAGCCAGCGAGACCCGACGCTGCGATGTGCATCGCTGTCGATGCGGGCGCCGCTGCCTAGCGCGTGGATCCCAGCGGCCACCCGCCTCGCGCCCGCCCTCGCGGACCTAGACTCGCGGTCAGATGGGATCGCGGGCGGCAGCCCGCCATGCTGCAGCACTTACTCTCGCAGTGACGGCACACGGACAACGGTGCGCCTCGCGTGCGCGGACGCCGCTATTGTGCAGAGCATCCTGCCTTCGGTGCTCCAAGACAGGCCCTGGCACGGCCAGCGATCAGACCGTGACGAAGGCGGTGGAAAGGGGCGAGCAGTCAACGGTTAACAACTTTACATTGAGGGACTATGTACATAGTGCATCGCTACACACTAACAACACCACAATTGTGCCAAATCATAAGTACTCGAGGATACTGCGATCAAATAGAATGAAGAACAAGAATGTCACAACCTACAAATGAAAAGCGGCGCCGAAATGTATAACCCTACAAACATATGGGGACGTCTACTGTATATGACAAAATAACAGTGCGCTCAAGAGCATTCACAGACGTGACAAATAGGAGTAAGTATGGTAAAATACCGACATGCAAGCCCGCTGTCGCTGCGGTCGGCAGCTATGCGCAGCGGCCTAAGTAGCCCGCTACGACAAGCATGGCCCATCATCAGCGTCAGACCACGACAGATATGGCAGAACAACATACCGGCAAAGACAATCCCAACGAGGGATGGCGCGGAAGAGCGGGAAGAAGAGGGAGCGGCGACGACGAATGGCGTGGGCTAGAGGGAGAGCGGGAAAAGGCGAGGGCCAGAGAGAGAGACGGCGGGGGAAAAGCTGATGCTTTCGAACGCCCGCGCCGCTGTGATTTATACGTTGCGACCCCGCGGACATCCCCGCCGGGTAATGTGACACGCCCACCCCGAAACATGAAACATAGCAGCACTTACGTCTCTGTGTGAACGTCGAGCTGAGGGACTCGGCCCTTCCAGCATCGCGGCAGTTCGCATCGCCCGGATTTAAACCGTATTCCCGTCATCCGAAAGAAAACGCCGGCCGACCGCGAGCAGCATTCCAGCAAGTCGGGAGTCGATGTTGCTACATTATAGGATCGTCGGTGTGGTTGATGCGAAGGGCGCGCGCGATGGAGATGTGAATTTAGACGGAGATGAAGGGCAACCGCCCGGACGGCGCGATGGATTCAGTAATTCCGCGCATGCGGGGGACCATGAGCCCACGGAACGGCGCGACGTCCTGCAAGCAGCGTTGCGCGGTCGGCGGCAATGCGGAGGAGCACGCCCGCGTTCTGAACGAGGCAACCGACCACCGCGACGGCTGTCAATGCTGGACCGAAAATTTCGAGCTGCGGGGCAGACGGTACATCAGCGCGATGGCTACTGCTGAACGCTCTGAGGAAAGAGAAAGGACGCCCCATAGATTGCCAATAAGATGTCAGGGCGCGGATCCCACACGAGGCTCTCGTCATCGACCCTCGCCGTTGTTGCGCCGAGCGCGCCGTTCCCGATACAGCGCTGCATCCAAGTCAGCACGCAAATAATACCTGAAAGGACACCGGCAGAATTGCGAGACCGCAAGGGTCTGAACTTTATTCTGCGATCGCGCCGCAAGGCCTCACTGGGAAAGGAAGCATATGAGTATTTCTGGATGAAAAGAAACGGGGCGACGAACCTGCAAATCGGCGAGACGCGTTGGGACGGCGTTTCGTCGATGTGACAGCACTGAGCAGCTGGACCGCACAAGCTCCCTGCACCGCCGAGTGCTACGTGCAAATCGGCAGCTAGAACGTCGCGCATGGAAGGCAGGTCGCGCGGGTTCACTTGCTCCATCGAGGACCGCGGCTGCCGATTTGTCTGCCCATCGCCGGAGCTCCGCCGGACGCGTACCACTCGCGCGCTCGACGGCACAAGTGAAGACTTACCAGGAGTTGAAAGGAAATGCCTTGCGGCTAACGCACGCTCGAGCGTGAACGCAGCAAGCATCGGCGATTTTATTGCCCAGACATTGCGAGGGAGTGGCGGAGCGGCGCTCACCAGTATCTCAATGCAGTGCTGGGACCGCCCCGAAGCTGAGGCTGTAGGGTGCCCTCGTCTGGGCCCTTACTTATCTGCGCTCCACGTACAGCCGCGCTCTCCATACACACGGCGTAATCACATCTGTGCAGGTGGAGAACGGGGACAACCCATTCTCGGCACCTTGCAGCGGATGTGCTTGCAGTGGAGGAAGGGGCGGCGCTACGCGGAGACTGAGGTGCGGACGAGGAGGACGGTCTGATATCGGCGGCGAAGCGGCGAGCCGGTTGGACGAGGCATCCTGCGCACAGAGTTACAAACGGCCGCCTGTGTCTACGCATGGATGTCCGATTCGACGTGGTGCGTACCTGGAGTGATGATGGCGGTCGTCGGAGCACTATGTACACATTTGCGCGGCCTCTACATGATACCATAGTCGGTGCAAGAGTACAATGACTGGACTGGACACGCACCAGGGTGGTAGCAGCGGAAAGAGCGACGGCTGCGCTCGCTCGCGTTGGTGTTCTGCACCATCGCGCGCGCATGAGGGCTGGTAAGAGATCGTAAATGAGCTCTTAGCACACATTTCACAGGACTGGGGCGCACCTGCAGCTTCGTGTACGTATCCCGCTCGATTATCAGCAGCCGGACGACCGAGGTATGCGCGACAAAGATGAGCCGAGGTCGCGCTCGTTGAGAGGCACTGTTTGCGGCCACTTGAGGTGACAACCGCGCTCCAGCACACGCGTTTAGCACCCTTTGGCGCAACGAGAATTAGATCAATTGCGCTGCATAGATTGGACAGGATGGCGCACCGAGTCTACCAAGGTGTATGCGCGATGATTCGTACAGGGCGGCCGGTGAACGTGATGCGCTGGGGGCAGTACGAACGCGTTAAGCAGGAAGGAATGCTGGACGCGCGACCAACTCGTTGCAGGCCGCGTTCTGATTCAGATGTATTGAGTCAGATGGCGCATGGATGGATCATAGCCGGCGCACGAAGCTCGGGGAGGATGTGCAGTGGGCGTATGCGCGTTGATTTGGACCGGCGTGACGTGGATGTGGATGCTGGGCAGCCTACCGGCGTGCAGGCTGCGATCTAGGTCGACGTCGTCATTGATTGCTGCGCCTGCCTTGATGAGCAGCCGTGCCTGCGACGCCGGATAGTAAGCCAACAGGCATGTTCAACCACGGTCAGAGACTCACTTGTGTGCGTTCTTAGCGCAAAGCCGTCGTGTTGCTCGCCCATATCGAATGATCTGCCCGCACGCGTGAGATTGCAGGACGCGGGGATTAAGAGCATCACGAGGATATGGGGACAGTGTGTCAAGAAAGAGAAAGTGGAAAAGACGACGGGCGTGTAGACGAGTAACTGCGGTGGACGCGCGGGGTAAAAGAGCGCGAGAGTGCAAGTTGCGCGCGCCGTGGTCACAAGGCGCTGGCGACTTGGCTCGCTCGACGACTTGGCTCACGCGCGCCATGGGCACAGTCGACTGCGACACTAAGTGTATGCAATACTTTCTGCTTCAAAAATACTCATGCAGCAACCTATCCAGACAGACTTCCGACGACGTGCCCCCTTGCTCTCCCGGCGCTTTCGCAAAGCTTCAGCTGCCTGCTTACAATCTTGCGTGGATCTGGCTGCATCGCGGCGGCCTCGGACATGGATGCGCATGGGAATATTGCCAGGCCAGGCCGAAAATCAATCATGTCAAGGGCGGAATTATGATCGCACCTTGTGCGTCAAGATCCTCGACTCTCAAAAGGTAACTCGGCACAAACCCCCGCATCATTCAAAGGGTGACAAGAATGGCTCCAAGGCTCTGGAGGCATTCCTGGCACCCTTTGAGTGATGCTGAGGTATCCCGGGGATTCTGTAAAATCATTGAGTAGTCCCTCTGCATTGCTGAAGCCATGCAGCGTGCACAGATATTGTGATCGGCACCCTTGCCAACCCCCTCCCAGCCTCACTTTGGGCCCCGGTTATCTGATCCACCGGGAAATGAAGGCCAGGCTTACCAATTTCCAATCGGTCGCCACCTCGGATTGTGACAGCTATTACTCCTTTCCCTGTCAGTAAGCTTCAATTCACCTGTCCTCGAAAACGTATTCGGCTCCTAGTTCCATGGGAACCGGGGCCCACTTCCCATCCGCACAGGTCCGCCCCCGTCCACCCCTCGCACACGCACGTCCAATTGAACTCTCCTCTATACCACCACCATCGATCCACCGCCTTTCTGTCGACCTCATTGCGACTGCCCGCGTTCGTATCTCTTGACCACGTCGTGAGTGCTTTTCTTCTGAACGTTCATATTTGATCAAAGGCTCACATGTGCTCTAGGGAGCCTCCAGCTCTCATTGTGCGCGTCAGAGGTCATCGAACGCGGAAACCAGACGACGCGCGCCTCGCGTGTGAAAAAGCCGACGTCGGTCCGACGACGACTCGAGTCACTCAGCACCAACCTCGATCAGTATCCCGCTGGCGACACCAGCATTCCTTCTACCTACGTCGGACTCTCTACTTCAACCTCTCATGAAAATGCGGGCTCGAGCGCCTTGCTCTGCTGGCACATTGTGAGCATATTCATACCCCTTCTTCGCGCTTGAAGTTGATCTGACGACGGACGCTCATTCTTCTGAAGCTCGGAATTCGTCAATTCTGCCCTCTTTACGACAGCGGGGCAAATCTCGCCGTGAGTCGTGCCGAACACGTGTCTTTGCGCCTTGCAGAGACGTGCGATCATATCGATGACCGCGGATCGTTTGAGATCGCACGACTGAGTCTTTGCGCGGAACAGATGGCTGGTTAGTATATTGTTCTCCTTCTTCTGCCCCTAGAGCCCGCCTAATAGTCCGGCTTCTGTAGCGCCGAGATTCTCCCCTGCAACTCGAGACGCGCACTCCGAGCTCAAGCGGCGGACCTGGCGAGCAGCGACATCGAGGCGGCGAGCGGGAGCAGCGCCGCACTTGCGATGGTAACGTCCTTCTTGCGAACAGCTGCAGGCCGCCTGCGTCCCTTGCCACTGTCGCGCTCAGACCCAGAGCATGCGGGTACAGAGGAAGCTCAGAGTCGTTCAAGTCGAAACAGAAAAAGCCGACGTCGGACCGACGACTCGAGTCGCTCAGCACCGTCACCTCGGTCAGTATCCCGCTGGCGACACCAGCGTTCCTTCTACCTACGTCGGACTCTCTACTTCAAACTCTCGTGGCAATGCGGACTCGAGCGCCTTGCTCTGCTGGCACATGTGAGCATCTTCATACCCATTCTTCTCGCTTGAAGTTAATCTGACGACCGACGCTCTTCTTTTGAAGCTCGGATCTCGTCAATTCTGCCCTCTTTACGACAGCGGGGCAAATTTTGCCGCGAGTCGTGCCGAACACATGTCTTTGCGCGCGCGCTGCAGGATCATATCGATGACCGCGGATCGTTTGAGATCGCAGGACTGAGTGCTTGCGCAGAACACAGATGGCAGGTTAGTATATTGTTCTCCTTGTTCTGCCCCTTGAGCCCGCCTAACAGCCCCGTCTTCCACAGCGCCGAGAGTTTCCCGTCCAACACGACACGCGCACTCCGAGCTCGAGCGGCGGACCTGGCGAGCAGCGACATCGAGGCGGCAAGCGGGAGCAGCGCCGCAATCGCGATGGCAACGTCCTTCTTGCGAACAGCTGCAGGCCGCCTGCCTCCCTTGCCGCTGTCGCGCCCAGACCTGGAGTATGCGGGTACAGAGGAAGCTCAGCGTCGTGCAAGTCGAAAGAGACCCTTGCGCGCGCGCGCGCTGAAGAGACATTTCCTCGACATCGCGACTTACGAGTGAGTATTCGCGTGTGCTCTTATCTTTCACAGTATCCTCACGGTTCTCTCGCGACAGCTATGCTCCTTCTGCCAAAGATTTACGACCACGATGCCTGTGCCGTGCCGTATCTACGTCGTCGTCCTAGTCTTCTCCAGGACACGCGCCTTCTGCTATGGACGGTATCAACATACTTTCAACAAGATGCACACGGGCGTTTAATCACACCTGGTACGTGTGTTGTCTGTTAAGCGTATCGTAGCAGTAACTAATCAATGAATCAAACAGAAAACGGGCTACTGTACCCAGGTTGAAGACACGGCCCGACGGACGGGCGGCACTCGCTACTGCACGCACGCCTGACACCGCCCCCATTGAGTCTGCACGCACGCAGTGGTCCTCCGCAGGTTATGCGGTCGAGCGCACGGCGTTCGAGTGCTCTAACCGCGCTTTCTCCGACGATCCAGTCAGCGGAGCCGCGCCAACAACTGCTTACGCATCGTGCATGCGCAGAACAACGTGCCAACGGGATCAGGAGCGTCCGATATAAATGCACTCCTAGGTGCTTAGTGGAATGGTACGCAGTTTTGTTTTTCGAGCTTTCTGAGCCCAAAACTGACGCTCCATTGCAGTCCATGTCCGGCTACCCAGGCCGTAGACGTGCTCGCCTGGGCGCCCGACAGTCCGCAAGCACGCGCGGTGCCATTATCCCTTCACGAATTTCACCCTCCAACAGGCGCTGCGCGAGCCCGTGCTGTCCAGCAGCTCCCTCCCTCTCCTCCGTTCTGAAAATTGTCAGCTTCCTCCAATTCGAGCGCATTCAAGGGTCCCCAAGTCTCGGCGTTTGCTGTGGCTTTCATTGCGCCGGCGGGTCTGTCCCGATCGTCAAGTCCCAGCGCACGGACGCTCTATCGCTACATGCGTGCCGCAGCGCCGCATCATCTCTGAATCCGACAGCCGCTCGATCCATGCCCACTTCCCTGTCAGCGGCCAGCTGAGGTCTCTCGAAAACCACGACGAGCGCCCTCGAGGAGGCTTCTGCCTTGTGAGTTGTTCTTGACAAGGACCAGCAAGCTTACTCATTCCTGAACAACAGTGCGTGCTTTCAGTCGTCGCGGGCGCAGTGTACTAGTCGCTTCGCCGTAAGGTGACGCCACATGCATACAGGGTCCGTCGTCCGTCGTTCAAGCACAAGCAGCACAGGCCTCGTGCCGCACGTCAAGTCGTTCAACAATCGGACCGCAGATCGTGCACGCGCGTAGCACACGCGGCCCAAACGGTGCCTCTCATGCATCCACGGAGAATCTGCCGCCGCCGCTCGCTGAAGCGGCTGTCCAGGTCCGGCGGGACGATCGACAACGACGACCGGCACCTGGAGAGTCGCCGCCAACCTTTCCACTGCCACAAAGCCCACGTGCGCCGTGTCGATCGCGCTGCTATCCATCCTGTGCGCTGTTTCTTCGACGCACGCTTCTGTATCGTGAGTTTGTTCCACATCCTTGCCGGCAACTCACTCATTTTCATGTATCAGTGCATGCGCTACACATAACCGATCACACAAGGTGCATTTTCATGCGCAGGCATGGCGCACGCCGATGGTGCCTGTGACAGCGAGCACTCCATGCGTTCGTTGTCCGTCACGTCCTGTGTAGGCACTGTGCACGCCACGCCGCACTGAGACTTCGTCCTCGCCCGCGTTGCATGCCGCCGACTCCCGCCGCACAGCCTGCGCACGGACCATCCGCAGTGTGTGGGCGGCCCAGGTCCATCGCAGGCGAACATGCCGCAAGCGTCGCCTCACGTGCCGGCAAATGCATCGCCATTCAACGGCGCGCTCTTCCCTCAGCTGTCGGGTACTCCGCCCCAGCGTCCCGGCAGTTCTCCCCGCAGCAGGCCATCTGTATGCTCACAGGCCCTCCACCGTTGGCTCAGGAACAGGAACGATTCACCGGTTCTGGCGGCAATACACGCAGCAGCACATGCCCGATACAAAGACAGAATGCTCGACTCCCTCATCGCTTTGCCTCTTGCTCGCGGACATGGCAAACGCCGACGCGTGGGTGCGACGTCGACACCGCGCTCTCGGCCGCCGTCGCAGCTAGCTCGCCACCGATCTACAAACGGCCAACTCCGTCCATTGCGCGCACGAAGGTTCCCAGCATGCATTTCGCCCCAGAATTGCCTGCGGACGACGCCAGCCTCGCGACAGGGTCACACGGCATCCGCGCGTGGACCTCATTGTCGCTCACCTTCGCCGGCGCCGCCGCGGGTAACATGGCGGGTACGACGCCGCACTCCAGCGCGGGCGACTCGAGAAGCAGCAGCAGGCGTTCCCAGCCACAAATGACCTGCCGTGCAGGAAGTCCATGTCCACCGGCGACGACGCGCGCGGGCTTGATGCGTTCAAGTCGCGCGCCGAACGGGTCCAGAAGTCACGAGCGCGCGATGCAGCGCCCTGCGCAAAGTCGCTGTCAGGAATGTTTGCGCGTGCGTATCACCCTGAGCACAATCGTGCGATGTCTAATATTTTTGCAGTACAGTAACAGGCCGTGCCGTCGCCCCGACATCGAGCATCCGGCACATGTCTATGTGTGCAGACTCCGTCCTCGGCCCATCAACATTGGCCCCGCGTCAGCATGCCACCTCCATCTCCATTAATGGCCGACTTGTGGTGCTTCCGTCCAGCGTGCTCAAACATCGTGAGTTTGTACTTTGATCTGTGGAGGGAACTTTCTCATTCTCTCGTTGTATCAGTAAGTGCGGCGCCGCAAAGACAACGTGCTCGAATGCCCCGTAGCATCGTCGGAGTCGCCGAGCACGACGTAGGCGCCCTGCGCAGCGCACCGCGCTCATGCGTCGACACTGTGCTCTCAGTGGCCATCGCAGCTATACGTGCTCGCCACCGGTCCACGGTCCTCTGCAAGACGCAGTTGGAACGAGTCTTCTAGTCCGCAAATATTTGCTCAAGGTCACCGACGCCAGCGACAGGATCACACGGCACCTGCCCGCGGACCTGATCGTAGTCACAGCTCGCAACAGGCGTGAACGTGCGCCGGCTCCCTCCGACGACGGTATGCCCACAGCAACACCCGGTGGCAACAAGGGTTGCTGCCACGCGTTCAATTACACCCCCATCATCGTCGATGGAAACCTCAGCAACCGCGTCCGCAGGCTTTAAAGCACCCGCTCATCAGCCCGCCCGCTGCCTCCTCTGCACCGCGTCATGGTGTCGTTTCCCCCCCGTCGTAGACTCGCCCCTCCTGATGCCCTCGCATCCACCCAATCCCAGGCCCGGGTATGCAGTCACACCAGCGCAGTAGGTGTGACGCTCGACCCGGTCGCGCCGGCACTGGCGCCGGAGTTCGACCTCCACCGCCCGCTGAGCGAGAAGTCGCTCTCAGGAATTCTTGCGCGTGCGTATCCCTGCTGCCAAAAATCGTGCGTTGTCCTAATATTAGCGCACATAGTGCATACATACATGGTGTCCGGAAACTCCACGTGCGGAGAGGCCATCCTCGATGCGTTTCCCGGCCGATTGGCAACCCGGGGCGCTGCGACGCTTAGCTGGTGGGAGGCGTAGGCGCGCCACTGCGACGATCAGCAGGGTGCAGGCAGCTGCAGCCCCGCCGCTGCATCGCGGACACGGAGCGCAACTGGCTCTTGTCCGTCGGTCAGGGACACGGACGCGGGGGCGCCATCAGCAGTGAGTACGGACCTGCAAATCTGTGGCGCATGTGTGACATGCGCTGGCAGGACGTTGGACGTGCTTGCACGAGATGCACTTGCGCAACGGTCGGCCGCAACATACGAACATGGCGAGCCGCGGCACACATCAGCATTCGACGCAGGAGAGGAGTGCGGCGCGGGCAATGATTGGGACGGGAGCGGAGTGGGGAGGGGGCACGGCGCATGCGGGCAAGGTGAACGGTGCCGCGGAGGTGTATGTAGCGCAGAGTGGTCGTATAATGAAAGATGAAGGCCGCGCGGCATCCGGACCAGCGGCCCACCCAGCGGCCCACCCAGCGGCCCACTGCACCCGCCCCGCGGCCATGACGAGCGCTCGCCAGCGGCTGTGACCCGGCCTCTACGCGCGGCGCTCGCTACAGCGGTCTGGAGGGCGACGAAGTCCTCGAAATATCGTCGCAAGATAAGATGCAGCGCGAGAGGGGCACCGCCGGCGATATATGCGGTGACCGGCGCGCGTGGCGGCGGATCTGGCTTCTTCCACGCTGCGTCCGCGCCTCCGCCTACCTCGTCCAACGGTGCGTGCAGAGGTGCGTGCAGAAGAGGAGATGAAGGCAACTGCTCGGCTGCACCAAGGCATCGTCCAGCCCATTACAGAGCTGATTTTCAGTTATCATTATGATTGTACGCAAGTGTAGCTATCGACTACTATGTACGAATATGAGGTTAGGGTTTGGGTGACGTAGCCGGTCGCTCGCAAAACACGAGTCGTCCGGTCGTAAGTACTCGTCCGAGCCGTCGTCGTCCTTGCTACGCTTGTCACCATGCTCGTATCCTCAGAAAGATCTCCAAATGGACTCCATCTGTGTCTGTCATGTCCACGATAGTATCCACGAGCGCGCAGCGTGTATGCGGACCAGCACGGTTGGCGTCGCTCTTTGCGTCATAAGTAATCGCCTTCCATTCGGTGAGCAAGGTCCGAGCAACGGTAGTTCCGTACTTACACTCATCGTAGCTCCTCCCGCCGGCCCTTTGCTGGCGATGCGCTACTCGGGCGGACACATAACGCAACCGATCGAGATCCCCGTCACGCTGACCCGTTATCTCCCCACCCCTATATGATCCCGCCTCGCTTGGAGTCCGCTACGACGAGTGCGCCAGACAAATCATGCAAGAATCATCGCTTTCCTACGACAGACAGGCGTTGTACTATGCTGCGCGGATATATACCGCCAACGAACGTATCCGTGCTTTGCCGCTCTCTCACCGCACCCCATACTACAACCTCTATGCGAACGAAGTGGTGCGTCTCACATCATGTCTTTCCATCTCCAACTCATCCATATGTTACAGCTTACCGCGCTGCGATATGTATCGAGCCTCACACGAGGTACCAACGTCCCAGAAATCATCATCAGAGCCCAAGCCGCTCTCCTGCAAGCGCCTGCAAACGGCGCACAGGCGTGGTCTTTCGACCCTTCCGACGTCGAAATCGGCTTCTATGAGGTCGAGTACGCCGGGTATCGTTTTGCAGACGACTGGTGGAATGAATGTGCGTCGCATCTTCCCGTCATTGTCTGCGCGGCATTCATGCTCTCACTTAGCGGACACTGCTGCGCGGAATCGCTCTGCTCAGTTGAATGTGACCAAAGACGCCATCGTGGATGCGTACAGGCGTCCGGATACTGTGCCGACAAGCGTCAATATACAGCATATGCCTTCGCCGATGTCGACCCCTATTTCTCTTGCACCCAGTCACTCTACTCCCTCGCCTGCTCTGCCAAATCACCATGCTTTTCGAAATGCAGTCAATCCACGCATCCCGTCGCCAAGTCAGCCTGCTCCAATATTGTCGGCCGAGCGCAAGCGTGTCCACAACGGCGACCACGACAACTCCGCCGAGGACAGCACTCACGCACCGAGCGCAACGAAACGGCCGCGGGGGCGGCCGCGGAAGAGCGAAGCACGGCCAGCGAGCAAGATCATCTTCGTCCATCGCCGCCTGGATCAATACGAAGGCGAATCAGAGCTGCCCGCCGATGCGATCATCGTGCGCATCAACTCCAGCAGGTATCTCGTCGGCTTGTCGTCTTCTGCTCGCAATATCGTGCGTGTAATATGATGTTCGTTCTACTTTGTTTGTTGATCGTTTGACAGGCGCAGTGTGAGGCGTGCAACGCTGCTGGGGCAGCATGTTTCAAAGGGCCGAATGAGGCCTGCACACTGTGCTCGCTACGAAAGCGGCCGTGCAAGCAATTAGCCCTTGCTACCCATGCAGAGACTCTTCAAGACAACGCACGCGCGCAGAAAAGCAATAGAATATTGGATTACTTTGACAAGCTTCCGGATACTAGCGGTGAGGGTCACGCTCACGTTTCCACTCACCGTTCCTAAACGTAGTATTTGCATCCATAGCTGCCGCCAGCGGCATCAAGCCAGGGATCCTGATCGGGCAGGGTGCCCAAGAATTCGCACCGCGCCGCCTGACGTATACACACGAGCGCGGCGGGCTCCCGCGCGACACCGTCGTCGTCATTGTCAAGCAGGGCCAGCCTGCAGAAGTCATCGAGTACGCAGTGGGGCTGTATTCCCAGAATCAGAGCTCAGTACGCCCGTCCTCCGCGTCGTCGCCGTTTTTCAGACTCACGTCGTTGCAGACCGCGTGTATGCAGTGCGCGGAGCGCAATGTGCCGTGCTTTCCGGGCCCGGGCGATGCGTGCACGTTGTGTGTGCTGCACGATGAGCCGTGTGCGGTAAGCGGGGCGGCAGATCTGCGGCTGGTAGACGTGCTGATTGTGTGTCCAGATTTTTGTGCACGATGATATGGAGGACACTACCTCGAAGGCCGACCTCGAGCTGAGACGCTCCGCCTGCCCCCGCCAATCCACAGCATCATGCGCAAGGTGCACGCGGACTTCCACGTACTGCCGACCCTCGCCGCGCCGTGCAAGGACGGGCTGTATGTCGTCCCCAAGGGGCACTTTGTTCTCGCGTTGCGCGCTGTAAGCCAGCGAGACCCGACGCTGCGATGTGCATCGCTGTCGATGCGGGCGCCGCTGCCTAGCGCGTGGATCCCAGCGGCCACCCGCCTCGCGCCCGCCCTCGCGGACCTAGACTCGCGGTCAGATGGGATCGCGGGCGGCAGCCCGCCATGCTGCAGCACTTACTCTCGCAGTGACGGCACACGGACAACGGTGCGCCTCGCGTGCGCGGACGCCGCTATTGTGCAGAGCATCCTGCCTTCGGTGCTCCAAGACAGGCCCTGGCACGGCCAGCGATCAGACCGTGACGAAGGCGGTGGAAAGGGGCGAGCAGTCAACGGTTAACAACTTTACATTGAGGGACTATGTACATAGTGCATCGCTACACACTAACAACACCACAATTGTGCCAAATCATAAGTACTCGAGGATACTGCGATCAAATAGAATGAAGAACAAGAATGTCACAACCTACAAATGAAAAGCGGCGCCGAAATGTATAACCCTACAAACATATGGGGACGTCTACTGTATATGACAAAATAACAGTGCGCTCAAGAGCATTCACAGACGTGACAAATAGGAGTAAGTATGGTAAAATACCGACATGCAAGCCCGCTGTCGCTGCGGTCGGCAGCTATGCGCAGCGGCCTAAGTAGCCCGCTACGACAAGCATGGCCCATCATCAGCGTCAGACCACGACAGATATGGCAGAACAACATACCGGCAAAGACAATCCCAACGAGGGATGGCGCGGAAGAGCGGGAAGAAGAGGGAGCGGCGACGACGAATGGCGTGGGCTAGAGGGAGAGCGGGAAAAGGCGAGGGCCAGAGAGAGAGACGGCGGGGGAAAAGCTGATGCTTTCGAACGCCCGCGCCGCTGTGATTTATACGTTGCGACCCCGCGGACATCCCCGCCGGGTAATGTGACACGCCCACCCCGAAACATGAAACATAGCAGCACTTACGTCTCTGTGTGAACGTCGAGCTGAGGGACTCGGCCCTTCCAGCATCGCGGCAGTTCGCATCGCCCGGATTTAAACCGTATTCCCGTCATCCGAAAGAAAACGCCGGCCGACCGCGAGCAGCATTCCAGCAAGTCGGGAGTCGATGTTGCTACATTATAGGATCGTCGGTGTGGTTGATGCGAAGGGCGCGCGCGATGGAGATGTGAATTTAGACGGAGATGAAGGGCAACCGCCCGGACGGCGCGATGGATTCAGTAATTCCGCGCATGCGGGGGACCATGAGCCCACGGAACGGCGCGACGTCCTGCAAGCAGCGTTGCGCGGTCGGCGGCAATGCGGAGGAGCACGCCCGCGTTCTGAACGAGGCAACCGACCACCGCGACGGCTGTCAATGCTGGACCGAAAATTTCGAGCTGCGGGGCAGACGGTACATCAGCGCGATGGCTACTGCTGAACGCTCTGAGGAAAGAGAAAGGACGCCCCATAGATTGCCAATAAGATGTCAGGGCGCGGATCCCACACGAGGCTCTCGTCATCGACCCTCGCCGTTGTTGCGCCGAGCGCGCCGTTCCCGATACAGCGCTGCATCCAAGTCAGCACGCAAATAATACCTGAAAGGACACCGGCAGAATTGCGAGACCGCAAGGGTCTGAACTTTATTCTGCGATCGCGCCGCAAGGCCTCACTGGGAAAGGAAGCATATGAGTATTTCTGGATGAAAAGAAACGGGGCGACGAACCTGCAAATCGGCGAGACGCGTTGGGACGGCGTTTCGTCGATGTGACAGCACTGAGCAGCTGGACCGCACAAGCTCCCTGCACCGCCGAGTGCTACGTGCAAATCGGCAGCTAGAACGTCGCGCATGGAAGGCAGGTCGCGCGGGTTCACTTGCTCCATCGAGGACCGCGGCTGCCGATTTGTCTGCCCATCGCCGGAGCTCCGCCGGACGCGTACCACTCGCGCGCTCGACGGCACAAGTGAAGACTTACCAGGAGTTGAAAGGAAATGCCTTGCGGCTAACGCACGCTCGAGCGTGAACGCAGCAAGCATCGGCGATTTTATTGCCCAGACATTGCGAGGGAGTGGCGGAGCGGCGCTCACCAGTATCTCAATGCAGTGCTGGGACCGCCCCGAAGCTGAGGCTGTAGGGTGCCCTCGTCTGGGCCCTTACTTATCTGCGCTCCACGTACAGCCGCGCTCTCCATACACACGGCGTAATCACATCTGTGCAGGTGGAGAACGGGGACAACCCATTCTCGGCACCTTGCAGCGGATGTGCTTGCAGTGGAGGAAGGGGCGGCGCTACGCGGAGACTGAGGTGCGGACGAGGAGGACGGTCTGATATCGGCGGCGAAGCGGCGAGCCGGTTGGACGAGGCATCCTGCGCACAGAGTTACAAACGGCCGCCTGTGTCTACGCATGGATGTCCGATTCGACGTGGTGCGTACCTGGAGTGATGATGGCGGTCGTCGGAGCACTATGTACACATTTGCGCGGCCTCTACATGATACCATAGTCGGTGCAAGAGTACAATGACTGGACTGGACACGCACCAGGGTGGTAGCAGCGGAAAGAGCGACGGCTGCGCTCGCTCGCGTTGGTGTTCTGCACCATCGCGCGCGCATGAGGGCTGGTAAGAGATCGTAAATGAGCTCTTAGCACACATTTCACAGGACTGGGGCGCACCTGCAGCTTCGTGTACGTATCCCGCTCGATTATCAGCAGCCGGACGACCGAGGTATGCGCGACAAAGATGAGCCGAGGTCGCGCTCGTTGAGAGGCACTGTTTGCGGCCACTTGAGGTGACAACCGCGCTCCAGCACACGCGTTTAGCACCCTTTGGCGCAACGAGAATTAGATCAATTGCGCTGCATAGATTGGACAGGATGGCGCACCGAGTCTACCAAGGTGTATGCGCGATGATTCGTACAGGGCGGCCGGTGAACGTGATGCGCTGGGGGCAGTACGAACGCGTTAAGCAGGAAGGAATGCTGGACGCGCGACCAACTCGTTGCAGGCCGCGTTCTGATTCAGATGTATTGAGTCAGATGGCGCATGGATGGATCATAGCCGGCGCACGAAGCTCGGGGAGGATGTGCAGTGGGCGTATGCGCGTTGATTTGGACCGGCGTGACGTGGATGTGGATGCTGGGCAGCCTACCGGCGTGCAGGCTGCGATCTAGGTCGACGTCGTCATTGATTGCTGCGCCTGCCTTGATGAGCAGCCGTGCCTGCGACGCCGGATAGTAAGCCAACAGGCATGTTCAACCACGGTCAGAGACTCACTTGTGTGCGTTCTTAGCGCAAAGCCGTCGTGTTGCTCGCCCATATCGAATGATCTGCCCGCACGCGTGAGATTGCAGGACGCGGGGATTAAGAGCATCACGAGGATATGGGGACAGTGTGTCAAGAAAGAGAAAGTGGAAAAGACGACGGGCGTGTAGACGAGTAACTGCGGTGGACGCGCGGGGTAAAAGAGCGCGAGAGTGCAAGTTGCGCGCGCCGTGGTCACAAGGCGCTGGCGACTTGGCTCGCTCGACGACTTGGCTCACGCGCGCCATGGGCACAGTCGACTGCGACACTAAGTGTATGCAATACTTTCTGCTTCAAAAATACTCATGCAGCAACCTATCCAGACAGACTTCCGACGACGTGCCCCCTTGCTCTCCCGGCGCTTTCGCAAAGCTTCAGCTGCCTGCTTACAATCTTGCGTGGATCTGGCTGCATCGCGGCGGCCTCGGACATGGATGCGCATGGGAATATTGCCAGGCCAGGCCGAAAATCAATCATGTCAAGGGCGGAATTATGATCGCACCTTGTGCGTCAAGATCCTCGACTCTCAAAAGGTAACTCGGCACAAACCCCCGCATCATTCAAAGGGTGACAAGAATGGCTCCAAGGCTCTGGAGGCATTCCTGGCACCCTTTGAGTGATGCTGAGGTATCCCGGGGATTCTGTAAAATCATTGAGTAGTCCCTCTGCATTGCTGAAGCCATGCAGCGTGCACAGATATTGTGATCGGCACCCTTGCCAACCCCCTCCCAGCCTCACTTTGGGCCCCGGTTATCTGATCCACCGGGAAATGAAGGCCAGGCTTACCAATTTCCAATCGGTCGCCACCTCGGATTGTGACAGCTATTACTCCTTTCCCTGTCAGTAAGCTTCAATTCACCTGTCCTCGAAAACGTATTCGGCTCCTAGTTCCATGGGAACCGGGGCCCACTTCCCATCCGCACAGGTCCGCCCCCGTCCACCCCTCGCACACGCACGTCCAATTGAACTCTCCTCTATACCACCACCATCGATCCACCGCCTTTCTGTCGACCTCATTGCGACTGCCCGCGTTCGTATCTCTTGACCACGTCGTGAGTGCTTTTCTTCTGAACGTTCATATTTGATCAAAGGCTCACATGTGCTCTAGGGAGCCTCCAGCTCTCATTGTGCGCGTCAGAGGTCATCGAACGCGGAAACCAGACGACGCGCGCCTCGCGTGTGAAAAAGCCGACGTCGGTCCGACGACGACTCGAGTCACTCAGCACCAACCTCGATCAGTATCCCGCTGGCGACACCAGCATTCCTTCTACCTACGTCGGACTCTCTACTTCAACCTCTCATGAAAATGCGGGCTCGAGCGCCTTGCTCTGCTGGCACATTGTGAGCATATTCATACCCCTTCTTCGCGCTTGAAGTTGATCTGACGACGGACGCTCATTCTTCTGAAGCTCGGAATTCGTCAATTCTGCCCTCTTTACGACAGCGGGGCAAATCTCGCCGTGAGTCGTGCCGAACACGTGTCTTTGCGCCTTGCAGAGACGTGCGATCATATCGATGACCGCGGATCGTTTGAGATCGCACGACTGAGTCTTTGCGCGGAACAGATGGCTGGTTAGTATATTGTTCTCCTTCTTCTGCCCCTAGAGCCCGCCTAATAGTCCGGCTTCTGTAGCGCCGAGATTCTCCCCTGCAACTCGAGACGCGCACTCCGAGCTCAAGCGGCGGACCTGGCGAGCAGCGACATCGAGGCGGCGAGCGGGAGCAGCGCCGCACTTGCGATGGTAACGTCCTTCTTGCGAACAGCTGCAGGCCGCCTGCGTCCCTTGCCACTGTCGCGCTCAGACCCAGAGCATGCGGGTACAGAGGAAGCTCAGAGTCGTTCAAGTCGAAACAGAAAAAGCCGACGTCGGACCGACGACTCGAGTCGCTCAGCACCGTCACCTCGGTCAGTATCCCGCTGGCGACACCAGCGTTCCTTCTACCTACGTCGGACTCTCTACTTCAAACTCTCGTGGCAATGCGGACTCGAGCGCCTTGCTCTGCTGGCACATGTGAGCATCTTCATACCCATTCTTCTCGCTTGAAGTTAATCTGACGACCGACGCTCTTCTTTTGAAGCTCGGATCTCGTCAATTCTGCCCTCTTTACGACAGCGGGGCAAATTTTGCCGCGAGTCGTGCCGAACACATGTCTTTGCGCGCGCGCTGCAGGATCATATCGATGACCGCGGATCGTTTGAGATCGCAGGACTGAGTGCTTGCGCAGAACACAGATGGCAGGTTAGTATATTGTTCTCCTTGTTCTGCCCCTTGAGCCCGCCTAACAGCCCCGTCTTCCACAGCGCCGAGAGTTTCCCGTCCAACACGACACGCGCACTCCGAGCTCGAGCGGCGGACCTGGCGAGCAGCGACATCGAGGCGGCAAGCGGGAGCAGCGCCGCAATCGCGATGGCAACGTCCTTCTTGCGAACAGCTGCAGGCCGCCTGCCTCCCTTGCCGCTGTCGCGCCCAGACCTGGAGTATGCGGGTACAGAGGAAGCTCAGCGTCGTGCAAGTCGAAAGAGACCCTTGCGCGCGCGCGCGCTGAAGAGACATTTCCTCGACATCGCGACTTACGAGTGAGTATTCGCGTGTGCTCTTATCTTTCACAGTATCCTCACGGTTCTCTCGCGACAGCTATGCTCCTTCTGCCAAAGATTTACGACCACGATGCCTGTGCCGTGCCGTATCTACGTCGTCGTCCTAGTCTTCTCCAGGACACGCGCCTTCTGCTATGGACGGTATCAACATACTTTCAACAAGATGCACACGGGCGTTTAATCACACCTGGTACGTGTGTTGTCTGTTAAGCGTATCGTAGCAGTAACTAATCAATGAATCAAACAGAAAACGGGCTACTGTACCCAGGTTGAAGACACGGCCCGACGGACGGGCGGCACTCGCTACTGCACGCACGCCTGACACCGCCCCCATTGAGTCTGCACGCACGCAGTGGTCCTCCGCAGGTTATGCGGTCGAGCGCACGGCGTTCGAGTGCTCTAACCGCGCTTTCTCCGACGATCCAGTCAGCGGAGCCGCGCCAACAACTGCTTACGCATCGTGCATGCGCAGAACAACGTGCCAACGGGATCAGGAGCGTCCGATATAAATGCACTCCTAGGTGCTTAGTGGAATGGTACGCAGTTTTGTTTTTCGAGCTTTCTGAGCCCAAAACTGACGCTCCATTGCAGTCCATGTCCGGCTACCCAGGCCGTAGACGTGCTCGCCTGGGCGCCCGACAGTCCGCAAGCACGCGCGGTGCCATTATCCCTTCACGAATTTCACCCTCCAACAGGCGCTGCGCGAGCCCGTGCTGTCCAGCAGCTCCCTCCCTCTCCTCCGTTCTGAAAATTGTCAGCTTCCTCCAATTCGAGCGCATTCAAGGGTCCCCAAGTCTCGGCGTTTGCTGTGGCTTTCATTGCGCCGGCGGGTCTGTCCCGATCGTCAAGTCCCAGCGCACGGACGCTCTATCGCTACATGCGTGCCGCAGCGCCGCATCATCTCTGAATCCGACAGCCGCTCGATCCATGCCCACTTCCCTGTCAGCGGCCAGCTGAGGTCTCTCGAAAACCACGACGAGCGCCCTCGAGGAGGCTTCTGCCTTGTGAGTTGTTCTTGACAAGGACCAGCAAGCTTACTCATTCCTGAACAACAGTGCGTGCTTTCAGTCGTCGCGGGCGCAGTGTACTAGTCGCTTCGCCGTAAGGTGACGCCACATGCATACAGGGTCCGTCGTCCGTCGTTCAAGCACAAGCAGCACAGGCCTCGTGCCGCACGTCAAGTCGTTCAACAATCGGACCGCAGATCGTGCACGCGCGTAGCACACGCGGCCCAAACGGTGCCTCTCATGCATCCACGGAGAATCTGCCGCCGCCGCTCGCTGAAGCGGCTGTCCAGGTCCGGCGGGACGATCGACAACGACGACCGGCACCTGGAGAGTCGCCGCCAACCTTTCCACTGCCACAAAGCCCACGTGCGCCGTGTCGATCGCGCTGCTATCCATCCTGTGCGCTGTTTCTTCGACGCACGCTTCTGTATCGTGAGTTTGTTCCACATCCTTGCCGGCAACTCACTCATTTTCATGTATCAGTGCATGCGCTACACATAACCGATCACACAAGGTGCATTTTCATGCGCAGGCATGGCGCACGCCGATGGTGCCTGTGACAGCGAGCACTCCATGCGTTCGTTGTCCGTCACGTCCTGTGTAGGCACTGTGCACGCCACGCCGCACTGAGACTTCGTCCTCGCCCGCGTTGCATGCCGCCGACTCCCGCCGCACAGCCTGCGCACGGACCATCCGCAGTGTGTGGGCGGCCCAGGTCCATCGCAGGCGAACATGCCGCAAGCGTCGCCTCACGTGCCGGCAAATGCATCGCCATTCAACGGCGCGCTCTTCCCTCAGCTGTCGGGTACTCCGCCCCAGCGTCCCGGCAGTTCTCCCCGCAGCAGGCCATCTGTATGCTCACAGGCCCTCCACCGTTGGCTCAGGAACAGGAACGATTCACCGGTTCTGGCGGCAATACACGCAGCAGCACATGCCCGATACAAAGACAGAATGCTCGACTCCCTCATCGCTTTGCCTCTTGCTCGCGGACATGGCAAACGCCGACGCGTGGGTGCGACGTCGACACCGCGCTCTCGGCCGCCGTCGCAGCTAGCTCGCCACCGATCTACAAACGGCCAACTCCGTCCATTGCGCGCACGAAGGTTCCCAGCATGCATTTCGCCCCAGAATTGCCTGCGGACGACGCCAGCCTCGCGACAGGGTCACACGGCATCCGCGCGTGGACCTCATTGTCGCTCACCTTCGCCGGCGCCGCCGCGGGTAACATGGCGGGTACGACGCCGCACTCCAGCGCGGGCGACTCGAGAAGCAGCAGCAGGCGTTCCCAGCCACAAATGACCTGCCGTGCAGGAAGTCCATGTCCACCGGCGACGACGCGCGCGGGCTTGATGCGTTCAAGTCGCGCGCCGAACGGGTCCAGAAGTCACGAGCGCGCGATGCAGCGCCCTGCGCAAAGTCGCTGTCAGGAATGTTTGCGCGTGCGTATCACCCTGAGCACAATCGTGCGATGTCTAATATTTTTGCAGTACAGTAACAGGCCGTGCCGTCGCCCCGACATCGAGCATCCGGCACATGTCTATGTGTGCAGACTCCGTCCTCGGCCCATCAACATTGGCCCCGCGTCAGCATGCCACCTCCATCTCCATTAATGGCCGACTTGTGGTGCTTCCGTCCAGCGTGCTCAAACATCGTGAGTTTGTACTTTGATCTGTGGAGGGAACTTTCTCATTCTCTCGTTGTATCAGTAAGTGCGGCGCCGCAAAGACAACGTGCTCGAATGCCCCGTAGCATCGTCGGAGTCGCCGAGCACGACGTAGGCGCCCTGCGCAGCGCACCGCGCTCATGCGTCGACACTGTGCTCTCAGTGGCCATCGCAGCTATACGTGCTCGCCACCGGTCCACGGTCCTCTGCAAGACGCAGTTGGAACGAGTCTTCTAGTCCGCAAATATTTGCTCAAGGTCACCGACGCCAGCGACAGGATCACACGGCACCTGCCCGCGGACCTGATCGTAGTCACAGCTCGCAACAGGCGTGAACGTGCGCCGGCTCCCTCCGACGACGGTATGCCCACAGCAACACCCGGTGGCAACAAGGGTTGCTGCCACGCGTTCAATTACACCCCCATCATCGTCGATGGAAACCTCAGCAACCGCGTCCGCAGGCTTTAAAGCACCCGCTCATCAGCCCGCCCGCTGCCTCCTCTGCACCGCGTCATGGTGTCGTTTCCCCCCCGTCGTAGACTCGCCCCTCCTGATGCCCTCGCATCCACCCAATCCCAGGCCCGGGTATGCAGTCACACCAGCGCAGTAGGTGTGACGCTCGACCCGGTCGCGCCGGCACTGGCGCCGGAGTTCGACCTCCACCGCCCGCTGAGCGAGAAGTCGCTCTCAGGAATTCTTGCGCGTGCGTATCCCTGCTGCCAAAAATCGTGCGTTGTCCTAATATTAGCGCACATAGTGCATACATACATGGTGTCCGGAAACTCCACGTGCGGAGAGGCCATCCTCGATGCGTTTCCCGGCCGATTGGCAACCCGGGGCGCTGCGACGCTTAGCTGGTGGGAGGCGTAGGCGCGCCACTGCGACGATCAGCAGGGTGCAGGCAGCTGCAGCCCCGCCGCTGCATCGCGGACACGGAGCGCAACTGGCTCTTGTCCGTCGGTCAGGGACACGGACGCGGGGGCGCCATCAGCAGTGAGTACGGACCTGCAAATCTGTGGCGCATGTGTGACATGCGCTGGCAGGACGTTGGACGTGCTTGCACGAGATGCACTTGCGCAACGGTCGGCCGCAACATACGAACATGGCGAGCCGCGGCACACATCAGCATTCGACGCAGGAGAGGAGTGCGGCGCGGGCAATGATTGGGACGGGAGCGGAGTGGGGAGGGGGCACGGCGCATGCGGGCAAGGTGAACGGTGCCGCGGAGGTGTATGTAGCGCAGAGTGGTCGTATAATGAAAGATGAAGGCCGCGCGGCATCCGGACCAGCGGCCCACCCAGCGGCCCACCCAGCGGCCCACTGCACCCGCCCCGCGGCCATGACGAGCGCTCGCCAGCGGCTGTGACCCGGCCTCTACGCGCGGCGCTCGCTACAGCGGTCTGGAGGGCGACGAAGTCCTCGAAATATCGTCGCAAGATAAGATGCAGCGCGAGAGGGGCACCGCCGGCGATATATGCGGTGACCGGCGCGCGTGGCGGCGGATCTGGCTTCTTCCACGCTGCGTCCGCGCCTCCGCCTACCTCGTCCAACGGTGCGTGCAGAGGTGCGTGCAGAAGAGGAGATGAAGGCAACTGCTCGGCTGCACCAAGGCATCGTCCAGCCCATTACAGAGCTGATTTTCAGTTATCATTATGATTGTACGCAAGTGTAGCTATCGACTACTATGTACGAATATGAGGTTAGGGTTTGGGTGACGTAGCCGGTCGCTCGCAAAACACGAGTCGTCCGGTCGTAAGTACTCGTCCGAGCCGTCGTCGTCCTTGCTACGCTTGTCACCATGCTCGTATCCTCAGAAAGATCTCCAAATGGACTCCATCTGTGTCTGTCATGTCCACGATAGTATCCACGAGCGCGCAGCGTGTATGCGGACCAGCACGGTTGGCGTCGCTCTTTGCGTCATAAGTAATCGCCTTCCATTCGGTGAGCAAGGTCCGAGCAACGGTAGTTCCGTACTTACACTCATCGTAGCTCCTCCCGCCGGCCCTTTGCTGGCGATGCGCTACTCGGGCGGACACATAACGCAACCGATCGAGATCCCCGTCACGCTGACCCGTTATCTCCCCACCCCTATATGATCCCGCCTCGCTTGGAGTCCGCTACGACGAGTGCGCCAGACAAATCATGCAAGAATCATCGCTTTCCTACGACAGACAGGCGTTGTACTATGCTGCGCGGATATATACCGCCAACGAACGTATCCGTGCTTTGCCGCTCTCTCACCGCACCCCATACTACAACCTCTATGCGAACGAAGTGGTGCGTCTCACATCATGTCTTTCCATCTCCAACTCATCCATATGTTACAGCTTACCGCGCTGCGATATGTATCGAGCCTCACACGAGGTACCAACTTCCCAGAAATCATCATCAGAGCCCAAGCCGCTCTCCTGCAAGCGCCTACAAACGGCGCACAGGCGTGGTCTTTCGACCCTTCCGACGTCGAAATCGGCTTCTATGAGGTCGAGTACGCCGGGTATCGTTTTGCAGACGACTGGTGGAATGAATGTGCGTCGCATCTTGCCGTCATTGTCTGCGCGGCATTCATGCTCTCACTTAGCGGACACTGCTGCGCGGAATCGCTCTGCTCAGTTGAATGTGACCAAAGACGCCATCGTGGATGCGTACAGGCGTCCGGATACTGTGCCGACAAGCGTCAATATACAGCATATGCCTTCGCCGATGTCGACCCCTATTTCTCTTGCACCCAGTCACTCTACTCCCTCGCCTGCTCTGCCAAATCACCATGCTTTTCGAAATGCAGTCAATCCACGCATCCCGTCGCCAAGTCAGCCTGCTCCAATATTGTCGGCCGAGCGCAAGCGTGTCCACAACGGCGACCACGACAACTCCGCCGAGGACAGCACTCACGCACCGAGCGCAACGAAACGGCCGCGGGGGCGGCCGCGGAAGAGCGAAGCACGGCCAGCGAGCAAGATCATCTTCGTCCATCGCCGCCTGGATCAATACGAAGGCGAATCAGAGCTGCCCGCCGATGCGATCATCGTGCGCATCAACTCCAGCAGGTATCTCGTCGGCTTGTCGTCTTCTGCTCGCAATATCGTGCGTGTAATATGATGTTCGTTCTACTTTGTTTGTTGATCGTTTGACAGGCGCAGTGTGAGGCGTGCAACGCTGCTGGGGCAGCATGTTTCAAAGGGCCGAATGAGGCCTGCACACTGTGCTCGCTACGAAAGCGGCCGTGCAAGCAATTAGCCCTTGCTACCCATGCAGAGACTCTTCAAGACAACGCACGCGCGCAGAAAAGCAATAGAATATTGGATTACTTTGACAAGCTTCCGGATACTAGCGGTGAGGGTCACGCTCACGTTTCCACTCACCGTTCCTAAACGTAGTATTTGCATCCATAGCTGCCGCCAGCGGCATCAAGCCAGGGATCCTGATCGGGCAGGGTGCCCAAGAATTCGCACCGCGCCGCCTGACGTATACACACGAGCGCGGCGGGCTCCCGCGCGACACCGTCGTCGTCATTGTCAAGCAGGGCCAGCCTGCAGAAGTCATCGAGTACGCAGTGGGGCTGTATTCCCAGAATCAGAGCTCAGTACGCCCGTCCTCCGCGTCGTCGCCGTTTTTCAGACTCACGTCGTTGCAGACCGCGTGTATGCAGTGCGCGGAGCGCAATGTGCCGTGCTTTCCGGGCCCGGGCGATGCGTGCACGTTGTGTGTGCTGCACGATGAGCCGTGTGCGGTAAGCGGGGCGGCAGATCTGCGGCTGGTAGACGTGCTGATTGTGTGTCCAGATTTTTGTGCACGATGATATGGAGGACACTACCTCGAAGGCCGACCTCGAGCTGAGACGCTCCGCCTGCCCCCGCCAATCCACAGCATCATGCGCAAGGTGCACGCGGACTTCCACGTACTGCCGACCCTCGCCGCGCCGTGCAAGGACGGGCTGTATGTCGTCCCCAAGGGGCACTTTGTTCTCGCGTTGCGCGCTGTAAGCCAGCGAGACCCGACGCTGCGATGTGCATCGCTGTCGATGCGGGCGCCGCTGCCTAGCGCGTGGATCCCAGCGGCCACCCGCCTCGCGCCCGCCCTCGCGGACCTAGACTCGCGGTCAGATGGGATCGCGGGCGGCAGCCCGCCATGCTGCAGCACTTACTCTCGCAGTGACGGCACACGGACAACGGTGCGCCTCGCGTGCGCGGACGCCGCTATTGTGCAGAGCATCCTGCCTTCGGTGCTCCAAGACAGGCCCTGGCACGGCCAGCGATCAGACCGTGACGAAGGCGGTGGAAAGGGGCGAGCAGTCAACGGTTAACAACTTTACATTGAGGGACTATGTACATAGTGCATCGCTACACACTAACAACACCACAATTGTGCCAAATCATAAGTACTCGAGGATACTGCGATCAAATAGAATGAAGAACAAGAATGTCACAACCTACAAATGAAAAGCGGCGCCGAAATGTATAACCCTACAAACATATGGGGACGTCTACTGTATATGACAAAATAACAGTGCGCTCAAGAGCATTCACAGACGTGACAAATAGGAGTAAGTATGGTAAAATACCGACATGCAAGCCCGCTGTCGCTGCGGTCGGCAGCTATGCGCAGCGGCCTAAGTAGCCCGCTACGACAAGCATGGCCCATCATCAGCGTCAGACCACGACAGATATGGCAGAACAACATACCGGCAAAGACAATCCCAACGAGGGATGGCGCGGAAGAGCGGGAAGAAGAGGGAGCGGCGACGACGAATGGCGTGGGCTAGAGGGAGAGCGGGAAAAGGCGAGGGCCAGAGAGAGAGACGGCGGGGGAAAAGCTGATGCTTTCGAACGCCCGCGCCGCTGTGATTTATACGTTGCGACCCCGCGGACATCCCCGCCGGGTAATGTGACACGCCCACCCCGAAACATGAAACATAGCAGCACTTACGTCTCTGTGTGAACGTCGAGCTGAGGGACTCGGCCCTTCCAGCATCGCGGCAGTTCGCATCGCCCGGATTTAAACCGTATTCCCGTCATCCGAAAGAAAACGCCGGCCGACCGCGAGCAGCATTCCAGCAAGTCGGGAGTCGATGTTGCTACATTATAGGATCGTCGGTGTGGTTGATGCGAAGGGCGCGCGCGATGGAGATGTGAATTTAGACGGAGATGAAGGGCAACCGCCCGGACGGCGCGATGGATTCAGTAATTCCGCGCATGCGGGGGACCATGAGCCCACGGAACGGCGCGACGTCCTGCAAGCAGCGTTGCGCGGTCGGCGGCAATGCGGAGGAGCACGCCCGCGTTCTGAACGAGGCAACCGACCACCGCGACGGCTGTCAATGCTGGACCGAAAATTTCGAGCTGCGGGGCAGACGGTACATCAGCGCGATGGCTACTGCTGAACGCTCTGAGGAAAGAGAAAGGACGCCCCATAGATTGCCAATAAGATGTCAGGGCGCGGATCCCACACGAGGCTCTCGTCATCGACCCTCGCCGTTGTTGCGCCGAGCGCGCCGTTCCCGATACAGCGCTGCATCCAAGTCAGCACGCAAATAATACCTGAAAGGACACCGGCAGAATTGCGAGACCGCAAGGGTCTGAACTTTATTCTGCGATCGCGCCGCAAGGCCTCACTGGGAAAGGAAGCATATGAGTATTTCTGGATGAAAAGAAACGGGGCGACGAACCTGCAAATCGGCGAGACGCGTTGGGACGGCGTTTCGTCGATGTGACAGCACTGAGCAGCTGGACCGCACAAGCTCCCTGCACCGCCGAGTGCTACGTGCAAATCGGCAGCTAGAACGTCGCGCATGGAAGGCAGGTCGCGCGGGTTCACTTGCTCCATCGAGGACCGCGGCTGCCGATTTGTCTGCCCATCGCCGGAGCTCCGCCGGACGCGTACCACTCGCGCGCTCGACGGCACAAGTGAAGACTTACCAGGAGTTGAAAGGAAATGCCTTGCGGCTAACGCACGCTCGAGCGTGAACGCAGCAAGCATCGGCGATTTTATTGCCCAGACATTGCGAGGGAGTGGCGGAGCGGCGCTCACCAGTATCTCAATGCAGTGCTGGGACCGCCCCGAAGCTGAGGCTGTAGGGTGCCCTCGTCTGGGCCCTTACTTATCTGCGCTCCACGTACAGCCGCGCTCTCCATACACACGGCGTAATCACATCTGTGCAGGTGGAGAACGGGGACAACCCATTCTCGGCACCTTGCAGCGGATGTGCTTGCAGTGGAGGAAGGGGCGGCGCTACGCGGAGACTGAGGTGCGGACGAGGAGGACGGTCTGATATCGGCGGCGAAGCGGCGAGCCGGTTGGACGAGGCATCCTGCGCACAGAGTTACAAACGGCCGCCTGTGTCTACGCATGGATGTCCGATTCGACGTGGTGCGTACCTGGAGTGATGATGGCGGTCGTCGGAGCACTATGTACACATTTGCGCGGCCTCTACATGATACCATAGTCGGTGCAAGAGTACAATGACTGGACTGGACACGCACCAGGGTGGTAGCAGCGGAAAGAGCGACGGCTGCGCTCGCTCGCGTTGGTGTTCTGCACCATCGCGCGCGCATGAGGGCTGGTAAGAGATCGTAAATGAGCTCTTAGCACACATTTCACAGGACTGGGGCGCACCTGCAGCTTCGTGTACGTATCCCGCTCGATTATCAGCAGCCGGACGACCGAGGTATGCGCGACAAAGATGAGCCGAGGTCGCGCTCGTTGAGAGGCACTGTTTGCGGCCACTTGAGGTGACAACCGCGCTCCAGCACACGCGTTTAGCACCCTTTGGCGCAACGAGAATTAGATCAATTGCGCTGCATAGATTGGACAGGATGGCGCACCGAGTCTACCAAGGTGTATGCGCGATGATTCGTACAGGGCGGCCGGTGAACGTGATGCGCTGGGGGCAGTACGAACGCGTTAAGCAGGAAGGAATGCTGGACGCGCGACCAACTCGTTGCAGGCCGCGTTCTGATTCAGATGTATTGAGTCAGATGGCGCATGGATGGATCATAGCCGGCGCACGAAGCTCGGGGAGGATGTGCAGTGGGCGTATGCGCGTTGATTTGGACCGGCGTGACGTGGATGTGGATGCTGGGCAGCCTACCGGCGTGCAGGCTGCGATCTAGGTCGACGTCGTCATTGATTGCTGCGCCTGCCTTGATGAGCAGCCGTGCCTGCGACGCCGGATAGTAAGCCAACAGGCATGTTCAACCACGGTCAGAGACTCACTTGTGTGCGTTCTTAGCGCAAAGCCGTCGTGTTGCTCGCCCATATCGAATGATCTGCCCGCACGCGTGAGATTGCAGGACGCGGGGATTAAGAGCATCACGAGGATATGGGGACAGTGTGTCAAGAAAGAGAAAGTGGAAAAGACGACGGGCGTGTAGACGAGTAACTGCGGTGGACGCGCGGGGTAAAAGAGCGCGAGAGTGCAAGTTGCGCGCGCCGTGGTCACAAGGCGCTGGCGACTTGGCTCGCTCGACGACTTGGCTCACGCGCGCCATGGGCACAGTCGACTGCGACACTAAGTGTATGCAATACTTTCTGCTTCAAAAATACTCATGCAGCAACCTATCCAGACAGACTTCCGACGACGTGCCCCTTGCTCTCCCGGCGCTTTCGCAAAGCTTCAGCTGCCTGCTTACAATCTTGCGTGGATCTGGCTGCATCGCGGCGGCCTCGGACATGGATGCGCATGGGAATATTGCCAGGCCAGGCCGAAAATCAATCATGTCAAGGGCGGAATTATGATCGCACCTTGTGCGTCAAGATCCTCGACTCTCAAAAGGTAACTCGGCACAAACCCCCGCATCATTCAAAGGGTGACAAGAATGGCTCCAAGGCTCTGGAGGCATTCCTGGCACCCTTTGAGTGATGCTGAGGTATCCCGGGGATTCTGTAAAATCATTGAGTAGTCCCTCTGCATTGCTGAAGCCATGCAGCGTGCACAGATATTGTGATCGGCACCCTTGCCAACCCCCTCCCAGCCTCACTTTGGGCCCCGGTTATCTGATCCACCGGGAAATGAAGGCCAGGCTTACCAATTTCCAATCGGTCGCCACCTCGGATTGTGACAGCTATTACTCCTTTCCCTGTCAGTAAGCTTCAATTCACCTGTCCTCGAAAACGTATTCGGCTCCTAGTTCCATGGGAACCGGGGCCCACTTCCCATCCGCACAGGTCCGCCCCCGTCCACCCCTCGCACACGCACGTCCAATTGAACTCTCCTCTATACCACCACCATCGATCCACCGCCTTTCTGTCGACCTCATTGCGACTGCCCGCGTTCGTATCTCTTGACCACGTCGTGAGTGCTTTTCTTCTGAACGTTCATATTTGATCAAAGGCTCACATGTGCTCTAGGGAGCCTCCAGCTCTCATTGTGCGCGTCAGAGGTCATCGAACGCGGAAACCAGACGACGCGCGCCTCGCGTGTGAAAAAGCCGACGTCGGTCCGACGACGACTCGAGTCACTCAGCACCAACCTCGATCAGTATCCCGCTGGCGACACCAGCATTCCTTCTACCTACGTCGGACTCTCTACTTCAACCTCTCATGAAAATGCGGGCTCGAGCGCCTTGCTCTGCTGGCACATTGTGAGCATATTCATACCCTTCTTCGCGCTTGAAGTTGATCTGACGACGGACGCTCATTCTTCTGAAGCTCGGAATTCGTCAATTCTGCCCTCTTTACGACAGCGGGGCAAATCTCGCCGTGAGTCGTGCCGAACACGTGTCTTTGCGCCTTGCAGAGACGTGCGATCATATCGATGACCGCGGATCGTTTGAGATCGCACGACTGAGTCTTTGCGCGGAACAGATGGCTGGTTAGTATATTGTTCTCCTTCTTCTGCCCCTAGAGCCCGCCTAATAGTCCGGCTTCTGTAGCGCCGAGATTCTCCCCTGCAACTCGAGACGCGCACTCCGAGCTCAAGCGGCGGACCTGGCGAGCAGCGACATCGAGGCGGCGAGCGGGAGCAGCGCCGCACTTGCGATGGTAACGTCCTTCTTGCGAACAGCTGCAGGCCGCCTGCGTCCCTTGCCACTGTCGCGCTCAGACCCAGAGCATGCGGGTACAGAGGAAGCTCAGAGTCGTTCAAGTCGAAACAGAAAAAGCCGACGTCGGACCGACGACTCGAGTCGCTCAGCACCGTCACCTCGGTCAGTATCCCGCTGGCGACACCAGCGTTCCTTCTACCTACGTCGGACTCTCTACTTCAAACTCTCGTGGCAATGCGGACTCGAGCGCCTTGCTCTGCTGGCACATGTGAGCATCTTCATACCCATTCTTCTCGCTTGAAGTTAATCTGACGACCGACGCTCTTCTTTTGAAGCTCGGATCTCGTCAATTCTGCCCTCTTTACGACAGCGGGGCAAATTTTGCCGCGAGTCGTGCCGAACACATGTCTTTGCGCGCGCGCTGCAGGATCATATCGATGACCGCGGATCGTTTGAGATCGCAGGACTGAGTGCTTGCGCAGAACACAGATGGCAGGTTAGTATATTGTTCTCCTTGTTCTGCCCCTTGAGCCCGCCTAACAGCCCCGTCTTCCACAGCGCCGAGAGTTTCCCGTCCAACACGACACGCGCACTCCGAGCTCGAGCGGCGGACCTGGCGAGCAGCGACATCGAGGCGGCAAGCGGGAGCAGCGCCGCAATCGCGATGGCAACGTCCTTCTTGCGAACAGCTGCAGGCCGCCTGCCTCCCTTGCCGCTGTCGCGCCCAGACCTGGAGTATGCGGGTACAGAGGAAGCTCAGCGTCGTGCAAGTCGAAAGAGACCCTTGCGCGCGCGCGCGCTGAAGAGACATTTCCTCGACATCGCGACTTACGAGTGAGTATTCGCGTGTGCTCTTATCTTTCACAGTATCCTCACGGTTCTCTCGCGACAGCTATGCTCCTTCTGCCAAAGATTTACGACCACGATGCCTGTGCCGTGCCGTATCTACGTCGTCGTCCTAGTCTTCTCCAGGACACGCGCCTTCTGCTATGGACGGTATCAACATACTTTCAACAAGATGCACACGGGCGTTTAATCACACCTGGTACGTGTGTTGTCTGTTAAGCGTATCGTAGCAGTAACTAATCAATGAATCAAACAGAAAACGGGCTACTGTACCCAGGTTGAAGACACGGCCCGACGGACGGGCGGCACTCGCTACTGCACGCACGCCTGACACCGCCCCCATTGAGTCTGCACGCACGCAGTGGTCCTCCGCAGGTTATGCGGTCGAGCGCACGGCGTTCGAGTGCTCTAACCGCGCTTTCTCCGACGATCCAGTCAGCGGAGCCGCGCCAACAACTGCTTACGCATCGTGCATGCGCAGAACAACGTGCCAACGGGATCAGGAGCGTCCGATATAAATGCACTCCTAGGTGCTTAGTGGAATGGTACGCAGTTTTGTTTTTCGAGCTTTCTGAGCCCAAAACTGACGCTCCATTGCAGTCCATGTCCGGCTACCCAGGCCGTAGACGTGCTCGCCTGGGCGCCCGACAGTCCGCAAGCACGCGCGGTGCCATTATCCCTTCACGAATTTCACCCTCCAACAGGCGCTGCGCGAGCCCGTGCTGTCCAGCAGCTCCCTCCCTCTCCTCCGTTCTGAAAATTGTCAGCTTCCTCCAATTCGAGCGCATTCAAGGGTCCCCAAGTCTCGGCGTTTGCTGTGGCTTTCATTGCGCCGGCGGGTCTGTCCCGATCGTCAAGTCCCAGCGCACGGACGCTCTATCGCTACATGCGTGCCGCAGCGCCGCATCATCTCTGAATCCGACAGCCGCTCGATCCATGCCCACTTCCCTGTCAGCGGCCAGCTGAGGTCTCTCGAAAACCACGACGAGCGCCCTCGAGGAGGCTTCTGCCTTGTGAGTTGTTCTTGACAAGGACCAGCAAGCTTACTCATTCCTGAACAACAGTGCGTGCTTTCAGTCGTCGCGGGCGCAGTGTACTAGTCGCTTCGCCGTAAGGTGACGCCACATGCATACAGGGTCCGTCGTCCGTCGTTCAAGCACAAGCAGCACAGGCCTCGTGCCGCACGTCAAGTCGTTCAACAATCGGACCGCAGATCGTGCACGCGCGTAGCACACGCGGCCCAAACGGTGCCTCTCATGCATCCACGGAGAATCTGCCGCCGCCGCTCGCTGAAGCGGCTGTCCAGGTCCGGCGGGACGATCGACAACGACGACCGGCACCTGGAGAGTCGCCGCCAACCTTTCCACTGCCACAAAGCCCACGTGCGCCGTGTCGATCGCGCTGCTATCCATCCTGTGCGCTGTTTCTTCGACGCACGCTTCTGTATCGTGAGTTTGTTCCACATCCTTGCCGGCAACTCACTCATTTTCATGTATCAGTGCATGCGCTACACATAACCGATCACACAAGGTGCATTTTCATGCGCAGGCATGGCGCACGCCGATGGTGCCTGTGACAGCGAGCACTCCATGCGTTCGTTGTCCGTCACGTCCTGTGTAGGCACTGTGCACGCCACGCCGCACTGAGACTTCGTCCTCGCCCGCGTTGCATGCCGCCGACTCCCGCCGCACAGCCTGCGCACGGACCATCCGCAGTGTGTGGGCGGCCCAGGTCCATCGCAGGCGAACATGCCGCAAGCGTCGCCTCACGTGCCGGCAAATGCATCGCCATTCAACGGCGCGCTCTTCCCTCAGCTGTCGGGTACTCCGCCCCAGCGTCCCGGCAGTTCTCCCCGCAGCAGGCCATCTGTATGCTCACAGGCCCTCCACCGTTGGCTCAGGAACAGGAACGATTCACCGGTTCTGGCGGCAATACACGCAGCAGCACATGCCCGATACAAAGACAGAATGCTCGACTCCCTCATCGCTTTGCCTCTTGCTCGCGGACATGGCAAACGCCGACGCGTGGGTGCGACGTCGACACCGCGCTCTCGGCCGCCGTCGCAGCTAGCTCGCCACCGATCTACAAACGGCCAACTCCGTCCATTGCGCGCACGAAGGTTCCCAGCATGCATTTCGCCCCAGAATTGCCTGCGGACGACGCCAGCCTCGCGACAGGGTCACACGGCATCCGCGCGTGGACCTCATTGTCGCTCACCTTCGCCGGCGCCGCCGCGGGTAACATGGCGGGTACGACGCCGCACTCCAGCGCGGGCGACTCGAGAAGCAGCAGCAGGCGTTCCCAGCCACAAATGACCTGCCGTGCAGGAAGTCCATGTCCACCGGCGACGACGCGCGCGGGCTTGATGCGTTCAAGTCGCGCGCCGAACGGGTCCAGAAGTCACGAGCGCGCGATGCAGCGCCCTGCGCAAAGTCGCTGTCAGGAATGTTTGCGCGTGCGTATCACCCTGAGCACAATCGTGCGATGTCTAATATTTTTGCAGTACAGTAACAGGCCGTGCCGTCGCCCCGACATCGAGCATCCGGCACATGTCTATGTGTGCAGACTCCGTCCTCGGCCCATCAACATGGCCCCGCGTCAGCATGCCACCTCCATCTCCATTAATGGCCGACTTGTGGTGCTTCCGTCCAGCGTGCTCAAACATCGTGAGTTTGTACTTTGATCTGTGGAGGGAACTTTCTCATTCTCTCGTTGTATCAGTAAGTGCGGCGCCGCAAAGACAACGTGCTCGAATGCCCCGTAGCATCGTCGGAGTCGCCGAGCACGACGTAGGCGCCCTGCGCAGCGCACCGCGCTCATGCGTCGACACTGTGCTCTCAGTGGCCATCGCAGCTATACGTGCTCGCCACGGTCCACGGTCCTCTGCAAGACGCAGTTGGTCGAGTACGCCGGGTATCGTTTTGCAGACGACTGGTGGAATGAATGTGCGTCGCATCTTCCCGTCATTGTCTGCGCGGCATTCATGCTCTCACTTAGCGGACACTGCTGCGCGGAATCGCTCTGCTCAGTTGAATGTGACCAAGACGCCATCGTGGATGCGTACAGGCGTCCGGATACTGTGCCGACAAGCGTCAATATACAGCATATGCCTTCGCCGATGTCGACCCCTATTTCTCTTGCACCCAGTCACTCTACTCCCTCGCCTGCTCTGCCAAATCACCATGCTTTTCGAAATGCAGTCAATCCACGCATCCCGTCGCCAAGTCAGCCTGCTCCAATATTGTCGGCCGAGCGCAAGCGTGTCCACAACGGCGACCACGACAACTCCGCCGAGGACAGCACTCACGCACCGAGCGCAACGAAACGGCCGCGGGGGCGGCCGCGGAAGAGCGAAGCACGGCCAGCGAGCAAGATCATCTTCGTCCATCGCCGCCTGGATCAATACGAAGGCGAATCAGAGCTGCCCGCCGATGCGATCATCGTGCGCATCAACTCCAGCAGGTATCTCGTCGGCTTGTCGTCTTCTGCTCGCAATATCGTGCGTGTAATATGATGTTCGTTCTACTTTGTTTGTTGATCGTTTGACAGGCGCAGTGTGAGGCGTGCAACGCTGCTGGGGCAGCATGTTTCAAAGGGCCGAATGAGGCCTGCACACTGTGCTCGCTACGAAAGCGGCCGTGCAAGCAATTAGCCCTTGCTACCCATGCAGAGACTCTTCAAGACAACGCACGCGCGCAGAAAAGCAATAGAATATTGGATTACTTTGACAAGCTTCCGGATACTAGCGGTGAGGGTCACGCTCACGTTTCCACTCACCGTTCCTAAACGTAGTATTTGCATCCATAGCTGCCGCCAGCGCATCAAGCCAGGGATCCTGATCGGGCAGGGTGCCCAAGAATTCGCACCGCGCCGCCTGACGTATACACACGAGCGCGGCGGGCTCCCGCGCGACACCGTCGTCGTCATTGTCAAGCAGGGCCAGCCTGCAGAAGTCATCGAGTACGCAGTGGGGCTGTATTCCCAGAATCAGAGCTCAGTACGCCCGTCCTCCGCGTCGTCGCCGTTTTTCAGACTCACGTCGTTGCAGACCGCGTGTATGCAGTGCGCGGAGCGCAATGTGCCGTGCTTTCCGGGCCCGGGCGATGCGTGCACGTTGTGTGTGCTGCACGATGAGCCGTGTGCGGTAAGCGGGGCGGCAGATCTGCGGCTGGTAGACGTGCTGATGTGTGTCCAGATTTTTGTGCACGATGATATGGAGGCACTACGCGGCGGCCCTCGAAGCTGACCTCGAGCTGAGACGTCCTGCAGACGCCGAGTTCCATGTTCATTGACAAGGACGAGCAGTTCCCAGAGGAGTACGTCGTTGCGGAGCTGACGCTGGCAGACCGGAAACGCCGCACGCAGAATATCTCGTGGGAGGTATGCGTGGCCCCGCTGCAAAGTAAATATCCTATCTACCGCCATCCTCCAATCATGCTGAACAGAGAATGCGGTCGAATGCGACACGTGCGCGAAGCTGGTGTGCCGTGCCTTCTGAACATTCACAAGGAAGAACCCGAGCGCGAGCGGATGCTCTCTGTGCCGCTGCGCAGGGCTCCCTGCCGTCCCCGCCATGAACGACGTGAGGATGAGGAGACGGCGAGGAAGAAAGCGAGCAAGTGGCCACGACGACGCCGTTGCCCTGCGATCCGCCTCTAGCAGGCAGGTACGCTTCTCTCGGCTTGCGTCTCATCCATACGAATACTCATATCGCTGTAGAAGGCCTCAGAGGGCGGACGAGTCGGAGAAGTGTACATACTACCCCACCGTTCGTGACAAGGAGGACGAGGAGAAATACGCGGGAACGTCATCGTCGCGTATATTGAGAAGGCTGGCGCGGCTTCTCGTATGTCGTGGGCGTGTCGGCGCGCCGACGAACGAGGTGCGCACGCTGTTGACTCCTCGCAGGATTCATGACGAGCGTCTCCCGACAGGATGAGTGCGAGATGTGCCATTATGCGGTCACGAGGGAAGGCACGCGCTGCCCGTGTCTGCGCAGTGGCGAGAAGCGCAGGGGAGTGCGTGCTGTGCGGGTTGCGCCGCGCGCCGTGCGTCCGGTATGAGCACGCCGCTGCACTTGTGGAAGCCATCAGCCGCCCCAGGACGAAGTGGTCAGCCTTTTCGGTGTCTGTGGTTTGCACATGGACTCACCACTGCGTTGTTAGCACCAACCAGCGCCCGCTGCGCCGGCGCGTCGGCCGGACGAGGACTTTTTCTCATCCAGCAAGTGAAATTGACGTTGAAGAACCTCAAATGGCGGCCACGCACAATCCTCCTCAACTGGACGCTTCCGAGACATCCACTCACGTCGATGATCAGGTGCAAATTGCGGCAATGCCTGATGACCTGTCTTCGCGCAAAAGGACGAAGCGGATGTTGATCTGCGGAGGCCGAAGAGCGAATGGCAGAGTTGGAGGCTAAGCGGCGCGAGATGCTGGAGAGGCAGCTTGCGGAGCAGCGCGAGATGGACAGGCATCTCGCGGGCGAGCGCGAGGTGTTCCTCCAGAAAATGAGCTTGGTGTTCGACAAGCGTGTGGGAATGCGATAGGTGTGCTTCGGCGTTTCGATGGTGTACGACTAGGGCGGTAGCTGGTTTGGTGATATGTAACGCGTCTGCTTTTTTCCCTGCGACAGACTTGCGAGCGAGCGCGTGGTCATCGACATAGGTTGGGTTACACGAAGCGCGTGGCGCGACGCGATTCCCATCAATACAGTCAGTGGCGCCTCTGAGTCTGCCCCACCCAGACCCTCCGTCTTTTCTTAACCCTGTAATCTGTCTTGCTCTTACAGAGTCCAACCAGAGACGAATGGACCGTACTGAAAGGCTGTACGCCCGCTTCACCGATCTAGGCTTTGGAGCCCGTCCCGTCTCTTGAGCGCATGTATCCACAACCAAGCTAACCGACGTCCAAAGCTACGCGTTCTGTTCCTTCTTTATCGGAAGATCGCAATACCCAGCCATACGGTGAGCACGCTGCGAGGCACGGCGAGGATGGAATCTGTACTTACGGTCATCATTTTCCTCATCCTCTCCTGAAGAATCAATGAGCTCTGCGTTTGAGCGGCGGTACAGCTGAGCTTCCTGCTGGGGCCTCTTGCTACGGTCGCAGTTGTAGAGCAATGAGCGCAGCTTGGCTGTCCTCTGCTCCGATCGGTGGCGGAGCAGACCAAGTCCCGTGCTCGTATTTCATGCACCGGCCGGCGGCACGCTTCGACACTCCACCACGCAGACGCACCGTCGATATGCAAGGGAACGCTCAGAACAATCCTCTTACTATGCCAAGCGCCTACATTCTGCAATTACACGTCTCCAGGCTTGCCGATCCCCGGGAGCGGACCGTACTACCGCTCTTTGCCAACGAAGTGGTAAGCTGCGCACGACTAGCATCGCAAGCATAAAACGCTCACAGATCGTATCTGCAGCTTACCGCACTCGTATGCCTGTCAACATTGGGCACTGACCCAAAGCAGCGCCGCCGATAATCGTCTCTGCGAAAATGGCACTACTTGAGGCTCGTGCTAAAGGGGCACAGGGGTGGGCATTAACCTTCGGCCGTCAACCTCGGAGGTGTGTTGCGTCGAAGGGTCCGTGGAGCCAGATCTCTGGTGGAGACACGAAAGTGCGTTGCATTTTGTCTCTGTTTTGGCGCAATGCCCATGTTTCCTCCTCCCCTGCAGGCGGCGTCGCTTTGAGGCGTTCACAGGCATTACATGTATCTAAAGACGACCTAAGTAATGCATTCAAGCCCCCACAGATAAATCCTCGGCCATCGCACCTGCGAGTACGAGCAGGACTCCCTCGACTATAGCCCCTATCTCCCAACCGCCTCATTCGCAGCATAATGTGAATCTACACGGTTCTATTGCTCCGCAGGGTCAATCAGGTATGTCCACGGTACGTCAGGAATCGCTCGGTGCGCCGGCGACGATCCAGACTCCAATGGTCAATCGGCCGACGGCCAAGCGCGTCCGCTACGACGACGACGACGAGGGAGGCGACAGCACATATTCACCTCGCGCGACCAGTGGCGAAAGGACAAGGTGCGGAAGAGCGGCATGAAGACCAAAAATGCGAAAAGAGGCGACTTCATACATAGAGAAATAAAATACGTCAACGAACCTCTGCCTGTCGACTATGTTAAAGCAAAGGTTGGGGATAAAACCTACCTCGTTGGCAAGAGTCGTCGCCGCGCAAGCTCGTGCGTATGCTGTTTGTTCTGATTATTGTGCTGTGCTAATTTCTTCGCAGGTGCAATGCACGGCATGCCACAAGGCTGGAGTAACGTGCTTCGCAGGGCCGAATGAAACCTGCACCCTTTGCTCGACGCGCAGGCAGACATGCCGGCCGCACCTGCAAACACGCCCCTTGCACTGCTGCTGCTGCACAAGACAATGCACGCGTGACGACGGACAATCACGGGGTTGATCACTTCGATACAGTGCCTACTCCTGCTTACCGCCACGGTGAGTTTCCAATCATCGTTCAGCGCGCGCTCCTGATCCTGGTCCTTTAACTCCTAGGTGGTGTCGGCGCTGAAGCCGTCCGCGCAGCGAACCCCAGCTATAGCGGTGGGCCCGCGCTCGCCCGCCCGACGCAAGCCAACGAGCGCCTCGAGATTGCGAGCAACATCAACATTGTCGAGACAGCTGGCAGTGCTCCACGGCCTTCTGGCACCAGCGCGTTTCCAGAAGACTCTGAACTCCCGAAGATTGAAAGGGATGAGAGCATCGTGTTCTCAGAGGAGTACGTTGTCGTCCCGCTGATTTCGAAGTCAAAGTGGAGATGCGTCGCGGGCAAAATGAGGGACTTCAGTAGCGTGCCAGACCAGTCGGGGCTGGTATGTGCAGCCCGACCGGTCCTGGCGGGATCCCGCCCGTACCGCGCGGACTCAGCGCGCCCAGCGATGCTGGAGCAGCTGGAGCCCGTGCGCAGCGAGGGAGACCGCCAGGACCGGGCGGATGCCGCCCGGTCTGTGCGCCGCTCGGGAGCCCCGCAACCATCGCCGCCCGCCGCCGTCGGTGCGCCTGGTCTGTGCGGGCCCGCCTCGTCCACGCGCGTGCCCCTTGCCGCCCTCACCGCGCGCCCCTCGCCGCCTGCACTGCGCACCCCTTGTCGCCCTCGCTGCGCGCCCCTTGTCGCCCTCGCTGCGCGCCCCTGCTCGTCGCCCGCACCGCGCACCCCTCGTCGCCCGCACCGCCCGCCCCGCTCGTCGCCCGCACCGCGCGCCCCTGCTCGTCTGAGTCGCCCTCGCTGCGCGCCTCGCGCTGCGAACGTTGTCGCCCTTGCCGCACGCCCCTCGTCGCCGTCGTCGTGCGCCCCTGCTCCTCGCCTGCGTCGCGTCGCCTGCTGCATGCGCAGCGTCCTGGCTGCACGTCCATGTGCGCTGCCCTCGCTGCGTGTCGTCCTTGCTGCGTGTTGGCCTGGCTGCGCGTCGTTCTTGTCGCGCGCCCTGCACGCCGTCCTCCCTGCGCAGCCAGGAGGCACCTGGTGTGGCGCCATACAAGGCTGCACAGGCACGTCTCAACATATAGTGGGGGGCTGGGTGGCCGGGCGTGCTGGCGTGCGGGCGTGCGGGCGCGGAAACAAGGCAGGAGTGCCTGCATTGGCAAGTGAAGCCCAATTCCCACGATGTGCTGTCAACAAAACCACGTGACCGAGGGGCCGCGTGGCAGGTTCAACGCGGCGCAAGGCCACTTTCTCCCCACTACCACCTGCCCCCAACCACCACACCGTCCCAACACCCCGCACTCTCACCATCATCTCGAAACCGACCGCCAGGTGCGTACGACGAGGCGGCAACGAGGGGCGGCGCGCTGCGAGGTCCAGGCGACGGCCCCGGCGTGCAGCGAGGCGAGGATGTGCGCAATAAATCATGAGGTCGACAATTGCGCGCAGCGAGGGCCACGCATAGGCGTGCGGGCAACGAAGGGCGCGCGACGAGGACCGCGACAAGCGAACAGAGGCGACGAAGGCGCGCAGGGAAGGCGACGAGCAGGGGCGCGCGGTGCGGGCGACGAGGGGTGCGCGGTGCGGGCGACGAGCAGGGGCGCGCGGTGCAGGCGACAAGGGGCGCTCAGTGCAGGCGGCGAGGGGCGCGCGGTGAGGGCGGCAAGGGGCACGCGCGTGGACGAGGCGGGCCCGCACAGACCAGGCGCACCGATGGCGGCGGGCGGCGATGGTTGCGGGGCTCCCGAGCGGCGCACAGACCGGGCGGCATCCGCCCGGTCCTGGCGGTCTCCCTCGCTGCGCACGGGCTCCAGCTGCTCCAGCATCGCTGGGCGCGCTGAGTCCGCGCGGTACGGGCGGGATCCGCGCCATGACCGGGCGGGCTGCACATACGAGCCCCGCCCGGTCCGGGACGCAACTGAAGTAGTACCGAGCGCCTTGCTCTGCTGGCACATGTGAGCATCTTCATACCCATTCTTCTCGCTTGAAGTTAATCTGACGACCGACGCTCTTCTTTTGAAGCTCGGATCTCGTCAATTCTGCCCTCTTTACGACAGCGGGGCAAATTTTGCCGCGAGTCGTGCCGAACACATGTCTTTGCGCGCGCGCTGCAGGATCATATCGATGACCGCGGATCGTTTGAGATCGCAGGACTGAGTGCTTGCGCAGAACACAGATGGCAGGTTAGTATATTGTTCTCCTTGTTCTGCCCCTTGAGCCCGCCTAACAGCCCCGTCTTCCACAGCGCCGAGAGTTTCCCGTCCAACACGACACGCGCACTCCGAGCTCGAGCGGCGGACCTGGCGAGCAGCGACATCGAGGCGGCAAGCGGGAGCAGCGCCGCAATCGCGATGGCAACGTCCTTCTTGCGAACAGCTGCAGGCCGCCTGCCTCCCTTGCCGCTTTCGCGCCCAGACCTGGAGTATGCGGGTACAGAGGAAGCTCAGCGTCGTGCAAGTCGAAAGAGACCCTTGCGCGCGCGCGCGCTGAAGAGACATTTCCTCGACATCGCGACTTACGAGTGAGTATTCGCGTGTGCTCTTATCTTTCACAGTATCCTCACGGTTCTCTCGCGACAGCTATGCTCCTTCTGCCAAAGATTTACGACCACGATGCCTGTGCCGTGCCGTATCTACGTCGTCGTCCTAGTCTTCTCCAGGACACGCGCCTTCTGCTATGGACGGTATCAACATACTTTCAACAAGATGCACACGGGCGTTTAATCACACCTGGTACGTGTGTTGTCTGTTAAGCGTATCGTAGCAGTAACTAATCAATGAATCAAACAGAAAACGGGCTACTGTACCCAGGTTGAAGACACGGCCCGACGGACGGGCGGCACTCGCTACTGCACGCACGCCTGACACCGCCCCCATTGAGTCTGCACGCACGCAGTGGTCCTCCGCAGGTTATGCGGTCGAGCGCACGGCGTTCGAGTGCTCTAACCGCGCTTTCTCCGACGATCCAGTCAGCGGAGCCGCGCCAACAACTGCTTACGCATCGTGCATGCGCAGAACAACGTGCCAACGGGATCAGGAGCGTCCGATATAAATGCACTCCTAGGTGCTTAGTGGAATGGTACGCAGTTTTGTTTTTCGAGCTTTCTGAGCCCAAAACTGACGCTCCATTGCAGTCCATGTCCGGCTACCCAGGCCGTAGACGTGCTCGCCTGGGCGCCCGACAGTCCGCAAGCACGCGCGGTGCCATTATCCCTTCACGAATTTCACCCTCCAACAGGCGCTGCGCGAGCCCGTGCTGTCCAGCAGCTCCCTCCCTCTCCTCCGTTCTGAAAATTGTCAGCTTCCTCCAATTCGAGCGCATTCAAGGGTCCCCAAGTCTCGGCGTTTGCTGTGGCTTTCATTGCGCCGGCGGGTCTGTCCCGATCGTCAAGTCCCAGCGCACGGACGCTCTATCGCTACATGCGTGCCGCAGCGCCGCATCATCTCTGAATCCGACAGCCGCTCGATCCATGCCCACTTCCCTGTCAGCGGCCAGCTGAGGTCTCTCGAAAACCACGACGAGCGCCCTCGAGGAGGCTTCTGCCTTGTGAGTTGTTCTTGACAAGGACCAGCAAGCTTACTCATTCCTGAACAACAGTGCGTGCTTTCAGTCGTCGCGGGCGCAGTGTACTAGTCGCTTCGCCGTAAGGTGACGCCACATGCATACAGGGTCCGTCGTCCGTCGTTCAAGCACAAGCAGCACAGGCCTCGTGCCGCACGTCAAGTCGTTCAACAATCGGACCGCAGATCGTGCACGCGCGTAGCACACGCGGCCCAAACGGTGCCTCTCATGCATCCACGGAGAATCTGCCGCCGCCGCTCGCTGAAGCGGCTGTCCAGGTCCGGCGGGACGATCGACAACGACGACCGGCACCTGGAGAGTCGCCGCCAACCTTTCCACTGCCACAAAGCCCACGTGCGCCGTGTCGATCGCGCTGCTATCCATCCTGTGCGCTGTTTCTTCGACGCACGCTTCTGTATCGTGAGTTTGTTCCACATCCTTGCCGGCAACTCACTCATTTTCATGTATCAGTGCATGCGCTACACATAACCGATCACACAAGGTGCATTTTCATGCGCAGGCATGGCGCACGCCGATGGTGCCTGTGACAGCGAGCACTCCATGCGTTCGTTGTCCGTCACGTCCTGTGTAGGCACTGTGCACGCCACGCCGCACTGAGACTTCGTCCTCGCCCGCGTTGCATGCCGCCGACTCCCGCCGCACAGCCTGCGCACGGACCATCCGCAGTGTGTGGGCGGCCCAGGTCCATCGCAGGCGAACATGCCGCAAGCGTCGCCTCACGTGCCGGCAAATGCATCGCCATTCAACGGCGCGCTCTTCCCTCAGCTGTCGGGTACTCCGCCCCAGCGTCCCGGCAGTTCTCCCCGCAGCAGGCCATCTGTATGCTCACAGGCCCTCCACCGTTGGCTCAGGAACAGGAACGATTCACCGGTTCTGGCGGCAATACACGCAGCAGCACATGCCCGATACAAAGACAGAATGCTCGACTCCCTCATCGCTTTGCCTCTTGCTCGCGGACATGGCAAACGCCGACGCGTGGGTGCGACGTCGACACCGCGCTCTCGGCCGCCGTCGCAGCTAGCTCGCCACCGATCTACAAACGGCCAACTCCGTCCATTGCGCGCACGAAGGTTCCCAGCATGCATTTCGCCCCAGAATTGCCTGCGGACGACGCCAGCCTCGCGACAGGGTCACACGGCATCCGCGCGTGGACCTCATTGTCGCTCACCTTCGCCGGCGCCGCCGCGGGTAACATGGCGGGTACGACGCCGCACTCCAGCGCGGGCGACTCGAGAAGCAGCAGCAGGCGTTCCCAGCCACAAATGACCTGCCGTGCAGGAAGTCCATGTCCACCGGCGACGACGCGCGCGGGCTTGATGCGTTCAAGTCGCGCGCCGAACGGGTCCAGAAGTCACGAGCGCGCGATGCAGCGCCCTGCGCAAAGTCGCTGTCAGGAATGTTTGCGCGTGCGTATCACCCTGAGCACAATCGTGCGATGTCTAATATTTTTGCAGTACAGTAACAGGCCGTGCCGTCGCCCCGACATCGAGCATCCGGCACATGTCTATGTGTGCAGACTCCGTCCTCGGCCCATCAACATTGGCCCCGCGTCAGCATGCCACCTCCATCTCCATTAATGGCCGACTTGTGGTGCTTCCGTCCAGCGTGCTCAAACATCGTGAGTTTGTACTTTGATCTGTGGAGGGAACTTTCTCATTCTCTCGTTGTATCAGTAAGTGCGGCGCCGCAAAGACAACGTGCTCGAATGCCCCGTAGCATCGTCGGAGTCGCCGAGCACGACGTAGGCGCCCTGCGCAGCGCACCGCGCTCATGCGTCGACACTGTGCTCTCAGTGGCCATCGCAGCTATACGTGCTCGCCACCGGTCCACGGTCCTCTGCAAGACGCAGTTGGAACGAGTCTTCTAGTCCGCAAATATTTGCTCAAGGTCACCGACGCCAGCGACAGGATCACACGGCACCTGCCCGCGGACCTGATCGTAGTCACAGCTCGCAACAGGCGTGAACGTGCGCCGGCTCCCTCCGACGACGGTATGCCCACAGCAACACCCGGTGGCAACAAGGGTTGCTGCCACGCGTTCAATTACACCCCCATCATCGTCGATGGAAACCTCAGCAACCGCGTCCGCAGGCTTTAAAGCACCCGCTCATCAGCCCGCCCGCTGCCTCCTCTGCACCGCGTCATGGTGTCGTTTCCCCCCCGTCGTAGACTCGCCCCTCCTGATGCCCTCGCATCCACCCAATCCCAGGCCCGGGTATGCAGTCACACCAGCGCAGTAGGTGTGACGCTCGACCCGGTCGCGCCGGCACTGGCGCCGGAGTTCGACCTCCACCGCCCGCTGAGCGAGAAGTCGCTCTCAGGAATTCTTGCGCGTGCGTATCCCTGCTGCCAAAAATCGTGCGTTGTCCTAATATTAGCGCACATAGTGCATACATACATGGTGTCCGGAAACTCCACGTGCGGAGAGGCCATCCTCGATGCGTTTCCCGGCCGATTGGCAACCCGGGGCGCTGCGACGCTTAGCTGGTGGGAGGCGTAGGCGCGCCACTGCGACGATCAGCAGGGTGCAGGCAGCTGCAGCCCCGCCGCTGCATCGCGGACACGGAGCGCAACTGGCTCTTGTCCGTCGGTCAGGGACACGGACGCGGGGGCGCCATCAGCAGTGAGTACGGACCTGCAAATCTGTGGCGCATGTGTGACATGCGCTGGCAGGACGTTGGACGTGCTTGCACGAGATGCACTTGCGCAACGGTCGGCCGCAACATACGAACATGGCGAGCCGCGGCACACATCAGCATTCGACGCAGGAGAGGAGTGCGGCGCGGGCAATGATTGGGACGGGAGCGGAGTGGGGAGGGGGCACGGCGCATGCGGGCAAGGTGAACGGTGCCGCGGAGGTGTATGTAGCGCAGAGTGGTCGTATAATGAAAGATGAAGGCCGCGCGGCATCCGGACCAGCGGCCCACCCAGCGGCCCACCCAGCGGCCCACTGCACCCGCCCCGCGGCCATGACGAGCGCTCGCCAGCGGCTGTGACCCGGCCTCTACGCGCGGCGCTCGCTACAGCGGTCTGGAGGGCGACGAAGTCCTCGAAATATCGTCGCAAGATAAGATGCAGCGCGAGAGGGGCACCGCCGGCGATATATGCGGTGACCGGCGCGCGTGGCGGCGGATCTGGCTTCTTCCACGCTGCGTCCGCGCCTCCGCCTACCTCGTCCAACGGTGCGTGCAGAGGTGCGTGCAGAAGAGGAGATGAAGGCAACTGCTCGGCTGCACCAAGGCATCGTCCAGCCCATTACAGAGCTGATTTTCAGTTATCATTATGATTGTACGCAAGTGTAGCTATCGACTACTATGTACGAATATGAGGTTAGGGTTTGGGTGACGTAGCCGGTCGCTCGCAAAACACGAGTCGTCCGGTCGTAAGTACTCGTCCGAGCCGTCGTCGTCCTTGCTACGCTTGTCACCATGCTCGTATCCTCAGAAAGATCTCCAAATGGACTCCATCTGTGTCTGTCATGTCCACGATAGTATCCACGAGCGCGCAGCGTGTATGCGGACCAGCACGGTTGGCGTCGCTCTTTGCGTCATAAGTAATCGCCTTCCATTCGGTGAGCAAGGTCCGAGCAACGGTAGTTCCGTACTTACACTCATCGTAGCTCCTCCCGCCGGCGCTTTGCTGGCGATGCGCTACTCGGGCGGACACATAACGCAACCGATCGAGATCCCCGTCACGCTGACCCGTTATCTCCCCACCCCTATATGATCCCGCCTCGCTTGGAGTCCGCTACGACGAGTGCGCCAGACAAATCATGCAAGAATCATCGCTTTCCTACGACAGACAGGCGTTGTACTATGCTGCGCGGATATATACCGCCAACGAACGTATCCGTGCTTTGCCGCTCTCTCACCGCACCCCATACTACAACCTCTATGCGAACGAAGTGGTGCGTCTCACATCATGTCTTTCCATCTCCAACTCATCCATATGTTACAGCTTACCGCGCTGCGATATGTATCGAGCCTCACACGAGGTACCAACTTCCCAGAAATCATCATCAGAGCCCAAGCCGCTCTCCTGCAAGCGCCTACAAACGGCGCACAGGCGTGGTCTTTCGACCCTTCCGACGTCGAAATCGGCTTCTATGAGGTCGAGTACGCCGGGTATCGTTTTGCAGACGACTGGTGGAATGAATGTGCGTCGCATCTTGCCGTCATTGTCTGCGCGGCATTCATGCTCTCACTTAGCGGACACTGCTGCGCGGAATCGCTCTGCTCAGTTGAATGTGACCAAAGACGCCATCGTGGATGCGTACAGGCGTCCGGATACTGTGCCGACAAGCGTCAATATACAGCATATGCCTTCGCCGATGTCGACCCCTATTTCTCTTGCACCCAGTCACTCTACTCCCTCGCCTGCTCTGCCAAATCACCATGCTTTTCGAAATGCAGTCAATCCACGCATCCCGTCGCCAAGTCAGCCTGCTCCAATATTGTCGGCCGAGCGCAAGCGTGTCCACAACGGCGACCACGACAACTCCGCCGAGGACAGCACTCACGCACCGAGCGCAACGAAACGGCCGCGGGGGCGGCCGCGGAAGAGCGAAGCACGGCCAGCGAGCAAGATCATCTTCGTCCATCGCCGCCTGGATCAATACGAAGGCGAATCAGAGCTGCCCGCCGATGCGATCATCGTGCGCATCAACTCCAGCAGGTATCTCGTCGGCTTGTCGTCTTCTGCTCGCAATATCGTGCGTGTAATATGATGTTCGTTCTACTTTGTTTGTTGATCGTTTGACAGGCGCAGTGTGAGGCGTGCAACGCTGCTGGGGCAGCATGTTTCAAAGGGCCGAATGAGGCCTGCACACTGTGCTCGCTACGAAAGCGGCCGTGCAAGCAATTAGCCCTTGCTACCCATGCAGAGACTCTTCAAGACAACGCACGCGCGCAGAAAAGCAATAGAATATTGGATTACTTTGACAAGCTTCCGGATACTAGCGGTGAGGGTCACGCTCACGTTTCCACTCACCGTTCCTAAACGTAGTATTTGCATCCATAGCTGCCGCCAGCGGCATCAAGCCAGGGATCCTGATCGGGCAGGGTGCCCAAGAATTCGCACCGCGCCGCCTGACGTATACACACGAGCGCGGCGGGCTCCCGCGCGACACCGTCGTCGTCATTGTCAAGCAGGGCCAGCCTGCAGAAGTCATCGAGTACGCAGTGGGGCTGTATTCCCAGAATCAGAGCTCAGTACGCCCGTCCTCCGCGTCGTCGCCGTTTTTCAGACTCACGTCGTTGCAGACCGCGTGTATGCAGTGCGCGGAGCGCAATGTGCCGTGCTTTCCGGGCCCGGGCGATGCGTGCACGTTGTGTGTGCTGCACGATGAGCCGTGTGCGGTAAGCGGGGCGGCAGATCTGCGGCTGGTAGACGTGCTGATTGTGTGTCCAGATTTTTGTGCACGATGATATGGAGGACACTACCTCGAAGGCCGACCTCGAGCTGAGACGCTCCGCCTGCCCCGCCAATCCACAGCATCATGCGCAAGGTGCACGCGGACTTCCACGTACTGCCGACCCTCGCCGCGCCGTGCAAGGACGGGCTGTATGTCGTCCCCAAGGGGCACTTTGTTCTCGCGTTGCGCGCTGTAAGCCAGCGAGACCCGACGCTGCGATGTGCATCGCTGTCGATGCGGGCGCCGCTGCCTAGCGCGTGGATCCCAGCGGCCACCCGCCTCGCGCCCGCCCTCGCGGACCTAGACTCGCGGTCAGATGGGATCGCGGGCGGCAGCCCGCCATGCTGCAGCACTTACTCTCGCAGTGACGGCACACGGACAACGGTGCGCCTCGCGTGCGCGGACGCCGCTATTGTGCAGAGCATCCTGCCTTCGGTGCTCCAAGACAGGCCCTGGCACGGCCAGCGATCAGACCGTGACGAAGGCGGTGGAAAGGGGCGAGCAGTCAACGGTTAACAACTTTACATTGAGGGACTATGTACATAGTGCATCGCTACACACTAACAACACCACAATTGTGCCAAATCATAAGTACTCGAGGATACTGCGATCAAATAGAATGAAGAACAAGAATGTCACAACCTACAAATGAAAAGCGGCGCCGAAATGTATAACCCTACAAACATATGGGGACGTCTACTGTATATGACAAAATAACAGTGCGCTCAAGAGCATTCACAGACGTGACAAATAGGAGTAAGTATGGTAAAATACCGACATGCAAGCCCGCTGTCGCTGCGGTCGGCAGCTATGCGCAGCGGCCTAAGTAGCCCGCTACGACAAGCATGGCCCATCATCAGCGTCAGACCACGACAGATATGGCAGAACAACATACCGGCAAAGACAATCCCAACGAGGGATGGCGCGGAAGAGCGGGAAGAAGAGGGAGCGGCGACGACGAATGGCGTGGGCTAGAGGGAGAGCGGGAAAAGGCGAGGGCCAGAGAGAGAGACGGCGGGGGAAAAGCTGATGCTTTCGAACGCCCGCGCCGCTGTGATTTATACGTTGCGACCCCGCGGACATCCCCGCCGGGTAATGTGACACGCCCACCCCGAAACATGAAACATAGCAGCACTTACGTCTCTGTGTGAACGTCGAGCTGAGGGACTCGGCCCTTCCAGCATCGCGGCAGTTCGCATCGCCCGGATTTAAACCGTATTCCCGTCATCCGAAAGAAAACGCCGGCCGACCGCGAGCAGCATTCCAGCAAGTCGGGAGTCGATGTTGCTACATTATAGGATCGTCGGTGTGGTTGATGCGAAGGGCGCGCGCGATGGAGATGTGAATTTAGACGGAGATGAAGGGCAACCGCCCGGACGGCGCGATGGATTCAGTAATTCCGCGCATGCGGGGGACCATGAGCCCACGGAACGGCGCGACGTCCTGCAAGCAGCGTTGCGCGGTCGGCGGCAATGCGGAGGAGCACGCCCGCGTTCTGAACGAGGCAACCGACCACCGCGACGGCTGTCAATGCTGGACCGAAAATTTCGAGCTGCGGGGCAGACGGTACATCAGCGCGATGGCTACTGCTGAACGCTCTGAGGAAAGAGAAAGGACGCCCCATAGATTGCCAATAAGATGTCAGGGTGCGGATCCCACACGAGGCTCTCGTCATCGACCCTCGCCGTTGTTGCGCCGAGCGCGCCGTTCCCGATACAGCGCTGCATCCAAGTCAGCACGCAAATAATACCTGAAAGGACACCGGCAGAATTGCGAGACCGCAAGGGTCTGAACTTTATTCTGCGATCGCGCCGCAAGGCCTCACTGGGAAAGGAAGCATATGAGTATTTCTGGATGAAAAGAAACGGGGCGACGAACCTGCAAATCGGCGAGACGCGTTGGGACGGCGTTTCGTCGATGTGACAGCACTGAGCAGCTGGACCGCACAAGCTCCCTGCACCGCCGAGTGCTACGTGCAAATCGGCAGCTAGAACGTCGCGCATGGAAGGCAGGTCGCGCGGGTTCACTTGCTCCATCGAGGACCGCGGCTGCCGATTTGTCTGCCCATCGCCGGAGCTCCGCCGGACGCGTACCACTCGCGCGCTCGACGGCACAAGTGAAGACTTACCAGGAGTTGAAAGGAAATGCCTTGCGGCTAACGCACGCTCGAGCGTGAACGCAGCAAGCATCGGCGATTTTATTGCCCAGACATTGCGAGGGAGTGGCGGAGCGGCGCTCACCAGTATCTCAATGCAGTGCTGGGACCGCCCCGAAGCTGAGGCTGTAGGGTGCCCTCGTCTGGGCCCTTACTTATCTGCGCTCCACGTACAGCCGCGCTCTCCATACACACGGCGTAATCACATCTGTGCAGGTGGAGAACGGGGACAACCCATTCTCGGCACCTTGCAGCGGATGTGCTTGCAGTGGAGGAAGGGGCGGCGCTACGCGGAGACTGAGGTGCGGACGAGGAGGACGGTCTGATATCGGCGGCGAAGCGGCGAGCCGGTTGGACGAGGCATCCTGCGCACAGAGTTACAAACGGCCGCCTGTGTCTACGCATGGATGTCCGATTCGACGTGGTGCGTACCTGGAGTGATGATGGCGGTCGTCGGAGCACTATGTACACATTTGCGCGGCCTCTACATGATACCATAGTCGGTGCAAGAGTACAATGACTGGACTGGACACGCACCAGGGTGGTAGCAGCGGAAAGAGCGACGGCTGCGCTCGCTCGCGTTGGTGTTCTGCACCATCGCGCGCGCATGAGGGCTGGTAAGAGATCGTAAATGAGCTCTTAGCACACATTTCACAGGACTGGGGCGCACCTGCAGCTTCGTGTACGTATCCCGCTCGATTATCAGCAGCCGGACGACCGAGGTATGCGCGACAAAGATGAGCCGAGGTCGCGCTCGTTGAGAGGCACTGTTTGCGGCCACTTGAGGTGACAACCGCGCTCCAGCACACGCGTTTAGCACCCTTTGGCGCAACGAGAATTAGATCAATTGCGCTGCATAGATTGGACAGGATGGCGCACCGAGTCTACCAAGGTGTATGCGCGATGATTCGTACAGGGCGGCCGGTGAACGTGATGCGCTGGGGGCAGTACGAACGCGTTAAGCAGGAAGGAATGCTGGACGCGCGACCAACTCGTTGCAGGCCGCGTTCTGATTCAGATGTATTGAGTCAGATGGCGCATGGATGGATCATAGCCGGCGCACGAAGCTCGGGGAGGATGTGCAGTGGGCGTATGCGCGTTGATTTGGACCGGCGTGACGTGGATGTGGATGCTGGGCAGCCTACCGGCGTGCAGGCTGCGATCTAGGTCGACGTCGTCATTGATTGCTGCGCCTGCCTTGATGAGCAGCCGTGCCTGCGACGCCGGATAGTAAGCCAACAGGCATGTTCAACCACGGTCAGAGACTCACTTGTGTGCGTTCTTAGCGCAAAGCCGTCGTGTTGCTCGCCCATATCGAATGATCTGCCCGCACGCGTGAGATTGCAGGACGCGGGGATTAAGAGCATCACGAGGATATGGGGACAGTGTGTCAAGAAAGAGAAAGTGGAAAAGACGACGGGCGTGTAGACGAGTAACTGCGGTGGACGCGCGGGGTAAAAGAGCGCGAGAGTGCAAGTTGCGCGCGCCGTGGTCACAAGGCGCTGGCGACTTGGCTCGCTCGACGACTTGGCTCACGCGCGCCATGGGCACAGTCGACTGCGACACTAAGTGTATGCAATACTTTCTGCTTCAAAAATACTCATGCAGCAACCTATCCAGACAGACTTCCGACGACGTGCCCCCTTGCTCTCCCGGCGCTTTCGCAAAGCTTCAGCTGCCTGCTTACAATCTTGCGTGGATCTGGCTGCATCGCGGCGGCCTCGGACATGGATGCGCATGGGAATATTGCCAGGCCAGGCCGAAAATCAATCATGTCAAGGGCGGAATTATGATCGCACCTTGTGCGTCAAGATCCTCGACTCTCAAAAGGTAACTCGGCACAAACCCCCGCATCATTCAAAGGGTGACAAGAATGGCTCCAAGGCTCTGGAGGCATTCCTGGCACCCTTTGAGTGATGCTGAGGTATCCCGGGGATTCTGTAAAATCATTGAGTAGTCCCTCTGCATTGCTGAAGCCATGCAGCGTGCACAGATATTGTGATCGGCACCCTTGCCAACCCCCTCCCAGCCTCACTTTGGGCCCCGGTTATCTGATCCACCGGGAAATGAAGGCCAGGCTTACCAATTTCCAATCGGTCGCCACCTCGGATTGTGACAGCTATTACTCCTTTCCCTGTCAGTAAGCTTCAATTCACCTGTCCTCGAAAACGTATTCGGCTCCTAGTTCCATGGGAACCGGGGCCCACTTCCCATCCGCACAGGTCCGCCCCCGTCCACCCCTCGCACACGCACGTCCAATTGAACTCTCCTCTATACCACCACCATCGATCCACCGCCTTTCTGTCGACCTCATTGCGACTGCCCGCGTTCGTATCTCTTGACCACGTCGTGAGTGCTTTTCTTCTGAACGTTCATATTTGATCAAAGGCTCACATGTGCTCTAGGGAGCCTCCAGCTCTCATTGTGCGCGTCAGAGGTCATCGAACGCGGAAACCAGACGACGCGCGCCTCGCGTGTGAAAAAGCCGACGTCGGTCCGACGACGACTCGAGTCACTCAGCACCAACCTCGATCAGTATCCCGCTGGCGACACCAGCATTCCTTCTACCTACGTCGGACTCTCTACTTCAACCTCTCATGAAAATGCGGGCTCGAGCGCCTTGCTCTGCTGGCACATTGTGAGCATATTCATACCCCTTCTTCGCGCTTGAAGTTGATCTGACGACGGACGCTCATTCTTCTGAAGCTCGGAATTCGTCAATTCTGCCCTCTTTACGACAGCGGGGCAAATCTCGCCGTGAGTCGTGCCGAACACGTGTCTTTGCGCCTTGCAGAGACGTGCGATCATATCGATGACCGCGGATCGTTTGAGATCGCACGACTGAGTCTTTGCGCGGAACAGATGGCTGGTTAGTATATTGTTCTCCTTCTTCTGCCCCTAGAGCCCGCCTAATAGTCCGGCTTCTGTAGCGCCGAGATTCTCCCCTGCAACTCGAGACGCGCACTCCGAGCTCAAGCGGCGGACCTGGCGAGCAGCGACATCGAGGCGGCGAGCGGGAGCAGCGCCGCACTTGCGATGGTAACGTCCTTCTTGCGAACAGCTGCAGGCCGCCTGCGTCCCTTGCCACTGTCGCGCTCAGACCCAGAGCATGCGGGTACAGAGGAAGCTCAGAGTCGTTCAAGTCGAAACAGAAAAAGCCGACGTCGGACCGACGACTCGAGTCGCTCAGCACCGTCACCTCGGTCAGTATCCCGCTGGCGACACCAGCGTTCCTTCTACCTACGTCGGACTCTCTACTTCAAACTCTCGTGGCAATGCGGACTCGAGCGCCTTGCTCTGCTGGCACATGTGAGCATCTTCATACCCATTCTTCTCGCTTGAAGTTAATCTGACGACCGACGCTCTTCTTTTGAAGCTCGGATCTCGTCAATTCTGCCCTCTTTACGACAGCGGGGCAAATTTTGCCGCGAGTCGTGCCGAACACATGTCTTTGCGCGCGCGCTGCAGGATCATATCGATGACCGCGGATCGTTTGAGATCGCAGGACTGAGTGCTTGCGCAGAACACAGATGGCAGGTTAGTATATTGTTCTCCTTGTTCTGCCCCTTGAGCCCGCCTAACAGCCCCGTCTTCCACAGCGCCGAGAGTTTCCCGTCCAACACGACACGCGCACTCCGAGCTCGAGCGGCGGACCTGGCGAGCAGCGACATCGAGGCGGCAAGCGGGAGCAGCGCCGCAATCGCGATGGCAACGTCCTTCTTGCGAACAGCTGCAGGCCGCCTGCCTCCCTTGCCGCTGTCGCGCCCAGACCTGGAGTATGCGGGTACAGAGGAAGCTCAGCGTCGTGCAAGTCGAAAGAGACCCTTGCGCGCGCGCGCGCTGAAGAGACATTTCCTCGACATCGCGACTTACGAGTGAGTATTCGCGTGTGCTCTTATCTTTCACAGTATCCTCACGGTTCTCTCGCGACAGCTATGCTCCTTCTGCCAAAGATTTACGACCACGATGCCTGTGCCGTGCCGTATCTACGTCGTCGTCCTAGTCTTCTCCAGGACACGCGCCTTCTGCTATGGACGGTATCAACATACTTTCAACAAGATGCACACGGGCGTTTAATCACACCTGGTACGTGTGTTGTCTGTTAAGCGTATCGTAGCAGTAACTAATCAATGAATCAAACAGAAAACGGGCTACTGTACCCAGGTTGAAGACACGGCCCGACGGACGGGCGGCACTCGCTACTGCACGCACGCCTGACACCGCCCCCATTGAGTCTGCACGCACGCAGTGGTCCTCCGCAGGTTATGCGGTCGAGCGCACGGCGTTCGAGTGCTCTAACCGCGCTTTCTCCGACGATCCAGTCAGCGGAGCCGCGCCAACAACTGCTTACGCATCGTGCATGCGCAGAACAACGTGCCAACGGGATCAGGAGCGTCCGATATAAATGCACTCCTAGGTGCTTAGTGGAATGGTACGCAGTTTTGTTTTTCGAGCTTTCTGAGCCCAAAACTGACGCTCCATTGCAGTCCATGTCCGGCTACCCAGGCCGTAGACGTGCTCGCCTGGGCGCCCGACAGTCCGCAAGCACGCGCGGTGCCATTATCCCTTCACGAATTTCACCCTCCAACAGGCGCTGCGCGAGCCCGTGCTGTCCAGCAGCTCCCTCCCTCTCCTCCGTTCTGAAAATTGTCAGCTTCCTCCAATTCGAGCGCATTCAAGGGTCCCCAAGTCTCGGCGTTTGCTGTGGCTTTCATTGCGCCGGCGGGTCTGTCCCGATCGTCAAGTCCCAGCGCACGGACGCTCTATCGCTACATGCGTGCCGCAGCGCCGCATCATCTCTGAATCCGACAGCCGCTCGATCCATGCCCACTTCCCTGTCAGCGGCCAGCTGAGGTCTCTCGAAAACCACGACGAGCGCCCTCGAGGAGGCTTCTGCCTTGTGAGTTGTTCTTGACAAGGACCAGCAAGCTTACTCATTCCTGAACAACAGTGCGTGCTTTCAGTCGTCGCGGGCGCAGTGTACTAGTCGCTTCGCCGTAAGGTGACGCCACATGCATACAGGGTCCGTCGTCCGTCGTTCAAGCACAAGCAGCACAGGCCTCGTGCCGCACGTCAAGTCGTTCAACAATCGGACCGCAGATCGTGCACGCGCGTAGCACACGCGGCCCAAACGGTGCCTCTCATGCATCCACGGAGAATCTGCCGCCGCCGCTCGCTGAAGCGGCTGTCCAGGTCCGGCGGGACGATCGACAACGACGACCGGCACCTGGAGAGTCGCCGCCAACCTTTCCACTGCCACAAAGCCCACGTGCGCCGTGTCGATCGCGCTGCTATCCATCCTGTGCGCTGTTTCTTCGACGCACGCTTCTGTATCGTGAGTTTGTTCCACATCCTTGCCGGCAACTCACTCATTTTCATGTATCAGTGCATGCGCTACACATAACCGATCACACAAGGTGCATTTTCATGCGCAGGCATGGCGCACGCCGATGGTGCCTGTGACAGCGAGCACTCCATGCGTTCGTTGTCCGTCACGTCCTGTGTAGGCACTGTGCACGCCACGCCGCACTGAGACTTCGTCCTCGCCCGCGTTGCATGCCGCCGACTCCCGCCGCACAGCCTGCGCACGGACCATCCGCAGTGTGTGGGCGGCCCAGGTCCATCGCAGGCGAACATGCCGCAAGCGTCGCCTCACGTGCCGGCAAATGCATCGCCATTCAACGGCGCGCTCTTCCCTCAGCTGTCGGGTACTCCGCCCCAGCGTCCCGGCAGTTCTCCCCGCAGCAGGCCATCTGTATGCTCACAGGCCCTCCACCGTTGGCTCAGGAACAGGAACGATTCACCGGTTCTGGCGGCAATACACGCAGCAGCACATGCCCGATACAAAGACAGAATGCTCGACTCCCTCATCGCTTTGCCTCTTGCTCGCGGACATGGCAAACGCCGACGCGTGGGTGCGACGTCGACACCGCGCTCTCGGCCGCCGTCGCAGCTAGCTCGCCACCGATCTACAAACGGCCAACTCCGTCCATTGCGCGCACGAAGGTTCCCAGCATGCATTTCGCCCCAGAATTGCCTGCGGACGACGCCAGCCTCGCGACAGGGTCACACGGCATCCGCGCGTGGACCTCATTGTCGCTCACCTTCGCCGGCGCCGCCGCGGGTAACATGGCGGGTACGACGCCGCACTCCAGCGCGGGCGACTCGAGAAGCAGCAGCAGGCGTTCCCAGCCACAAATGACCTGCCGTGCAGGAAGTCCATGTCCACCGGCGACGACGCGCGCGGGCTTGATGCGTTCAAGTCGCGCGCCGAACGGGTCCAGAAGTCACGAGCGCGCGATGCAGCGCCCTGCGCAAAGTCGCTGTCAGGAATGTTTGCGCGTGCGTATCACCCTGAGCACAATCGTGCGATGTCTAATATTTTTGCAGTACAGTAACAGGCCGTGCCGTCGCCCCGACATCGAGCATCCGGCACATGTCTATGTGTGCAGACTCCGTCCTCGGCCCATCAACATTGGCCCCGCGTCAGCATGCCACCTCCATCTCCATTAATGGCCGACTTGTGGTGCTTCCGTCCAGCGTGCTCAAACATCGTGAGTTTGTACTTTGATCTGTGGAGGGAACTTTCTCATTCTCTCGTTGTATCAGTAAGTGCGGCGCCGCAAAGACAACGTGCTCGAATGCCCCGTAGCATCGTCGGAGTCGCCGAGCACGACGTAGGCGCCCTGCGCAGCGCACCGCGCTCATGCGTCGACACTGTGCTCTCAGTGGCCATCGCAGCTATACGTGCTCGCCACCGGTCCACGGTCCTCTGCAAGACGCAGTTGGAACGAGTCTTCTAGTCCGCAAATATTTGCTCAAGGTCACCGACGCCAGCGACAGGATCACACGGCACCTGCCCGCGGACCTGATCGTAGTCACAGCTCGCAACAGGCGTGAACGTGCGCCGGCTCCCTCCGACGACGGTATGCCCACAGCAACACCCGGTGGCAACAAGGGTTGCTGCCACGCGTTCAATTACACCCCCATCATCGTCGATGGAAACCTCAGCAACCGCGTCCGCAGGCTTTAAAGCACCCGCTCATCAGCCCGCCCGCTGCCTCCTCTGCACCGCGTCATGGTGTCGTTTCCCCCCGTCGTAGACTCGCCCCTCCTGATGCCCTCGCATCCACCCAATCCCAGGCCCGGGTATGCAGTCACACCAGCGCAGTAGGTGTGACGCTCGACCCGGTCGCGCCGGCACTGGCGCCGGAGTTCGACCTCCACCGCCCGCTGAGCGAGAAGTCGCTCTCAGGAATTCTTGCGCGTGCGTATCCCTGCTGCCAAAAATCGTGCGTTGTCCTAATATTAGCGCACATAGTGCATACATACATGGTGTCCGGAAACTCCACGTGCGGAGAGGCCATCCTCGATGCGTTTCCCGGCCGATTGGCAACCCGGGGCGCTGCGACGCTTAGCTGGTGGGAGGCGTAGGCGCGCCACTGCGACGATCAGCAGGGTGCAGGCAGCTGCAGCCCCGCCGCTGCATCGCGGACACGGAGCGCAACTGGCTCTTGTCCGTCGGTCAGGGACACGGACGCGGGGGCGCCATCAGCAGTGAGTACGGACCTGCAAATCTGTGGCGCATGTGTGACATGCGCTGGCAGGACGTTGGACGTGCTTGCACGAGATGCACTTGCGCAACGGTCGGCCGCAACATACGAACATGGCGAGCCGCGGCACACATCAGCATTCGACGCAGGAGAGGAGTGCGGCGCGGGCAATGATTGGGACGGGAGCGGAGTGGGGAGGGGGCACGGCGCATGCGGGCAAGGTGAACGGTGCCGCGGAGGTGTATGTAGCGCAGAGTGGTCGTATAATGAAAGATGAAGGCCGCGCGGCATCCGGACCAGCGGCCCACCCAGCGGCCCACCCAGCGGCCCACTGCACCCGCCCCGCGGCCATGACGAGCGCTCGCCAGCGGCTGTGACCCGGCCTCTACGCGCGGCGCTCGCTACAGCGGTCTGGAGGGCGACGAAGTCCTCGAAATATCGTCGCAAGATAAGATGCAGCGCGAGAGGGGCACCGCCGGCGATATATGCGGTGACCGGCGCGCGTGGCGGCGGATCTGGCTTCTTCCACGCTGCGTCCGCGCCTCCGCCTACCTCGTCCAACGGTGCGTGCAGAGGTGCGTGCAGAAGAGGAGATGAAGGCAACTGCTCGGCTGCACCAAGGCATCGTCCAGCCCATTACAGAGCTGATTTTCAGTTATCATTATGATTGTACGCAAGTGTAGCTATCGACTACTATGTACGAATATGAGGTTAGGGTTTGGGTGACGTAGCCGGTCGCTCGCAAAACACGAGTCGTCCGGTCGTAAGTACTCGTCCGAGCCGTCGTCGTCCTTGCTACGCTTGTCACCATGCTCGTATCCTCAGAAAGATCTCCAAATGGACTCCATCTGTGTCTGTCATGTCCACGATAGTATCCACGAGCGCGCAGCGTGTATGCGGACCAGCACGGTTGGCGTCGCTCTTTGCGTCATAAGTAATCGCCTTCCATTCGGTGAGCAAGGTCCGAGCAACGGTAGTTCCGTACTTACACTCATCGTAGCTCCTCCCGCCGGCCCTTTGCTGGCGATGCGCTACTCGGGCGGACACATAACGCAACCGATCGAGATCCCCGTCACGCTGACCCGTTATCTCCCCACCCCTATATGATCCCGCCTCGCTTGGAGTCCGCTACGACGAGTGCGCCAGACAAATCATGCAAGAATCATCGCTTTCCTACGACAGACAGGCGTTGTACTATGCTGCGCGGATATATACCGCCAACGAACGTATCCGTGCTTTGCCGCTCTCTCACCGCACCCCATACTACAACCTCTATGCGAACGAAGTGGTGCGTCTCACATCATGTCTTTCCATCTCCAACTCATCCATATGTTACAGCTTACCGCGCTGCGATATGTATCGAGCCTCACACGAGGTACCAACGTCCCAGAAATCATCATCAGAGCCCAAGCCGCTCTCCTGCAAGCGCCTGCAAACGGCGCACAGGCGTGGTCTTTCGACCCTTCCGACGTCGAAATCGGCTTCTATGAGGTCGAGTACGCCGGGTATCGTTTTGCAGACGACTGGTGGAATGAATGTGCGTCGCATCTTCCCGTCATTGTCTGCGCGGCATTCATGCTCTCACTTAGCGGACACTGCTGCGCGGAATCGCTCTGCTCAGTTGAATGTGACCAAGGACGCCATCGCGGATGCGTACAGGCGTCCGGATACTGTGCCGACAAGCGTCAATATACAGCATATGCCTTCGCCGATGTCGACCCCTATTTCTCTTGCACCCAGTCATTCTACTCCCTCGCCTGCTCTGCCAAATCACCATGCTTTTCGAAATGCAGTCAATCCACGCATCCCGTCGCCAAGTCAGCCTGCTCCAATATTGTCGGCCGAGCGCAAGCGTGTCCACAACGGCGACCACGACAACTCCGCCGAGGACAGCACTCACGCACCGAGCGCAACGAAACGGCCGCGGGGGCGGCCGCGGAAGAGCGAAGCACGGCCAGCGAGCAAGATCATCTTCGTCCATCGCCGCCTGGATCAATACGACGGCGAATCAGAGCTGCCCGCCGATGCGATCATCGTGCGCATCAACTCCAGCAGGTATCTCGTCGGCTTGTCGTCTTCTGCTCGCAATATCGTGCGTGTAATATAATGTTCGTTCTACTTTGTTTGTTGATCGTTTGACAGGCGCAGTGTGAGGCGTGCAACGCTGCTGGGGCAGCATGTTTCAAAGGGCCGAATGAGGCCTGCACACTGTGCTCGCTACGAAAGCGGCCGTGCAAGCAATCAGCCCTTGCTACCCATGCAGAGACTCTTCAAGACAACGCACGCGCGCAGAAAAGCAATAGAATATTGGATTACTTTGACAAGCTTCCGGATACTAGCGGTGAGGGTCACGCTCACGTTTCCACTCACCGTTCCTAAACGTAGTATTTGCATCCATAGCTGCCGCCAGCGGCATCAAGCCAGGGATCCTGATCGGGCAGGGTGCCCAAGAATTCGCACCGCGCCGCCTGACGTATACACACGAGCGCGGCGAGCTCCCGCGCGACACCGTCGTCGTCACTGTCAGGCAGGGCCAGCCTGCAGAAGTCATCGAGTACGCAGTGGGGCTGTATTCCCAGAATCAGAGCTCAGTACGCCCGTCCTCCGCGTCGTCGCCATTTTTCAGACTCACGTCGTTGCAGACCGCGTGTATGCAGTGCGCGGAGCGCAATGTGCCGTGCTTTCCGGGCCCGGGCGATGCGTGCACGTTGTGTGTGCTGCGCGATGAGCCGTGTGCGGTGAGCGGGGCGGCGGATCTGCGGCTGGTAGACGTGCTGATCGTGTGTCCAGATTTTTGTGCACGATGATATGGAGGGCACTACGCGGCGGCCCTCGAATTCTGACCTCGAGCTGAGACGTCCTGCAGACGCCGAGTTGCCGATGTTCATTGACAAGGACGAGCAGTTCCCAGAGGAGTACGTCGTTGCGGAGCTGACGCTGGCAGACCGGAAACGCCGCACGCAGAAATATCTCGTGGGGAGGTATTCGTGGCCCCGCCGCAAAGTAAATATCCTATCTATGCCATCCTCCAGATCATGCTGAACAGAGAATGCAGGTCGAATGCGACACGTGCCGCGAAGCTGGTGTGCCGTGCCTTCTGAACATTCACAAGAAGAACCCGAGCGCGAGCGGATGCTCTCTGTGCTCGCTGCGCAGGGCTCCCTGCCGTCCCCGCATGAACGAAGCTGAGGATGAGGACGACGGCGAGGAAGAAAGCGAGCAAGTGGCCACGACGACGCCCGTTGCCCTGCGATCCGCCTCTAGCAGGCAGGTACGCTTCTCTCGGCTTGCGTCTCATCCATACGACATACTCATATCGCTGTAGAAGGCCTCAGAGGGCGGACGAGTCGGAGAAGTGTACATACTACCCCACCGTCTCAGTGACAAGGAGGACGAGGAGAAATACGCGGGGAACGTCATCGTCGCGTATATTGAGAAGGCTGGCGCGGCTTCTCGGTATGTCGTGGGCGTGTACGGCGCGCCGACGAACGAGGTGCGCACGCTGTTGACTCCTCGCAGGATTCATGACGAGCCGTCTCCCGACAGGCTGAGTGCGAGATGTGCCATTATGCGGTCACGAGGGAAGGCACGCGCTGCCCGTGTCTGCGCAGTGGCGAGAAGCGCAGGGGGTGCGTGCTGTGCGGGTTGCGCCGCGCGCCGTGCGTCCCGTATGAGCCACGCGCTGCACTTGTGGAAGCCACTCAGCCGCCCCAGGACGAAGTGGTCAGCCTTTTCGGTGTCTGTTGGTTTGCACATGGACTCACCACTGCGTTGTTAGCACCAACCAGCGCCCGCTGCGCCGGCGCGTCGGCCGGACGAGGACCCTTTTTCTCATCCAGCAAGTGAAATTGACGTTGAAGAACCTCAAATGGCGGCCACGCACAATCCTCCTCAACTGGACGCTTCCGAGACATCCACTCACGTCGATGATCAGGTGCAAATTGCGGCAATGCCTGATGACCTGTCTTCGGCGCAAAAGGACGAAGCGGATGTTGATCTGCGGGAGGCCGAAGAGCGAATGGCAGAGTTGGAGGCTAAGCGGCGCGAGATGCTGGAGAGGCAGCTTGCGGAGCAGCGCGAGATGGACAGGCATCTCGCGGGCGAGCGCGAGGTGTTCCTCCAGAAAATGAGCTTGGTGTTCGACAAGCGTGTGGGAATGCGATAGGTGTGCTTCGGCGTTTCGATGGTGTACGACTAGGGCGGTAGCTAGGGTTTGGCTGATATGTAACGCGTCTGCTTTTTTCCCTGCGACAGACTTGCGAGCGAGCGCGTGGTCATCGACATAGGTTAGGGTTACACGAAGCGCGTGGCCGCGACGCGATTCCCATCAATACAGTCAGTGGCCGCCTCTGAGTCTGCCCCCATCCCAGCCCCTCCGTCTTTTCTTAACCCTTGTAATCGTTGTCTTGCTCTTACAGAGTCCAACCAGAGACGAATGGACCGTACTGAAAGGCTGTACGCCCGCTTCACCGATCTAGGCTTTGGAGCCCGTCCCGTCTCTTGAGCGCATGTATCCACAACCAAGCTAACCGACGTCCAAAGCTACGCGTTCTGTTCCTTCTTTATCGGAAGATCGCAATAACCCAGCCATACGGTGAGCACGCTGCGAGGCACGGCGAGGATGGAATCTGTACTTACGGTCATCATTTTTCCTCATCCTCTCCTGAAGTAATCAATGAGCTCTGCGTTTGAGCGGCGGTACAGCTGAGCTTCCTGCTGGGGCCTCTTGCTACGGTCGCAGTTGTAGAGCAACGTGAGCGCAGCTTGGCTGTCCTCTGCTCCCGATCGGTGGCGGATGCAGACCAAGTCCCGTGCTCGTATTTCATGCACCGCCGCGCTCGGCACGCTTCGACATCCACCACGCAGACGCACCGTCGATATGCAAGGGAACGCTCAGAACAATCCTCTTTACTATGCCAAGCGCCTACATTCTGCAATTACACGTCTCCAGGCCTTGCCGATCCCCGAGCGCGGACCGTACTACACGCTCTTTGCCAACGAAGTGGTAAGCTGCGCACGACTAGCATCGCAAGCATAAAACGCTCACAGATCGTATCTGGCAGCTTACCGCACTCGTATGCCTGTCAACATTGGGCACTGACCCCAAAGCAGCGCCGCCGATAATCGTCTCTGCGAAAATGGCACTACTTGAGGCTCGTGCTAAAGGGGCACAGGGGTGGGCATTCAACCCTTCGGCCGTCAACCTCGGAGGCGGTGTTGCGTTCGAAGGGTCCGTGGAGCCAGATCTCTGGTGGAGACACGAAAGTGCGTTGCATTTTGTCTCTGTTTTGGCGCAATGCCCATGTTTCCTCCTCCCCTGCAGGCGGCGTCGCTTTGAGGCGTTCACAGGCATTACATGTATCTAAAGACGACCTAAGTAATGCATTCAAGCCCCCACAGATAAATCCTCGGCCATCGCAACCTGCGAGTACGAGCAGGACTCCCTCGACTATAGCCCCTATCTCCCAACCGCCTCATTCGCAGCATAATGTGAATCTACACGGTTCTATTGCTCCGCAGGGTCAATCAGGTATGTCCACGGTACGTCAGGAATCGCTCGGTGCGCCGGCGACGATCCAGACTCCAATGGTCAATCGGCCGACGGCCAAGCGCGTCCGCTACGACGACGACGACGAGGGAGGCGACAGCACATATTCACCTCGCGCGACCAGTGGGCGAAAGGACAAGGTGCGGAAGAGCGGCATGAAGACCAAAAATGCGAAAAGAGGCGACTTCATACATAGAGAAATAAAATACGTCAACGAACCTCTGCCTGTCGACTATGTTAAAGCAAAGGTTGGGGATAAAACCTACCTCGTTGGCAAAGAGTCGTCGCCGCGCAAGCTCGTGCGTATGCTGTTTGTTCTGATTATTGTGCTGTGCTAATTTCTTCGCAGGTGCAATGCACGGCATGCCACAAGGCTGGAGTAACGTGCTTCGCAGGGCCGAATGAAACCTGCACCCTTTGCTCGACGCGCAGGCAGACATGCCGGCCGCACCTGCAAACAACGCCCCTTGCACCTGCGGCTGCTGCACAAGACAATGCACGCGTGACGACGGACAATCACGGGGTTGATCACTTCGATACAGTGCCTACTCCTGCTTACCGCCACGGTGAGTTTCCAATCATCGTTCAGCGCGCGCTCCTGATCCTGGTCCTTTAACTCCTAGGTGGTGTCGGCGCTGAAGCCGTCCGCGCAGCGAACCCCAGCTATAGCGGTGGGCCCGCGCTCGCCCGCCCGACGCAAGCCAACGAGCGCCTCGAGATTGCGAGCAACATCAACATTGTCGAGACAGCTGGCAGTGCTCCACGGCCTTCTGGCACCAGCGCGTTTCCAGAAGACTCTGAACTCCCGAAGATTGAAAGGGATGAGAGCATCGTGTTCTCAGAGGAGTACGTTGTCGTCCCGCTGATTTCGAAGTCAAAGTGGAGATGCGTCGCGGGCAAAATGAGGGACTTCAGTAGCGTGCCAGACCAGTCGGGGCTGGTATGTGCAGCCCGACCGGTCCTGGCGGGATCCCGCCCGTACCGCGCGGACTCAGCGCGCCCAGCGATGCTGGAGCAGCTGGAGCCCGTGCGCAGCGAGGGAGACCGCCAGGACCGGGCGGATGCCGCCCGGTCTGTGCGCCGCTCGGGAGCCCCGCAACCATCGCCGCCCGCCGCCGTCGGTGCGCCTGGTCTGTGCGGGCCCGCCTCGTCCACGCGCGTGCCCCTTGCCGCCCTCACCGCGCGCCCCTCGCCGCCTGCACTGCGCACCCCTTGTCGCCCTCGCTGCGCGCCCCTTGTCGCCCTCGCTGCGCGCCCCTGCTCGTCGCCCGCACCGCGCACCCCTCGTCGCCCGCACCGCCCGCCCCCGCTCGTCGCCCGCACCGCGCGCCCCTGCTCGTCTGAGTCGCCCTCGCTGCGCGCCTCGCGCTGCGAACGTTGTCGCCCTTGCCGCACGCCCCTCGTCGCCGTCGTCGTGCGCCCCTGCTCCTCGCCTGCGTCGCGTCGCCTGCTGCATGCGCAGCGTCCTGGCTGCACGTCCATGTGCGCTGCCCTCGCTGCGTGTCGTCCTTGCTGCGTGTTGGCCTGGCTGCGCGTCGTTCTTGTCGCGCGCCCCTGCACGCCGTCCTCCCTGCGCAGCCAGGAGGCACCTGGTGTGGCGCCATACAAGGCTGCACAGGCACGTCTCAACATATAGTGGGGGGCTGGGTGGCCGGGCGTGCTGGCGTGCGGGCGTGCGGGCGCGGAAACAAGGCAGGAGTGCCTGCATTGGCAAGTGAAGCCCAATTCCCACGATGTGCTGTCAACAAAACCACGTGACCGAGGGGCCGCGTGGCAGGTTCAACGCGGCGCAAGGCCACTTTCTCCCCACTACCACCTGCCCCCAACCACCACACCGTCCCAACACCCCCGCACTCTCACCATCATCTCGAAACCGACCGCCAGGTGCGTACGACGAGGCGGCAACGAGGGGCGGCGCGCTGCGAGGTCCAGGCGACGGCCCCGGCGTGCAGCGAGGGCGAGGATGTGCGCAATAAATCATGAGGTCGACAATTGCGCGCAGCGAGGGCCACGCATAGGCGTGCGGGCAACGAAGGGCGCGCGACGAGGACCGCGACAAGCGAACAGAGGCGACGAAGGCGCGCAGGGAAGGCGACGAGCAGGGGCGCGCGGTGCGGGCGACGAGGGGTGCGCGGTGCGGGCGACGAGCAGGGGCGCGCGGTGCAGGCGACAAGGGGCGCTCAGTGCAGGCGGCGAGGGGCGCGCGGTGAGGGCGGCAAGGGGCACGCGCGTGGACGAGGCGGGCCCGCACAGACCAGGCGCACCGATGGCGGCGGGCGGCGATGGTTGCGGGGCTCCCGAGCGGCGCACAGACCGGGCGGCATCCGCCCGGTCCTGGCGGTCTCCCTCGCTGCGCACGGGCTCCAGCTGCTCCAGCATCGCTGGGCGCGCTGAGTCCGCGCGGTACGGGCGGGATCCGCGCCATGACCGGGCGGGCTGCACATACGAGCCCCGCCCGGTCCGGGACGCAACTGAAGTAGTACGCAAAATTTCGTGGCCGCACCGCGAGGTCTGCATCCTTCTTTTCAATGTTCATTTTATTGCGCTTACCGAATACGATAGGACCCGTGTCAGAGTTGCCGCGACGCTGGTGTGATCTGCCTCGAAAATATCAAAAAGAAGAGCTCAAAGACGAAAGGATGTTCCCATTGCTCGTGTCGCAAACAAGCCTGTCTCCCTTGCGACGACATGAACGGAAAAAATAACATGGAAGGGGTCGAGGAAGAGGAAGAGTCGGCGGTGACGACGCGCAGCTCGTATAATTTGCGCCCTGTTCCGGTGGCCGACGCTCCACCGCCCCGGAACAATTTCGAAGTCGTAAGTCGTTCTGATGTTCTGCATCTGTGGAGCTCACATTTACTGTGGTTTTAGCCTCAGACCGTGCCCGCCTCGGCGGCAAACGAGCTCCCTGCATATCAGCATGCGGCAGGTTTCGCATATCCCGACGACGACGTAGTCATGGACAACGTTGTGGAGCCCGCAGCGGCTGCAAACAGCCCCGTCGCCGAAAACACCCATCGCGCGCTGCTTCCGGAGGCGCTGTTTTCGTCGCAGGACCCGGGCATGTCTGCAGTTATGCGAGACGTGCAAGCAAGTGGCACAGTGGAGAAGCTGGCGGTGATCGAGGCGAAACGGCGCGAGGCAGCGCGCGAGATGGAGAGACTGCGCGAGGAGGGGCGCAATCTGTGGATCCAGGCCTGCGCGGAGGGGTACGATAAACACATTCAGTAAGCGATGTAGTAGTAGTTCGACGAATGTTGCGGTAGGTTATATATATGTGCGTCTAGGTCTCACGACATCCTCACTTCCACGGACCCTCCAACAAGTCCTCGATCTCATGCAGTATATCTTCCCTAAATCACGGCGATAGCTCAGCGACTAACGTAGGTGCGCATCGAATAATCATAGCAGGCACACCAGTGGTCGGAATATAGCACAAGGGAATCAGCGGAGCGGCAAACCACGCTTCTTCATTTTCGAGTGTTAGATGTACTCGATCGTAGACGGCCCGTGTATTGGTTGGCATGCTTCGCGCTTCCCCGCCGTTTTGTGTCCGCACGGCCGCTGGATTTCTTTCGAGAGCCTGGCAATTTTGTTGATGTCGCAGAGGGCGAGCAGAGTTCCCGGATTGATCTTCTGGGTGCGGTGACGCGCGCGGTGTGGGGCACGCTTTCCATGCGGCGGCGGCGGCGAGGCTTGACGAGGGAGTGAGGAGGACGAGGTGCATCGGGACTCCTGGTGGGCCAGGGCCATGCTTCAGCAGTCAGATGGACATCCGTAGCCGCCTCGGGTATATTTTCTGACTGCCACACATACATACGTGGGGGGTGTTGGTCGTCTTGCCAGGTAACACAGATATTTCCGTGCGCATGCGCGCCATCGTCCTCTGAGGGCAGCGAAGCTAGCAAGCGTACATTTTGGAGGAGCAGACACGCGGTGTCCTTGTCTTCGCCCGAATATTGGAGATCTATGCGAGCGTATGCGCTGGATGGGATGCGGAGATTGCGCAGCAAGGCGGACGCAGATGAAGTGTCGGAGACGAGGACAAGGTTTTCGAGGAACGGCAGTGTTGCTACTTCGGTACATGGTGTGGGACCAACGGGTTCGATGAAAAAGTTGCGCAAGACAACGTCCATCAGGTGTTCTATGTTCCGCAGAGCAGCGACGATGTCCTGCACGAACGGATTCTGTGTGGGTGGCCACCAGGACCATGGACCTAATGAAGCGGCTTCCATTTTGTCTCGTGTTACAAGGGCGCTCTGGTCGATCTCGAGCGTCGTGAGATTCTTGAGAAAGGCGGGTGCCATCCTGCAGCTGAAGATATCCCCGGTGTGCACTTGAAGATGACGCAATAACGGGGCAGACTTGCATACAAGCGTAGTGTAGACTTTCCTGTGCATCGGGGTGTATGACGCCGGCATGAGTGAGAGCTGTTGCGTCTGGGGAAGGTGGCGTAGCAAGAACCCTTGAAGGTGGTCTTGTTCATGGTCATCGAGAGGCCAGATTGGGATATACACAGAGAGTGGCTTGCCCTTTGCGCGCGCGAGTATCTCCGTGAGCCATTTGTGCCCACATGGATCCATCACTTCTGTCCACAGACTAGAGAAACTCAGCGCGATTGCCCTCCAGCGCGCACATACGTGTGTCGCTGCAATCAAGTTCTGATTTGATGGGTCGGGGAGATAGCTGAATATATGCGCCAGGGTCTCCGCGGGAAGGCGGGACATAGGTGGAGGGCGATTGTGCAGAGCACTGACTGAAGCCGACCGCTTGCGATCAGAGTTTCGGAAAGCAACTCGCTGTTGCCCACGCCGGTCGTGCCTATGGCACGCTTCGTCAGCTCGAGAGAGTACAGACAATCGATGGGAACGCACTCATGGATGCCAAGCATCGTAAGTTGGTGCAGATAGGCAGAAGAGTGAGAGGGAAAGGTTCAAAGGGCTGCGTGCGCAGGCGCCGGACTCATAAGCGATCGAAAACAAGGGCATTGTGAGCGGCACACGAGGACAGCTGTGGCCGCGTCACCAAACAGGAATCTATTGTCCGAGTCTGGATGCATCGGAGATAAAATACAAAAAGCAGTGTCGGGTGGCGATCGCTCGCAGGGCCGTGATTGTGACCCGGCGTTTGCGTAGCTGTGTACGACGTGTGGCGAGCGATCAGTAAAAACGCATACGTGGCGCAGCGAGTCCATAGCGCTCGTGCGTAGAGTTGACCTCGAGAATATGCAACGTACAGTCGTGGGCACAATGACGAGACCTGATGTAAGCACAGCGACGTTAGTACAATAAGCTGTCGTCAATAAGCCACGCCATTGGGAGAACATACGTCCGCACATATGCCCCTCGACAAATAATACCAACACGTGCAACAGTAAATATACGGTCTGGATCCTCGCGGTGGTTGTATGGCGAGAGGAGGGAGCACGCACAAAAACAAGTTCCGAGCCGTCGCTCGCGGCTTGAACGTCGATAACGCCGAACGGCGTCACGCAAGCGGCTGGCAAGCCCATGCAAACCAATCTCGTACTCGCTACGTGCGAGATGCACAAGATACACAGGCTGTGTTGATCATTCGTGGCCGACGAGGGAAGGACATGATTCGAGCTGCTCGGACTCGCGAGGCCGAACGACTCAACGTGAAAAGTCACAGTCACGCGCGTATATGTGACTCCATCAACGCCGAGTCGGCAGCCGCAGCGGCACCCTGACAGTGCAACCATCTACACGCCTTAGCTTTCGCTGCCCAACAACATCCAGGAGGAATGGCTGACCTCTCCAAGGGCTCCAGCACCTCACCAGCAAGCCCATTGGACGACATCGCGGGCATGACGACTGTCGCGGGCACCAAACCGCGGTGTCTGCCTTTCACTCGGACCGAGTTTGAGGTCACCATGGGACGCGGCGGGACGGCGGGATGGACTGAAAGTGGGAGCGGGAATGAGCTGCGAGGGGCCGTGCGCCCCTGCACAGGACGGTTGACGCAGAAGGGGAGGTGAAGGGTCGCATTTTGGGTGATACGAAATTCGAATGTGCGTCGCTTGTCTTGTTCACCTCGCCCGCGCACTCATGTGGTTTGTCTTCAGCGGGCAATTTTGTTTCGAGCTGATTGATCTCGATCATCATCGCTGGCAGCGGCTGTCGACAGTCCGTCAACCTCCAAGCATGCCTTGCCCGACGCCCATGCGTACAGCAAACTTCTGTCATCGTCTTTCAGATATATCCGGGAGCCCGCCCAACTGTTCTCCCGCTCTGCACGAAGGAGACTCGTCAATTTGATTCATGCGTGGCCCCGCATCCGCACATCCCGCTGGCGAGCCAAAACTCCTCCGCCGTGTCGACCAAGCGCGAGCGCGTCCGCTGTGGCGCAACAACGATCAAGTCCAAGACTATTCATCCTCACGCCAACTGGTATGTAACTACGCCAGTCTATGGCGCTCTTCGTGCTGATCGTGCCTTGGGTTCACAGCGTCGATCGCCGTCTACACACGGACTGGCTACGGCGATGGACACGCTCGCCAGCATCGGCGTTTATCTGTCTGACAGCCCTCGCTGCTCGAGCATCCGACCGTAGAGATTGCGTACATGGTGAGCGTGCCCTCTTACTGCTCCGCACCCTGCGCAATCGACCATAACAACTGAGTGCGCTGCTGGTAGAGATACTCATGCTCCTCATGGTGGAGTCCGTCGAGGAGACGACGCTGCGACCTTCTGAAGTCGGCAGAACGCCAAGACGTCCAGCGGTCTTGCAGTTCGCTGTTTGTAGACAAGTATGTGATATTCTGGGCTAGTTTGTCGCTGCGGAGCGAACGTGACGGGCTCCTCGGAGCTCGTCTGGGGCGAAGTTCGTCTCACCGGAGGAAGGTGCGCATTCCCATCGCCCCGCCGCACGTCTCTTCCCTGACCAATTTGTAGTATTCACATATGCTCATGTCAATCTATCAATATGCCGCCGAGTCAATGTCATATTCTGGGTACACGCTGAAGCTATAAATGGGTGGGACATGGGATCTGGTGCTACAGTGCGCGTGTCATGTCAACAGCTGCATCGCAGGGGCAGCCGCCCGCAACTTCGCAGCGCCGTCGTCTGATACCACGCTCTCAGTGAGATCTAGCTCGTTCAACAACAACCCAGCCTTCGCCCGCACCTCCACGAGATGCAGCAACAGCGCTTCACCACGGGCGACCCGCGAGCCGTTCATCAATTGAGGACCCTGCAAACCGTCGCCAGTCCAAGTGTTTGCATCGGCATTGATGTTGCGCAGCTTTAGCGAGGCGAGCCTGGGCAGCGGCAGCTTCGGCGCAGCCGCCTTCCCGCTCGCCGTCGCCATGGACCTCAAGAGCGCGGCGCAGAACACGAGCGCAGAGGACCCGGTCGTGTCAACGCTGCGCAAGTTATGCGCCCTCGTGAACACGGCCGCCCAGTCTGGGGCACCGAGAACTAACCAGTCGCATACGGTGAGTTCTTCGAGATCGTCGAACGCGAAAGCCGCCACGGCAGCCCAGGGCACTTGGAGATGCCGCCAGATGCTAGAGCGCCATGATGGTCTTGCGCTTGTCTTATGCGACGCTGTCAGCACGACGCTGAATTGCGGGTCCATGTCTTTGGCCGGGGACGGCCACGTGCATATTCGTAAGACGTCCCAGGCTGTTGTCTCTTGCGGATACACGGAAAGAGCTCTGACCGGGCGGTACGGCAACAGATTCATCGAGGTGCGAATGGCGCAGATGAGCATGTCTATGCCATCTCGGTCTTCACCCGAGTAGTGGAGGTGCACGCGTACTTTGGCGGTAGATGGGATGCGAAGGTGGCCCAGGAGGACGGAAGCGTCCATAATGGTGGTGGTAAATTCGAAGAGTTCGAGGGAGAGCAATGCGGCTACCCTAGGCGGGAAGGTGGGGTTGAAATCCAACAGGTCAATGGCAAGTCCATGCAAATGAAGCTGCTTCAGGTTTACCAGCTGCTGCAGAACGGTGGCAATGTCTGTGGCGGAAAGTCTCTCCGGATCCCTGGGCTGTCCTGGAAAGGCATCAATCAGGGGGCGGCCCAGGTATGCGCTCTGCTTGATCTCGAGTGTCGTCAGGTTCCTCATGAATGCGGTCGTCCATGGGATGGAGGCTAGCGTGTCTATCTTCAGATGCTGCAAGGACGGAGCGCGGCACCTAAAGAACTCGGCGTAGAACGCCAGACGGCTCGGGGATACATCCTTTGAGGAAAGCGAGAGCCGTTGCAATTGCGGAAGGTGGTCGAACAAGATCTCTATGGTGCCATCGTTCCCTGGAACAAGCGACACGGAAACAGAGAGTGGCGTGTTCTTTGATCGAGCAATCATCGTCTCCAGCCATCGGACCCCAAATTGGGATGTGATGTTTGTCCAGAGCGTAGGGCACTGCAACACGAGGGCTCTCCAGCGGGTGCAGACGTGCGTTACCGCTATCCAACTCCTGTTCAGGGGTGGAGGCAAGCTGGAGCTCTCAGTCTGGGCGAGGTAGGCGAATATGTCGGTAAGGACCGCCGGAGAAAGGCGAGATACAGGTAGTAGGGAACTGTGATGGGCGCGGGCGGATGTCATCTCAGTTTCTGGCAAAATTACTTGTCGATGTCGCACTCGCAAAGCTTTGGCCCGATTACGCGGGAGAGAGACAGGTGCATCAGCAAAAGTTTGCTGTTGCGGCGGGCTGTCTTGGGCTGCATGCGTGCTCTGCTCGAACTCTGCCGCGGGTCGCCCTGTAGCGCGAGAGCCGGATTCCCTAATGACCACGCCGTTAGGTCCATGTCGTTCGGAAAAAAGCATGAAACGTACTCGCGGATGTCTTTCATTGTCTTCTGTCAGAGGCAGGCACTGCCGGGGAGAGGAAGAAGCGAGGGAGACAGGCCAGCGTCGACTTGCCGAGACTTATATGCAAAGGAGAACAAGGACACCTGCAACATAATTTAGACGGGCGCACGACTCTGGCACGCGACAAATAATTGCGATGTATTGAAAGAGCGCAGAGGCGCTGAGAACAAGATAATACAAGGAGGTGACGTATGACTTTATCGCCTACCGGAGGCCAGCAGCATCGTAACCCTTTGCGCAACGTTGATGATAACAAGGCCTTCGGCATGCTTGCGCCACGTGAACTGCCGTCACATTGTTGTCTCGCGCGGACGTACAAGGAAAAGCATGACAGGAAAACGTTCATGCGGTTGTGCATACGCTTACGAGGGAGGACACCTACAAGAGAAAATGCGGGGCAGTTGTGTTCCTCGAAGGACGGGCTACGCCCGAGCGACCTACATCGCTTCAGGTCAGCTCACGCTGGTAGCACGTCGCATTTCCACATACCTCGAGTTAATCATAGCCCTCTGACTGAGGCCCCCACGCTCGTCCGTCGAGCGGTGAGCTTAGCATCAGCGCGAATTGTCGAGTCTTGGTCGGGATTGGTCACACGGTCACGTACGTGACAAGGCCTCGTCGTTGGGCTACCGCCAGAGCTGAACCTCGAAGTTGCACGTCAACTCCTTACACACCCAACTCCACTGCGACGAAATCAGCCAGCCAACATCGAAAGGAATGGCTCCACCAAAGCGAAAACTCACTGGTGTGTCAATCCTCGCGTATTCGAGGTGAATCATGGCATGCTGACTTTCTTGTCGTCCACTGGCGCGGCTGCGGGCGCTGAAAAACGCAAGAAAACGGGCTCAGGTCGCAACGATGCCTCCCAAGCTGGTCAGGCCGCTACCACGGAGGTAACAGCCAAGGACGGTGCACGGGATGCTGGCGTACCGGCGAAAGCGGCCGCCGAGGAGCAGGTCGACAAAAGCGCTGCGATGGTGCACGGACCCGCCGGCAGCACTGCAGGGACTAAGACGAACGTGGGGGAGGCAGACGACCTGGCCACGTCGACGACGACGGATCCCGAGACCCAGAACGCGGACGCTCTCTTTGTCGGCAAATTCGACCTCTTCTCCACGCGTATCCCCGCCCTCAGCGGCGCCAGCGCGCACGCTGAACTCCACGCCGCGCTCCTCGCGCTCCAAGCCACGCCACGCTTCACCGCGCGCATCGCCCTGCGCGCCGACGACGGCGGGGGCAGGTTTGCGAGCCCTGTTGTGTGCGAGCCGATGGGCGACGAGGAGCTCGAGCCGATCTACGTGGTCGGCGGACGCATCGGGGTCGACGTCGAGTTTGAAGACAACGACGAGGGACTCGGAAGCGAGGAGGGGTCGGGAGACGGGGTGGGGATGGGATACGAGGCGCGCCTGGAGCTCGACACCGCGCAGAACTGCATGATGAGCGCAGGGAAGGGGAGCATCGCGATGCGGAAGGTCTGGGATGGCGGAGATGGGAAGGAAATATTTCGCGGCCGCGTCGAGATGAAGGTGAGCATAACCGTTGCAGCGAGAGGAGACTGGCGTTGCTCACTAGATATAAAACAGCTCACATACGGCGCCCTTCTGAGCCGCAAGGGGTTTGGAGGGGGCGTTACTAGGTCGTTCACGTTCTGGGCCGTCCGCGCGCGCAAGGACGTCGGTGGAAAGGAGATTGGGATCGACGCCGGGAACGGGACGGCTTCGGCGGGTGCAGGCCACTCGTCTGCCAGGCCGACCAAGGCGAAGTAAGGAGGTTGGGCTGGTCGGACAGCGGGGATGAGGTGTTACTGTCGGCCATGATGGTGAAAATTGAGTAGGCTGGTATTTAGTACGACAAGGCTATTAGAAAAGATAGCTAGGTTCAGACTAGAGTACGCACCATGCAACGTATCTTGACCAAGAGATAATGGCCGAGTAATCTGATAGTAATACTGTAGTACAGGATCACTGCAGTTGCAGCGCGTAGTAAATACAGCGCGCTGGCGCCTTGTGCGAGACGATCTCCATGTCATCGCGATGACCTTGACAAGCAGCTAGTGCAGAAGGACTCACAGGACCATCGTACAGCAGAACTAGGCCGTGCTTTTGAAGCGATAGAATATTTGATTATTAAATGCGAGCGAGCGAGTACTATTCCTGGTTCCGATAGGTACTATCGGGACTAGGTCTTGTCAGGCTCTGAAGGTCGCTCAAAATGGAAATCACGCTTGTGACCGTGACGTTTGCTTGTCAGCGTGTGAATTTTGGCGTGGCTGTCGCGCCGCCTGCTTTCCACCACATCAATTGCACACAAATGCTCAAAAGACGCCAATCTGTTGATGTTTTTTTGCGAAGAGTTCGCGTCAGAGTTGACGACGAACCTTGTGCTTGCCCAGATGGTGGGTTCCTGTCTTGAGATTGACATCCTCTGACTTCCCGTAGATCATCTTACCCCTGTATTGTCGGATGATTGGCCGCTCCTCATGAGCGAAGACGAGGTGGGGGTGGATGCCTTCTTATCCCCCGATGCTCGCGTTTGTCGGCTGTGTGGTGAGTACCCTCTTACTAGTCATAGCTGGTGTGTTACATTGTCTTTTAGGCGTCGTTCGAAACTCCGTGGTGGCTAGCCAGGCATCTGAACAGGAGACTACTGTCGAGCCCGCGGCTGCAACTATCGACCCTAATACCTCTTTTACCGACGAAGCTATGGATGTGGAGCCTCCCGACTTTCCAGGTATGCATCATTATATTCAGGCTGATAATATATGTGCTCAGTTTAGTCTCAATCGGTGCGGCATGTGTTCCTTCACATGAACCAACCATCCACTCCCGACCGCCACCAGGTAGGTGTTCGTCGGTTTGGTCTACTGCAAACTTATCATTTTTTGCAGAAACACTGGGAGGCGCGTCGGCTTCGTCTTCGAGTCCGTCCAACCTGCGACAACGTTCCGGTACGTTCTTTGTGACTTTATAAATGTTCCTCGGCTGACCAACACGCATTGTACGCTTGCATTGATTGTATGACTAGCCATGGACGTGTATCACCTTGTACCTGACGACTTAGATGCTGATGACTTTTCCTTGTCGTCTTCCTTCCGATCCGTTACGGTTTTCCAGTTGAACTCGTGGTATGACTTTCGTCGTGTTGTAGTAGATAGCCACAATGCTGTTGAGCCAGAAGTCGGCGTCGTCGATGTGCTTGTGCCTGCTCTGCATCGGCTCATTCAGGGCTTTACTCGGTGGCGCCGAGACGACTTGATTCAAATATTGAAAGCTCACGGTATAGCCATGCGGTCGAGATGGATGATCAGGCAGTTGAAGGCAGAGTTACTCGAGGGCCACCTGTGCACGTCGTCTTGCAGGTCCATTCATTATCTATTCAAACAACGCACTGAAATAAATTCATCTGGAAGTATGGCGGATGGGACTGTGGAGGCAACTGCAGAATAGCTGATCCCCATCCCAGCACTGACTTGATAGCTTACATTGTTTAACCCCGCCTCGCTGACTGACAACCACTACTCTATATATAACATATAACGCTGTATAGCCCCCGTATTGCTACAAAATCCACCACACCTTACTATATACAGGTCATTTTGACGTTAAATCGTGCCATACTAGATACACCAAACTGGGAACCGTAGATACACCAAACTGGGAACCGTCACCTGTGAAGCCCGGCTATCATTACTAATAAGAAGTGGTAGCTCATCGAGCTACCGCTTCTAGCTAGAGGGCTTTGAAGGCCCAGCAGGCTTCACGCAATAGCGTCCCCTAGCCCGAGGACACTTCACGATAATACAACCTCGTATACCGGGATAAGTATCATCGGCGCCGTCGGCACGCCATCCGCCGCTCCCACGCCGTGCTCCGCGTTGCGCGTCGTCGTCCACTTTAGGTAACTCCGCCTTGCCGCCGGGCCTTGCCGCTGTGGCGGGCGCGCGCTCGCCGTCGCGACGACGAGCTCGCCTCCCGCCACCACCATGTACCCCACGGCCTCAGGACTTGGCACGTGGCATCATATTCAATGCCTATGATAAGTGGTGGGCGCGCTTCCCATGCCTCTCCCCCAGATGCCGCAAGTGGCCACAATGGTGAGCTCCGTCCCGCTTTATGTATGCCCCGCACGCCCCTCATATCTTATACACAGAAGCATATTGGTGATATACAACAGATAATACGAGCGCTTTTTGCGCGCCGCCCCCGTAGCCAGCCCGCCGACCCCGCCGACCCCGACCCCGACGACCACGCCCAGCCTCCACCACTCACCTCGCTGCCTCCGGATTTTTCACACAGTATAGGAGTGGTACAGTAAATTATTCTGCGTGCACGCTCTGTACGCGCCGTTTTTTCCCGCTCCGCAGCGACGTCGCCGACAACCCCAACATCCACGCATCCCACTGTCGCCAGTTCGGCATGTATACCTACGATATCTCATACGCATGTACCTGACACGGATATCATTTGAATGACAATAGCGCTTTTGGCGTTTTTCTTTGCGATCGCCCGCACCGTCGCCCGCACTGCCGACGCCGACGACGCCGACTAGCTCGATCCCGCCCTCAATTCTTGTCGGATAAGTCTAACTCTTTCGGTAACCTAAAGCATCTAGAGTACTCTATCATGTTGTAAAAAATCAATAGAGTGGCAGACATATTGCGACGTTGACACCAATGGTGGCACGCAGCCCTTCAGAGTAAGACACATGCTTAGTAGTAGTGATATACCTCACCTTTGTTTTCTCAAGTACCTCAGAGCTTACTGATAAATATTCAATGGCTAGAAGACAGCCCTTACTCGGGCTTGCAAGTTGGATCCCCGAGTTTCAAGTAGATTTGAAGGCAGGATCGAGCTCGCCGGCTGTGTCGGCCACGACGGCGGGGCGTCGGCGAGCTCGATCGTGTTCGGATATGCATAATGTAAACCATAGACTCATATTCTTTAGATAAAAAGAGACAATAAAAAGAGACTGATCATAAAGTATGACGTCGTAATGTAGAGAACTAACTACTCAGTGTGCGAGCTCACTGTTGACCATATTGGGAACGTCGCCGAGCGATGTTTAGGAAGGGCGGTACTAAAGCGCGCATGTCAATCGCCATGCGGCCTGCATATAAGGCTTCACCAAAATGCTGAAGGTGGTGGGATGAGTGGTGGAGGTTGGGCGGGGTCGTCGGGGTTCAAGTTGGGATCGGCGGGCTCAGCGGGCTGGCCACGAGGGCGGCGGGCGCAAGGCGCTTATACTGTCTGTTATATATCACCTATATGCTCCTGAGTATAGTATTTGGGGGGCGTGTGGGGCATACAGAAGGCGGGACAGAGCTCACCGTTGTCGCCATTTGCGGCATCCAAGGAAGGAGTGCGAGAAGGGGCGCGTGGGAAGCGCGCCCGCCACTGATCATATGCTTTGAAAATGATACCGCATGCCGAATTTCAAGGCCGTGGGCTGCGTGGTGGTGGCGGGAGGCGAGCTCGTCGTCGGGCCAGCGAGCGCGCGCCCGCCACAGCGGCGGGGCCTGGCGGCAGGGCGGAATTACCTAACGTAGACGACGTCGCGCGACGCGGGGCACGGCGTGGGAGCATTTGGTCGCGTGCCGACAGTGCCGATGGTATCCCGAGGCCCGAGACTTGAGAAGTCCCCTTGAGCTAGGGGATGTTATTGCGTGAAGCCTGCTGGGCCCTCAAAGCCCTCTAGCTAGAAGCGGTAGCTCATAGGGCTACCACTTCTTATTAGTAATGATAGCCGGGCTTCACAGGTGGGAACCGTAGGCTTAGGAACCAGGTTCGCCCGGAGGGCCAATGCTATAGTGAACTGAAGAGATGTGTGACGTTACATACCGGGCTGTCACATGTTTTCCGCGCCCGCCTTGTTCCTCACGACACTACTCCCCCCATTGCTTCAATCCAAATGGCTAGCACCGTACCGTTCCTCTTTGTGAAGCACATCTCATCAGAGGCGGCAGCGCAACATGCGGCTTGCTCGGCTGTCGAAGGCTCGCCACAGTCGCCTCGTCGCTCGGACTGTCAGACGTGTCTTTGACTATGGGCTACCGTACGTGCGACTATCATACTAGTAGGCCTTACGCTGACAAGTCTTTAGACCAGATTCTCTGCATTAGCAGCAGCGAAGGACGGTCCCTCTGCTCGGCATCTCCACAGCCACCCAAACAGCGTCAGCCGGATGCTCGTGTTGCTGCCGATTTCTCCTGGATCTTCTGCGACAGATCACAGCGAGCCACGATTGCGTTGTTCCCGGAGCAGGAGCTGGGGTCCTTGCGGTGGCGGAGAGGCGATATGTGGGATAGCAGCAAACGAAGGTGAGTAGCACCGCGCTGTATGCAGCATGGCGCACCTGAAACTTCCCTCGCCAGATCCTTCCGGTCCCTTCTGTCGTACGTCTTGCGCACCTTGAAGCTCCCATCTGCCGTCGCCGGACGTATCCAGCTCCATCGTGACCGTGCGCTGCAGACCGTTCCCGAGGGCCGACCGTCGACACATGCACAGTCTCGCGTGCACCGACACTCAAGCCATTTCCCCCACGCGCGTCAAGTAAGCCCACTCAGTCGAGTCGTTTCTCATGAGGTTGCTAATGATATTGAAGGTGAACATGGTCCGGTCGCGCAGGGTGAGACGGGGTAGAAGATGGCCTTGGCAGACGCGACAGTGAAGTATGGAGTTGGGGCGACGGCGAGGAGATCATGAAGGACGGGGTCGTGGAGCATGGGCTCGGCGGCGGCGGAGCGCGAGTTCGAAGCTATCGTCTGCTGGCTGTTGCGGATACAGCTCCGATGGGTCTCGATCGCGGCCTGCCCTCGGGTTGTCACTCAGGGGCCAATTTTCGAGACAATTACTTCATCTGCTCTTCCCCTCCCTCATATCACCCACGAGCAAGAGCCGTGTCAGTAGTTAAGGTAACTATATGACTGGAGTAGTAGCGAAATGAAAGTACCGCTAGTGGCTGGTCCCATTACTTTACTGCGTGACTACAACTCCAGGCCCTTCAATGCAGCAGTGGATCCCTGCTCCAGCTGTCGTGTAGTATTAACTATGTACTGAAGATCCTGTAGTAATCACCCTGCACTATGTAGTAGATATGGTTCAAGACGGCATAGTAAATACTTCTGCCTCGCCAGTGCGGTCCGAAAGCGCGCAGTAAATACTTTAGGCGCGCATTAAATATCCCTGCGATTGTTGCAGGCCTGTAGGGACGTCTCAGTAAATACTTCCGCCGCTCTAGTGCGGTCCGATTGCGCGCAGTAAATACTTAAGGCCCGCAGGAAATATCCCTGCGATTGTTGCAGGCCTGTAGGGACGTCTCAGTAAATACTTCCGCCGCTCTAGTGCGGTCCGATTGCGCGCAGTAAATACTTAAGGCCCGCAGTAAATATCCCTGCGATTGTTGCAGGCCTGTAGGGACGTCTCAGTAAATACTTCCGCCGCTCTAGTGCGGTCCGATTGTGCGCAGTAAATACTTAAGGCCCGCAGTAAATATCCCTGCGATTGTTGCAGGCCTGTAGGGACGTCTCAGTAAATACTTCCGCCGCTCTAGTGCGGTCCGATTGCGCGCAGTAAATACTTTAGGCCCGCAGTAAATATTACTGCGATTGTTGCAGGCCTGTAGGGACGTCTCAGTAAATACTTCCGCCGCTCTAGTGCGGTCCGATTGCGCGCAGTAAATACTTTAGGCCCGCAGTAAATATTACTGCGATTGTTGCAGGCCTGTAGGGACGTCTCAGTAAATACTTCCGCCGCTCTAGTGCGGTCCGATTGCGCGCAGTAAATAATTTAGGCCCGCAGTAAATATTACTGCGATTGTTGCAGGCCTGTAGGGACGTCTCAGTAAATACTTCCGCCGCTCTAGTGCGGTCCGATAGCGCGCAGTAAATACTTTAGGCCTGCAGTAAATATTCTTGCAGCTGTTGCAGGCCTGTAGGGACGTCTCAGTAAGTACTTCCGCCGCTCTAGTGCGGTCCGATTGCGCGCAGTAAATACTTTAGGCCCGCAGTAAATATTACTGCGATTGTTGCAGGCCTGTAGGGACGTCTCAGTAAATATTCCGCCGCTCTAGTTTGGTCCGATAGTAAATACTTTAGGCCCGCAGTAAATATTCCTGCAATTGTTGCAGGCCTGTAGGGACGTCTCAGTAAATATTCCGCCGCTCTAGTTTGGTCCGATAGTAAATACTTTAGGCCCGCAGTAAATATTCCTGCAATTGTTGCAGGCCTGTAGGGACGTCTCAGTAAATACTTCCGCCGCTCTAGTGCGGTCCGATAGCGCGCCGTAAATACTTTAGGCCCGCAGTAAATATTACTGCGATTGTTGCAGGCCTGTAGGGACGTCTCAGTAAATAATTCCGCCGCTCTAGTGCGGTCCGATTGCGCGCAGTAAATACTTTAGGCCCGCAGTAAATATTACTGCAGCTGTTGTAGGCCTGTAGGGACGTCTCAGTAAATACTTCTGCCGCTCTAGTGCGGTCCGATAGCGCACAGTAAATACTTTAGGCCCGCAGTAAATATTCCTGCAATTGTTGCAGGCCTGTAGGGACGTCTCAGTAAACATCGGAACATTACGGCCACTCAGGCATCTCGCTTTCAAAGCGAGATGCCTGAGTGGCCGTAATCCCCCGACGAGCGCTTATCTAGTGTGGTCCGATAGTAAATACTTTAGGCCCGCAGTAAATATTCCTGCAATTGTTGCAGGCCTGTAGGGACGTCTCAGTAAATACTTCAGCCATGATAGTATGATCCTAAATCATGCACCGGTAAATACTTCTACTTCGCTAACAAGCCCAATATAGTATTTACTACAGTGTTGGCAACTCGGAGCGAATCGTCTAAGTCGTGCTGTGTGAATCCTGTCCCCTGATATCGTAGCCACTTCCAGACACAGAACGACCTCTCTGTCCTGTCAACTGCACTCCACAACGCACATCACTCTCGAGGCTCAGGGAACACACATGATATGCTCCATACTATGTAGATAGATACACGATGGGCGCTCCACAAGCCAGCAGACACGATGCAGGTAAGTATGCCGCAGAAATGTGTACTAGGGAAGGTGTACTGAGATGACGAACAGCATAAACAATATGCAACAATCCAAGGAGATGCATACGAAATATGAAGATAGCGCGTGTTGAGACGCGCGAGGAGACAAAGGAGAGACGCACGATGAGACAAAGGAGAGGCGCACGTTGAAGCACGCAATGGAATATAACCACGTGTTGAACGTCGAGATGATATATTTATTCGAGCGAGGGCGAAATCTTGAAGGCATCAGGCGTTGAGGCGAGTTAAGGTAGAGGCGACGCGCGTTGAGGCGGGATTTAATGAATAGAAATGCATGTTGTGATGCTTAGGGCGTGTTTGATGAGTTCACAAGCGACGGCTCGTTACTTACGTGCCGTCCGTCGCCTGGTACATTTGATCAGCGGGTAATCTACTATCATTCTAGTATGACTCACTTCTTGCTGGGCTTCGCTGCCTCGGCCTCGGCAGTGCGCTTCTGCGAGCCGCGGGTGTTGCTGACGTGCCCCTCCTCCTGCACTGTGCGCCTCGCCGACGTGCGGGTCTTGCTGGCAGGTGCCTCCTCTGGCGAATTTGCTGGCGCTTGCACCACAGCCATAGCGGTGCGCTTCGACGATGTGCGTTCCTTGACGACGGGAGGTGCTGTCGCAGCGCTGCCCTTCTGCGCGCTCCGGGCATCGCTTCGCAGATGCGATACCATCTGCGCGAGAACCCATGCCACGTCTTCCACTGCCGACTCCCACTCGCGCAACTCCTGGTCCGTCTCCGCTGCTGCGTGCCACCAGCAGAGGGCGAAGAGCACGAGCTCAAAGCCGGTCCGCCCGCCCTTCAAGCATGCCTGCCATCCTTCGAGCGGAGTGGACACGTCACGCTTCAGCGGCCAGTCCTGGCCTCGCCACTCCGGTTGCAAACTAACCCACCAGGCTCGCCAGCACTCCGAGAAGTCCGATAGGTCGTCAATCTCAGGCGTCTTCGCAAGGTCGCGGCTGCGAAGCCAACGGGTGACTTGGGCAGGGCGTGCGGTAGCTGAGAGCTGGAATTGTTTTCCCTATCGAACCGTGAGCCGCCTTTGCCATCTCCGATGAAGGAACTGACGCACCTTGCCTGTCTGGAACCCGAGAAGCTCCTCCATCTTTTCCCACAACTCTACTACCAGCCCCCACGTGTCGTCCTCAATGGCCTCCTCGAGATGCTTGAGATCGCTGACGATCCATGACGGCCGTGCGATTGTGTTCCCATCGTCACGGCCCAGGGTGTCTTCTTTGGCGTCGTCAACGGCGGAGTCAACCGCCATGCTCTGCTCGCTGGTCTCGGTTGATCTCGCCGAGGAGGGTGAGCGGGCAGGAGGTGCGTCGGTGGTCGACGAATCGGTGGTCGACGAAGGGGGAAGGAGTTCCTTGGATGGAGATTGCGTCGTCTGCTCATCGCCGCTGGACGCTGACGAGGGCGTGCGATCAGGAGGTGCCTCGGTGGTCGATGAAGGGGGGAGGAGTTCTGTCGATGCGGATTGCCTCGTCTGTTCATCACCGCTGGACACTGACTGCTCGTGCGGCACCCTGAAAATAACTCGAGTGAGCATTTTCATACTCAAAAGAAAGGAACACGACGTACTGGTTGTTGGGCTCGCTGACAATCAGCGCTTTCAGCCTCGCAGAATGTCGTGGAGGCCCGACGTCATCTCCCAGCGCCGCCAACTTCGCCCGCTTCACCTCCCTCTCCGTCATCGTCTTCTCCTCCGGTGAGAAGAAGGGCTTGTCGAGCTGGAGCGCCTTGATCAGCTCATTGTTTCGTGCAATGTTGTCAAGGCGCTCTTGCTCGTATGGGGTGATACCGTGGGATATGAGGGGAAGTGCGGGTGCGTCTTGATCAATTTCACTGTCAGCTTCGAAGTCCACCTCCTCCTCGTCTTCTTCGTCATCGCTGACTTCCTTGCTGTTGTCGTCAAGAGCTCGGGCCTTGCGTTTCTTCCCCTTCAAGCGCGGACCCTTCTCTGAAGTTGCCGGCGCATCGATTGGTGAGTCGCCTGATTTGGCGTGCACAGCCTCATCTGACTCCGTCTCAGCGGGCTGCGAGCCAGAGGGAGTCGTCGATGTGGCACGCGCTGCGGCAGTACGAGGAGCTAGGGTCGCTTGGTGAGTGCTTGCACGAGCAAGGACAGCTGACTTTGACTTACCGTAGACCGCCTGCAGGAAGTTTCGAAAGGGCGCTTCAACGTTGTCCTTGAAACCGGGGTACATGGTTGAAAAATTGCGGCCGTCTTCCAAACTCGAATGGACGCTGCCGCGCGGATACATTGCGGTGAGTACACAGCACATTCTACGATGATGTTGTGCTCACGAATATGTCATGATCTTGCCGCCATGCTCCGGACTCGGGCCGCCGAAGATCATTGTGCACATCCACCCGGTCAAGTCCTGAATCTCCCCCACCGCAATAGCTGCCGTTCTCGGGAGCTTTTCAATCGTCCTATTGCGTTAATGTGAGTGCCTTGTCAGACAGTCACGAGCGGAAGACTTACTCTTCGTATTGCCGCGTCTTCAGTGCCTCACTATCGTCAGGCCCGGGGCTGTTCTCGTCGTCCGGCGAACCCTCACGACCCTCGTCGTCGTCAACGCGCTCGCCGTTGCGCACCTTGGCGACGGCAGCCTTGACAGCGTCAGTCTCGGCCTCCAGCAATTCACGGCACTTGCGGTTGCGGAACACGAGCTCGGTCACAGCGTCCTCGTCGTCGGGCTTCGTCTCCAGATACTCCTTCCAAGCCGCCTCAACCTTGGTCTTCAACTTTTCCTTCCAGAAGAGTTGCTGGTAGACCTGGTAATCGGATTTCTTACGTGTTTGCTTCCCAGTCAGATTGAGAACGCCGCGCCGACCAGGGCCTTTGGCGCCGCGTGGCGTACCGCGGGAGTGGTTATTGAACCACTGCCTAATGCGCTGAATGCCACGTCATGTCGTAAGTCGCGCTTCTGTTCCTTCAAGAAGACAACACGGCTCACCTTTCGAATACTAGGCTGACCTTTCACAGGCGGGCCGTTGTCGGCGTCGTCCGTCTCCGGCCATCTCGCAAGCCAGGCGGAGTACACTTGAGGCCAGAAGTCGGCCATAGAGAGCGAGTCCCCAGACTGGGCCTCGCGGTAGGTCGCTATGTACTCTCTGAGAAAGGCGAGCTGCTCCGTATTCGCCCACATGATGAATGGGTGGGACGGGCAACAAGAGGTGGAGTGGTTGCGGGCTATGGGACAGGATGGGTTGCGAGACGACGTTGAGACACCGCCCAAGTTTTTACTGATTTCCCTGGAGTAAAAGAAAACCCCGACAGGTCAGCGTCGCAGCGGTGGAACTCCGCCAAATCACTAGATCTGCTAGATTCATTTCACTCCGACTGCGCGGGGTCTTCGCCGCGCGACATATTTATTAGGCAAGTCGATCAATCACTCCTTGTTCATAACCATATCACTATTCGATCGCCTTCACGCGCAACACTTCATTCCCCTCAAGTATGACCTCTTTCCCTGTCGACGTCCAAGAGGCTGCAGAGCCAGCCGGTACGCTCCCTCGATGCTGCGCAGATTTAGTTCTGATTGCTATCTTGCCACTTAGCGGCTACGACGCTCGAGCGCCTCCCGACCTACACAGAGGCTCCAGTTCCTGGCAAATGGAAGTACTATGCCCTGGTGGATACCCGGTTCCGCGGCATATACACTGACTGGTATGTATTCTTCACTATTGCGCCGGATCCTCGTGCTAATATCCTGCTAGGGTGGTCGTTGGCCCCGTCGCTGCCGCTCTCAATGGCACGGTCAAAAAGTGCAGTTCGTTCTCCGATGCCGTGAAGGCCATGAACAACAATTCCACTGCGATGGAAATGCTCGCAGCGGCAATGGGAAGTGTCGCCCTCGCCGACGCAAGCAGTGCCGGCGGTTCCTCGGCGGCCGGCGCCACCGGCGCCGCGGCCGCTCCCGCCGTCAGTGTCCCCGCGCATGGTGCTCAAGCTCCCGTTCAATCCGCGGACACCCAGGCGGGCTCGCAAGGCAAAGAGGCTGGTTCGCAAGGTGACGGATCTGGATCCAATGAGGGATCGGCGGGATCTAATGCCGAGGAGGACGCGCCTGAGCACGGCTTGGTTGAGCTGTTTCCGACTGCGGAAGAAATCGGTATGTCTTCCGTCTTTCTCTCTCTTGGTTCTCATTAACACTTCTTGCAGAGCAGGCTCGTCACGAAGAGCGTGGCAGTCGTCCTAGTGGAGGCTGGCCGTACCTTGCGGTCGCCCGCGGGCATAGGACCGGAGTCTTTGCGAATGGGTATGTCGCTCGGCTTCCTGGTCTTATTTATCCCTGTCAAATCTGACTAAATACAGGCCTACTGCCATGGCACTTATTGTTGGGTTCCCCGCCGCGTCTGCCGTCGGCTTTCGTACGGTTGCGGGCGGGTATTTGTGGCTGCATCCTGATGCCTGAAGTATAGTGTAGAAATGTCGACGCTCGTAGAACAATCATATGCTGCCTTTCATCTTTCAGAGTCCTCTATAAGTGTGCTTTTGTCCGAGGTCTGTGGTGCGTTCTGTTGGGCTAAAGTTGTTGGGCTTGAGTTACGTAGCTAAGACGAGTTCAGAGGTGTCTCAACCACCGAGATTCACGTATAGTAGCAGAACCAGAGAATTACTTGGCTCATGTACACCTCAGGAAGCATCTATTACCCTGCCCCTATCTGGAACTCAACAACTTGGGGAGAACTGTGCGGTAGTGCACAATGAGTTGTCTGAGCAGCCAAGATTCAGCGTGGCGCGCGGGCAAATCTGGGTCACGGTTGTGCTTCACACTCACTGCGACATCCAACATCCCATCTCATTCTATCCTTCCCTCATCCTCCACTTTCCCTGGCTTTGCAAAACCGCCTCTCTGGTCCGCATTGTGACAGCTCAAGTCGATGGGGAAAGATCGGCGGCAAAAAGACTACGAAAAGTACGTGAGCCGCCACTGCTTCGTTGTGCTCCACAGCTCATCGTATCACTACTGCTCCTAGACATCGCACGACCCGCCTGGATTACCAGCGACAATACAATCTGGTCAAGCGCGCTAGCCGTCGCAAGGTCAGCAAGGAGGAACGTCATCGAGTGGACCAATACAAGAAGGTGTCGCTTTATTATGGATTGACCCAGTGCGTAGCGCTTTCCTTTCGTATGTGCTATGTACTGAACATGCTGTGCGTATACGCAGATCGTATGACTGCGAAATTGCGTGTGTGTGGAAGGCAGCAGACCCCCTGCGCACGCCAGACATGGCTCGCTTCGAGGACGAGCGCTGGACTGAGTGGACCACATTCCGCGACGAAATGGAGGCTCTCTCCCCGGACGACTGGCTGTCGCGATACACTGGAGCTCTGCGCGCTGCGATACAGGACCAGCAAAAGGTCGCCCGGGAGGTCATCAATCACCCGGCCTCAAGCGAGAGTGACGTCCATCGTCAGCGGAGGTACATCGCCGCCTTGCATCAGGAAATCGAACTCATACAGCGCGGGATCAAGACGTATGAAGCTGCCCTTTTCAACGAAGCCTTCATATTCGGAGGTCGGCGGTGAGTCTTCGCCACACACTGCGCCTGACTATTCACTGAGGTCTTTTTCTGCAGAGTCCGCATGGCATATTTCAAGAAGGTGTACGGTTTCTGACTGTACATTGTCGTTACGGACAGCTCGAGGCACTCGCAGTTAGACTGTAGTCACTCGCTGTACATACGCTCGGTATTTGATTATGTCATACTGGCTGTCTCTTTGACTTCGTCCATCACGATGCCGCGGGGCGGGAAGCGCAAGCACCGCACCGCAGTTGTCATTCCATCTGAGGCCCGACAGCCCAAGCAGACTGTTACATCGACACATGTGAACATCGCGGTAGCTGGCAGCAATCGGAGGCGGAAGACCAGCCACAAGACGTCTTATTACACGGACACTGTCGTCACACCCACGGAGCTAGCGGACGCCCTTCCCTCAGAACCCTCTCCTTCTGACGATGTCATGAACACTTTTGACAACCCTTTGCCGGACGGTCAGTCGCTGGGGGTACACGTCGAGGATATAGTCCGTCGTCATCGTCGAAAGCGCTACAAGCGCGTACGTCTCTTCTCCTCTGTTCCTACTCATTACTGACGGCTACCAGTCAAGTGGCAAGCCTATAAAAGACTGGATTCCCTTCCGGGGAATCTATCTAGACGAAATCATGCGGCTAGAAGGCCTCGGCGAGCATGGCGCATTACCTCCATGCAGCGGATGCAAGACTACGCTCGGTGAGCTGCGGTGTACCGATTGCATGACAGGGAGTCGACTCTGCTCCCCTTGCATGGTCTCAGCACACGATGGGCTGCCCTTTCACCGAGTGGAGGTGCGTTGTTAGTATTTTTGGTCAATAACAACCCGCTGACCGCCGAGTAGAAATGGAACGGCACCTTCCACGAGAAATTCACGTTGCGCGAAGCCGGCTTGCGCGTTCAGTTAGGCCACAACGGCCAGCCCTGTCCGCACCCTTACCAAAAGCCTTCCCCCATGACAATCATCGATGTCAGTGGTATCCACGAGGTTCAGATCGACTTTTGCGCTTGCGGCGTCGTCGGTTCTCATCACCACACTGTCCAACTACTCCGCGCACGCCTGTGGCCAGCAACAACGGAGCGCCCGCAAACGGCAGTGACTCTGCGCACGCTCAAGGGCTTCCACGCCATGACGGTGCAGAGTAAGCTCAATGCTTACGACTACTGGTGCAGCCTCGTCCGGCTCACGGACGGCATTGGAACACGCGCTCCTAAGGTATGTTTCTCCCGCTTCAATCTTCTCTTGCTGTATTAACCACAGTGTTCACAGTATCGCTACAGAGAGTTCATTCGCTCTGTCCGGTACTTTCGTCACATCCGCGCTCTCAAGCGCGCAGGTCGCGGACACGATCCCGCGGGAGTCGAGGCCACGCGACATGGGGAATTAGTGGTCCAATGCCCGCTTTGTCCGCAGCCCGGCATTAACATGCCCGACGGGTGGGAGAATGTTCCTGAAGGCGAGAGGTGCGTCTGATGTCCCTTGATCATCTGTGCGCATATCAACTTTACTGCATTCAGATGGAAGCATGCGATGTTTCTCGCCATCGACGCCAACTTCAAGCTCAAACTCAAGAACCGGAAGCTCGTGGACATCGAGCTCGCACCAGGCTGGGGGTATTTTGTCGAGCAAGGCCCGTACAACGAGCACTGCGAGAAGTACAAGTCGGAGCCGGAGGTAAGTCCAATATCACCGGTCATCAGTATCGTCTGATGGTCTGATGTATCTCCGCAGATCAAATATTGCGACTCCAATCACTCGGCTATCGACCATGCCAACCTCCCCGCACAGCGCCGCTTCAGTGTCAACGGCGTCGGCGCGGTCATTTGCTCCCGACATTGCTACTATCTTCCTCACGGCGTAGGGGACTTACTCTTCGGTGAAAGGTGAGTAGGATTACGGCTTTCGATGTTGTCGCTTACTGAGACAGTCGGGCAGATACGCTAGCATGGACTATATGCTCCTTTCGGCTCTTGCGCTATCAGCGCCGAAGATCAAGACGCTGTACATTTCATATGACATCGCGTGTTCATTCTCCAAGAACTTCGACGTCCGGCAGAATAGGTACCCGGAGCATATCCGTATCGACATCATTGAGGCACTGCGCCTCATCTGGGCCGTCCCCAAGTTCCATCTCATTGCGCACGGCCCCAAGTGCCAGACCAAGTACTCGCTCAACAATATATTTGGTGTGGGCCGAACGCATGGTGAGGGAATCGAGGGAGGATGGTCGGACTTGAATGGGGTCGCACTGAGCACGCGGGAGATGACCGGGGCATCGCGTCACGAGAGTATTGACGACAGTCTTGGTGCCATCAACTGGCGCAAGACAATATCAATTCGTACGTCTGGCCCTGCCTATCCGATATTGATCCGGGAATCTAACGGTGTCGCAGCTCGACTGGTGAAGAAGAGCCTCAAGGTAGCGTTCGAAGCTCTGGAAACGCAGCGGCCAGCCTTTGCAGAGGCAAGCGAAAATGTACCCGTCGAGACTCAGCAGGAGTGGGCCGCGATGATGCGGGCGTACGATGCGGATCGAAGCGCACCAAATCCATACGAGGAACCCGTCGTATGTATGTCTTGGCAGTTATTGTATTGACCTGATATGGGCCGCGCTGATGGTGCACGTTCGTCCCTTAGCTACGTCAATGGTCGATGTCCGCTTGGAGCTCGCCGATGAAGAGGCAAGAGAAGCAGCCGAGGGACAACTCGCTCCCCATGAGACGACGGCAAGCATGTTTCTGACGGTCGGGTTTGAGCTCGAAGAACAACAGTGCGTGCTCTCGGCTCCTGAATGTGAGTAGTGCCTAACCAGATCTTCAGGCGGCTCGTGCGAGAGAAGGTTCGAAGTGTCCGCGCAACGGCTCGCATACCGGCAGAAGGCGCAAGCAAATTCAAGACGCCAAAGGACAAACACAACAGCGCCAATAAGGTTGCGCTCAAGGAGAAGCAAACGGTTCTTCGGCATCGCATCACCAACTGGCGCCATATACAACAATTATACATTCCCTGCGCCAGCGCACTGCTGTCTCAAGCTGCTGCCGCCTCCGACCCTTCCGAGGCGACCAATGACGACGCCTCAACCGTCGATCGTCCCGAGAACGAGACCTTGTACCTGCCGTCACAGCTTCCTGCAGAGCTTCGCGCGACCGGCTGCGTGCCCGGTTTGGTTCAGAAGGAGTTAAAGCTGCGATTGGGGCAAGTGGAGGACGCGCTGTATCAGGTGAGTCGAGCACCGCACTGTCTTTTCCCACTGAGGCTGAACTCAATGCTCAGGTCCGTCGCTCCCTACGGATTCGACATACCCACGTACAATTCAAGCGCATTCACATTGCTGGCCCTGGGCAGAAAGCAAACACCCGCGCACGCAACTACATCACCCGGCTGATGGAGAAGGCGACTCGTCATGTCCAGCGCTATCGCGCCGGTTACGCGGCACTGATTCAGCTAGACCCCAACGGCGCCTGGAGGCAGAGGTTCAAGGAGCTCCGCGATATTGATGTCCGTGCACCGCGCCAGGAAGCCAACACTCTCGGCAAGGGACACTTCGAACAGAGCTGGATTTGGCGCGCCTTGCGGGCTGATGCGCGTGACATTGTCGGCATGGATGAAGATGCATCGGAGGCGGAGATCACCGACAGTGAGTGTTGCTCGATTGACTTTCGAACCTACCTCACTTCTTTGCATGTAAAGCTGTCCGTGTTGACTGGGTCAACGCGAAGTCTCGTGTTGACCGCTGGGAGGAAGAGATTGTGCTCCTTCAAGAGGAGATGCGTCGAGCGGTGCGATTCATGGACGCCCGCGCACAGCAATGGAGGGCGCACATCACCAGTCGTCCTGAGGCCCGGCCTGACATCGCGTCAGGACTCATAGCGTACGCTCATCGTCAGGCAGCTCACTTCGATGAGCTCAGCCGCTCATTTGTGTCCATCTGGAAGCCGGTCCTTGCGCGGTACTCTCTCCCCGATCCCTGGCCTCTTGAATCCCCGCCACCTTCTACGGACACCAATCACGTCGGCGCGGGCAACGCCAGTCGCGATGACGCACACTCCGCTGTCCCGATGCACGCTGCAGACAACAGCTTCTTCGTCAGCAATGACACGGACGAAGAGGTCTCTGATGACGATGTGTCAGACACATCCGGCGAGTCTTCCCAAGGCGACACTTTGCATACTCGGGAGATGGATGGTGCTGATCTTGCGACAGCTGGCGGCGACGTGCATGATGTGATGGATGACATGTGGTAGCTAGTGCTCGGGTCGGATTTGAATAAAGACGTAGCTCAATGACATGTACATGGAGCTCGAGTAGGTTCGCAACAGCGCGTGGCGTCGTCTATGAACGGAAGACGGTATGTTTTGGCTACAAAGTCATCGTTGCAGCTTTGAGGCAAGCAAGTAAATACTACGTCCCGGCCCGTGGCCTGATGTACAGCTAAGTCAAAACTCTCGACGCCGCAGGTAAGTAATTACTACATCGCGGCCCGTGGCCTGATGTACAGCTAAGTCAAAACTCCCGAGGCTGCAGGTAAGTAATTACTACGTCGTGGCCCGTGGCCTGATGTACCGCTAAGTCCAAACTCCCGAGGCTGCAGGTAAGTAATTACTATGTCGCAACCCGGTCGCCACAATATTCACACTGGCTCAGCACACAAGTAATTACTATGTCGTAGGTACCCACATTCACAGCTAAGTGCTGAGCTTCACACGTGAGCACGTAATTACTACGCTAGTAGAACACGACGTGAATATTATGCACTGCGACTGTAGGTACAAAGTAATAACCACATCCTAGTATGATAAATTACCGTACAGTAGACCCTAGTGAACGTCGAAGTAAATACTACGCGCGGCGGAACAATCCTACAGGTGTAAAGTAAATAGCCTAGTAGAACGTGACGTGAATATTACGCGCTGCGACTGTAGGTACAAAGTAAATACCGTACAGTAGACCCTAGTGGACGTCGGAGTAGATACTACGCGCTGCGGAATAACCCTACAGGTACAGAGTAAATAGCCTAGTAGAATGCGCGCGACGTGAATATTACGCGCTGCGACTGTAGGTACAAAGTAAAAACCACATCCTATGATAAATTACAGTAGAGCATAGTGGACGTCGGAGTAAATACTATGCGCTGCGGAACAACCCTACAGGTACAAAGTAAATAGCCTAGTAGAATGCGCGCGACGTGAATAGTACGCGCTGCGACTGTAGGTACAAAGTAAAAACCACATCCTATGATAAATTACAGTAGAGCATAGTGGACGTCGGAGTAAATACTATGCGCTGCGGAACAACCCTACAGGTACAAAGTAAATAGCCTAGTAGAATGCGCGCGACGTGAATAGTACGCGCTGCGACTGTAGGTACAAAGTAAAAACCACATCCTATGATAAATTACAGTAGAGCATAGTGGACGTCGGAGTAAATACTACGCGCTGCGGAATAACCCTACAGGTACAAAGTAAATAGCCTAGTAGAAAGCGCACGACATGAATACTACGCGCTGCGACTGTAGGTACAAAGTAAAAACCACATCCCATGAAAATTACCGTACAGTAGACCATCGTGGACGTCGGAGTAAATACTACGTGCTGCGGAACAACCCTATAGGTACAAAGTAAATACATTGTATGAGAACTACTGCCTAGTGGACTCTAGTAGATCCCGCAGTGAATACTATGCACTGATATATTGCCTACTATGATATGTACTTGTATCAGCTACTAATGGCACTTCGTATATACTACTATTATAGGTACTAGTACTACTATACCTACCTACACAGTTGCGAGCAATACTTCAAAGGCATTGTCTCCATCTCCAGGTGTGTCCGTAGTGAAATCGTCCCCGTCAACGGCCGCTCATGCCACCTTAGGCATGAGTCCCTCTTTACCGCACGACATCCACGTCGAAATCATCGAGTGGGTGTATCGCGACTCGCAGCACACCACAATCGATCACCACGCGCTATCCTCCTGCACCATCGTATGCCAGGCATGGACGTTCCCTGCCCAGCGGCTCCTCTTCCGCCGCATCTCGACCAACCGTGCTGATTCACCCTACGCCAATCTCGGCAAGCTCCTACCCATTCTGCAATCAAACGCGCAGCTCGCCATGTACGTGCGCAGCTTCGGCATCGTAGACCTCGTTTCCAATTACGCCTACAAAAATGACCCCTCTAATGACGCCTTCTTCGCCCTGCTCGCGCTCTGCCCGAGCCGCGGCAAATGCCGGACCGCCTTCTTCACTACCCCCTCACCATCGACGTATCTCATCTCCGCACGTCTTCAGAACACCGTATGGCCTACGAGAGAGGCGTGTTCTCCCCAGAAACGTATCTCGACCCACATATTGCTGAACAACTTGAAGAACACGTCGTTCCAGCCGTCGACTGCTCCCATAGCAACGCCTGGCGCGCGCTCGAGTGCAGAGTCGATTGGTATTATTCGCTTAGCTCGGGTAGTACTATCTGTGTCGTAACGGCCCCGATAATCAAAGATGTGACGTGATTGACGCCACTGCAGAGCCAAACAAGCAAATATACTCACAAACCCTAGGAAATACAAGGAAATAATTAGTTCCCTCGCAGTTCCTGGTCACGACGCGTCACATCCCGACCCTCCCGCCCATTCGAACGTATTTGGCGGCCGCCGACGCTACTGGGCAGCTTCAAACACCGCCTGTCCCTGTATATGTCGACCTTGGGCATAGTCTAAGGGGCAGGACTGCGCGCGGAGTCGGTGAGTTCTTTTTTTTCGGCCGAGTCGACGCGATACGCTCGCTAATTCTCTTTTCTGTTTTCTACAGCCAAGTCGTGTCCTTTCGACGCGACTTAACGCTAATTGACGCGTCCCGCGTAGGCCGACGGTCGCAGGCCGGCGACACGTTGGCGACGCGACGCGTATGCGCCGTGCTAATTGGTGCGTGCCAACTCGTACGACGCGACGACTAATTAACGCGCCCTGTTCAGGCCGCAAGTCGCAGGCTAGTGAACGACTTGGCGACGCGACGAGAGTGTCTGCTCGCCTTTGGCGTCCGCAATTTAGTCAGGTCCCTGGTGTATATAAGGTGCGTCTTTCGGAGCAGCACAACCTACCCACCTTTGCTCAATAACAGTTCACTCACTTGCTTCCAATGGACCGCGACGAATTCCCCCCATCTTCGGCCCTCCTCGACGCTCGTCCACCCCGGATTCGTTCGGCTTCCTTCCACAACGACGCCGTATCTCCATTGAGCAGAAGAAAGGCATCATCCTTGAGTACAGTCGTCCTCTGGGACGGCTGGTTGTATGGGCCTGGTAAGTTGCTCCTTGCCTCTGTCTATCTGATACTTACACGCACATCGACGCAGGCCTGTCGACGAGTTTGGACAGCGCGTCTCGCCCGAGCGCTTTGCGGTCTACAGGGACACCCATGAATTCGCGGCCCCAGGCTGCCTCTGCGCCTCTGCGGATCCAGATCCGAACGCCTTCACCGAGTCCATCGTCTTCCGCGTTGCCTCTGGTCGACTGAAGGGCTTCTGGGTCGCCGCCTGCGCACAGGAAGTGTGCAAGTATTTCTGTAAGCGATCATCCCTCAGTTCGTTCACTAGCTAACTTAGTCTACAGATATCATCGAGCGCATCTACCCCAGGTTCGGCATCCTCGTCAAGCGCTATCCTCTCCGAGGTGAGTATCTAACTGGCCTTCCGTGCATGCATGCTCACCATGCACATACAGCACCAGGAGAACTGCCGCCGCCTCCTGTCCAACGGACCGTCGATGGGCCCTTGCTCTATGTGCCCGCTTCGGCCGTGTCTACCCCCGAGGCCACCCCCGAGCCCACGCCGCCTCCTCCCGGTGAGTCACCATCCCATTTCACGCATAGCTTCACTCGATCTTATGCCTATATGAACAGGTGGCAGCCGTGCCCTGAAGCGGTCGGGTGCCCATATATTCGACGACGACGACAGAGCGTCGACTCCCGGACGCCGCTCCTTCGCCCGTACGTCTTCGGGCGACAGCATCTTTTCTACGTCGTCGGCTGCGTCTTCCACCCCAGGCAGGGCTTCCCAGAGGCGTCGCCTTGGTAAGTCTTGTGTTCATTTTGCACCGCTGCAGTCTTCTAATGCCGAGTATCAGATATTGCTGGCAGCTACACTGCGGCGAGGGTCGCGGCGAGGTCTGCGAGCTATGCAAGCAGCTCGTCTTCGACGGGCACCGTTGCTTCGACACCTAGCGGCCGCCTTCATCTCACCCATCGCATCCGCTGGACCCCCAGCCCCGTCCTTCAGCTGCTCAAGCTCAATGACTTCGTCGATGGCGGACTCAGCGACGCCGACTTCCGCTCTCTTTTCATCCAGTGCCGATTCTGCAACAGATGGATCACGCAGCGGGTTCACGAGGAGGCCCACTCGCCCTACTGCATCATCGACCTCACCGACGATGCCGAAGAACGAGAGGTCATTGATCTGACCAACCTTGACTAACAATTGACTCTTCCTATCTTTACCAAGTACTCTTTCTTTCTATCTTTTGTCTATTCGTCCCTCAAAAGCATCATGGGTGCATACACGCTTCTAGCCCTATCGACTCGCTATACCCATCTTGTTACTTACTTACATGTTCATCTTACCATAACATCTTGCCTTTAATGCAATGTGACTGTTATCCTATTCAACATGTCGTGCACTGTCTGAAGCAAGAAGCACAAGAATTGACTCTGAATATTTGCAAGCAAGCACATGGATTAAGTCTACCCAATCACACTGTATCAAGAGTAAAGACTGATGCTACGTCGAGGCTGAAAGACCGAACGCCTTGCAAATGTCCTGTGCCAGCTCATTGTACTTAGAAAACAGATTGAGGGCTGCCTGCCAACGTCCACCACGCTCCGCGTCGAATCGAGCCTTGGCTGATGGGTCGTCCGCTGCAAGCGCCTTCTCGGTACGAAAGCCGTACGCCACGTAGCGGAAGAGCGCCCCAGCGGTGTACCAGGTCACGGACATACGTGTCTCATTCTCTTGCACCTGGATGTTGCCATGCTCGACGCTACCAGACGGCAGGTGAATGATTGAGTTGGGAGGGAATTGTATGATCAGCTTGTATGAGTAGAGGATGAGCTGTCCGCCTTTGGTGTAGTCGTAGTCGCCCAGGGATAGGATGGAGCACCACCCGTTGGGAAGGTTTGAGCTGTCGAGGTGCCTCCACGTGGCCGTGCGTGGCCCGAAGTTGAATGTCACACCGGCGTGGACGTTGTTGTCGAAAGGCATGACGAGGGTCGGGTCGTGTTCGAGAATTTGCTCCATGTTGTGTTCGCATTCCTTGTATAGCTTGGGACTGGAAGTTGCAAACGAGCCTAAAAGGGACTTGTTTCAAACAGAGAACAGCCATGCTAAGTTCAGCAGGCGTACCGTTCACCCGCCCAGATGCATGCTTCATCCCCGGCACCTGTGCTAGCTCGTTGAGCACCTCGTCGTTTCCATGAAGGTCCATATTCATGGGTCGCTATGTATCCGAAAGGCACGCGGAGTCAATGACTTTGTGTGCATGGGGTGAGATATGCGACGCACCGTTTGGCCGCCTCCGTACGAGATACCCATGCGTGCCACAGCGTAGTTGCCCCGTCGATGCAGAAGGTTGCCCGCGCGAAGCTTCAACTTGCCGGCGATGTTTCTCATTGTGCTATATATCTGCTTGCAAGATTGGGGCCACGTAGCGTCGTCTGCTGGTCGACCGGCCAATTTCGCGAGGATCGCGCTACTGGGGTCGACCACCGCAACGTCTTTGCTACAGATCTCGTGAGGAACTCATATCAGGACACATGGACGAAGGGCTTACCAGCCATCCCATTTGTACAGGCGGAAGCCACGGATGCTCGGGTCATCGAGGCTGACGGGTGCGCCATCTACCTTCGGAATCACCTTGCCTATCCAGCCACCGGCCGCGTGGGGAAGTTTCTTCACAGATACTCTTGAAGGGATCTTGGCAGGTTTGCTGTAGCGCGCTACAGTAGCGCCGCGCATTTTGAGGTTGACGAGCCGGCCCCTGTGCTCCATGGCAACTTGAGCACGCTTGCGGCGACGCTTGCCTGTTTGATGTTTATGCACTCGATCTTGCTGTGTGGACTGCGCTTCGGTCGCACCGAGGGAAGGCTACAAAGGCGGTAAGCTGGGAAGGTCGGACACAGACAACGAGGGGCGAGCAAGCTCACTGGGTTGTCGAGCGTCGCCCCAGCTTGCTTAGGAACCTCGGAGGGCATGTGTTCAGGTTGTACGGCTGTGATTTTATTTTTTTGCGGCGCCGGAGTACGTCGTTGGCTGGGAGCGAGAAGTTCGTCGCCATTGTCCCGGGCAGCCTCGACCTCGTCCGCGCGTTGAAAGGCGTTGTTCATGAGTTGAACAAAATCCGTGTTGTCGAGCACAAGGGCTTCAGGCGCCTCGAACGCGTAGTCGAGCACGTAAGGTGAGAAAATGCGGGCTGAACGCGTCTTCTCAACTAGGTGGGCACGGACTCGGACGCTGGAAAAAAATCAAGAAGCTCACGGTGCGGGCCATTGCGGGCGGTTTTTGTTGGGACGGAATGATAGCATGCAGAAGAGGAAAATTGAATAAACCACAGAGCGACGGGAAATGGCAAAAGAGGGTCGGGAGGCTAGCACGATGCGCAGGAGAGGCGCCGGGTTCGACACCTGCAGCTTTGCAAGACGCTGCCGCAAATTTTTTAAAAAAAGACCGGACGACAGTGAACGACAGTGAGGGGGTGGTGGTGGTTGCCAGAGAAAAGGAGTGGGAGTACCGTGAGCTGGGTGGCAGTATTTGGTTGATCAGAACGCCGTGGCGCGTCTGTGGCGCGAGCACAAGCGCGTCTAATTGATGGTCTGAGCGCGTCCGGGACGCGTCTTGCCCCAAGCCACCTACCCCGGACGCCTCTCGTCTCTCCGTCTTGTCGACAACCTCTTTCCCCTCGACGCGCGCCGCCTCCTCCTCATTTGCATTTATCCCTTACCCCACCCCTCAGTCCACATACGTCAGCGCCACGTCGAGCGCAACGCGCACTGGTCCGCCTGGTCCGTCGCATACGGTGCGTATCGCGCTCTTCCCCTCCCTCTCTCGCTCACAGTCAACGCAGACGCTATCCGTCGAGACGAGGAAGGCCGTCGACCGCCTGCGAGAAACCCGAACGCAAGACCAAAAGCGTTCCCGAGGCGAGTGGGCGCGGTCCTGCGTGCCAGGCATGCGGATAGCGAGTGGGCATGGCCAGCGGCCAGTGAGAGTCGTCCAGGTGCGTGTGCTGTGCCGTGTCGACTCGGACTACCTGCGGCGTGCTGACGCTGCCGACGCTTTGCCCGCCGCTTTCAAACATATCCAGCAAGCATCCACCGCCCTCAAGGCTCGCCCCTTCGCCACGCCGGATGTTATGGGTGCGCGCCCGACTGCGTATCGACGCCAACATCCGTCTCTCAATTGCCTCTATGCGAACAAGAACATGTTGGTGAGTTTTTCTAGCTACTATGGCATTCCTCTCGTCTTCTCAACCCCTGTTTGCCCCTCGACGCCCGCCCGCCGCCTCGTCTACCTCTATCGCCTTACCCCGACAACCCCCCCATAGCGCAGACGCACGCAGTCCGCCCAGCAGGTCTACACCACGCACGGCGGCGACGCACACCGCGGCAACTGGGGCCTCAAGCGCCCGCTCGCCGTGCGCAACAACCCGCCGCCGCCGCCGCCGTTCGTCGGGAGCAACGCGCGCGGGTCCGAGAGCCAGCACATCGCGCAGCACCAGGCCGGCTCGCCCGCGGAGTACAAGGACCGCAGGCGGCGCGGCGTGAAGGAGAAGGAGGTCGAGGTGCCCGCGCCCGCGCCGCCGGAGCCGCCGCCGAAGAAGGAGCGCAAGAAGCGCAAGGCGGCGACGCAGCAGCAGCGGCAGCAGCGCAGGCTCGAGGAGGGCGGGCGCGACGACACGCCGAAGCCGTACTCGGACGCGCGCGGGCAGCCGCTCAACCAGCCACCGCCGTTCAAGGTCGCGGAGGGGTACTCCGCCAAAAGGAACGATTCGCCCGAGCCAGGGAGCTCGAACGGCTCCGCGTCGGTCACGCGCTCCGTGCAGCCGTCGCCGACCAGCGCCGCGCCCATGCCGCCCGTCAGCGCGCTCGACGAGGAGTACGACCCGTCCCCGCGCTCGACGAGGAGTACGACGAGGGCGTCGCGGAGACGCTGATGGGCCTCGCGGCCGGCGGCTTCCACGGCAGCATGAGCGGGCCCGCGCACCCTCCCGCGCCGCGCCCGATCTCGCGCTCGCCGTCCGTGCGCTCGCACCACGGGTCCGTCTCGTCGACGCGCTCCCACCACACGCCGCCCGGCACGCTCGCGGGGGGCAGCGGGCCGCTGAAGCGGCCGCTCAGCCCTGCGGACGACGGCGAGGCGAGCAAGCGCACGAAGATGGAGGCGCCGCCCGCGGGGCGTCGCGGGTCGTCGCCAATGCCCTCGCGCCCGTCGCCGATGCCGTTCCACAAGCAGACGACGTCGACGTCGCGCTCGCCGCCGCAGGAGAGAACGAAGCACGCGAGCTACCCGTCGAGCCCGCAGCTCCCCGCCGTGCTCCCGCCGCACGACGCTGAATATGCTCGGCGCGACCGTGCAAGGTGTCGCACCGTGACGTCTCGTTCGTCGCGTCCTGGTAGACCGCGACGCCGAGCGGGCAGAGCGCGAGCGGGTCGACGCTGGCCTGCGGCGTGAACGCGTTGCCGACGTTGTTCACGCCCAGCGCGACCGCGAACCATCGTGCGTCCTTCATCGCTTGCATTCAAACCACGCTCAACCGGTTGCACGCAGCGCATTGTATGTAAATTGTGTGTAAAATACTATGTAAAATACTATGAATGCAGTCCATCATATCTAATTACCCCCACGGCGTCGCGAATGTTCACCCCGGGGAAGGAGCAGAGGGACCTTCCCCGTTCCCTTCCCGATGCGCCCCAGGCTGGCTTCTGCTGCCTTGTCGAGCTCCTTTCGCGCTCTATCAGCTGCTTTAACGGCGCGATCGGCCGCGTCTATACGACGCTTCTTCTGCGGATGGTCAACGTCGTCTGGCTGGTCAGCCTCCAGGAGTGCAGCCGATGTGCGCCGGACATGTTGATCAGCTTGAGAAAACCGTGTATTAGCATCCATGAGTCTCGTATTTGCCGTCTCAATTCCACGATCCTCTGCCAAGAGCGCTTTGAACCGGGCCGTTTCTGAGAAAGAGCAGGTAAATTGAGTGAACGCAGTAAATCGGGATGCACCACGTACGCTGTCGTCGGAGATTTCGAAGACTAAGCTCAGATGGTGCACCTGTATGAAAGGTGCCACGAACTCCTGTGATCTCGTGGGCCTACGTACATTTTATGAGCAGTAAACAGTGAGGATGTCGGAAAAATTGGCTCACCTGCAGGGTCTTGAGCTTGAAGCTATCGAAGCGCTGTGCATGGCTGACTCCGCTGACGAGAGTACAGCCTGTACCCTCGCGATTGACGTCGGCATGTGCGGCCTCGATTAAGTTGCTGTTACGATCACCTGCTTGCCAGATGTCGAGGGGTATATGGCTCTTGCTCCAACACATGCCCGGGAAAGCGAAATGGCTGCGCACTTTGTCTTGTACCCATGCTGGATGGATGCTGGATCAGCGAAGATCGAGCGCAGTGCGGTGTACTCACCACTTCCCGGTCGACCGCCGTCGCGTTCAATGGCATGTACTGTGTCATCCCAGCTGTCATGATTTATACACACCAGACTGCGCATGAGATGTTTGACTACGTCGGGGACCGCACACGTCTTGATATTACGATAGATGTGGACGGAGCAGAGCCGGAAGATACGTTGAAGGTGTTCGTAAGGTGTCAGGTCTGAGAGTAGCTTCTCTGGCTCATGAAAATCACGACGGTTCTGGACCGTTCGTGACACTGCACAAAGATGAAGGCCCAAGCCTCGACGAAGGTCAGCGTTTGTGCCGCTGGATGGTGCGCGACGTTGAGACATACCTTTAGCCTGCCCACCGTGCTGATCGGCTGCCCAGTGAAGTATACCGGACCGGTGGTGAAGTGTCGCGCTGTGGATGTGCCGCCATCGAAGGCTCCTTCCGGTGTCTCGTTGGACGACTTCCTCGAGCTTCTGAAAGGCAAGAAAATGTGCCGCGGCGCTTTGCGAAGTCATGAAGATGCGGCAGAACACCAGCGCTGCGACGGCGTCAGCTTGAGTTGTCGAAGTTATCAGGCTAGAGAAAGAGTACAATACCGGTCTTGTTCATGCGGTCCCAACCTCCTAGCTCGAACTCGTAGAAGTCAGGCACACGGCGAAATGCAATATCGCTTTGCAGATATTGCGCGTCATGCAGGCGCATGCTCTGCTCGCGTTCCATACACACGACGATACGGAGCGTGTCGCGTGATTTGCCGTCTGACGACTGTGATGGATCCCAGTGAGCTAGCGAGTCTAATGGGACCTCGTCCATGTAGCGGATATATTGCGCTACCGCCCGGTGAGCCATGTCTTCCTGCTTTTTGAGATGCTCGAGCCCTAACAAGAAACGAGCGCTCAGTCGGTGGATAGATATCGTACGGAGCCATGATGTCTACCTTTCCACCCCGTTCCGAGAGGGAAGGCGCCAGCCTTGGCTTGCCGTATGTACGACTTGATGTGATCGCGGTTGGCGAGTGAGACATGGATGTCGCTGAGCGTCTGTGTCTCGATGTCGTGCAGTCGTTGCCTAAGGTAGGCTTGAACTGTCGTGTGCCGCAGAAGCTTGCGGGGCGTCATTTCGGCGAGATCATTTCCGAGGGAGTAGAGAAGCGTCAGAAGTTCGCGGCGGATAGAGGGCGGTGTCTTGGTAGGAAGTGGAATTGGATGTGTATGTGCTCGAGAGCACACAACGAGGACAAACGGGCAGGCTGATCGATACTCAGGCAGCGGCTCGTACATCTGGAAGCGGCTGGAGCACCCCAGCCTGACCATCTCGACTGCGACAACATTTCCGCTGCCCTCCTGGCGGTGGTCACGAGCTGTGGGAGATCGATATTAGCAACTGCGAACGTATGCAGAGGAGCACGCACGACAATGGACCCTCTGTGACGAATTATTGGCCACCGTTCGACAGCCTCCAACGTCTGTCGAGAGATCGGTCGCTTCTGAATCCGCTTCAATTGACTCGATAACGTCGAAGTCGTTGTTGAAAAGCGCCTCGAGGTAGTCCGCATCGTGAGAGCCTCGAGACACGGCGTAGTCGACCAAGTGGTGGCGGTTTGCTCTTGAGTGGTAGTGCTCACATCTGCGCCATTAAGACCATAAATCAGTACTCTGTGTGTATGAGTATGCTGTATGCTTACCGGACACGAGGGACCTCTTGCTCGTCATGCTCGAACAACAACCTGCCTTGACATCGACCCATTGGCTCCTCCAACCCACGACGACGCTCTGCACGTGCATTTTCGAGCTCCAGGTTATCGAGGTAAGCTTGACTGTCCGGGTCGTAGGATGTATCTTCGAAGCGCGGAGCTGGACACCCGAGCTTGAGGTAGGCTGAGTACAGCGCGAGCGTCCTCTCGCGGACTTGTCGAACCGGCGTCGCAGTCTCCCTGCGCAGCAAGTCTGTGTCCTGTTCGAGACGCGCATACAGGTCTGCTCTCGATGCTTGTGTGTGGCAACTGTTGCGGATATCTTCCATGGCATACGGGCAAATCTTGCATCCTTGGCCTTACATTGTGCTCAGTTATTCATGTCTCGACGCTCATTCGCAGTGAGCAGACAGTAAACTACGTACATGTGCTATACGACATCCTGCAGGGAACCATGCGCTCATCTTCGTCTTGTAGCACCGGGACGGACACCGTCTTCGTTGCAGAACTCATACCCCTCGGCTCTCCTTGGGCATAGACGAAGTCTAAGAAGGGGGGCGACCACGCAGCAGGGTCGAGGCGGAACAGGTGCCCAATGAAGCCCGTCGAGCTGGTCTCCGGGTACTCGATAGCACCGACAGCGTCGTAGCGCAGCAGCTTCTCCAGTGTGATTTTTCGGGTCAAGCGCACGTCGCGCGAGACGGAGACTGCGTGCGACGGCAGCGGCGAGGCGTTGGTAGGAGGGGTGTCCGGGGCGAGCCTTGCATCCGGACGCGCAGATGCCTCGGGGCTGCTAGGGACTGGGTTCAGCAAGCTGGACAACGGAAGCATCGGCGGGCGACGCAGCTCGTAAGGAAGTGGCGAAGAGTGCAGCGCTGCACTCTGCTCTCCCCGTCGAGACCCCCTCGCGGCGTCTTAGTCGCTCGATGCGGAAGCGTACCTCTTGTCCCTCTTGTCCCTCATCGCTCTCTCACCGGCGCCGAGGACCATGCTAACCGTCATGCTAACCGCCCGGGGCCATCGCAGCCGCCGCCTTGTGGACTCACCCATTGGCTGCGAGAGGAGTGCGAATGCATCGGCCGACGTCGGGACATACTAGTGAAAATGGAGGAAATATGCCGATATATATTGAGGGACGTCGCTAGCCGACTCAGAGATCGCGGACAAGATGCGTCGGGGGCAGCGTGACAAGGGAGAGGTGCTAGGGTTCGGGTTTTGTGAACATAGACTAGGGTTTATGGTGAGGTACAAGGGAACGGGCAAACACCATAGATAACGACACATATCAAGCTGTGTAATCAAGCTTACCGCCGGGATCTGTCAAATTTCGCGTATCGAACAATACCAATCAAGTCCTTACTCGCGCGCGCTCCGCTTTCCAACCTACTACATATAGGTGAGCGAGAAGCGCTTTCGTGGCCGCGGCATCTCTAACACGTTGCCTATCAGGTCTGCAAAGCCGTCCGCGTGCCGGAGATCGTCGGAGCGCCTGCCATCCGTGCTGATCGTATCGCAGCTTGCTCGCCAGGCGCCGTTGCGAGCCTTCCGCTCGCTCAACAATCGAGAGCACGAAGAGGACTACTACTATGAACATCTCGGAGCCAAACCCGTACGGCTCCTCCTGGAAAATCGCTCGATGTCGTCTGCATGCTGCTAACCCGCTTATGCGCAGCGTATATGCATATGCAGCATTCGGTGTCGAGTGCGCGCCGCCGCGTGTGCCAACACTACGTCGTCAAGTCTGCGGGAGCTTGTCAGCGCCGTGCGGTACGACGGGAATCTGCTGCGAGCCGCTGGCGCCGGACGTGTGGTGGACAGCATATGGCGAGCGTATACTTATATGCTGTCTCTGATGAATCGCATGCTGATATGCGACAAGACAGACGGACATTGGGCTCCTAGGACGTGTCTCGGAAATAGAATCAATCTCGCGCGGACGCTTACGACGCTGGTGGAAAACTGGCAGAACGACTTGCGGCTCTGAGAAGGTCATGGAAATGCTGCGCCTGACCTCTCGACCCACATCAACCCTATCGCAGCTGCGGGCAGCCGAAAATACACGGATGATCTTACTGTACGCCGCGCGTTCGCCCTCTCCATCATCACCGGTCCGTTTCTGAAGAGCAGTGTTTTGCAGGCCCCAGGCGACATAGGTACGAGAGCCTTCTAATGTCATCTTGAGGTTGCTTTCTGACTTTCTGCGCGGAATTTCGTGTTGCAGAGCATAGATTCTGTAGCACACGCACGCGATCCGTCTCAAACACTCGTCACCATCGACAGGCGCGGGTCAATCAGCGTCCCTACGTCGCCTACGAACCGCATCGCTGCAGGAGCGTCGCGATACTTGTTGGACGATCCTGCCAGTGTGACATTGACGGCAGCGAGACGTAGGGTTACCTCGATTCCTGGTTCGCTTCATGTTGACAGGCATGCATGTCCGCAGGATGGCTGTATTTCGTTCCATGGGGCGTCGCGTCGGGCAATCTCAGCCACGCCGAAAGCCGATGGCGACCGTTGGGTCCGATTGTGCCGCACCCTCGAGCTGGCGGTGCCGGTACAGCCGGGAATTGGGCTCGATAAGGTCGCTCGAGGTGGACATGCGGCGGGCAGAAGATGGTGCGTGCCTGAACAATATTATCTCCGGCTTGTGCGGCCTAGAAGGCCCGCACGAATCGTCCCGGGCCAGGGTAAACAGCCCCTCAGACGTCGACGCTACTCGCTGGTTCTAGTCAACGCGGTCCGCAGCTGCCGTGATCCGAGCAAACGCGGAAGCGGACAGGTACTTACTCTCGGCGGTCAGAAGACAGTTTCGTTTCCGTGCGTGCCATCCTCGTTGTGTTTTGTTGTCTGGGATGCCAGTAACGCGACTGCTTATTTGCAGCCAGCGCGGTTTATCACGATGGCGTCCGTCTGCGGTCGGCCCAGTGACGCGGAGAGGGCTATCGCTACCCGCGTGCCTCGTCGGCATCGCGAATCTCCTGCTTGATGGTCGCGCAGCGCACGACTGGCCTGCTCCTTGGTCGCCCGTGTGGCGCATCTGCGACTGCTTCGAGATTGGGAGGAAGGTTCTAGATTCGATTCCATGGCGGGGATGTTGTATGTATGTATGGATGGACGGATGTGCGTATGCGCCGCAACTGCAACATTGTGACGGTCTGTCCCCGTGCTGTGCCAGGAGAGATCTGTCTGTGGTATGCGTGTTGTTTGAGGCCAGCAGCTGTACATGCAGTCCCTTGGCGGGCATCGAGAGATCTGCTGCCATTGGCTGCTCTAAGTACGGCGTCACGTGAGTGCGACGCGGCCGCGCGCTATTTGGCCCCGCTCGTCGAGCCAAACACGGTGGCACCCTATTACGATTCCTACGAATCGTTGCTTATGTCATCCATATACAGCGTTTTTTCGACCCCATGCAACGATCATCTGTGTCGCCTTTTTTGGAAATTTGCTCCCACGCTATGTCAACTCACGACTTTACCCCTCCTCATTTGCTCCACACAATATACACAAATGATTGCCTAAATACACGGATTACTAGGCCATGCAACATATACAGAAGTTGCAGAACAGTGATGTTGCGACAACTGAGATGCACCAGACAACACAGGCAGAAATACGATGATGTCACTCCGGGGTTTTAAATTACAATTAGAGCCCGAAATGATGTCATCACTCTTGATTTCACAACAACCACCTCAGGTGCAGCTGCACACCCAACTTATGTAAATTTTAATGCCCTCCAGTGAACAGTATTGCCCACCATGACTTAAATTTGGTATCAGGGCCACTCCCAGTCGCGTTTTGGTGTCTAGTACATAGTGTCTCAAGACTATTATTTATGTATATATTTGATTATGTAACCAGAAACCCCCTCAGAGCGGAATCGTACTGCCGCGCTACGCGTCGGCCCACTCCCAGCAAGTATAAAGCGCTGCGAGCACCTCTCCCGCCAAACGATATCTCTCTCTCCCACCATGTCCCCGTCCCCGTCCCCGTCCTCTCGCGCCCGCGCGCTCCTCATCATGGCCCTTTCCCCTCTGCCCCACACAATCCAGAACGCAATGGTATGACAGGCTCTGCTCTGCTCTGCTGCGCGGCCGCGTCGCTAACCCTGTGCATTCCCGGATCCAACAGCCGCACGCATCACGAGTAGTCTATTCGGGGGTATCGCAGGCCACTACACCGAGCACCGGCAACGCACGCGCCTCATCTGCGTCTATACATATCTTCATGTCGCGCTTGTGCGTGCGTACATCTCTTCCTCCCGCTCTTCTTCTCATGCACCGGTGCTCAACGGCATGGTCTGTACACGCATCTGCAGGGAGGGATTCCCATCATGCCTGTCTAGAAGTACACTGCCGTATTCTCGCATCGATCAGCATCAGCCTTCCCTTTCTTCGTGTCCATGTATTTATTCACCCGAGCCGTGCGCCCAATGACTGCAATATATGTATCCAGGCCGCATTTTTGCTATTCACTTAGTGACAGCTGGGTGTATGCGCAGCGGCTAGATGCTGTGCGACCCCCCCTCCGAGAGTCGACGTCCTGGCTCGCTCGAGCGCCCCCGCGTGCTCGCCTGGAGTACTTCCTGCTCGCGTCTGCGCGCCCGCAAGCGTGCTGTACTCGAGCACATACGAAGCCCGCCGCGGTGCCGGGGCACAAGTGCCGAGCGTAAAACGCCGCGTGAGCGCTGGTCGACGCCAGCTGAGTGCATATACGACGCGCCTGTGAGTCGCAGTACTGTGCGCTGGGCATCCGAGCAGCGGCGCGAGAAGGGATTGCTCGACGCGGGTGTCTGCGCATATATTTCAGGCAGCTCTATGCGTTCAGGAAAGCGACGCTTTCACTCTCCGCATCCAGGAAAGCCACGCTTCCTAGACCTCGTACGCTTCACTAAGTATGCGATACTCAAACCCTCCCCGCGGATTAGTCGCACAGAAGGAAGAAAGGCCGGCGTGCGTCGACCACGCGCGGCAGAGTCCTCCCGCAGGCCGTGTCCCCGCCATCTCAGGCGCCACGTTCCTGCTGCGACTTGCTCTTGCTTACCAGCGGCGACTCGCTGTGCGCATTGCGAGCGGCGGAATCGCTGCGTTGGCGTCGACGGTGGGCTGTCGACCGGAACCGGCGGCGGATATATGCGCGTCGATAGACGGGCGGGGATGTCGCGGCCGTTGGAGGGGTAGACGCGCAGGGATTGAGCGGGCGGGAACGCGCGCGCGGCTTTGGGGGACGATGAAGCGCAGGGGGACCGTGTGCAGAGCGGGAAGCGGGCCTGTAGTATTAGTGCGGACGATATGGATATGTGAGAGATAAGCGGCGGCAGAGCGCGCATATAAGCCACGTACCTCGCTCTAGCCGCCACATCCCGTACTCCTGAGGTCCCGACGCGCATGGCATCCCGCTCACATGGGACCGTTATTCCGTTGCATGCGCCCCGGCGGCAGAGCGCGCATATAAGCCACGTACCTCGCTCTAGCCGCCACATCCCGTACTCCTGAGGTCCCGACGCGCATGGCATCCCGCTCACATGGGACCGTTATTCCGTTGCATGCGCCCCGTCTGGCTGCGCGCAGCCCGTGCCGGCGCACCCGATCCAAACATCCATCCCGCTGGGCCATTGCTCCGCACACGGGTGCGCGGAGCGACAGGGTCGGTCTACAGCGGTCCCGAGATACGTGCCGGTGAGGCGCCTTGTCCGTTGCTCGAGGTAGATGTGGATGTTGGTGGGAGGACTCCGAGGAGCGCGCCGGCCTTCAAGCCAGACGTTGCGCGCCCTCCGACGCAGAAGACAGGACCGGGGAATCTATGACATACGTGTGCGTTTTCTGCAGGTCTTATGTACCGTGAACCCGTGGGAGCGACGCGGAAACGATGAGCTTATGGATGGGATGGCGCACCAATCTAGACGCATCGTTGAGCGTCGGGGAGTCCGGTTGACCCAGATGTGCAGTGGTAGGGAAAGAGCGGCAATGACGAGCGTAGGATGCATGCATCCGCAGCGCAGTAATATTGGGGAGGAAGAACTAGTAGAGCGTTGGGTCGGTGACGTGGAAAGGCGAGCGTATGTGTCGGCGTACCTGCCCGTCCGTCCCAACGACGCCTACATACTGGCAGGTCTTCCTTTGTCGCGATTGTGACCGACTCCGTGTATGATCAATAGCAAGAATCACACCGCCAGGCGTTAGCTAGCCGCACATCAGGAGAGTTTGAGGCTGGTGGAAGGAGGCGAGGAGGAAGGAGGAAGAAGATAAGCGCTGGGGGTCGCGTCATCAATCGCGCGCTGCCGCCGGGCGACACGTCCGAGTCGCCCACCACATCGTCTCCTGCAGTTCAAAAAACGAGTACTGGCCTCTGCAGCATCTTGTGAGAAAGAAGCCGATCCCGGTCAGCGCTCAGTAAACGGACGACAAGCCTCGAAGCTCCGAGATCGCTAACGCTCACGGTCGCTCGCACAAGACCCCACGCCACTTGGATAGATGGACCGGCCCATACGTATATAATGTCTCTCATCTGGCTCTGCTCTTGTCTCAGTGAAGTCTGACCCGACGCATTCACACCATCATATTACAAGTCATGATCTAGCGATTAAAAGGTGCGCGTGAACCTAGTTACTGTGTTTCATCTTCTATCTTCAGAACCATCCTCGGGTCAGCCTCCAAAAGACGCCTACCAAAATCCTCTGGTATCGTACATTTCCGGAGGATCAGCTTGTCTAACTGCTTCCCCGCTTCTTTACGCATGCGTATGAGTGTTAAAAGCATAGCGTCCTTGGTCTTGGGCAATTTTCCGGCCATGAATATGTCAGACTTGAAATCAATGGACCGCAGGCTTAGCGAGGTGAGCTTGGGAAACGGGATCCCCTGCGCATTTGTTGCGGAATCGGTTCCATCGGGATTCGCCTCCATCGTAGAGGTCAAGAGCGCCATGCAGAACTCAAAGCCCACGGTTGCATCACTCACTTCAACCGCGCGCATGTCTGGCAACAGTGTCAGCGCGGCCTCCCAGTCCTTCCACGAGAACGCGTCCGTTACTAAAACTTCAAGATGCTCAGATGCAAATAGGGACATGGCGGCATCATACACCGGATCCCGGCGCCATAATGGCACTCCCAGTGCGGCATGAAAATCCGGCGCCAATTGCAGAGAGAGATTTGTGGGAACCCCGTCGCGTACTAGCGAGGTATGTACTGTCACCGTGTTGGCGTGAACTAGCATTTCCCTCGGCGTTTCGGGCATCCTAGCTGGGTCTGCAGCCAGGGTAGCGTCGACTGCCGCAGACATGTGGACCTGATGAAAGAGCTGCAGAATGTCGTCCTTGTCCTCTTCCATATGGCAGACCCTTATATCGACTGATGTGTCGCATGGAATGCGGATATGGCATAAGAGGATGTTGGCCGAGAATATGGTGGATTCCAGAGTAAAGCCCTTGAGGAATTTCAAGACGGCGACATGATTGTCTGGAATGCCATTGTCGCTGAAGTCGATCTCACGCAGACTGAGCTGCGTCAGTTTTATCATAACCTGCAAGGCGTTGACAATATCGACCGCAGGGGAGTTGACAATGTGCCACGCATTGTGTCTGATGTCAAGCACGGTGAGATTGCGGAGATGGTGGGGGTGGGGGGCCCATGGGAAGTCGAAAGGGGTCACTTTGAGCTCACGCACGGATAAGAAACCCGGTGCGCTGATCAATTCGTGAAAGAGCTTCGGCGAGTTGTCTGATACCACGAGCGAGAGCTGTTGAGCGAGCGAGAGCTGTTGAACGAGCGACAGCCGTTGTATTCTGTCAAGGTGCTGCTTCAGGAGGCCGGAAGGGTGGTTTGTCTTGACGTCGTATAATACGCTTGGAATTGTGACGGAAAGTTGAGCGTTTTCCCCTGCGCCCGAAATAATCTCCTCCAGCCCCTCGACACCAAATACGACGTTCCAAAGAACGGGCAGTGCGATTCTCCTCCAGAGACTGCAGACATGTGTCAAATTGATCCAGCTCTGAGGATCTCCCTTGTAGATGCAGGCGAATATGCGTAGCATGAGTTCGGAAGAAAGTCGAGAGACAGGAAGACAGTAATTTCTTCCGTGTCTGACGATCGTCCCGCAAACGGCGGCAAGAGCGTCTCGGTCCTGTTTGCTTGAAGATACAATCCGAAGCTCTCTCAACCTCGCAAGTTCTCCGGGAAGCTCACTATAGACGGTGATCTCGTGTTAGCTAAATATTGTTGAAAGAAGTGACAAACTCACGCATTGAAATTGAGATGCATCGAGGGGCCCTCCCCACTGGCAGTATGTAGGAAAGAGAAGAAAGAGGTCGTAAAGATGAGGGCTGCCTCGCCCACTCTTATAGACATTTATGCACAAGGGCATGGGAGATAATACACAAGGACAGTACGCAACACAATAGGAGTTGATTGGAAAGAACGAGGACATAACAACAAGTGCATGGTGGCGAGCCACGTAGGGTGGCGCCGAGTCCTGTTCCGCGTCGAGACAACAAGACACTTACGAAGCCGCGTCGTGTGTTGACTAGTCCGCCACGTTGTTATAGTCGTTGAAGGCGTCGCGACACGAGGACACAAGGGGTATACGCGGCGAGCCGAGCTCTTGGAACAAGCCACGCACGCACTCTTCGTCGCCTGAACACGTGTTAGTCGACGCCGCTCGAGCACGGTACTATTTCACGAACCTAGTGTGACCCTGCGGTCGCCGGCAAAAGAGAGACCTATGGCGTGCGAGTCGTGGCGACGGGGCAGCCTAGTACAAACGATGTGTTCGACGGACACGTCGCGTGGAGCAAGGACATACGACCATGCATGCCACGCTCTTCGACACCTACGTTCGAATTGACCCACGATTTTTGTGCGGTAAAACTACTCGTTCACGCACCTCTTATGGAGCCAGTATCTCCACTATGCGACAAGCTGACCTAGAGCCATCAATGGTGATGGTGCCCATGACGGGGCAGAGCGGTCTGCGGTCCAAGCTCCGCGCAGACGATTCGCGCACGGGAAGGGGGGCGCTGCGACGATGGCGCGTACAGGGTCGTCAGACGCTTTGTTTAGCTCGAGGACGACGGCGGCTCGGAGAGACAAGGAAGTGAAGACGTACGGGATGTGCATCAAAGCGCGGAAGGTCTGGGATCAAGCCTGCGCGGCCGCGTCGAGCATACGTCGTTGATGCGGGACGAGACTGGCAACGTCGCGAGACCGCGGAGATCGCTTTCATTGTCTGAATTGTGAGTGTGTTCATTCCTGCGCGGTGAGAATGGCATAGAGCATCGTGTCAGCAGCATGCCCGCGCGCCGGGAGCGTATGTGGCGCACCTCCGGCTCGGTAACCAGCCCCAGACCGGGGCGGCCGCGGTTGACGCAAGCTATGGTCGACAGTGAGCAGACCACCGAGTAGCAGCTAGCGTGGCTCACGAGGAGCGCGTTTCTGTGAGAGCTTGACCTTACGGCGACGATGGCGAGCAGAGAAGGAGATAAGCGCTGGGACTCGGAAGCCGCCGAGAGCCCCGGCGGCGCTTGTATTCGTCATCGCGCGGTCAACTCGACCACCACGTCGACGTGCTCGACCTCCCACATCCTCTCTCGACGTCCAACGAGCCGATACCCGTCAATAGCGACATTCATCCAGAGTTACCGGCCGATCAATGTCAATGTGCAGTCTTCTGATTCATACGGACGCCGCGCGTCGAGTATCGCCAACGCCGCCGTCGTCTCCTGCACAAGACCACACCTCCACTCGCAAAAGTGGTCCTGAACCAACGAGTGGACGGACAAAAATGGACATGAACGGTGCACGGAGAGGATCTCAATCTGAAGGTGCGTGTGCTTCCTATCTACAGATGGACGGCCTAGCTCACGCGCTCAAGCTGGGTCCCTATCTCCCAGCATATGATTACACTGTCGTATCGCCTCCGTGGATTTGCCTCACACCCCAACTTTAACTGTCTATGATTTCCACCAGGCGCCGCCCCAATCTCTCGTCCCCGGCTCGCCCTCGCACCCTCCCCTTGCGATTCTCGCGCCCACTCGAGCCGCCTCTTTTGATCCTATCGCCATCTCGTATACAAGACGAGAGCAAGATGTACTTGCGTGGGACCCTAACGAAGGTGAGCAAATTCCATCCTTACTACTCACTTGATCGTCGCCAGTCTTATTACTTGCCAGTGCCCGTGCCCACGACACCATGCGCTCATCCTGCGTCCCGTACAGCAAACCGAGGCCCGTCGGCGGCGGTATCTAGCCACAGCGTACATCGCCGGTCCATGCACAGAGTACGGACGACGCGTGTTGATGCGCTGCGATCGCCGACGCCGTCGTCGTCTCCCGCACAAGACCACACCTCCTTTGGCAAGCTTTCGAAACCGCTACTGGACGAATGCAAAGGCAATGAATAGGACGAGGAGAAGCTGTCCAGGCGATGGTGCGTGTGCGTTCTATCTCCAAATGCATGGCTTGACTGACGCCGGCCTCTACCCGTCCTGCCCCTTGCCTGCACATGCGCATACACCGTCCTATCGCCTTCGCGGTGGCGAACCGCGCGCCGTCGCACTGTCCGTCCGGCGTGGCACCGAATATGAATTCCTCGTCCCCGGTGCTCCAATGTGTCTTCTCCCGTGCGGGTGTCGCTCCCGCTTGATCCGCCAACGATTCCAGCGCTGCAGAACTCCGCCGCCTCATACAAAACAAGACGATACCGCCCTCCGCGTGGCGGGAGAATTTTGCTATTCCGCGCAAATCTATCTCGAGTACGATTGAAGGCGAGCAGATCTTCTAGATGTGTACTACTACTTGACTCTCGTCGTCGTGCCCGATAGTTAGTTAATGCATCTCAGGCTCGACGTCGTAGAGCTGTCTTGTTTGACCGGCGGCATATGGGTATCCTAGGGGGTTTACTGGCAAGACACAATGAGGAGGCGGTGTACTGCGTAAGGGTTTAGCATGTATGCGCGCGCGAATTCGATGCTCGAGCAATACCATTCTGCCTGCAGCCCAAATGATTTGAACATCGCGTCTGAGGGCTTACGCGAAACATACGAGAAAACAATGTGCACGGGCAGAGGAAGACGCGGCGCGCCCCGTGTGTGGTCCGCGTGCACAGTCCGCGCATGATCGGGCGCTGTTGCAGTAGGAATAAAAGAAAAAAAAAGAAAAAAAGACAAGGGGCGCAAGAGGGGAGGCGCGTGGGAAATCCGGTAACACGGGTCCGCACCGCCGACTCCCCCGCTCTTGCTCATCGTCTCCCATCTGTCCGCCATCCAAGCTCAGCCGGCACTCGACTCTCAGCGCGCAGGTATCAGAAACAGTTGCCCTTGAAGTAGGTCTGCTATCCTCAGTAACTCTGGCCGAACTGAGCATCTGCACTAGGGCAGCGCAGCAATGGTCGTTCTCCCGCGCGACGTCCACCTCGAGATCATTGACTGGGTCTACCGCAACTCGCAGCACGCAGAGGCAGATTACCGCACTCTATCTGCATGTTCTCTCGTCTGCAAGACCTGGACGACCCCCGCCCAGCGGCTTCTCTTCCGCTGCATTTGGCCCCACGACATGAAGGCAATGCTCCGCAAGCTTGACCAACTCCTCCCCGTGCTGCAACAACATCACATTCTGGGGACGTACGTACGCAACACCAGCGTATTTTTCGATCCCTCGAATACCGCCATAACCGACAATTTCCTCGCCCTGCTCGCGCTCTGTCCGAATGTGACCTCCCTCTATATGACCCTCATCAGCCGTTCATCGGCATCCTCCATCCTGGAACATCTGCGCGCCTTACAGCTACGGATCGAGTACCTGGAAACAAATGTCGAGCTGAGACGGATCGCCTCCTATGCCCGTCTCTGGCCCAGCTTGCGGTGCCTCGCGTTATCTGATCCGTGCATCAGCTTCGCGTGGAATATCCATGAACGTCCTGTGCCACTGAAAGTACCGCAAGGCTGCAAGATATATGTGTGCTACCCCTGGCTCGCAGAATACTTGCTGGAGGGCACGGACATGTCCGCAGTGCGCGAGCTCGAGATTTCCGAGGTCAGGTGGAATTGTCTGCGTTTCAAGAGCACATCCGTCCTCAATAATCTCACATCGCTCGTCCTCCTCGATGGCGCCCCGCCCCCGCAGGACATACTTGACTGCTGCACCCGGCTGGAGACGCTGGTCTTTCCGGCGCGCCCTTTGATGCCTTTGATCCTCCCGCGGACGCTCAGGCATGTCGGCTACCACGCCGTCACGAAGGACACCGGAATACCTCTGCGGTACCTAATGGACGCACTGAAGGCGTTGCCATCCTTGCGACTGTTGACCGCGACTCGGGCGCTGACCGAAACGGACCTGGCCGACTTGACGGGTGGATGTCGGGACATATGTGTCGACTTCGTGGTGATGAGCGACCATCGCATGTTTCGAGTACGTTCAAGCGGACCTCCCCGTTTACAGAGTCCCATATACTGACGTCTCTTGCAGCGCATGAAAAACGTTGACTGGATTTAGGTCTGAAGGCGGAGCTCAGGGTCCTCTCTTCTTGTCAAGACGCGCGTATCTTTGTATTCGGCATCACGACCTCGCAATAACAAATCACACTTCTTTTCCCTCCTACCTCGTCCACCTCTATATCTCGTCTGCTTGCTTCGGGCCCTTCGGCCAGACTACGAACGTGCCCCCCAACGACTGCATCATACACGGCTCTGTCTCTCTTATATCGTCTCTCGCTCGTGCAAACCGCATCTCGCTCGAACACCGGAGTGGTTGGTCAAGCCTCGGCGATGCCGCTCGTAGAGCGCTGGCTGGGAAAAAACCCCGTCGCACAATCTACAACGCCGGATACAATGCTCCCACCCCGAGATACTGCCATTATATCCCAATCGCCAGCTTCCTGCCTTCTTCCTCGCTCCTCGCTCCTCACTCTCAGCGTGTACATCTACGGCATCCCGGTATAACAACTCTCCTCCCATGTTATGCGCGTCAGGCTTCCCCTCCCCTAACATTCCTTTTTCAGAACCTCACACAAGTGGATGACCGTGTATCTCTCTGTGCATGCCCACTACCGATACCCCGGATCCGTCCCTGCTTGTCCATGCGCTGCACGACCTCGCCAAATGCCCAACGTGCGCAAACGGCGACCAGGTCCTGCCGTGCGCATTGTGGGAAGGCACCGCATCCAGCCCACATGGACCAACCGCCCGCAGACAATATATCATTGGCCCCGCGGCCGCGGTTCCTATTATCCCCGGACTGCTCCGCCACGCCACCCCATCCAACCGAATGCTGAACGTTCCCTCTTGCACGGCGAGGATCCTGCCCACGGAACGCGGTCGTGTGGTGCGGGGCTGGGCTGCTAAGACGCGGATGTGCGCCCGCTTTGCCAGCAGTTCAGAGATGCAGAACGCGTGGACGGTGCCTAGGCCGCCACGCACGTTTCGCGCTTCCTTCGTTTGGACTTGGATGCGTTCGTCTCTGCAGAAGCAGCGCAAGCACAATGTCAGCGACGGGCCACGATGAGCATGTGGATGGGCGCACCTGCGCGGAGTTGTCGTCGAGCGTCGTCCCGATGTCGACAATGCAGGAGATGCAGCGGTCTTTGGCGCATGGGATGAGAGGCGGCGCAAGGAAGGAGGGCGCAAGGATATACCGTGTTATCAGTACCGGCCGGCGGTGGTGACGTGGAAGGGAGAGCGGTCGACACACCTGGCCGGGCTCCGCTCGTTACCCAGCACTACAGCAACGCTGATCAGTCGACTCAAACGGTAGCGAGCGCGGCGCTACTGCGGAGAGCTCATTGAATGGATGGAGACGAAGAAGACTTGAAGAGAATAAGCGCTGGGGTGCCTCGAGGCCGCGTCATCGCGTCATCTCGCGACCACGATCCCAGCACCTTCTTCTGGCATTCAACGTCCAACGCACTGCGGTCTGTCGGCCGTCCTAGCTAGTCTAGTCAGAACTTGGCCAACGCAGAACGCACAGGATACGGACGATTCATCGCTAACCCGCTCACTAGCACCCGTCCACCCGCGAGTACTTATTTCGGAGAGCCAACACGGGAGATGACTGGATGAGCGTAGAGCGGTGTCCGTGCGTGTTTTTACGGTATGCTTACATTGCCTAGCTAACGCGTACCAGCACATTTCACAGCAAACAACATCGTCCAACTCGTGCGTGCCTCTCCGCCAGGTTGCCTCCACGCACGACGCTCCTCCTACGAGACAGCGGCTCGCGCTGCCTGCGATACGTATGTTCCCGCCATGTCGGCCGTCCTGTGAGTGCTGCTCGCGGCGCCGATCGACCTATCCTGGGCCCTACGCCATGGCTCTGAGCCTAACTGCCTTGAAGGAGACAATTGATACCGCAAGCAGGGTGTCCCAGAGAAGATTTGTTGCCACGGTGAGCACATCCCTTGGTCGGCGATGCGATGTATCGGTCTAAGCGTGCACTGATGCCCAGATATTATGTGCGGAGCCTCGACTGTATCAATCAGCAGACTGCCGGGACCACCCACTCAGAGACGGCGCGTCTCTTCTTGGGCGTGCGCGTGTCATATGGGCATCAATGTATTCAGAAGAGTAGCAAGAAAATAATATGTCCGTTTGGGAACGAGTGTCCTTTCAAATGAGTGCATAACGCGGTTCTGCTCGTGTCCGAGTTGTGAGCTAGCTAAGACACTCGTGCCCCAGCGCCATGCGTACACCAACAAGGCAACCGGGCACTATCCCTGCGCACGAATACCACGTCAGTAAAAGTATATCTCACAGAGCATACATCCACTCACAAGAATCTCAATCTCCGTGATGTTGCCCCCGAATTGAAGCACATTCTCATGCACCCACTGCACCGCGAGCGATCGGTCGAGCAGCCCGGTGACGTTCGCCCGGGTATTCACCGCCACCGCGATTGTATTATTTTGCGCGAGCGATGTGCCGTCGTATCCTGACGAATTTTGCCTTGATATTGAGCGCGCGGTCAGCGCTGCTGGCGTGCATTATTATGTGGCCGACGACTCACCCTGCAAGGATCGACGTGACCACAGTCACCTTCAAGTTTGCCGGGTCAGAGGGCCCCGCCCACACGTTCCTGGTATTGCGATTGTGGATTTAGCGCGTGCAGCGAACGACGAGGCATGCGGTATACTCACAGGAACAGGCAGTCGTCCGCCTCTGCGTTGGTGGTGGTCTGAGTCGTGACGCAGGACGGCTGCATGGCTGTGGCATTGAAGGTCGCTGACGAGTTGAACGCGACGGGCGGCGAAGTCGGGCCGGTGGGCGGCTTCGCATAGCGCTGCAACACGATGGTCAGAACATCGCACACACTCCAGGCAGGTTATAAGGAAAATACGCACCACACCGAGGAATGAGCGCACTGCCGGTTTGCACATCGTCAGAAAGATGCTAGTGGGGAGCGAGATGATGCGATTGCGAACGCACCTCCGTTGCTCTCAAGCCCGACGAGCTGACCGGACGTTGTGTTGACGAGGGTGGGCACACTTGTGTTGTAGGCAGACGGGCCGGGGTATGGGTAGGCGGTGGCCGATGCGCTGAAGGTCACGGTCGGGGTGACAGTGACTGTGGCATTGCACAGATAAGACGGGGTGGCGGTCGCGTTAAAAGTCGCAGTTGGGTAGACGGTCGCTGTGATGTTGAAGATCTCGCTCGAGGAAGCGGTCGCGGTCGCGTTGAATGTCGCGGACGATGAGGCGGTCGCGGTCGCGTTGAACGTCGTAGACGGGTAGACGGTCGCTGTGATGTTGAAAATCTCGCTCGAGGAAGCGGTCGCGGTCGCGTTGAATGTCGCGGACGATGAGGCGGTCGCGGTCGCGTTGAACGTCGTAGACGGGTAGACGGTCGCTGTGATGTTGAAAATCTCGCTCGAGGAAGCGGTCGCGGTCGCGTTGAATGTCGCGGACGATGAGGCGGTCGCGGTCGCGTTGAACGTCGTAGACGGGTAGACGGTCGACGTCACGTTGAAGCTCTCGCTCGAGGAAGCGGTCGCGGTGGCAGTCACGATGACCGTAGCAGTGTCGTTATAAGAAAAAGTGGGAGTGGCGGTGGGCGTCGGGTATACGGTCCATGTAACATTGGCCGTCACAGTAGCGGGCGCGCTGCAGACCTGGACCGACGAGGGGGGAACATACGTAGTGAATATCGCAGTCCCGTTTACTGTACCGGTCGGTTGGACAGTGACGGTGGTCGCATTGAAGCGGGCACCGCGGACAGCAAAGACGAGACTGAGCGCTGCGGCGACTGTTGCTGGACGCATTTCAGAATAGAAGGACGATGGGTGGGTGTGCGTCGAGAGGACACTCGGGGGATATATAAGTACAGTGCAGATCAACGGCTGGCTCTCAGGCTTACCGTGCCCGTGCACAGGATGTACTGCGGAGCATCGGAGTATATGGCGTAGATCCACCAAACACTTTGGGACGACGGTCAGCGGAGCCATCGTCATAGCTCGAAAAGCAGCCGGGATCCGGGAGCGGAGATGTCCGCAGGATTATGTCGTGGTGATGTTGTCCGATATGTCGGAAGGCTGTGAAGCGACGGAGCTCACACAGGCTCGAAACCGCCGACTCGGGGTGCTAGGCCTGTCGATCCTTCGAGACGCCACGGCACACGGTCATCCTGCCACGCGCGGCCGGACCACTACGTCTCTCAGCTCATCCCCACGGGGACGCGTCGCCGACAGGACCTACACGACCTCGCTGCAGGCAGAAAGAACCACAACACGTTCCGTGAGCGCCTCTCTGACCAAAGCCGATATATGCACTTACGCCGGGCTGAAGCGACCGTTGTGCGAAAAGAAATTGACGCAATTCGCCTGTTGCGGCTGAAACTCTCGAGCTTCGTACATTTGCAGCAAGAATGTCCGAGAGGTGAGGGCACGATGAGGGCTAATATATATCGACACGCTATGAGGCAAAGGCACGTCGAACCGTGCTTACCAAAGTGCGATGGGAGGAACGCGCGCTCTGGAGCGCTCGCGTTCCGGCTTGGCAGCCGTTGCAGACGGCTCGTCCACGCCGTGTTTGTTCTGTTTTTGAAGAAATTTTGCTTGGCATCGAACAGCGACCCCGCGCTTGCCCCGGATTATACGTGCGCGGTCAGCTTCGCTTATCCTCGCGACCGCCGCCGCAGCACCTGTCGGCAATCTAGTTAGCGCACAGTCGCTGTATGCCATGAAACTGGACTTAGCTTACCTGCGATTTCTGTTGGCCGCCGCGTAGCGCCGGTTGATTGGGAGGTCGTCCATGGTTCACGCTTTCCAAAAAGAAAAAAGAACCGAGAAACAGATGGAGATCGAATGATATTGCATGTTTCATGCAGTACATGTCGTTACTTCCGTATCATGAGCAACGCCAGCGTCGGGCGATAACACGGAGGCGCCACGCATCGCGAATGCGGATCTGAAATCACGGCCTTAGCAACCGGCGGCGAAAATGACGCCGAAAGAAAGAAAACTTACGAGTCGCTATGTACTAGTAGGAGGTCGAGGACGCGGACGAGCGCACTGGCAGTAGGCAACACTGGTCGACGCACGCGTCGAGGAGGAGATGGCGTCGTAGGCGTGGTGACGATGGGGCGCGCACGGCTGAGACAAAGGAGCCCCGCTGGAGATCGTCGCAATACTACTCGTCTCCCTGGTGTTCTACAGTCGTTCTTGATTATCGCGGCACTACAGTGGCACTACCGTCGGCTCCGGGGCCGTTCGCGTGCTGGAGGAGGCGGGAGTCGGAAGAAGACGTGTAGGGTCCAGGGCATGGTCGATCGAGTGGGCGTAGAGATTGTGGCAAGCCTGCGTCAACGAGCCACAGAACCGACGACGAGGCTCTGCTTTCCGGTGGGGTAGAGATTTGGGAGGTGCGCACGGATGGACAGCCTGGGCGACGTGGCGTATGGGCAAAAGCGAGGACCTGGGCTGGCTTACGCATCCGCTTGGTAGATATGCGGTCCATTATGAGTAAATATTCTATGCGCATGGGAAAAAAAAGGCACCTCATGGCGGGCAGGCTGAAGGCAGAGGCTGTCGCGAGGCGTCAGCTCGGCCATCTGTACTAGATCGAAATTATTACGCACCAGGCGACGGCGCGCGGGCATCCTCATCATCCCCAGGACCTCGTAATTCCCTGCGACATCCAATGTCTGGATCTCAGGCTTGTACGTGGGATCTTGTGCGATCAACGGTGAAGTGAGTGAGCGAGGTCGACGCAGCCCGCGAGATCGATGCGTGTCGTCCAGGTCGTCTTTATTTTCCATTGAGCTTCTGAGTAGGTCTTCATCAGGCCAGAGATCTTTGAGTTCACACGAGACGATGCTGAGACTCATCAGAGGCAGAGGACGGTTGGTCGCAGCGCGATGACGTGGGCGGCACCGTTTAAGCGCTGGGGTAGGTGGCTGAGCGTCTACCCAGCGCTTATCGTCGTCTTCTCTCTCGCTCTGCCCTCGACCATCTCCGACTCGCCCTCCCACATTCTATCCTGTCTCCAAGCGAGCCTCGTCAGCCAGTGCTGGCCCTTTGCCATCGGCTGCCAGGTCAACAGAATTGTAGTGAGATGGGGAGCGAGGGAGGTTGGTAACGAGACGGCCAGGTGCGTGCATACATAGGCCCATCGTGTGTCCACGTCGCTGACTACGATGCTCTAGTACTTAATACCGCGCCTCTGTAAAATTGTTTGCTCGCAGTCTCATGACGAGGCGGAAAACAACGCGGTATCAATTTACCGATCCCGTCCTCTCCGCCGTGACAAGACGGCCAGGTGCGCCTAGCCATACGCCCATCGTGTCCACGTCACTGACCGCGAGGCTCTAGTACTCATTACCGCGCCTCTGTCGAAGAGTATCTTTGCAAGCTCACGATGAGGAGGAAAACCGCGCGGTATCAAGCTCCCGATCCCGTCCTCTGCAGCTAGGTGCGCCTAGCCATACGCTCTTCGTGTCCACGTCGCTGACCACGATGCTCTAGTACTTATCACCGCGCCTCTTTTGAAGAGTATGCTCGCAGGCTCACGAGAAGGAGGAAAACCATGCGGTCTCAAGCCCGCGATCCCCGTCTTCTGGGCCCAGCTGAACTGCCACCGCTTGCGCTCTCCTCGCTAGGCAGCCCCACTGGCGCAACGACATCCGCCGGCACGCTACATCTCCCCTATGGCACTCCATTTCTCCTTTGCGACTGCGATGTCTGGCGGTACAACGCGCGCGCCTCTCAAGGTCGCTCCGTAGGCACCGTACTAACCGCACTTCGGCGCCATCTTCCACATACGCGTCAAGGTCCTGCGCCCTTTCTCCAACCTGCCGCCGACCGAAATCATTGCCGCGCTGCCGGCGCGGTTCATCCACCGTACGTATCTCCCAATCACGAATGCCGAGTCGAGGCTGCGACGATGGGTGGGCGCGGATATTTGTACGTAGGTAGGACGTGTCCAATGACATTTGTTGCGTGTTTCCCCAGTATTCTCGCTTACGCACGGGTGCAATTCTCGGCTTCCGACGTATCTTCTCTTTCCACAAGGCGTCGAGGACTGTTCTGAACTCGCGCGTGTTGTGCACGCCCACAGGCCAGCTCTTGCTCGGCTGCCGCACGCTCTCCTACTGGATCCCTAGCGTGCATGCGTCTTTGTCATGCCAGGGATGCGCACGCATGCACCTGTCTGCTTCCCAACGAATATGTATACAATGAACGTTATATGCACATGCTCCGAATACAAGTTTGATTGATGCGAGGATCCCAGTACATCCGAGACAGCACCTGAGCGTCGGTAAAGTGCTGCGAGAGCTTACACGAAGAACAGACAGCTAGTGACCTGGCAGAGACATGAGCTACGCAGCCGCGCGCACGAAGTCGACCAGACGTCGACGCACCTCGGGATAAAATGCATCCGGCTTGACTGCTCGACGGATCAATCAGCCTAAACCGCGTCTGGGTCAGAGACATGCACACAAGCAGCACTCACGTAGAGGAGCTTGGTAAGAATGCATGCTGTGACCTCTGTAAAAATGGCGCTAGGTTGGGGCCTGCACGTCATCACAGTCTGCTAAAGATGAGGATGAGAAAGAACATGACAATTTAACGACATGCAGCAAGGCGACGCACCGCACCGTGTATGGGGGCTTTCTCCGATCGCTGTGCCCGTCGGCTTAATTACGAACGTAGGCTGGGTAGAATGACAGCGCGTCAGCAACAAGCAGCATTAGCATACACGAACACGGCGCACCTCAGGCGTGTGCAAGGGAGTAAAACCAACTACACTCCCAAGTAACAGCGCGCACTAGCAGCCTATCCCCAAGCCGGGTCGAGGAAAGGGCCAGGATGAGGAGTGCTGAGTGCAGGGCGCTGAGATGGTGAGGGCGGTGCGTGGGGGTGTGGGGAGAAAGCGATGTGAGGGCGCAGAGCGAGTGGTGCAGATTTATATGCGGCGCGGTGTTTGGCTACAGGATGGGTGCCATATAGCAGGTGCGACGCGTTGCCATGACGCGTCGCCACAGAATTCACGTGGCCAGATACGCGCAGCAGATGCAGGGCTCGTCGCGCGAGACTTCCTGCGCGTGCCATCCATCAGCTCGCGCTGGCGATCTAGAGTCATTTGTTGGTGGACGACATATCCAGTACTACAGATGACGCTGGCTCTCACTCACCCATGCTAGGAATGGTAGGCGCACTGGCTTTGAGCCTTGGGAGCACCATGTCATAATACTCTGTGCTTCAGGTTCGCTTCACTGACTCGGATACGCTGTAGCGCAATGAGACTCTCAGCTTCAGTAATCGTATACCATATGACTTCATCAAAATAGGCCGCCTACAGAATGTCTCTTCTTCGCGCAGAACGCAAGAGAGCGTGGAATGCCGGGGGGAACCTCTGACGACGCGGAATGTAATAAGGGAGTTGCATTGACGTCGGAGCGTACAAGAGAATATGGACGTGTTGGTCAGAACGGGTACACGAGAACGGGAAGCGCACAGCAGCGGGTCTAGGCACCCGCCGAGCCCTAGCAGAAAAAGCACCACTGCAAGGAATGCAGTGGTGATGCTTGCTTCTGCGCAATTTTGTCAGATCAACGCGCGCACAACAAGAGGCTCGAGAACGTGCGCGATCACTGACTAGTCCTGACAGTCATTTCTGCCCCTCCATGCCGCCTGCACCGCTCTCTATTATCCCCAACTTTTGCAGCTACGCGCCTGTTCAGCGACCGCATTCCTCGGGCATTGCTATTCGACAGTTGAAAGGGTAGGGAGGGTGTCCTGCAGATACGCGACGATGCAGTCAGAGTAGCAAACTATCTTCTGGAAGACATGCGAGTCGCGCACCACGAAGTGAAGATTTGAGCGCGTAATGAAATCACTCGTTCGCTGCGCTTGGGTTCGTCCATCTGCGCCACGCCGTGCTCGCTTGGAAGTTGGGTCGTGAGCCAGCTGCATCCCAGTCCGCCCGCCACGTCTTGAAGGTGGCGAGAGCTTGAATCTTGAAGTCGAGGCCTGTGTGGGCTTCTTCAGATGCGCAAAAACTTGAGGTATCGCAGACTGCACCGGGTGGGATAGATGAGATGGGAGGGTGGGCGTGTAGGCGAAGGACGGCGAGATCAAAGCCGTCGCGTCGCGCCGCGCGCTTGTCTGTCGGCCGGCGGCGGCCGGCAACTGCCGAAGCAGCTTTGGCCGCAGCCATCATCACCTCACCGTGGTCGACACCGCCTGTCCATCCCATCTACACTCTGCAGCTCTACATACAGGTGGCACCAAGTTGCTGAATGGACTGGTCTCAGTGAAGAAGACAAGGAAGCGATTCTGGTTGGGCGGTTGGGCGTGTAGGCGCGAGTCATAGTCGGCGCGATGGACACCAAAGTGCGTCCCTTGTCTCTCCTCCCAGCGTTATACCTGTGACGCTGTCAGCTCATCTGACATCACGTTCTCTTTACGCGCAGCGCCTGGAAACTGAGCGGTCCCGGCGATGGGCTTGGTCTCAAAGCGATCGGAGACGTGCCCGACGCTGCTGCCGGAACCCGCTCTTCTCGTGGCAAGCTACGCCGCCTTTCCGCTGCGACTCTCGACATCTGCAATGCACATGCCACACGGCTGCGCCGCTCTATATCTGGTTGGGGCGAGTTTGCAGGCGCAGCCGTATGTGCGAGGACGTTGGCTGGCGTGCGTGCGCAGGACAGCGAGAACGGGCCTAAGGTGCATCCCCAGCTCTCTCCAACGCCGACTCATACTGATTCGCGGCGCACACGTGGTCTATAATTTGCGGTCTGGGCGTGCCACCTCCGTTGCTGCGACGTTTCAAGAACCAGGCGCGTAACTCCGAGCATGAATAATTCCATCGCAGGGCATACAATGTATTGCTCGCAGATCACTAGGGTGCTGGCTTTCTGCGATTACTTTCTGGCGCAAGCCGCGCATGAGGCGCTATGGCCATCGAATCCGCTTGCACTGTGTCCCGCCGTGCGTGTCGTTGTTCTTTCTTCGGCGCTTCAAATTGTTTGCTCCCTGCATATGTCTTCCGCGCATGTTATTTCGTATGTATCATGCAGCCTCCTTCTATCCCCTCGCCTCGCAATCAATGTGTTTTTTGTTTGTTTTGTCATGGTGTGCCGCTTGAATGCGCCGCGATGTTCTGCATCAAGGCTTTCATGACCACGCCATTGTCAAGGCCGCATGGACACCCCACATTCATCGTCGCCCAAACATCGCATTCAGACGTATAACAGCACAAAGGGACAGGGCGCCGCACAGTCGTTCAACAAGCTCTAGGCACCGGTACGTCCCGCGTTCCTGCAGACTGCGCCCGTGGATGCTGACAGAGCCTGTCTGAATCCGCAGGGTCTACCTCATCGCCCCTCCCATTTCTTCGGTCGTTGCGGGCGGCGCTGCAGCACGCCATTTTGCAGAATGCTCGACCGCTATTCCGAGTAGATTGGCACGGATACTCGTTCCTCTCCCTGCGGCCTCAGTCTCAAGCTCCACCGCCCAGCCGTCTCTCTCGACATTCAGGCAGTTGACGCCAAACGACGACGGTAGCGCGCCGCCGTATTCGAAGCCTGCTGCCCTTTACAAGGCTCAGCGCACCGCTTCCGCGGCGTCAATCGCAGGGATGCCGCAGCGGGGCAAGGCTGCGCGCGGTTTACGAGAGCTGTCCTTGGGCTTTTAGATCCCGTTCACGCATTTCTCATCATTTATTTGATTGACAGACCCCGTATGAGTCATACTTAGTACGCCGAAACGTACACCTGCACCTCGCGCCGCGACAGGAAGTCACGGACATACCCAGGTACCACGCCCTCCAGCAGACACAACTTGGTCATCTCCCCCTTAGGTTTGCCGCGTATACGGAGCATCTCCCTAACTAGACAGGCCGGCGGAACAGTCGAGTCGCCCATGCTGGGATGCAGGCGGTCGTTGCTGTACGTGTTGAGCTGCATCTTCCTGAAGTTGACTGAATGCAAAAATAGAGTGGTGAGCTTGTCCAGCGGAATATTCCGCCCTGGACTGTCCACGCTGCGCACACTCCCACCCGCAGGCGTCGACTCGGATAGGGCGACGCAGAGCGCGAGGGCGGAGAAGCTCGACGCGTGCAGCGTGCGCACATTCGGTGCCCTCTTCATCACATCCGCCCAGCCGGGTCCGCGGCGCACGAGCCAGTCGCACATATCCAGCTTTTCCAGATGCTCGGAAGCAAATGTATACACTGCGGACCACGGCGCTTGCAGCCGCCGCCAGATGCTCTTCTCCCAAGGCGTCACGCCTGTGAGTATGTTGGAGCCTGAGGGAAGCGCCGCCAGATGGATGGTGAGTTGACCGAGGGGCGCATTGAGCGCGCCAGCACGTATCTCCATAATGTCCCAAGCCCGCATGCTCCCATAGTACGGACGAATGACAAGCTTGCTTATCAGCGGTGCTGTTGTTATGCCGTCCTGCGCAGGGAGAGAGGGTACTGAGCGTATGTGGCGAAAGAGACTGGCGATGTCATCGGTGTTCTCCCTTTTGCGATAAAGGTGAAATACGGCTGTGGCGGTGGAAGGAATCCGGATGTGTTTTAGAAGGAAAAATGCTGCTTCTATCGTGGTATGCAAGCAGAGGTGCTCGAGAGCCGACAATCTTGCTGTGGTGTTCCGGATGTCACCGCGAAGATCCGAGTGGCGGAAGAAGGCACCGCGCAGGTCCAGCTGCGTCAGGTTCTGAAACTTCTGCAAGGTGGTGACAACCTCCATTGTAGATGGCTTCTGTGATACGACCGGTGAAGCCGTCGCCTCTGCGGTCGCGTCGAGATTGATCGTGAGTGTCGTGAGGTTCTGCATGAATGCGGATGTCCATGCGATACCAGCTGCCAAAGGAGCCCGTACGATCAGGTGCCGCAAATATGGAGTGACTTTCCTGAAGAGATCAGCATAGAATTGCTGCTGGTCTGGACGGTCGCACCGCGAAGACAATGAAAGCCGGCGCGTTCGTGGGAGGTTATCCAATAAAGGCTGGCGAGGCAATTCTTCTCCTGTACTCTCCGTCATGGCAGGTAAGACGGAGGAAGAGAGTGGCGTGGAGCGCGCGATCATCGTCTTGAACCACCAGTCTCCGAACCGATCTGTAACGTTCGCCCAGAGACCAGGGCACGCGAGCGCAATGTTCCTCCACCTCTGGCGCACATGCGTCACAGCAATCCAGCTCCTGTCAAATGAAGATTCGTGGTAGGTGTCTTCCGCTAGATATGCGAATATGTGGATGAGGATCTCCGGAGGAAGGCGCGAGACAGGTAGACCGGAATTGATTTTGCTCTCCTCCTTCCGTGTATCTTCGCTTGTGACCGGGCCAGTGAGTTCCAGCGCTTGCTCTTTTTGAAGTTGAAGCGCCAACAACACATCCTTGAGATAACGCATGCGCTCATAGTCGTCCCCGAAGGTAGCGGGGTTCGTTGAGGAACTTTCGCGCTCTGCCTGTATCCTCTGCCCTATCTCTGCTAGTTCCCGCTCGGCGGCACGCTCCAAGGATTCACTAGAGAAGGATGCGTTAGCTCTAGATCATGCAGATATGAGATAGAACGCACATGTCCGAGACAGTGGGCATAGTCTTCCGTCGAATCCCGGTGCTGGTGGGGGAATGCGCGATGAGAGTGTGCTCAACGACGCTTATATGTGGTAGAAAACAAGGCAATCAGGAGGCCCACGATGATGGGAACGAGTACAACATGCTAGGGCCACGAAATCAAGTTTATTATAACTGATGGGTGGCCCGAGCGCAGCAGGTGACGTCATGTTCTAGTACAATAGATTTCAGAACGTCGCAGGGCACTGAAGGCAGTATACTTTCAGTCGATGCACGCTGATAACCTGACCAGAGAAGCTCTTCCGCGCATACATGTATGCAGCCCCGCATAGTGGAAATGGGATGGGAAAGTCGACGTTGACGTCTGTAACTTACGGTGATGGCGTAGGCTGAGCTGCGGCGGCAGTTGCCGGCCGCCTCGGGCGCCACGCCGGACGGCTTTCATCTCGACCTCCGTGACGCGGCCGCACTGCCAGGCGACCTGAGTCTCCTCTTCAGTTCAACTTGGCCTCACTTTCTGCCTCTGCCTATTGCCCCGCTTCTCCTTCCCTATCTCTGGGCCCCCGCTCTTCCGTTATCAAAGCCCAACGTGCGCATCAATACGGTGCGTTTCCCACATTCAAATACTACAAGCGCTTTACGCCTCGTGTTCCCCAGCATGATCCCTCTCCCGCACGATATCTCCACGTCGAGACCATCGACTGGGTGTACCGCAACTCGCAGCATGCAAGCATATTCCACCGGACACTTTAAACGTGCTCCCTCGTCTGCAAATCCTCGACAGGCCCATCGCAGCGGCTCCTCTTACGCCGCACTCTGTTTGTTAATCCCATTCAAAGCCGCAATCGACTACTCACTATTCTGCAAGAAAACGCTCTTATAGGACTTACATCCGGTCAACGACTTACGTGTTCCACCCCAGTTTCGAGATGAACTCATACTTCTTCACCCTGCTCTCGCTCTGTTCAAGCATTCCGAACCTCTTCCTCTTCCCATACCTCACGCTATCCGAGAACCGCCGCCTGTTGGAGCAGATTGGAGTTCTGGCCATGCGTATCACCAACCTCAAATCATTGGCGGCCCGGGCACGGTTTCCGGGTTTGCCAGCCTCTGGCCCGGCCTGCAGTGTCTCGTGCTAGTGATATCGGAATGTTGCCCCACCACAATGGATTCATCGACCGTGCCGCTCTTGACACCGCTCAGCCTGAAGCTCGATTTCTGCAGCGATGGAGGACACCCTGTTGACGATGGTGAGCACCAATGTGTCCGCGCTGCGCGAGCTCGACGTGATTGGCAGCGTGTGTGTTCAGCAACCTCACGGCGCTGGTCCTCGACAGCGCGCTGCCTCTGCAGATCGTCCTCGACCGCTGCACCAGCTTGAGGATACTCGTGTTCCCTCTGTGCTCCTTCCACCGCCGTATCCGGCTTCCACCTCACCGACGAGGACGGTATTGCTACGCTCTTCCGCAACATACGCGGGGGCCTATTGCAAGGCGCCACAAATGTGACGATGGCGTCAAGAGCATCAAGATGGCGGCTGGAAGTCAGGTGGCCGACGCACCACTATGTGACCGTACTGAAACCACGCGACCGCCGCGCCTTGTGGCGAGCTCTGGAATCTTGAGCTCAACGACTGCGCGGGCCTCCTTCTAGGCGCGAGAAGAATATTGGATCCACAGGGCAACAGAATGGAATAGCGTGGAGGCAGAGGATGTCGAGGTGAAAGTCGTCCGCGCGCTCCTTCAATGGCGGCGACGGCGGCCGGCAAACGCCGAAGTGGCACTCCCTCAATTTCATCGGCCTGTTCATCCCATTTTCACTATGCACCAATCTATACATCGAGGGGATGCGCTGAAGGGCCTTGAAGACTTGGTTACCAGGGTGCTTTGACTACTTTCTGGCACAATGAGGCTCTCCTGTGGGTCCCAATCGTCCGGTGCTTCGAATTGTTTGTCTTTTGCCCCTATCGTGAAGAACACGCCCGCTGCGCGTGCTCTCATGCATGGAGGCTTGCATGCGCGTCCTTATTATTTGTCTTGCACGAGGATGAACGTTCGCTGCTTGACCGTTATGATGCCATTGTGCTGTGTGCTCCGCGACGTTCCGCACGTATATCAAAGGGATTTTCTGGAGGAAAATGATGGCTTTCGTCGTCGGAGAATGTCTTATCCGCTGGGCTAGGTCCGGCTTCGCAGGATGATCCTTCTTTATGTTTCTCTGTGCCTCGCAACCATTACAATGAACTTGACTTCATGGCCCTAGCGTGTTGTACTCGTGCCCGTCGCTGTGTGGCTATTGATTCCCTTGTTCTATTGCGCATATAAGCATCGGCCAGCGCACTCTCATCTTGGACTCTCCTGTCAGCATTGAAATCTCACAGACGATGCCCACTGTCGACAAGTGCGTTATACCTCATGTCTGCATGATGTCAAGCTAACGCAGCGTTATGCAGTGATTTCTGGGCGCGCGCCACAGAGCAGCGAGTAGCAGAGATTTCACGGGACATACAGGCAGAGCGCGACAGCTCCCCGCCGGAAACCGCAGACTTCAAGGACGAATTGGCGCGCATGTATCACCTCAAGGCTGCGCTGTTGGCGCTTGAACTTCGAGAGGAGCATGAACTGGAACTGGCTCGACGGGCGATACGCAAACGTCTGAAGAAGGAGGAGCGCAAAATAGAGGCTCGGATCGCCGAGCTCCGTAACTCCTGCCTACCTGTCTCGCGCCTTCCTGTGGAGATCCTCACCCACATATTCGCATACCGCTCCGACCTCGACGACTGTAATCGTCCTGTGCCCTTGAACAGGAGCTGGATTGCTGCGACGCATGTATGCCGGCGCTGGAGGAGGATTGCGCTGGAGTGCCCTAGTCTCTGGACGACCGCTACGGATCAATACGGAGTCTCTTGGCTGGAGACTATGATCGCGCGCTCGGGGACCATGCCACTTTCCGTGTTTGTATTACCTGGGAGCTGTACAAGAGAAGAAAGGCTTATCCAGCCCTTGTTCGACAGCCTTCCAAGACTGCGCCGACTCTCATTTCCTTCGCCGTGCTACTGTCCGGACCAGGTGCAATTATACGCTGAGTTCTTCAGAAGACACGCTCCGTCTTTGCGGCACCTGGTCGTAAGCGCTCCAATTGGCATCCCATGGACACTCGCGTTCATGCAGAACCTCGCCACACTTGTCGTCGACTACAATGATGACTGGGCCGAAGCGCTCCCCAGCATAGCCGAAGCAACGAATTGGAACGGATCAGAGATGCCCTCTACAATGGAAGTTGTCACCATCCTACAGCAAATGAAGAATCTGACGCAGCTTACTCTGTGCGGCGTCTTCTTCAACAACTCGGATCCCCACGGCGACATCCGGAACACCACAGCAAGCTTGTTGGCCCTCGAGCGCCTCTGCTTGCATACCACTATTGAGGCAGCATCCGTCCTTCTGCAACACATCAGAATCCCTTCCACCGCCACCGCTATATTTTTCCTGTACTACACAGAGGAGGCTACCGATGAAGTCGAAGATCTCTTCCACGACATACACTCGTCAATCTCGCTCCCTGCACAAGACGGCACAACAGTGCCACTGATCAGCAAGCTCGAGATTGGTCCGCTGTGGAGCAAGTTTAACGACATCGTGGAGATACGTGCTGGTGCCGCCGACACACCCATCAGCCAAGTCACCATTTATCTGGCGACGTGCACCACGGGCAGGCGTACGTGTACGCCATGGCACTGGAGCATCTGGCGGGCGCTGCAAGTGCCTTGGGCCGCCGTATCCGCCTTCGCTTCTGAGCGTCTGGAGGAGCTGGCGATGTGCGACTGGCTGGTGCGCGGCAGGCCCGGCTGGGCGGCCGTGCTGGAGAAGGCGCCGAATCTGCGGAGGCTACACGCGTCGAATTTCTCCGCCGTCGCGCTCTGTGTCGCGCTCTCAACGCCTGCGCGTGTGCTTGCGGACGAGCAAGAGAAGGAGTATCCGCTACCGGAGCTTGCGGAGTTGGGTCTGCTGTTCGTCGATTTCGGGAGGACCAAGTGGGCATGCGGCAGGTGCACATGCGTCGACGACTCACTGCATCCCGGCAGACACAGCTTGACTGGCGCACCGGCGGAGCTGCTTTTGAAGGTGGTGAAAGCACGTCGAAGGAGTTATGGTGCGGGGCTCACACAGTTGGATCTGACGCAGAGCTTGGTCCCAAAGAATGTCGCTAAGAGGTTACGGGTCCACGTGGAAGAGGTGAAGGTTCCCGAGCAGCTGAATGAAGTACGATTCATACGAGGTCGTAACTTACATGATTAAGTTAGGGTGTGGTATGCGCAAACTTGATTCAATGCGGGGCGTGTTGGTGAGGCTATGGGCCATACTTCGACATGGCGCTTGATTGCCGTGGATTTCTGGTCAGTACATAATGCGTTCCCGGGCTTGAGAGTCGATGAGCTGGCAATGCCAGTGTACAATTGCGGGAAAACCCGCCTCAGTATCTTCCCAAACCACTTTGCTTGGGGACTCCCAGCCACGGAGAGAGGATGAATCGAACAGAGAGCATCATAGCATTGGTGGCAGCACTAGGTCGCGCGAGCGGTTGTCCGGACAGCCCTGAGCGCTTGATGCTCGCAGTCGAGGACCGCGCCCAGGTCTCCTTAAATAGAGTCATACCACAGATCTCTCAAGTCGAGAAGAGAGAGGGACGCGTTTGCTTTGCTATGCCGGTAGTCGAGGTTTGCACGGTGCGCGAAATCCTCAAACCGAACCGCGCCGGCAATCGCCGAACCGCCTTGCTCAGCCAGCTCACCGTCGATTTCGCAAAGTCTCGCTTTCTACACGCCTCACCTGGGATCACCTCTCGAATAGCACGCTGTACGTCTTCTGCTCTCCCACTAGGAGCATGAATCGGTGTGGCCATCGAGATCGCAGGCCTCAGGACCCAGGTGTCCTGGTCACACTCTCGCTTCAGTGTGAATCTGATCTGAGGGTGAGCGTTGTCAAATAGCCGTTACATTCGCATTAGAATAACGCATCCTGCAGCTCCACAAGGCTAACCGGTGCTGATAGGCTCATACGGGCCGCACTATCCTACCCGCTCCTCGCGCGCTGCGCGACACCGCCCCCGACTCTCTCCGCATACGGCTCGTCGTCCTCTATCGTTGTACCACTTGCTGCAGCGCCCTGACGACCTGGACACGAGATGTAAGCCATTTGCGCGAGCCTGGAGGCCGCAGGGCCGAGCCCGTCGGGAGCCCGGGGCGACTTTGTCTCCAGAACAAGGCACAATGGCCGACCCACGGATGGCGTCAACGTTGACCAAACAGTAGAACAACAACACCCATCTTCCGTAGCAAAAACACGTGGCGGATTTTGCTCTCGCAGTGGCACCCTTATCCCGGTCCACTTATTGTCCTCGCTTTTGGTACGCCACACCACCTTCTTCCTCCCATCATGTCCGCACAGCCAACCGACCTGGACGAGCGCAGACTCATATACCTCGCTGCGCGCATCCAGCAGGCCGTCCTCTATCTTCGTTCTCTCAAATATGAGGAGCGCCCGAAGTACTTCAATGCGCTTGCCGCGGAGATCGTACGTTCTCCATTTCACTGATGTGTGCAGCATGACATTTGACGACTGCTTCTGTGGCGCGCGCAGTACCGCTGTTGCAAATACGCGCGGCACCGTCACAGCGCATTTTCTCGGCTTCCGTTGGTCGTGGAATCCGCGTGGGCCGCGCTTGGCGACGCTATCAAACACCACGGCGAGCGCGGGTGGGCATTCGAGGTGTTTCAGATTGTGACTGGGCATCCGTACGACGTAGGGTCGTTAGAGCCGGACGTCTGGTGGGCCAAGGATTGTGAGTCCCTGCGTCTTTTCAGTTGATGTCTACTTGAGGCCTTCTGATGTCCGACAGTCGATGGGTTGGATCAAATCGCTGTCGTCGATGTCACGGTAGAGGACCTCATGGCGCCTCTGCGGCCCGCCACCCCGCCACCGATGTTACCTTCACCTTCACCAGCTGTTCCATCCTTGCGCGCCACAACCTCGCCCCTCACCGATGTACCCATGTCAACGTCTCCGTCGCGTGACTCCTCTGAGTCACAAGATTCCTCAACGGGCAGCGCGAGCCCACCACCTTACGAACACGCAATTCCAAGGTTACTCAGCAACGATCCAGCCGAGGAGCAGCGACTCCCGCCGGACTCAGTCGTCATCACCATACCCAAATTGCGTCATCGTGAGTATCAGAATGCGGTCGAAAAAGACGAGTACTTCGTGGGCACGAAAACATCGCCTCAGCACAAGGTCAGTCCGCCTTGCCTAGTTTTGTCTTTGTTCGATACTGACGCATGTGACATTGCAGACACCGTGCGGGTACTGCGGCGAGCAGCGCGTCCCGTGCTTCGTCGGAACTCGCGAAGGCTTCTGTGTTCTGTGCGCGCTCAGAGGAGTGTCATGTCTGCTGCCGCTCTCTGAGCTCGAACGAGACGACGACCCCGCGTGTCCGCGGATTCTACACGAAGACGAAGACCCGACCTCTTTCCCTCCTTCCATCCTTGTCGTCAACGTCCCAACCAAGTCCGGCACCAGCAAATTCATCATTGGGTCGACATGGTCGGAACGATGCCCGGTATGTCACACGAGCTCGGAATCGCGCCCTATCTCACTAACGGGGCCCTTCGTCAGGCGCCATGCGCACCGTGCCACAGCGCCGGCGTGCCGTGCATGGCCGGCTCGGGCACACACTGCGTGCTCTGCGGGCTGCGCCGTGTGCGGTGCGTGCCCCACGTGCCCGGCGTCCCCGCGCCCGCGCTCCGCGCGCTGAATCCGCGGCTGGCGCAGCCGCGCCGCCTCAAGTCCGACTGCGACTCGTCGCTCCCCGCCGACGCGGTCGTCGTCTCCGTCGCCGGTCACAGGTACTATCTCGGCACGGCGCGCGCGCAGAGGAGCGAGGTGCGTTGATCACGACTGAGGGTCTGATTCGGGTCGTGAATGTATCTGGACGGCAGGTTGTGTGCGGGCTGTGTCATGAGGCCGAGGCGCCGTGTCTGGCGGGCAAGGGGAGCGGGACGTGTGTGCTGTGCTCGCTGCGGTGCCAACGGTGTGTCCCCATCGCGGAGCACTATGCTGCAGGCCCGGTGCGGCGCCGTGGACGCGGGCGCGGCCGTGCGCAGGTACGTAGAGCTCGCACGAACCGGGATGTATGCTTATCGACATCGTTGACAGGCCGCCATCGGTGCGCCCGAACCATCCAAGCGGCCGCCGGCGCGAGCTGCAATGAGGGTTGCGCGAGCCACCGACGCGGCGGAGGGTGCATCAGCGCTAGGCGATATTCCGCCGGGAATGGAGGCGCAGATTGACCGTCGGGTGGAGGTGCTGGTGGCGCGCAGGGTGCAAGAGGCGACCGAGAGCTTGCGGAAGGAGCTGCTCGGCCGTTTGTCTGGTAAGTAAGCGGTTCGTGGTTGCAATGTGTATGCGATGCGGGTGGAGCTACCCAGTAAATGATGTGGGTGTTTGTGCGACATATGACTGGCTGCCACCTGAAGCCAAGCGTTGCGATCGATTGCTGTGCCCTAGCTGCGTGTCATCCTTGCGATATGTCCTCCGGAGCTCCCAAGTTCCCTCCGATGCCGCTGGTACTGTCTGATAATTATCGATGGGCGCATCGTTCGCGTTTTGTTGCAGAAGAGCGAGCCCGTACACGTGACAGCGCGTCGACGCGCGCCCCAGGGTCTTTGGCTCCGTGCTAAAGCCAAACACAGCGCGGCATATAAACCAGCCCCGCTCGACGACGCGCTCTGTTCCCTTTTCTCCCCGCGCTCTCACCATGCTCGTCCGCATGCGCCCGCGACTCCTCATCCTGGCCCTTTCCTCCACCGCGCATTTACGCGGCTGCGCTTCTTGACCGCTACCAAAGCGATGTACCGCGGAGTACTCAGTTTAGTCCCATCGACGGTGAGCAAGATTTCATTGCCAATGTGCCGCCTTGTTGCGTAGCTGATGGACCGTTGTTTATGAAGGCAATGCACGTCGTCAATCCGACTCGAAGCGCATGCTATCTCGGGGTCGGAGTCGTGCGTGCATCTCGTGCATTTTGACATGGGCAGGTGCTCACATATCTGTATCCGACGGGCAGCCCTCAAGTTGTCTATGAGGCGATCCGAGGTGTCGCGCGCGCATGCACACGTAGGTTGGACCGATGGAGCTGTATTTCTGTCGGGTGGCCGTTTGCGGAAGCCGGAAAAAGACTGCGTTGGCGCTGTTTGTCGGGATTCTCGCATCAATCATTGTGTATTGCTAGTATATGCGCTCGATTGGCTATGTAGTTGCGTTATGGTGGCAGGATAGTACCATCATTCGCAGCTGGAACACACCTCAACGCCCGAATGCCCTTCTTGATGCTCACGAGATGTAGCGTCTACTCGTCAAGATCATTCGCATAGTCCTCATCAAAATGAGCATATATATGAAGTCAATGAGAGGCAGGCTATATAGAAACGTAGGTGTTTCTGCGCGCAGTAAGTATAACTCCTCCTTGTCCGTCAACGGCGGCGACTCTACAGCAACGCCGCACACCCCGATACTGCACCCGCAATCACGTCCTGTTCCTCCTCAGTAGCCTGACGCAAAATTGGGCCTTACAAGTTGTGCAGGGTGCTGATAACACAGGCGACACGCTGCATTTTGACGTCTACGCTGTATTCTGTGGTTAGCGATATTCGTGGCGAAAATCTTGCAATGTTATCACCGTCGAAATACTGCCCCTTCATGCACCGCGTGGTACACGCCCGGGCGGTGCCAGTCGTATCTGCTTGGTAGCTGGGTGAATGAGGCGGAGTGCAAGACCGTCGTGTAGCGCGCATGGCACGGTCGATTGGGTGCGGAATGCAGACACTATGGCAAGCCGTTGAACGAGAATCCGGGAGGCACGCCGGACTGGCAGCGTCATATGACAAGGACGAGGTGGGGTGGCGAGGACGCGACTCACTGGGACAACGCATCGGAACGCGCGCAGCTGAAATGTGGACGGCTAGCATCAGCTGGGCACTGCAAGAAGATCAGAGGACCACGCACAGTGTAAGCGATCTGCTCGTATCGACATCATTCCATGAGCATGCTCGGATCCTGCGCTAGCCATTCCTCATCTCCGACTAGATCTAATTTCGGCTCCAGAGGCTTTCACTTGGGAATGTATCGTGCGAGAGCGACGGTCAGATGTCCGATGCGTTGCGAGATCGGCGAGCCGCAGAGCGTAACGGAAGGCAAACGTGGTCTGCCAGCCGTCCGAGTGTCGTAGGGAAGCGATGACGGACGATGTGACCTGCGGTGGAGGCACGGAAATGGGGCGTTCGAGGCCACCCGACAGCGCTTTTCACTGGCTGAGCAACGGCGCAAGACCACATGTATGAGGATGTCTCTGCGGAGAGACGTGGGCTACGAGCACGTGCAGAACGGTGGTCAGCCTTGACATGGATGAGAAAACAACGTATGTGTGGCGCACCCAGTTAACACCTGCAGTCCCAGCTTCAGACTAGACTCGTCGTCGAGCTTTGTCCGCGATGACAGCAGACTCAACCAAAACAGTCGAGGGCAAGGAGCGTGACGTGGATGTTGCAGCCCCGACACTCGTGGATGCGGTGGCGAGGAGAGGCAGATAAGCGCTGGGAAGACGTGGCTGACCTCGGGCCGCGCCGGCGTCTGCCCCAGCCGCTGCGCGACCAACTCGACCTCTCGGATGTCTGATCTTCATATACTGTCATGCCTGCAGCTTGAGGGTATGGATGGAAGACGATGTCTTAGTCTCAGGTTCCGCGTGGATGCCGCCTTGCCTTGTCGACATCCGGCACATCTGCCATCATCCAGCCTCGCCACCTCAGGCTCGCAACCATCGCCGCTAGTGTCCGCGTCATCAAGAGCACAATAAAGCTCCCTCGTCATCACACGATGTCAACATTCATAACAAACGATGTGAGTGTCGATGTGCTGCGCAGGTGATCGTATGCGCAGCGCATGGTGGGGCGATGTCGCCTCTTCGACATGCCTGCTCAATCACGTCGGGATGTCTTCCTGGACTACACGGACACGGAAACAAGCTCAACGTGACTTTTGTGCGTAGCATCCCTACTCGTTGATGGAGACAACGTCTAACATGGGAACGTCACACCGCACAGGCCTCTCGCCACCGGACTCTTGACGTTGTATTCTGCCTTCGCCGCATTCGTGCCTATACAATAAACACATTTTCTGTGGGATAGCGTGCTGTCCTCGTGGCCGTTCAAACGAGGCGCCCTTGTTCACAACCGCTTATAAGGGTCTGCGACGCTGGCTTCTCATCTGCCCTTTCATCTCTCCTTTCAGCAGCCACCAGCATCAGTGATCAATGTCCGAAAGGTGCATTTCTTCCTCTTCTGCTGACTCTGTCGAGCTAAACTGTCTATCGCGTTAAGTGCCCAGCATCACGTGGCAGACCAGGGAAACAATTCTCGTTATGAATCGGACAGTACTGACCAGCCCTCCACTAGCCAAAGCGATGCCAGCGAGCAAGATCTCGCTGTCCACTCCGAGTCCCCCCGGCAAGCAGAATGGCCTGACGATCCCCCTCCATACCAGCCCCGGGCCGCAGCCGCGCCGGACCTGCTGCCGCCCACCTGTACGTCCTCCGCGCCGCGATAAGTACTCGATCGACGATACTGACTGCTCCCCAGATTCCGACGCGAAGGGCTCCAATGACAAACCCGCACGCCACACAGCCCCGAACGCGGAGGGGCACAAGAAAGCTGGGGGCGTCCATCCGCGAAATAATCCGGGACCGACACTCTTCGGCGGCTGGTTTTCGAGCGCATCCGGCGCAGAGGCGCCGCTGTGTTCGTTCAAGGGATGTCATGAACCGCAGGTCCAAGATGTTCGTGGATATACAGGGTACTGCACGGACGGGCACAGACTGTACGTCTCTGTGCAACGGCCCACGGGGCTGAGGAGCCTGAAAACTGACTTTGTGTGGGTTGCAGGCAGGCGGTAAAGCTCGGCACTCCGGCGTGTCCGATGTGCGGATTTCGGCCGATGAGGACTGCTTGGGACGGGTACTGCACCCATACCTGCTGGATAGAATCACCGTACGCCCCCGCCGAATACCACAGCAAGAAATAGCGGCTCTCTATGTCCATTTCTTGTGTTTTCCTTCTCTCGCATAGTTGAATGTCCCTGTAGTTTCTTCCTATGTACGTGTTACATCGACACCAAGCATGATTCACCCATGCGTGCGATCGACTGGGATCGAAAGAATAAAATGGCAGTCCAGATGTCGACAAACAGCGACAAACATTTAAACAAGCTGCGCGATGAGCGCTTCGCAGCTTGCTGTCTCCATCGCCATGATCTCTCCAGCACCGCCCGTCTCTTCGGTCGACCCTGCAGATATGCAAATAACCAATCCGAGTCAGTGATCCTACTGTTCTCTCCCCGTGTTTGGCTTGCATCGCCCCGTCATCGACACGTGGCCGGTTCGACTTCGCCCGCTTGATTCTTTTCTTCTCGCAGTAACATCATGAGCATCTACCAGCGCAAGCCCAGGTCACAGAGGAACGTATCTGCATCTTTGCAAGCGAGACAACCGGATTTGTATCATGCTTGGGAGGCGCGGACTACTGGGTCCGTTATATGCACCTGGTCTTTTTGCTTCACTCACGCAGCTTCCATCGCGACTCTTTCCAGCATAAAGCAACGCCTCGCGCTCCGAGTCCCTGGACTAAGCCCGCGACGAAGCACGATCGCACCCGGCCTGTCTTCGCAGCTTGGTACCGCCGAACGAATTGCGCGCTGTCTCCCGCAACAGGTGCGCGTGCGCAGAGGAGCCGTGCCTCCTCATGAGTCATTGAGCGAACGACTCGTTCATGCGAGCTGAATGTGCGCGTCAGGCGCTTAGGAGGATTAGCGGGGATGGACACCGGTGGTCAGATGGAGGGGCGTGGTACATGCGCTGTCCGGACATCGCGCTGCCCAGGCCCGACTCGTCGATGCTCCACGCCTTGGCCCGCACGGACTGCTGCTGCACATCCCAGACCTCTTTTCCACCTACCGGTCATACCTGACACCCGCAGCAAGCCCGCGCACACGGTCACCGTCGTCTCAATCTTGGCGTTGCGATAGCCACGCCCTCGCGCCGACCCGCTCCATTCGCCACCCACATCATCACAATCTATCTGTCCATTCGAAATCGTCCAGCCCGACACCTCTCCGCCACGTACCAGTCTGCTTCGTTAAGGCGCCCTCGACTCCGCGTACGAAAGGCACAAATGGAAACCCCGTAATTCCGGGCACCGCATACACAAAGCGGCACATTGAGCGCGGAGCTGGGTGTCGGGGACGAGAGACGGGGGCACTTGATTCGAGCTTACAGCTTACAAGTACGTTTGGGATTCCTGCAGGTCGCGCGCATACATTCTGACCCAGCATGTCTCAATCCGCAGGGTCGCCTCTCCGGTCAGTGCCAACTCTGAATCCCCTCGACGCCCCACGCTGCGACAGACGGACCGGCGCACAACCTGAGGCGCCTTCGTCCCCCTCATGCTCGCTCCCATCCTACGGACGTCACGCGCGGCGATCGTCGAGGACAGGTGAGGTGGGGTGCTCTGACGGCCAGCCGCGCGCGGGTCCTCATTGACGCACACTTTGGCGACGGGGTACTATGCCGGCGGAGCACCAAGGACGCACCAGCGCTTTCCTGAGCATCGCCGCCGATGCTCGCTCGTCTCCCTGCGGCCTCGAGCTCCAGTTCGATGCAGCCCCGATCCCCATCCACCGCCTTGCCGTCACCATCACTAATCGACGCCAACAGCCCGCGGGACCTCGCAGCTGTCCTCGAAGTTCGAGGTGGAGCGCATCTAGTCGTCAATTGCAGGAACGACGTGCCAGAGATGGCCGCAGTGACATGACACGGGCCATGGGGAAGGGCTGCGCGCGTATGACGAGAGCTACATTTCTTTCTGTGAGCACGGGGGTGACTAGTACCACAGAGTACATTCACAGTATCGCGAGCCATTACTAGAGTATTTTTTATAACGCACTGCTTTCCTGAATTTACGCGCGTCGAGCAGCATATATTAGACCCCGCGTGTCTCCAGGCCCAGGGGAAAGCACAGCACTTCTCGCCGTCGCTCGGATACTTACCACGCCCACTGACTACGTATCGAAAAATTGTCCTTGCGACGTCGTCTTCCCATGCTGAAGATTACGCAAACTGCAGCTAGCTCTTTCTGTTTCTAATGCATGCGTCGAGCTATCAAACCTCTGCAGGTACAGACTGCATACAAGCACTACTGTATATGATTGATGCGAGAATCTACTCAATTTCCCGCCGAAAGTCCGCGCGCTACCCTCTGCTGTCGCGCATTCGGCGGACACCCTGAAGCGTCATCTGGCAGATAAGTGAGCACGAGCACGACAACGTCCGCGTGGAGGAAACGGGCGCACCTCACCAGAGTAAGTACCGCTGAATCCTGATTCACAGCGTGTCGTACGGCGCCCACCTGCTCGATGCATCCGTCAGCCCGCGCACCGCATACACCTCGGCGTGAAGGGAATGCAGGTGGCACGCGCCCGACGCGGTCAGCGCTTCCGCGGCAGCGCGCGTCAGCGATCAGCGGCATGAGTACCTTAGAGCAGGCTGCGCAAGACGCACGAGATATGGGTCCCCTTCGCTTGTGAATGCACTTCTTCGTGGAGGCCAAGGGAAGGAGGACACAGTGAGTGGATGAGTATGCGGGTAGAGAAAAGGGCCAGGATGAGGAGCGCCGCTCGAGCGCGTGAGGGTGGGCGTGCGTGCACATGGTCGTACAGGGAGAAAAGCAAGCTGCGGGCCAGAGAGAGCGGCGCAGGCTTATATATGGCGTCCGGTGTTTGGTCTTGGGACGAGTGCCAAATAGCGCGGGCAAGACGCGACGGGCCACGTGGCTATCGGCAAATTCGAAGAGCGCGGGCGCCGGGCTGAACCCTCCGCGCTATCATGATCATCAGCTCGCTCGGGCTCCCTGCTCTAGCTCGTCCCCGGCCACGTTCTTCTCCTTGCTTTTGAACCCTCTTCACATCTGAAGCATATATCCTCCGCAAGATGCGCTTGCAATGCAGCGGTGTCTGTCCTTTTGCTTGCGGGTCTCCGGAGCTCGGCACTCGACAGCGAGATTGCTTAGACGGTGCGCCGTATACTTCCTGCTCTTCCTCTCTATCCCGCTGACCTGCGCACACAGAATTGCGCAGCATATATCGCGTACAACCATACTCTAGAACATACCTTACCACGAGCCCTCGCGACCTTTGCAACATCGTCCTAGTCAGACCTTTGCCCAGTCCCAGCATGCTTTCTCATAATTATCATACCCATGATGCGTCCACATTCTATTTACCGACAGGCCTTGGTAGCGAGGACAGCTGTCGACCGAAATTTCTGCTCGGGCTGGGCGCGACGCGTCATTGGCACGTGATCAGTTCGACTTGGATGCCGAGCGCGCGATGGGCTCCTGCTCTGCTCTACTCTTGCTCTCACTCGCCCGGGCTACTCTTGCAGCAAACGAGCAACATTGTCGGGGATCTGGACTGCATGGACGAAACAACCGCCTGCGAGCGAACGTCCCCGTTTTGACTCGACAACGCGAGCATCAAGTTGGTGTTGGACGCGCAACTGGCTGTGCGTATGGCATTCCCCTGATCCGGATATGCGATTCCCTGCAATGTCTCACGCGGATCCCGTGCCCGCGTCTGCCGCGGTAGATCCAGACGCGTATGTACGCGAGAGGAAGAATCGGAGCGGCTGGCTCGAGCAATACGCCGATCGGCGTTAGCGAGGAGAATGAGGAGCTCTATGGAATTGTGCGTGTGCTCTCTTTCTGTATGATTTTCTCGATCGCTCATGCATGACGCCTAGTGCTCCGACTGCCCAGTCGCATCGGCCAGCGACGCCCGGTGTCGCCCGCCATTCAACGACTAGACACAAGGCACGCACGGACGCGACATGTTGACAGCCCGTTCAACGGGGATACAAGACTCCGGCGTGCAGAACGAACAGGGCAGATAGGCTGCGTAAGGTGCGTTGCCGACGCGCAGGTCCCCGATGCACCGCTCATAAGACTGCTTCCAGCGCCGCGCGGAGTTGGCGTCTGCGTCTCTCATAAGCGGAAGATCGAGTGGAATCGGAGAACGCGTCCACGAAACGGGCTGCTCAAGGCACGTTGTATCCACGACTTTCCCATCTATTCCTTTCTCATATCTCTTTCTCTATAGATATGTGAATAGCGAGTGCCTCGAGCGACGAGCACCCGTCCGCGACGCGATCTTCCTCTCCTCCACCCGCGCCTCCCAAACGCCCGCCACTCGATACAGGTCAACCACGGACTCGCTGCCCTTTAAGGTACATCGGCAGCCTAGGTGCGTCGCATACATATGCGCTCCGAGTCAGTTGTCCATCGACGTCGCTCACGCAGCGTTTATCAGGGCAGCCGATTGCTCCAGGCAAGCGGACTGCATTCCGCGCGCACGCTTCATGACGTCTGGATAGCTGTTATCCGCGTCTCAGTGCCGCTTCGTCGGCTGGGCGCGTACCACTCCAGGAGGAGCGCGAGAGAGCCGCAGAGCGTGTCAGGACGTTGAAACGAATAGCGCGTGGCGCTTCGGCTTTCTCGTGCGCATACATTCGGGCGTTGACACCGCTGATACACGTATCGTATTCATCGATATACATTATCATTATCGCTCGCAAGACCCGCAGGAAACGCATACATGGACATGGAGATACGGTGAACGTGCGATACTGATGGATGTGAGAATACCGGCCAACGGAGTTTTAAACGGAGTACGGGGGCCACAGCTGCAGACACATTTTATGGGCCGTGAGCACGCAAAACGAGGCGCCTCCAGGAAAAGGAGGAGGAGGAAGTACGCACACGGACGTCCTGGGCACGATAGCGCTGACCCGCGGACGTGGTTCCTCGTGGAGGTCGGTTGGATCTCCATTGGGTCCCACCCAGGCTCTGCGCGGGGCCGCCGGAGATTGCGGATGCCGCTGGCGGTGGTGCACACAGTCGTGGCCCCTGCCGCCGCACACCAAACACGGGTCAGCTGCGCGCGTGTTGTGGCTGAGAGCGCAGCATACGTTATACGTGTTCTTGACTGACGAGGCGGCGGTGTGTGGGGTGGAGGGAAAAGGGCCAAGATGAGGAGTGCGTGTTCGCGAGGGGGCGGGGATGCATGGCGGCGAGAGGGAAGAATCGTCGGTAGGAGATGAAATGCGGGTTGGTATTTATATAAGGCGGCGTGTTTCGCTTGAGGAGGGTTGCCAAATAGCGCGCGCGCTCACGTGGGGCTATAACATGAGTCGATTCGAGAGAGTCTACGGTCCTAACACGGACGAGACAGTTGCAATTTCCTGCCGCAAATGAAACTACAGCCGTTATTGCTCGTGAAACTACGGACACGTAGAGAACAGCTCGGGGAGAAATTGTTTCGTTAGGCGCATGCGGTGGCACATATTCCTGGTATCCCGGCATACATACGTACATCATTCCATCCATACATCGCATTCAGAACCCCTCTCCAAATCTCGCACCAAGCGCAGATGTTCCGATACGGACAAGGAAAAGTCAGTTGTACGCTGCGTAATTAGCAAGCAAACGCAATCGACTGACTTGTTTGAGCCAAGCCATGACCGCCGAGTCGCTCTCGATTTATTTGCCGTGGCGGGTTGATCGTGGTCTCCACGTCACTAACACCGCCTCATAAACCGCGTAAAGCGAAACGAGGTGCCGCCGTATATCGCGCGCACTGCTCAAGCTGTAGAGATTTGGTTTAGAGCGGACGAGACCATCGCGAGGACGACACGCACGAACTGTCGATTGCCTGTCCTCGTCATTTGCTCAGATGGCGATATCTACGGACTGTGTGCTTTGGATTCAGAGCGTAGCGATTCTGTCCAGACGGTTCTTCAAGCCCTTCGAATCCAAACTCGGTCATAATCAGTTGGCGCGCAAACGATCAAGCGTCCTGGGTTCGAGGAGGAAGACATCAATCGGAGACGTCGTCCAGGAGGCTCTGCCACATCCGCCTGTGTCCTTCCAACTGGCGCCGCACGTCAGCGTACTGGCCGAGAATACTGTTCATATCCTCACCATCTGTTGCCAGCGCCACTATATTTCCCGCTTGAGCAATCTAAATATCCCTCCCATACACAACCCGCCCGCGACTGTATCGTAGGCTTGACGGAGCGCAATTAATGCAGTTGCCATCAATGTTCGGTGTGGCTGAGATTGTCGGCTTTATTAACGCGGACACATCCATCTTGCGCAAGGGATAGATGTTAGCATGAAGCAAGCCCAATAGATCACGGAAAACATACGCCCTTCGCCGGCGTCGTACTAACAGGATCGTCCGATATTCTGGCGCTCCTGCAGCGTTGTGATTTGTAGAAATGTCACTGGTGAGGGGGATATTGTTGCGCTGCTCAACGAACCGGGACGATGAGTAGCCGGGGGAGATCGAGATGTCGGTCGCCCCAGAATCGGTATTGGAAGAGGACGTGTTGAAATGTTCAGAAGGTTACGTGTTTGGGCCTGGGTGGAAGAAGTCGTGATGAGGAGCGAGACGGGCATAGACCATCAGACCGGCATGCAAAGGACTAATATCTCTGGAAATCCCCTAGACCTGTCATGGATGGTCGACGCCAGATTGTGAGGAGAGTGAAGAACGCGATTTGGGAAGGCGACAACGTGGCCATCAAAGGTACTTCATCTTGACGGCTCGCATCGGAGGAACTGGTTAGCGACACGAAATGAGCAAGGCAGAGGGTAGCATCATCTGTATCATCTAGGGGGAAAGGCTGGAGTGTTGCATAGCAGTGTCGCTTGAGTTTGCCAATGTTATGTAGGGAGGCAGTGAGAACCGGCAAATCGGGCCGTGGGACCGGTGGCTGGCTGCGACTGCACTGACCGACGACTCAAATTTTCAATCATCTCACCCGCCATCCAACTGTCAACCCAAGCTCAGCTCTCGCAATTAGGACCGTTGGTGCCATGAAACGACGCAAAGTATGTCCGATGCACCATCTGACTTGGTCTAGTCAAACTGAGCTTCCCCAGCGCAGCATGGTTAGCCTGCCATACGATGTTCACGTTGAGATCATCGCCTGGGTCTACCGCAACTCGCAGCACGTTGATATCGACTACAGGACGCTCTCCGCGTGCTCTTTTGTCTGTAAAGGGTGGACGGCTCCCTCCCAACGGCTCCTCTTCCGCAACACCAACTCCAGGTTCCTCCGCCACAGTCACACCCTCCTGCTCCTCAATGCGCTCCGAGAAAACGCTCTTCTCGGAACGTACGTATACTTCATCAAGATTAATCTGTCCATCAATTCTGTGGGGGACACGGACAACGCCCTTGCCCTGCTCGCGCTCTGTCCGAATCTGGAAGCCCTTTCTGTTGTCGCCTCGAGCGATCCGTCCAACATGATCAGCCAGATGGAGTGTATACGCGGGATGGGCCTGCGGGTCAAGCATCTGCAATTTGCCAATACACCCAAATATATCCCCCCCTTCCTCGGGCTCTGGCCCGACCTACAGTCCCTCGACATATTTCCAGTGTTTGTCGAGTCTGCCCTACCCGAAAATCCCGTACCGTGGAAGACACCTCGAAGCTCCGCGGTAACCTGGAGGTCCCCCGTGTCCGCAAGATGGTTGCTAGAGGCAGCTGATACGTCCGCGCTGCGTGAGCTCGAGGTGTCTGGCGTCGACTGGCGCAATTCACTATGTTTGGGTACATTCAACAGAACATCCGCTCTCGAACATCTCACGTCGCTATTCCTCGACGATGCGCTGCCCCCCCAGGCCATCATCTCCCGCTTCTTGCAATTGGAGAAGCTCGTGTTCGCAGTGCGCCCTGCGGCAGCTGTGGTTCTGCCGCGGACTCTCCGTCATGTGGGATATCACGCTGTCACGAAGGACAACTGGCGCGTGCCACTTTGGTACCTGCTAATTGCACTGCAGGAGCTGCCGGTCCTGCGTCTGGTCACGGCGACCCGGGAGCTCTCCACGACGGACCTGGACGACTTGACGCGCGTGTGTGAGGATATTCGTGTGGAATTTGACCTGTACGGCGATTACCGTATGCACCGGGTGAGTTCAGTTTGATCTTTACGCAATATATACCTGAATGACGTTCCTACCAGCGCATTAAAAACGTGGACTGGATTTAAAGGGAGGCACAAGACGACTCCATTTTTCAAGACACATACATTTTTCAGTTCGACGTCACGATCTCTGGATGAGCCGGGCTGCATCCAAAGACAAATACGATTCCCCTTTCATCGTCTAAAATTTATCCCATCGACCGGTCACTACACCGCCGGCCCAAACGGCTTCACAACCTATGCCGCATGTACTCTGCACGCTCGGCGCGCTCACCATTCCCGGAGGATCGCGACTCGGTCTCGCGCTGGACTGGATTTTTGCACGCTTACACGCAGCGTGGCGCCGTTCCCTTGCGGCACCTTGTCACCTCCAATATTTTTTAGTTCTCCGGTTTCACGCTCAAGTGGCGACCACGCGCCGAGCCGCCGCAACCTCCATCAGTCTATATCGACTGCCTACATTCTCCAGGTCTTGATATCCTGTTTCGAAATTCACACGCATCGGCACAATATTCTTCATCCTATACTAGCCCCCAGCCATCGTTGGCTCGACGCACGAAATTACAGAACGTGTGCTACATCCTTCGACTTTCACGTTGTCGCATTCGCAAATCGCGTTCTTCACTCTCCTCTCCTAACCATCCAACATTCAGAATATCACTTCAAACGGTTTCGGGAAAGTCGCCACGCTCCGCATGCCGGCCTTATGGTCCTCGCCCGTCTCGCTCCACATCGCGACTTCTTCATCCCCAGGCCCCCGCGCGGAAACTTCTAGATTCTCCGACAGGTCCTCCGCGCACCCGGCGCGAAGACGACGATTGTACCTGGCAAGACAGCGATTCTGGTGCCCCCGACGTCACCCGGCTACTCATACTCTTCATTAATCGGCGTCACAATATCCTCCCCATTGCATCTACAAAATACAACGCTGCAGGAGCGTCGGGAGAAGGCGTATATTTTCACTTATCTATTGAGTCAGTCTATCGTAGGCTTCCTGTTTGCTGATCGCGCAGCGCCCGACTGACTTGTTGCTTGCGCGTTTGTCTGGCACATTTTCAGATCGATTCATTACCAGGAGGAGGACTCTGAGCTTGATATATGGATGGGAGATGTATGTATGTACGCGCGTATGTCAGTTGCTGGCGAAACGGATATACGCCCCAACATTATCTTTCCCCTTGCCATTCTCAACGTGTTCGCGGCTGTCTTGTCTACGTCAGGACCGTGGACTCTCCGTCACATAGAGATTGCCCGGAGATCTGTTGGAAGCTCCGGGTATGTACAGCCCCACGTGAGCGCGAGCGGCGTCGCGGCACCCGCGCTATTTGGCGACCCACCTCAAGCCAAACACGCCGCCCAACGCATATAAAGCGCCGCCCGCGTCTCTCATGCCAGCACCGATTCTTCCCTCTTACCACCATGTCCCCGCCCCCCGCGAACACGCACTCCTCATCCTGGCCCTTTTCCCTCCACCCCACACACCGCCGCCTCGTCAGTCAAGAACACGTATAACGTATGCTGCGCTCTCAGCCACGACACGCGCGCCGCTGACCCGTGTTTGGTGTGCGGCGGCAGGGGCCACGACTGTGTGCACCACCGCCAGCGGCATCCGCAATCTCCGGCGGCCCCACACAGAGCCTGGGTGGGATCCAATGGAGACCCAACCGACCTCCACGAGGAACCACGTCCGCGGGTCAGCACTATCATGCCCAGGACGTCCGTGTGCGTACTTCCTCCTCCTCCTTTTCCAGGAGGCGCCTCGTTTTGCGTGCTCACGGCCCATAAAATGTGTCTGCAGCTGTGGCCCCCATACTCCGTGTACAACTCCGTTGGCCGGTATTCTCACATCCATCAGTATCGCACGTTCACCGTATCTCCATGTCCATGTATGCGTTTCCTGCGGGTCTTGCGAGCGATAATGATAATGTATATCGATGGATACGATACGTGTATCAGCGGTGTCAACGCCCGAATGTATGCGCACGAGAAAGCCGAACCGCCACGCGCTATTCCTCTCAACGTCCTGAGACGCTCTGCGGCTCTCTCGCGCTCCTCCTGGAGCGGTACGCGCCCAGCCGACGAAGCGGCACTGAGGCGCGGATAACAGCTATCCAGACGTCATGAAGCGTGCGCGCGGAATGCAGTCCGCTTGCCCGGAGCAATCGACTGCCCTGATAAACGCTGCGTGAGCGACGTCGATGGACAACTGACTCGCAGCGCATATATGCGACGCACCTAGGCTGCCGGTGGACCTTAAAGGGCAGCGAGTCCGTGTTTGACCTGTATCGAGTGGCGGTGCTTTGGGAGGCGCGGGTGGAGGAGAGGAAGATCGGGTCGCGGACGGGTGCTCGATGCGCTCGCTGTTCACATATCCATAGAGCAAGAAATATGAGAAAGGAACAGATGGGAAAGTCGTGGATACAACGTGCCTTGAGCAGCCCGTTTCGTGTACGCGTTCTCCGATTCCACTCGATCTTCCGCTTATGAGAGACGCAGACGCCGACTCCGCGCGGCACTGGAAGCAGTCCTATGAGCAGTGCATACGAGGACCAGCGCGTCGGCAACGCACCTCACGCAGCCTATCTGCCCTGTTCGTTCTGCACGCCGGAGTCTTGTATCCCCGATGAACGGGCTGTCAACATCTCGCGTCCGTGCGTGCCGTGTGTCTGGTCGTTGGATGGATGGCGGGGCGTCGCTGGCCGGTGCGCTGGGTATCCTGGGTACCAGGGAGCATGCGTGCGCAATCGAAGCACGACTCATAGCGCGTGGCGACAGCACTGCACGCACCGTCCCATATGTCTGCCCGTGCGCCTCGCTGACATTGCGCGTCTCCCGACGCGCGTATGCCCGAACAGACCCGGTTCCGCCTCGCGAGCCTCCAGCCCCAGCGCGGTATGCAGGGCAAATGGGCCCCTACGTGTGGGCATTTGCAGGGATAAGCGACGCAGCGCACCTCAAGTCTTGCCCGTCCAGCAACTTGACCGCGCCGTTGCCCGTTGCCCGGTGCCCGGGCCAGCGCGGATAGAGTGGGCGCGTTGCATCGCTGGCGGCTCGAGCTCGGGCGAGTGAGAGGAAGTGAAGAGCAGGAGCCCGTCGCGCGCGCGGCCGCATCCCAGTCAAATTGATCACGTGCGGAGGACGCGTCCGCCGTCGACGCCGCGAGCGTCGCCCAGCCCGAGCAGAGTTTTCGACCGACAGCTGTTCCTGGTGCTGAAGAGCCTGTCGGTAAGAGAAATGATGAAGTATCATGGGTAGGAGAACTAAGAAAACGCACTGGGTGGGAGGGGGAAAAGGTCCGGCGATGGTGCAAAGGTCTCGAGGGGTATGTTCTAGTGTACTAATGTATGCGATGTATGCCGCACGGTCCTGGTGTGCGCAGGTCAGCGGGACGGAGAGGAAGAGCAGGAAGTATACGGCGCACCGTCTAAGCAATCTCGCCGTCGAGTGCCGAGCTCCGGAGACCCGCAAGCAAAAGGACAGACACCGCTGCATTGGAAGCGGATGTTGCGGAGGATATATGCTTCAGATGTGAAGAGATTTCAAAAGCAAGGAGAAGAACGTGGCCGGGGACGAGCTAGAGCAGGGAGCCCGAGCGAGCTGATGATCATGATAGCGCGGAGGAAACAGCCCGACGCCCGCGCTCTTCGTGTTCGCCGATAGCCACGTGCGCGGTCGCGTCGCCACGTCTCCCCCGCGCCGCGCCGGTGCTATTTGGCACCCATCCACACGCCAAACTCCACAGCGTATACAAACGAGCGCAGCTCTCTCCGCCCCTCCGATCGCATTTGACCCGCACCACCACGCACGCCCTCGTCCCCACGGCATACGCCCTGCGCTCCTCATCCTGCCCTTTCCTCAAATTCGCGCGTACTTGACCCGGGTGCGCATGGCATCAGGTCTTCAGCAGTTGCGCGGGTCCTTTGTGTCCCTTGAGCCGTGGTGCGCAGTCGTTTTGTGATACACTCGTCCCGCGTGAAGCTGGCGCGCTGCCGCGAACGCAGGGCGCAAGAGCCTGCACCGTGTATATATGCTGACCCCCAGTGAGAAACCGGTCTGGCCCCATATGCCCCAGTATGCCGATTTCTGCACGTGTGGGGCCGTCAGACCAGGTCAGATAAAGGCACAAAATCTGGACTTTTGTATGACAGAATCTGCCATTTTCTGCTTCGTTGTCATGCGATAATATGCACCATTATGCCGATTTCTGACTCCTTATGAATACATATGCCTCCAGATGCCATTCCAATACCGTCCGAATTTTGCATACCATGCCATATGGGCGCATACAGAGCCATCTGCGCCATTCCCAGCCACCTGCCCCGCATCCGCCGCAATCTGCATACCACGCCAGATGGGCGCATATGGAGCCATCCCACTCACCTGCCCTGCGTCTGCGTCCCGCGCCCACAGCCCGCCCGATCGCTAAGTCGTTCGATAAGTCGAAAGTCAGGCATTGTAGGCAGACAGCGTACCATTCTCCCGCAGCCGGTGAGCCTACGTGTTGTTCTTCTTCTCCTTCTCCAAGGCTTTAGCTGCCTGGCTCTCCTGTTCGAGTCGCTGAGACAGATGCATCAGTAGAGGACCGCAGACTGAGCAAGTAGTATGCACCAAGCGAGTTTCTCCATCTATGCCATCAAATGCCTTCTGAAACTCGTCGTTCGTCATTTTCGGATCGCGTATCTTGCACTCTTGCATGTATAAATTTCTTGTCGTTGATGCTCTCAGCTGCGATACATCGAGCACAGCACAGAACTCACCGGACGGTGTTGGATGTCTTGCTGGGTTTGATAGACTTGTCGCCTGTTGCCTTCGCTTGGCCCGCTGTGCTGATAGACGCACCGGGAGCGGTGGACGGCGCACTGCCAGACGCCTTGGAGGAGCCTGATTGATGCGAATGTGAGCAGGTAGATGCAGAAAGTGCCCGTAGACGCACCGTTTGTAGCGTTTTGAGGTTTACCTGACCGTTTTGAAGAACCTGCATTGATCGAACTGTGAGCAGGAAGACAGAGAGCACTCGTAGACGCACCGGATTCTGCTGGAGGGGCCCATCTAGAGACCGAGTCCGTTGCGCGTCCCGGAAAGAGGTCCTTGCTTCTTGGAAAGCGGTATTAGCAAGGAAGCGGAAATTGTGGCAATATGACACTGACAGAACGTTCACAACCTGCCCGAGTAAGCACGTGCATGTCGTGCTGCGGTCAGCAAAGAAAAGAATGTCAAGTCGGCGATGGACTTACTTCGATAGGTGCAGCCCGCTTTGCAACGCTGTCAGTAGAAACGGCCGTCATCCCGGCTTCCCTGGCCGAAACGTTGCTATTGATGAGAGGAGCGACAGGGCTGCCACCCGTTAGCACGACGTTGATGCTGCCAGCAGGGGTGGAGGGCTCGATAGTTGTCGTGTTGCCGAGGCCGCTCGTCAAGGCAGTCTCCGCAGGCTCAGCATTTTTTGTCGCTGTGCTGGCGAAACCATCATTGACCATGTTGCTCGCGCATGTTGCGTCGAGCGCTGCCGCTGCGGTGATGTTGCTAGATGTGATGGGGGTAGCTTCAGATCCGTTGGCTGAGGAGGGCAGCTCGGAGGTGCTGGACGAGGCCGGTGTCGCCGGGTTATCATTTCCACTGGTTGAGGACAAAGGTGCGGATCTGCTTGCGGCCAAGAGTGAGCTATAACAAGCAGAGACAGGTAGATACTCACGCAAAAGAATCCGTAGCATCCTTCAATGCTGCAGACGATGGATCAATAGCCTCCGCAGGGCCAGCCGGTGCGGCGGGCGGCGCTGGCACTTCGCTGAATTCCACAGACGCTACGAAAGATGCATGTCAAAAGCTCAGCCAAGCGACAGTTGGTTGCGACGTACCTGCTGGAGCGTCGCGTTTATGACGCTTGCTTGAGCCAGCGCCGGTAGCAGGGGCAGGCCGCTTGCTGCTTGTAGCGACTTGCTGTGAGGCTGGCGCAGCGTCCTCTGCGGAAGTGCTTGGCTTCGATTTATTGCGCCTCGTCTTCTTATACTGGGGGTACTGCTCTGTCACCATCTTATCGAGCTTCCAGTGGCCCCGGCAGAGCCTCAGGTACGGAGCGTCTTTGTACAGCCAGTGCCTGGCTATGTTCTGAGCTTCCGGAGATGCGGAACCCCAGGTATCAGGCGCGATATTGCGAGCAGCGAGTATCTGGAAGACCGTCTTCATCGAGTGCCTGAGGTCGATGACATCCTCGTCGTTGATAATGCTACCATCTTCTCGCTCGAGCCAGGGATAAGCAATGTCGCTAGCTTTCTTGCCCGTTAGATTTGCGCTGTTCTTCTTGGCAGCCACGACAGCCTCGTATTCCTTCCTCCGCCAGAAGCGGACGCTGGGATAGGCATCCCTCTTGAGCTGTTCAGGAAGCGGGGCAGTCGAGTAGGAATTAATCATGTCCTCATAAGACGTCGGCGGCGCCGTTGAGCTGCCAGGCAGAACAAGACTGGCCCCAGGCGTAGCAGTCGACGAGGATCGAGAGTATTTCGGCACCATCGATGTAGTCAGATCCTGAGAAAGAGTCATCCTGCACACATAGTACGGCCGCGTATCAGAGAGGATGGGATAAATGAACGGCAAGATCACATACTTGAGCATCACAATGTCCGCGCGCATTTCTGCTACCTTCTCTTCAAGTCTTGCATGAGATGCTTGTAAGTCATTGTACGCTTTGGCGAGGGTGTGGTATTTGTCGATCGGCATGACTTGGGTGCCCTGGAGCGCAGGGCCAGACGCGGTGAAGGAACGTCTCTCGACCCGCTCGTTTCGCTGCGTCACAGCCAGGGTATAGAAGTTAGTAATACGAAAGGCCATAGAGTAGCAATTACGCACCGCATTGAACTCAAATGGAAGCTCCAGAATGGGTGTCGTTGAGCCACTGTAGTATTCTCGCTCATGATATGCTTGTGACAGGGTGTCGACGGCAGGGCTAGATGACAAGTATCGGACAGGAGCTCTGAAACTGTCGCCTAAGTCAAGAGAGAGCTCTGGAGAGTTGGATTCGCGTGAAGAAGGAAAGGAATCCCCCAAGTCCAGAGGTTGGTCCATAGCTATGTTGCCAGCAGGTCGACGATGGCAAAGAGAGAGGCCGTCAAGTGGTTGGGGACGACAAGAGGCAAGTGACGTAGCCGATCGCTACCTCGCCGATGCGAGTGTCCCCAATCATGTGATCGCGTGTGCCCTCTGCACTTGTCGTGCGCGTCTTGCGCTTCTTGCCATCTCCGCACTTCTTCCTCTGCTCACACCACCTCCTGCGCTTCCTTCTCTGATACTCGGCTACAAGGATGTCCTCTAGAGTCAGTCATTCCGGTTGCTTTTTCATGACATGCTGCTGATTTCCTGGCATAGGACGCCTTGGAGTCTGTCGAAGTGGTCATGCAAGGGCATGGCAGCGTGGATGTCATTTACAGGCCAGCATCGGTGGGCATTGGTGCGGTGAGCTCTCTTTCATCTTGTTATTAGCTATCGTTCTCATGTTTTTTAGCATATACGCTTCCAGTCCATCGCGACAGCATACAGCTCGTCGGAGTCTGCGCAAGCAGGCTCTTCACCCGTCCAGTCTGTCCACTCCATCCCGACCACCCCCATCCGCGAAGCTTCCGAACTCCCTGCCACCGCTGCAAACGCGGCTCCATCGCCCGGTCTCGCGCCGGCTTCACCAGCAGGCAGCCGAGCCCCATCCCGGAACCCCGTCCTGCCGACTAACACCGTTAGTCCTCCCCCGAGCAGCCACACCGAGGAGTCTACACCCGTTCACTCCACCAACATCAGCCCCACTCAATCCAACATCGCCCAGCCGCCTGTACGCGCGCACTCGACGCGTCTTTCCAGCCCCTTCGACGTCGGGGTGACCCAGTTCCTGGAGGGTAACTTCAGCCTCCCCGACGTCACTCACATGCCCTCCAGCGTGCGCAGGCTCATTGAGGAGCCGGACGCTGCGTTGGACTGGCGCAGGAAGTCCCCTCTTCCGCGCCTGCAGCTCCACACGCCGAGGACGCGTGCGGGCCCATCCAGACGCAGGTGAGTGTGCTATTAGCATAGACCGTTCGCTCGTTTTCCTGACACGGTGTCATAGGGACACTGAGCCTGGGCCTTCGCGCTCAGACGCCGAGTCGCCTTCACCTCTGGCCAAGCGGGCTCGTGTGGACTCGAAGAAAAGGGCATGAAGAAGGGTAAAAATTCTTGTACAACAAACATCATGTAAACTACATGATATGCATCTCCATGAACAAAGACATGCCTTCCTGAAGACTGGTCTGGATTTCTGCTTATCAAAAAGCTATAACCATGTAGATTGCAGGTGAAAGCGCATTGAAATCTCATCCAGCAATCGCCTTAGACCTGCGCGATGTCATACTTAGTTTAGAGGGCACGATAGCAGCAGCTAGCAGCCGCTTATGCGTCAGCGCGCGCACTATGCCTGCGACCAGGCGACCCGCGCGCGCGCGCGCGCAAACACGCACTGCGAGGCAGCGACGGACCAGTCCAGATGAACAGATAGGCGGGCCATGTCGTCGAGTGAAACGCACCGTGCAGAGAAGGCGCGCGACGCGTTGGGCACGTGCCGGCGGCCACGTCTTTGTTGATTGTTTGTTGATTGTCACACCTTTCGTGTGACCTCGTCACTGTTCAAAACCGCGCCTCCACCCTCCTCTTCCTGCCAGCACGGTTGCCTCGCCAGAAGCGCGCTCAGCTTGAGCGGGGCGCCGTGCACCACTCGTCTCTCTTATACGCCCTCCTCTACCTCACCCGCCTACTTGGTTAGCACTCCGGTGAGTCAAGCAGCAGCAGCAGCTCCGGGCTTCTCCCACTGCCCGGAGCTGCCGGCGCATTTTTTCTTCGCGCCGTGCGGGGCCCGATTCCACCTCGCACGGGCGCTTTCTCCGCCTCTCCGCGCACGGCAGCAGGCCGCGCGCCGCAGGACTACGCGCCTCGGCGCGGTTCCACCTCTGCGACGCGTTGCCAGCTGGCAGCACACAGGCGCGCAGCCTCTTCGTTCGCGACACAACCCTGCCTTACTGACTGCTCCGCGCATAGCACCCAGCCCGCCACATCCATTCTCCCAGCCCTAGCGCGTACCCCGCGTACTTCCCCGCGCCGCATGCCCCGTACTCGCGACCGTACCTCAGCCCCACCGACGACTACGCCGCCCTGTTCGCCCCCACCGACCTCCAGGCCTCCGAGGCGCGCTACCGCCGCGCCCTAGCAGAGCTGCACGCCGCCGAGAGAGCGCGCGAGGCGGCCGCGCGGCTCCACCAGCGCGAGGCCGCGGCGTTCGACCGGCAGCTCGAGCAGCTTGCCGTCCAGGCCCACGCGGAGCAGGCGCAGCGCGAGCACGCGCTCCGGCTCCACCGCGAGCAGGAGAGGCAGCGCAGCTGTGCAGGGTAGGTCGGTAGATGCTGACTTGCGCTTCCGCCCCTACTGTCCCCGCACGCACCGCGCCACCCGCGCGCACTACCTCCTCCGCACGCACCGCGCCCCCTGCCCCTCGCACCGTGCCTCCTGCCCCTCGCACACCGCCTCCTGCCCCTCGCACACCGCCCCCTGCCCCTCGCACCCCGCCACCAAGTGGCTGAACGGCATCTACGACAAGAACGTCAACAACGAGGGCGTCACGTACCACTGTGCATGTACCGTACTTATATCACACCATCCGCTTTCTGTCTGTTACCGAGGTGTCCAGTGTGCTGCTTTTAGTTATGAATACAATCAGTGTCATGAGATGTAAAGTGCTGCAAGATCTCTGCGGCTACCCTATGGCAGCCCGCGCGACCGCTGGAACTGAACGCCATGTTCTGCTCGAGCCCATGTTCTGCTCGAGCGTCGGCCCGTTCAACGGCTCGGGCACGGCGCTCGGCGGGGGGCCTGCGACCGCGACGGGCGCGTCATCGTCCCCGGCGCTGGTGGACACCTGCGTGCTGCTCGGCGACGCGGAGCGCGAGGTCGCAAAGTCGGCCATCTCGACGTCCGAGTCGGACGAGACGGCGCTGGAGGCGGACTGCGTGCCGAGGAGGAAGAAGCGCCCGCCCGAGTGCGCGACGAGGTTCTCGTAGTACAGCTGGAGGACCTCGCGCGTGCACTGGGGGCGCGGGGGAGGTGTGAGCAGGCGCGGGCGCGGGAGGAGAGGGGGTGCTGGCCGTAAGCCGCCAGTCGATCGCGAAGAGGAACTCGCGCTCGAGGCGCGCGAGCTCGTGCGTGGTGATGCCGCCGATGCGGGCGTAGTGCGCGTTGGCGCAGAAGGAGTCGCAGAGCGTCTTGCTCGCGAGCGCGACGGCGGTGATCGTGAAGCGGTGCACGGTGAGCGAGGACACGACGAACGTCGGCACGCGCGCGCAGATCTGGTCGATGTAGTGCATCGCGGTGAGCAAGCAGGTTTTCTGCGCGGGGGCGGTCAGCGGGCGGGTGAGGGCTGGCCGGGCGGGCGCACCTCGACGTTGGTGAAGCGCACGATGCGGCGGAGGTACTCGAGGACCCTGATGTGCGGGACCGAGGCAGAGTGGAGGCGGGAGATGCCCTCGCTGCAGCGCACATCGCACGTCAATCAGGCCCACACACCGGCTAGAGGACAGAGCGGGACGCACGGAGACAGCGGGATGCGGTCATTTATCGAGAGTCTTGCTCGTCTGCAGCACGCCCGCGGGCAGCCCTATAGGCTTCGGGCGGTAGCAAATCGTCGCTGCGCGGCCGTGGAAGAAGGTGGGGTCTGGCGTGGCGAGTCAGCGATCAGTGATCGTGCCGCGACGGAGGGAAATGAAGGAGGAGAGATTGACCGGGCCGCTTCTTAAGGCAGTAGCCCGTCTTCGCCTTTGCGTCCGTGCTCGCGATGCGCGGCACCTCGAGCATCGCCGTCGCGCGGTCGAGCAGCCCGTGCACGGTCTCGAAGCCCGCGTGAACACGACGTCTGCAGCCTCGAAGATGCGGATTGGGAGCGCAGGCCAGCGGTTCTCGCGCATGGTTTTGAGCAGCCCCGGGAGCAGCGACGTGCGCACGACCTGGAACTCGAGCGTCTTCGGGTTCGCGATCTTGACGGCAGTGTTGTTGGTCTTCGACGTTGCCAGGCGAAGTTTCCCTCGTGTTAGCACTGCACAAAGCGGGGAATCAAGCCGGCAATTATGTGGTAGGGAGACGACGCGCCAGGATCAGCGGGAGGACCTCGACCCTGCCCGCGCTCGCCCACTGGTGACGGGTGATGTCGATCAGCTTGCTCACCGCGAGCGGCTGCGCGGCCGTGCTCGTCGTCGGGAACGTGTCCGGGAGGTTGTTGAAGCCATACACGGTCACTGCATCCTCCTTGACGTCGCACTCGTGCAGGGTCGGCCGCGTCGGCGGGATATCGACCGTGATCTCGTCCGGGTCCGTCGACGACGCGCGGCTGGGCAACGACATCTTGCCGAGGAGTTTCTGCACGTCGGGCGTGGACAGCGTGAGGTACATGATTTGACGTAGGACCAGGACGTGTGCGCGGGGGTCGGCCACGAGGAGAGGTCGGGTGTGATGACTGTACGTCGGTCGGGGTAGGTGGTTTTAACAGGCTCGGTCCTGTTCGCACATGAAACCGCATCCAATCCACCCTGTCCAGCCACTGCCACTGTGAACCCCCAAGTCAGTATTCCTCATTGGAACTCAAAATAGAGAACCACAATGCGTACCTGTACATTGGAATGCTTTCTGACAAACATACGCGAGCGGGCGGCGTTGCTGCTGCTTCACCGACGACGAGCGAAGGTTTGATTACCGACATCCGTGTGATGCAGAGGTGTCGCGGTGTGAGCACTGAGTGCGAGTGCGGGTGAGAGGCAGATGCAAAAGGCGGTGCCGAAGCGGCGAAGCCAAGATCTCACCTACGGAGCCCGAGATCTGTGATAACGATCAGCTGCGGGTGCTCGACATCGTCTGTTCCAAACCTCGTCCGAGATCTACAGGTAAGGGCGTGCGTTAGTACGAGGAGTTGCTGAGCTGACTACGACGCAATCGGCAACAGGAAGATGAGCCACATGGGGCTAGACCAGGCTGCCAAAGACACAGTGCCTCCTGCGGTGAGTCTTCCTGCTTTGCGACGCTAAAATTTGCTGACGCAGCTGGATCGCCTAGGGAGCCTTGTCCCTGTCAGTCACAACGCCTTGTGACATGGACGCATTGCTAGATCTCTACATGGAGGAGTATCGAGACGACGAAGACATGGCTTATGTCTCCGATCAGGCCGGGCTTCGGCGGGATCTGCTTACTTTCCACGTCCATGGGCTACATGAGGATGCGGAGGAGGAGCAGAAGGTTGAAGATATGCTCACGGGAAGTGACGATGGGGAAATCGACTGGGTGGAGTCGGAGTCGGAGGGATACGATGACGAGGGCGAACTGTTAGGTGCGCTGTGAACTTTCATAACATTGAGCCTTTCATTTTTACTTGCCTTCAGAAAATGACCTAGAAGTCCAAAGCTGGGTGGCTTACCAGGAAGACGGAGAGCTGGATGCTTCAGAGGTGGCCATTCCCTTTTGGGATGAGGACCTGGAGCCTGGCGAAATATCTGAGGAGGCCAGTGAACCCCCAGCAAGTGAGGCTGGTGACCCTGTCACAGATGAGGCAAGTGACTCAGATGAAGAGATGGTTCAGGTAATTTCTTGGTTGCCTCAAATATTTTTCTGCTCACATGCTCTCCCACAGAACCCTAAAGGCTTTACATATACACAATCTAAGGGCCGCCTCATTGTTCCCTTGCCCAAAGTCTCTTGGAAAAATGCCCAAACTCAGTGAGATCTTAGAACCTATTAACTTCCTGTCAAATTTACATTTTAATTCCTTAGATTGGCTGTTTCCACCAAGTGCAGTGCTCCTTTGCAGCCTGGATCTACATCTGTGGGCTTCAAAAGGAAGAGGACCAGAGGTACAGCTTCCAGCAAAAGATTCTGGGATAATAAGGCTCTGGAAAACATCAACAAAGGGTCTAATCCCCTGAGGCAGAAAAGGCTGTGGGATCGCAGCCTAAAGGGTCCTGCTATCCAGATCCAGTCTTTCAATATTCTGACAGAGGGATGCTTCTCTAAAACTGGCTGGCAAGGGACCCCTCCCCCACCCTTGGTCAGGAAAAAGATAGTTTCTCTATATCAGAGTGGGGAAATCTTCTCCCTCCTAGGAAACTTTCTTCCTCTTCCCTATCACCCAGAGCCCAGGTACTGTACTTTTGTCAAAGTCCTTGCCTTTGGAACTGATAGCATTATCTAGTAAAACAATGTCTCTTTGGGTCACAGACAAGAACCAGCATCTGTTTCTATACAGAGCATTTCAGGCCGACTGGTTAATGGAGCACAATGACTTGCTCTGGGCAGAGTTTCTCAAGCTCTTAGCGCATGAGCTGGAGAATCCCAGGACTGAGAAAAAACACAGGAAGGGATCTAGGGGCCCACATTTTGCCTGCATCATTGGCTATTATAGGCAGTCTGCAAAGGTGAGCTGATCAAAATCGAGGTATCAAGTAATTCACTTACACCTCATAGCACCCTCAAGTAACTCAGTGGCATAGGAAAAATCAGGACAGAGTGAATTCCTTTGTGGAGAGCCCTTTGATAGAAAGAATGAAGTAAGCAAATTAATCTGCATACTTTCAGAGGTTAATAAAAGCCTAGTGCATTTGTCTCACATGTTGTGGGGCTGGCCTTCCCAGGTGTCAAGGAGAGATCAGAAAAATCCTCAGCATGGTTCAAAGCTACCTATGACATTGAGCCTCACTTTGGGCTGTTCTGGAACCTATGCATCAATGGTTGCTTTTCTGGCATGCCCAGGATTCATTGCCTGCCTCATGCAGATGCCAAGAACCCAGTCAGTGTCTGTGCTCTAATGGTATACCTGAAGCCAGGCTGTAAGTCTTGACACCTACTGTTTTGTCATTAGTTCTCACAATTGCTAGCTAAATTCAACCACACCAAAAGATCTTGGCTGGTAATCTGGGAGGCTGGAATCATTATTGAGCTGCCCCCATGGGTGCTGCTTATATATCCCTCCTCTCTATTTTATCACTTCAATGTTGATATCTCAGGTAATAGAGTCTCAACTTGTATGATTTTCATACTGATTTGCATAATACAGACATCAAATTTGTCACAACTGAGAATGGAGAGCAGCCTACTCTGGACAATAGCAGGCCCATAGAGGATGGTGATGAAGAAGGCAGAGGCAGTTTGGTCTGGTTCAACATGTCCAGCATGTTCCAGGCATCAGAGACTGGTTTCTCTACACTGAAAGAGGCTAAAGCAGCAGGGCACTCTGGAAAGGCAGATGCTCAAGAGACAGCAAAGCAGGCATTTGCAAAGCAGGCAAAGTTTTTTCCTGTAGCTTAAATACAAAGGCGACCCCTTTAAGCATGCCACACTTGAGTAAGGTGGAGGGGGGACCAGAGAACAATCAGATAGGAATGAAAGGGTTGTTGACATAGTGCAGACTGAATAGTAGACTCAATGAAACAAGCCTCAACAAACTGTACAGCTAGTCATCATCCACAACCTCCTCCACAATGCCATTGTAGAAAGCCATCTGTGCACCAGGCTTCTCCACAAGATGAAACCTATCCTCGCTGTCCTGAAAAGGCACCATAGCTACCACTGTGATGATGTCTTGGACAGGAATAACTGCAAGAGCGTTGAGCCCATGGTAGGTGCTAACTGCAAGGGCACCGCTGGACTCGGCCAAGAGAAAATCATCGGGCAGCGAGAATAGCGAGACCATTGCAAGGTGCTCATCGTTGATTCCGGGGAAATAGTACCGGACCTCGGCAATTCTAGTCTGGCCGTTGAATGTCACCTGTAGTCTTGTCAGCATAATCCCAGAGCAGGATCAATGTGAACAGCTTACTTGGACCATTCTCGCCATCCTAAGGTGCTCCAGCTCTTTGAGGGACTCCTTCCACCAAGACCGCGCAACTTGCCCATTCGGAAGACGCAGCCTAGCCCACTTGATAACTCGAACAATATCCGGGCCCTGTGCATCCGGGCGATAGCGCTGCAGGATGAGTCGACTTTCCACTGGGCTGACTACTCGGAAGCAAGAGTCCCGAGCGCGAAGCAGGACATATCCGCTGCCTAGATCAATTGCACCATGGGGTATTGAAGTGCGCTGTGGGGCAAGTTCAGGAATGATAGCATAGAGGGCATTGACTTGGGCGAATCGGAGCGCTCGCTGAGCCAGATTGGCGTAAGGCTGGGAGGGCTGCTTGATCTCTGCACCAAGAAGCCCAATGATTCGCTCCAGCGGCCATTGCGTGTAGTCAACCAGTGGCCCGACTCGAAATGCTTCGGGCACTAAATGCGCCAGGGAATGAATGCTCTGCCGGCAGAAATGAAGGCGTTCCGGCATCCGTTGATAGTACAGCTCTTCGTATTCTCGAGAGAACTCGACGAAGAGAATGTGCGCTCGGACCAGCTGGTCTCGAGGGATCTTGTATTGGTGGATGATGCGCATACCGGAGACGAGCTTGCAGTAGTGTTTCCAGTATTTGTCGGGGAGAATACCATACAGCAGCCCTGGCCCCAGACCAAAGATATACAAGAGATATTCCCAGGCCTTGTAGCCACTGGAGATCTTCTCTGCAGGGTTGCGCGGCGGTCGGTCGAAAGATCCAGGGAGATAGGGCGTGGCATCTGCGACGGCCTTGCCATGCTCTATCCAGACGTCGCCTTGGAGAACGGCCCAGTCCCAGGTGGCTTTGTTGTCCCCGCCCTCGCACTCCAGCAAGGCCCGCCAGAGTTTCACCAAGAGTTCTGGGATGTTGATAGCACCCAGATGCATAATGTCAAAGGGATAGCCCAGAGGGAGAGGAAGACGTGCATGGGATGGAAGGCCGTGAAACAGGCTCGGCTTGGATATACCGGTCAAGAGGCGACGGCGATGATACTGGGTCACGTTCGGAGACTTGATGACTATTTGCAGATTTGTGCGATATTCTTTGGGGTCAGGCGGGTGGTCGATGAGGGCGGCGACATCGATGTCTGGATGGTCAGAGCCAGCAACCTGATAATTCGTCGGCTTGAGGAGTGCAGGGTAGTATGTCGACTGCTGAAACCTATGTCGTCCTTTGACAGGACAGTAGATCCGACAGCCTCGTGCGCCGTTGTGCGGAACCCTTCCATCCAGCTTGGACAGTCCCGGACGGTCCGCAGTAATGAAGAAACAGAATGGTTTAGAATTGTAGACACGATTTGATGAGGCATCCCAGATTCCGATGCCTTCTCGCTGAATCGCAGATAGATGGTGGAGGCCGGGGTAGTTGAATGATTCCATGTTTTGAGGGGGGTTCGGACCAGGAAAGACAGCACCGGGGATAATGTGTCTCCTCTTGTAACGAAGACCAGGAGACAGGTCAAAGAGGACCCAGATAGCGATCCAGCAGTCTGACTTCTTGCTGCGATACAGCTGTGCGCCGTCTATTGAGAACATGACCACACAGTCGTCGGGACCGATGTCGCCACGCTGAACCGCCTTGATGTAGTCAGATCCGTGGACGATATCTTCATAGGAAGGAATGTTGCCTTCGTTCTCCGCAATCTCCGCCAACACCTCAGCCGTGCGTCTGTCGAGATAATGCATGTTGTCAGCGCTTTCAGGGCTGCGGAATAGGGCTTGGAGTGAAAGGCCGAGGGGAAATGTGTAAAACTGCTGGCGCGGCTCTTTCTTCTTGCCTCCGCTTTTCGCAAGCTTGCGGGGATCGTAGCGCGGCTGTCCGCAGATGATGCAGGCTTCCAGGTGCGCCCATGGACCAGTATATGCCATGCAGGAGCCGACGCACGAGTCCCGGACAATGGCCTCGACGCCGCTTAGATCGCGCACGAGAGCCTTGACTCTGTAATATGAGAGTAGGTCGTCCTCAGGATGGGCCAGACGGATAGCGGCGCAGACGTCATGGTATGCCTGTTCGGAGGCATGCGTGAGGGCGGCGAATATCTGGATCGACAAGCGGTGTCCGGGATCGTCAACAGAGGCTGGGGTCTGCACTGGATGCCGTATTCGATGAACTATGTCCTGCTCGAGTCCGTCATTCTCGAGAGTGGCGTTCTTGATGCCATGGACAAAGCGCAACACCATGTCGATCTCCGGTATAGCACTTGTCTGTGGTAGATCATCGTCATCGGGAGGGACGTCCTCCTCGATGGGAAGCTCTTCATCTTCAAATTCATCAGGCAATGCTTCATCGACGTGCTCGGGATGCGGTGGGGGGATAGGGACAGGAATGGGTGGCGTGAGGTAAAGGTCGTCTTCGTCATCTTCATCCTCTTGCGGTCTGGTGAGGCTGCCTGAATCTGGTTCAATATTGCCCTGCCGGAAGGATTAGATCATCCTGGGATGCACAGCACGAAAAAAGACTTACAACAATTTCTTCCACCGGAGGTGTTGCATCATCCGCATTGCCCTGATCATCTAGGCGTGCCCAGGACTGCTGGGCTGCTCGGAAAGTCAGCATCGATACGGATGTATGTTATACATTGTAGCATACCTTCAAGTTCGAAATCATCGACCCGTGCGGTTGCCTCGACTGAGGCTTCGGTCAAGTGCCCTCCTGCATGGCTGTTGGCATCTTCGGATATGCGTTCACCTGCAAAACTGTCAGTTCCCTAACGTTTATAGGGCATCAGACCCAAGCGCACCTTCAAAGTCTTGCACTATCTCGTCCTGAGGCTCTGTCCATAGAGGGTCACTGTGCGGGCTTTGTTCACGCATGGGCGGTGTCTATGCAAGTTCATAGCATGTCAGGCTCGACGGGCTTCATAATGCATAACTGCCACGCACCAGTCCCGAATATATGCTCGTATCCTCAGCTGGTATGTCTTCGTGTGATTCGTGTGCGGAATGCTGTGTGTTTTGATGAGGACTCTGTCGTGAGCCGCTAGCAGGCCCACTCACCTGGGAAGTGGACCCTTCCCCAAAGACATCGGTTCTCCTTCGCTTCCGAGGTGCAGGCTGCCCTACTTGGGTCTCCAGGTCTCGGTATTTGCTATGTGCATGGTAGGTCGACTTGGAGACCGCCTTGTAGTGATCGCCACGACAGTACCGCAGACAGCCACAGTAGTACACAGCCGCAGCTCGTTGGCCCGAGCTCCCAGTAGAGGTTTCGGCCATGGTACGTCCCGCAGAGAGCTATGCAAACACGCAGTGCGGAGAGGCCGCCAGGACGAGCGTCAGATGGAGGCGCACGACGGGGGCAGAAGCGGCTATGCGCAGGCGACACGGAGCGGCGCAGGGCAGCGCAGGCAGCAGCGCAGGCGACACGGAGCGGATTTGGCGGCGCAGTCTACACGGAGCGGCGCAGGGCAGCACAGGAGACGCGGAGCGGATTTGGCGGCGCAGGCGACGCGGCGCGACTTTGGCAGCGCAGGCGGCGTGGCTTTGGGCAGCACGATGCGCGCGAGGTGTCGAAGCGGCAAAGCAGCGCCGTTGCAGCGAGGCAGCGGCGCTGGCGCTGGGATTGTGCTAGTCTACAGTACATTTGCGGCGACGACGCGCGCTGTGTCTACGTCACGGGGTCGCATTGCGCAGATGGATGCACATTTCTCCCGACCTGCGCATACCGGGGCATAGGGATCCAGACCGGTTTCTCACTGGGGCTGACCCCCGCGAGCCTATCTCCGTAATGGTACCGTAATCACTTCCAGCGGTGCGCGCCGTTCGCGCTTTCGTCGCTGGAAATTACTGTCAGGCTGACGGATCGATGGAGCAGGGCCCGGGCGCGACCCTGCGACACGCCCTGAATGTGCCGCGACGGTCAGGCTGCCCTGGCGCGTCCGCCACTTGTGCGCAGCTGCTGCTGCTGTACTACTTACTCACTCTGCGAGAGTGCTGGTGCCCGGGGTGCTTGCGTGGGATGCGCGCCGGCAGGGCGTTACGTGTAGTTGAATGTCAGATTCTCGCATCAATCATATATGTCCTTATAGGTGGTTCGGAGGTCGTGTGCGTACGGGTGTGCGAGTAGCAGAGCGCGCCGGTAATCCATACTTATATATTCCCTCGAGACCGACGGCACGTCTTCCGCTTATGACCGTGGTCCCCGGCATCGAGAGATTGTCTCCCCGCTCGACAGCTCCACGTGAGCTCCCGCGTCGCATCGACGCCCCCGCGCTATTTGGCACCGCTCCTCAAGCCAAACACGCCGCCCTATATAAAGCCGTGCCCGCACTTCTCCCGCACCAACGATTCAAGTCCCCTCTCGCCACCATGTCCCCGTCCCCTTGCACCCACCCGCGCGCTCCTCATCCCGGCCATTTTGCTTCCGCCTCCTGCGTGCAGGTCGCGACCGGGTAGACGGTACGATGTGGCTGCTCTCTGCAGCTGCGCGCCCATCGCTGACCCAGTGCCCGGACGCACAGCCCCGCGCATCTCCGGCGCGATTGAACGAGGGTGAATCTTCGCAGGCCAGTTGAATGAGGGCCCTATCTACGTGCGTACTTCGTCGTCTGTGGGCGTCCGTGGTCTGTGTGCTCACGCTGGGTACATGCATCTGCAGCCATCGCTCTTCTATCATCCATGTAGCGTCAAAGGCAGAGGTATTCTCGCATCCATCAGGCAGGCCTTCGCCGCATATGTGTGTCCGCTGTCATGTATATATTGCTCTCAGGCGGTGCGCTGCACGCAATGCATAGCTATGAACACGATACGTGTATCAAGGGAACGATGTGTGCGAAACTAGCTGGATATATGCGCATGCATGACTAGATACTATCCCTCCTCGACGCCCTGATACCCTCTACGACCCGCGCGCGCTCGTCCTCCGCCCCCAGCACCACAAAGCACGAAGCACGAAGCAGGTCCACGGCCCGTCGGCGGACGCGGGGCAGGTGCGCGAGCAGCGGCTCTCGAGATGCTGCGCGTAAAAGCATTTGCTCGCCCGGGCGCGCTCGATCGCCCCAGCCAAAGCCGCGTGAGCGACTCCGCGCGCCAACGCACCTCGAGCGGCCCGGAAATGTGAGGCACGATTCCAGGGTCGCGGAGGGCGAGATGGCTGAGGTGAATGAAGAGCGTCTGCTGGCAGCGCGCCCGCGTGCTGTGCACATCCTAGTAGAAGCCGCGTGAGGAATAGGGAGTCGGGAGTCGGGAGCGCACGCCCCGGCTTGGGCAGCGCGCGACGAGGGCCTGCAAAATAGTTTGAGTGGCGCGTATCTGGTCTCCCTCGCAGACGCACGGCACTGGAGGCAGTCTGATGCGCGATGAGTCGAGAGCCAACGCACCGCAGGAGTCCTGCGAACTGGCCCCTCTAACTCTCTGTCTCCTCCCAGGTTCCGTCCAGTGTTAATCAAAGCAAACACGTCGTCCGTGCGTAGCGTATCACGCCTCCGGGCGTCGAAGGGTGTCTCCGTCACGTGTGACGGTACGAGTGACGGAATGTGCGTGAGCGAGCGCAGCAACACCGCATCCAGCAACACTCCGCACCGGGATATCGCGCTGCTCGTCCGCTTTTTGCTCCCGGCCGACCAGCTCCTTGCCCATGTATAGTGATGCTCGAGCAGCGGATCGATCGGCTGGAGAGACGCGGGCGTGGGTTCCTAGCGCGTGCGCACGCGCGGCCCGGGGGTTTCGCGTGACGGTGCAACGGGCAGCGTGCGTCGGTGCAGTCGTTCGCCCGATGCTCAGCGGCTCTCGGGCATGGCTGGATTGCTGCAGGAGGAGCAGAAGGAGCCGAGGCCAGCCCGGGCAGAATCCTCGGTGCTGAAGAGCCCGTATGCATGGCAGTTGCAGTATCATCGGCGAGGACGGAGAAACTGACCGACCCGGACTGGGCACGCGTCCCCGCCCTTGTGCTCGAGCGACCAGCACAGGCAGAAGAAAATCATCATCACAGACACGCTTGACGCCAACCGCGTCTTCCTGCGTCTGTGTGCTTCTGCTCTGTGAAGCAATGCTGCGATGCAATGAGAAGGAGGTGGCCAGAGCACAGCGAGAGCAAAGAGCACGACGAGCGGATGATGGCATTGACTGCGCGGAGGAAGGAGCCCGCCGCCGCGCCCGCGCTCTTCGAATTCGCCGATAGCCACGTGGCCCGCCGCGTCTTGCCCGCGCTATTTGGCACTCGTCCCACGACCAAACACCGGACCCCATATATCAGCCTGCGCCGCTCCCTCCGGCCCGCAGCTTGCTTTTCTCCCTGTACGACCATGTGCACGCACCCCACCCACCCGCGCCCGGCGCTCCTCATCCTGGCCCTTTTCTCTATCCCGCATATCCGCTCCCTCTGTCCTCCTGCCCTTGGCCTCCACGAAGAAGTGTGTTCACAAGCGAAGGAGACCCATATCTCGTGCGTGTTGCGCAGCCTGTTCTACGATACTCATGCCGCTGATCGCTGACGCGCGCTGCCGCAGAAGCGCTGACCGCGTCGGGCGCGTGCCGCCTGCATACTCTTCACGCCAAGGTGCATGCGGTGCGCGGGCTGACGGATGCATCGAGGCGAGCAGGTGGGCGCCGTACGACACGCTGTGAATCAGCGGTACTTACTCCGGTGGGGTGCGCCCGTTTCCTCCACGCGGACGTTGTCGTGCTCGTGCTCAAGTACTTATCTGCCAGATGACGCTTCAGGGTGTCCGCCGAATGCGCGACAGCAGAGGGTAGCGCGCGGACTTTCGGCGGGAAATTGAGTAGATTCTCGCATCAATCATATACAGTAGTGCTTGTATGCAGTCTGTAGCAGAGACTCGATAGCTCGACGCATGCATTAGAAACAGAAAGAGCTAGCTGCAGTTTGCGTAATCTTCAGCATGGGAAGACGACGTCGCAAGGACAATTCTTCGATACGTAGTCAGTGGGCGTGGTAAGTATCCGAGCGACGGCGAGAAGTGCTGTGCTTTCCCCTGGGCCTGAAGACACGCGGGGTCTAATATATGCTGCTCGACGCGCGTAAATTCAGGAAAGCGGTGCATTATGGGAAATACTCTAGTAATGGCTCGCGATGCTGTGAATGTACTCTGTGATACTAGTCACCCCCGTGCTCACAGCAAGGAATGTAGCTTTCGTCATACGCGCGCAGCCCTTCCCCATGGCCCGTGTCATGTCACTGCGGCCATCTCTGGCACGTCGTTCCTGCAATTGACGACTAGATGCGCTCCACCTCGAACTTCGAGGACAGCTGCGAGGTCCCGCGGGCTGTTGGCGTCGATTACGGATGGTGACGGCTGGGCCGTGGATGGAGATCGGAGCTGGAGCTTGAGGCCGCAGGGATACCAGCAAGCATCGGCGGTGCTGCTCAGGAAGACTCTCTCGCGTCCTTGGTGGTCAGCTGGCGTACCCCGTCGCCAACGTGTGCGTTGATGAGGACCCGCGCGCAGCCGGCCGTCGGAGCGCCCCACGTGTCCTCGACGATCGCCGCGCGTAAGTCCGTCAGATGGGAGCGACCATGGAGCGGTTAACGCACTGCTGCGTGCGCCGGTCCGCTTGTCGCAGCCTCGGGCGTCGAGGAGAAAGGTCAGAGTTGGCAGTGTGCGCGACTGCATCAGCATAAGCCCCAGAATCTTATATTACATTATATGAGGTTATATTACTTCCCTTCAAATAGCGATGACTCCATTCTGGAAAAAGGACCAGCTCAACAGGTCCCAGTACTACACATGAGTTATACAGACAGTATGATTGTGAGTTTGTGAAAGAGATCGGGTGCATATATCCTGCTCAGACAGCAGTAATGGCCGCGCCCGAATATCTTATCTTGCCTTATCTGCATGGCAATATCAGTATAACTCAATATAAACACCATAATATTTCGTCACTTTTGCTGATGTGGCCGGGAGACGACCCTGCGGATGCAGACAGGCTGGGTCAGCACGTATGCGCACGACCTGCAGGAATCCCGAACGTGCTGGGAGCTGGAAGCCGAAGCTCTAATCGCGTGCCTCGGCGAACCGTGCTCTCATCCCCAACGCTCGCTTCCCGCTCTGTGCTGCCTGCCGCTTTGGTATACTCTGAAAATGCGATGCATGGACGAACAATAGCCTAGTATGTCGATTCGTGCTTTTCGGACGCCGAGCTGCGGGGCCTCTCGGTTGCGATGCCGCGGAGGAGCACATGGCGGGCGGGGCGGTAGCAGATGGACGTATGCACGGGGATGTGACGTTGGAATGGGGCGCGCACGAGGGTGCGGCATCGACGTGCATATATCGAGAGAGCGGGGATGCGCGGGTCTGTGCTGTGGACGGGAGGGAGGCGGAGGACTGGGAGGTGGACGATTCCGTGCGGCGACGTGTGGCGCCTGGGAAGCGGACGCTCTGTGAGTGATGGGAGATAAGAGTAGATACACTACGTACCTCGACCGGGCTGTTCATGTCCATTCTCCCAAGCTTCCTACGAGCCTGACGCGCGCATCCGGCTCACACGGGACCAGTCGTTCGCTCAAGGAGGAGGCCCAGCTCCTCTGCTCGCGCGCACCTGTTGCGAGAGGCCGTGCGCAATTCGTTCGGCGGTACGAAGTTGGGAGGGCAGGCCGGGTGTAATCATTCTTCGTGGCAGGCTAAATCTAAGCAGCCCGAGGCGTTCGTGTGCTGTATGCTGCAAGAGTCGCGATGATGGCTGCGTGAGTGAAGCAAAAAGACAACGCGCGTATAACGTACCTATTCTCGTTCTCCCGCCCACTGCATACGCTTCCCGAGATCTCAGCTCCTGTGAATCACAGCAAGGTCTTGGGACGGGTTTCTTTGACTTGTGGTCGACGTGGACGCTCGTGATGTGCGGGAGAAGGAGGAGTAGCTCGAGGCCGGCAACGTGGCGACGCGGCCCGCCCCCAGGCCAGACAACACCGTGCCCCCGGTCGCCAAGCACGCAGAAGTACTAAGGACCTGTGCAGAAGAGCGTCTAATCGAGCCTTTGTCGACGGGAGGGTGAGATCATGGACGAAGACAAGAAGAGGATAATCGCCGGCCCGGGGGGAAACGGGCCACGCCGACGCCGGGCCGGCCATGGCCACCGGCCCACCGCAGCCAACTCGTGTTCTACCTCCCAGCATCGTCTTCGCAGAACAAACTGCCGTGTGTCAACCATACCATACATACTGACGCTCAACAAAAACTGGACTACAAACAGGTTGGACGATGGTGCATCAAGTTGCCGAGCTGGCTTGGGCTTAGGGCGGCGACGCGTAGTAACTGTGGAACACCCTTTGGGTGTAGTCGGAGAGCGGGATTAATGACTGGGAGAATGATCGCAGCGGGATATTGATACGAGCAGATCGCTCGCACGTTGCTGTGCTTTACTGATGCCAGCCGTCCGCCGTCCAGCTGCGCATATCCATGTCCATCTGGCGTAGCTCCCGGCTCCTGGTGCAGGAGGATGAGCCGCAGTGAGAGCGCAGGTAGAATAGGGAACTGAGCGCGCGCATCGTCTAGCTGGGCTGGTTTATATGTGACCCACTTCATTTATTGGGTAGCCCCACCCGCATACATATTGGAACCGCGCTCCTTTAGAACCGCTTACTTACCAGACAAACGGCCGAGCAGCTCTTTCCGCAAGCTTTCAGTCGCCTCTTGCACCCTGCGCGCCACCAGCACCTCCACCAGACGGTCAATCTGCGCCTCCATTCCCGGCGGAATATCTCCCAGCGCTGTTGCAGCCTCCGCCGCGTCGGTGGCTCGCGCAACCCTCATCGCAGCTCGCGCCGGCGGCCGCTTGGATGGTTCGGGCGCACCGATGGCGGCCTGTCAACAATGTCGATAAGCATATATTCCGAGTTCGGGCGAGCTCTACGTACCTGCGCACGTCCGCGTCCGCGTCCGCGTCCGCGTCCACGGCGCCGCACTGGGCCTGCAGCATAGTGCTCCGCGATGGGGACACACCGCTGGCACCTCAAGGAGCACAGCACACATGTCCCGCTCCCCTTGCCCGCCAGACACGGCGCCTCGGCCTCGTGACACTTCCCACACACAACCTTCCGTTCAAATAAATTCGACACCTCAATCAGAAACCTCAGCCATCGTCAACGCACCTCGCTCCTCTGCGCGTGCGCCGTGCCGAGATAGTACCTGTGACCGGCGACGGTGACGACGACCGCGTCGGCGGGGAGCGACGAGTCGCAGTCGGACTTGAGACGGCGCGGCTGCGCCAGCCGCGGATTCAGCGCGCGGAGCGCGGGCACGGGGACACCGGGCACGTGTGGCACGCACCGCGCACGGCGCAGCCCGCAGAGCACGCAGTGAGTGCCCGACCCGGCCATGCACGGCACGTCGGCTCTGTGGCACCCTGCGCATGGCGCCTGCCGAAGGGCCCGTTAGTGAGAGAGCGAGTGAATTCAAGTTGGTCTGACAAACCGGGCATCTTGTCGACGATGTGGACCCGATGATGAATTTGCTGCTGGTGCCGGACTTGGTTGGGACGTTGACGACAAGGATGGAAGGAGGGAAGGCGGTCGGGTCTTCGTCTTCGTGTAGAATCCGCGGACACGCGGGGTCGTCGTCTCGTTCGAGCTCAGAGAGCGGTAGCAGACATGAGACTCCTCTGAGCGCGCACAGGACACAGAAGCCTTCGCGAGTTCCGACGAAGCACGGGATGCGCTGCTCGCTGCAGTACCCGCACGGTGTCTGCAATTTCACATCCGTCAGCATCGAACAAAGACAAAACTAGGCAAGGCGGACTGACCTTGTGCTGAGGCGATGTTTTTGTGCCGACGAAGTACTCGTCCTTCTCGACCGCATCCTGATACTCACGATGACGCAGTTTGGGTACGCCGATGACGACGGAGTCTGGTGGGAGTCGCTGCTCCTCGGCTGGATCGTTGCTGAGTAACCTTGGAATTGCTTGTTCATAAGGTGGTGGGCTCGCGCTGCGCGTGGAGGATTCTTCAGAGAAGTCACACGAAGGAGACGTCGGCATTGGTAAATCAGTGAGAGGCGAAGATGTGGCGCGCAAGGGTGGAAAAATTGGTGAAGGTGAAGGTAACATTAGTGGCGGGGTAGCGGGCCGCAGAGGCTGAACAAGGTCTTCCACCGTGACATCGACGACACCGATTTGATCCAAGGCACCAACTGACAGACATCGTCAGGCCTCAATCGCACAGCGACAGAAAAGGTGCAAATACTCACAATCCTCTGTCCACCAGACGTCTGGCTCCAGCGACCCGACGTCGTACGGAAAATCAATCTCAATCCCAAACACATTGAATTCCCACCCGCGCTCGCTGTATCCTTCGAGAGCATCGACAAGCGCCGCCCACGCCGATTCCACAACCAACGGTAGGCTTGCGGAAGCGCTCTGACGATGCCGCGCGTACTCGCAACAGCGGTGCTGTGCGCGCAACAGAAGTAGCCGTCAATGTCGGTCGAGCTGCACACCAGCACAATAGAGAACTGACAATCTCCGCAGCAAGCGCGTTGAAGTACTTCGGGCGTTCATCATATTTGAGAGAGCGGAGGTAAAGGACGGCCTGCTGGATGCGCGCAGCGAGGTATTTGAGTCTGCGCTCGTCCAGGTCAGTTGGCTGGGCGGACATGATGGGAGGAAGAGGGTGGTGTGGCGTACCAAAAGTGAGGACAATAAGTTGACCGCGATCAGCGCGCCACCGCGAGCGAGATCCGCCACGTGTTTGCTACGGAAGATGGGCGTTGTTGTTCTGCTGTTTGTTCAACGTTGACGCCGTCCGTGAGCAGGGCATTGTGCCTTGTTCTGGATACAAAGTCGTTCCGGGCTCCCGACGGGCGATGCACTGCGGCTGCCAGGCCCGCGCTCCTCGTGCACATGGTTCACACCCCGCGTCCAAGCCGGCGGGGCGTCTGCGCAAGGATGTTGGGTAGATGACGGGTATGGCCTTTAGAAATCCCACAGCCCATCTTGGAGAGACGACGACGAGGCGCGGGCGGGCGAGGCGGAGGTAGCTTATGTTGTGCAGGCCACGTGGCGCATAGGACAAGAGCGAGGACCCGGTCAGCATTGTGTAGCTGCACAGAGCGTTGCGTTACGGACCGTACGGCGCGCATGGGACAAACATCACAACGAACTGAATGCAGAGGGCGACGCGACGCGTCAGCTAGGGCATCTGGAGAGTGCAAAGAGACGCGCTTGATTCCGCGATCTGGTGGGAAATAGGTCGGATCCTCCGATCAAGGAAGAGAGGAATTCCATCGAGCGATGCGATGGATGATCCAGGTGCGGCGTGTAGATTGTGCGAAATCGACGGTGAGGTGGCAGGGGAAGGTGAGTCGACGTTTGCCTGCGCCGATTGAGGACATTTTTCTGTACGCTTGAATCTCGAGATCATGTCAAGAGCTGAGTGGGCCTCCTTAGATGCCCGAGACATCTCGCAGAGTGTGCATGGATAGACATGGGATTGTGCGTGGAGGTCGCGATGCAAGCCGTCCGGCGCCGTTGTTTGACAGGCGGACGGCCGGCAACTTCCGCAGCAGCTCTGCAGCCGCCATCATCACTCCACCGACGATAAGGTCCTCGCGACGTCCTGATCTCTATCGTTGAAGGTTCGTCGACAGACCACGCTGTCACTGCTGCGCATAACATCATGGTCTTGTTTCTAGACTCCTCGCCACTCTTATAATAACATTGATGTCGTGGCCCTAGCGTGTTGTACTCGTGGCCGTCCTCGTGGCCCTCCAGATTCCCTTGTTCTATATCACATATAAGCATTGGCGAGCACATTCTCATCGCGCACTGTCCTACCCAAGTTAAAATCTGACCGAAGATGATGTCCACGGTCGACAAGTGCGTTATATCTCATTTCTGCATGAACTAAAGCCAACTCAGAGTTCTCTAGCGAATTCTGGGCGCGGGCCACAGACCAGCGACTAAAAGAAATTGGGCGGAGCATACAGGAAGAGCGCGACAGGTCCACACCGCAGTCCTCCACCATCAGAGATGAATACATGCGCATTTACCATCTCCAGGATGCGTTGCTGATCCTTCAAGCTCGAGAGGAGCGCGCTCTGGAGCTGGCTGTCGAAGCCATACGCAAACGTCTGCAGAAGGAGGACTACGAAATCAAGTCTCGGATCACTGCACTCCGTAACTCTCGTGTCCCTGTCTTGCGCCTTTCTCCGGAGATCCTCACACACATACTCGCATATAGAGCCGAACTCGATCACCCTGATTTCCCTCTACCATTTAACAAGAGCTGGATTGCTGTGACGCATGTATGTCGGCGATGGAGGAACGTTACGCTCGCGTGCCCTAGTCTCTGGACAAACGTTACGGATCGGTTCGGCGTCTCGTGGCTTGAGGCTATGATCGCGCTCTCCAGGGATTGTCCGCTCTCTGTCTCTGTACTCCCCGACAGGAGAAAGAATGCAAGAGAAGAACTGCTTCGCCAGCATTTGTTGGACAGCCTTCCACAAATGCGCCGGCTCTCACTCTCTTCTCGGGTCGACAGTCAGAACCAGCTGCAATTTTACGCTGAATTCTTTAGGAAACAAGCTCCATCTTTGCAACATCTGTGCGTACAAGCTCCGGCTGGTATCCCGTGGACATTTGCATTCATGCAGAAACTCGCAACACTCACGATCAATGTAAATGACGATTGGACCGCCGAGCTCCCTGACGTCACCGCAGCAGCAACTGACTCCCTCAAATCAGTGAAACCCTCTACAATGGACGTCGTCACCGTACTACAGAAGCTCAAGAGCCTGACACAGCTTACCCTGCGCGGTGTCTTCTTCCACCACTCGGATGCCCGCGGTGACCTCCGGAACACAAGAGCTAGTTTGTCGTCCCTCAAGTGCCTCCGCTTGGATACCACAATTGAAGCAGCACTTGTCCTTCTACACCACATCCGGATTCCTGCCACTGCCACAGCCAAATTCCTCCTGTTCTACAAGAGGGAGAACTCCGAGGACATCGCCAATCTCTTCTGCCACATACGCTCAGTACTCTCGCTCCCTGCCACACAGGACGGTAAAACAATAGCACCGCTTATCAGCAAGCTTGAAATTGGTCCGCTCAAGGGCAGGGTGGATAGAGATGATGTAGAGATACGTGCTGGCGCCCGCAACACGCACATCAGTCAACTCATCATCCAGCTGTCAACGTATACCTCGGCAATTGGCATACCCTGGGACCAGAGCATCTGGCGGCAGCTTCAAGTACCCTGGTCCGCCGTGTCTACCTTCTCTTCGGACAATCTGAACAAGCTGGTGATGTGCGACTGGCTCGTGCGCGGCGGGCACGACTGGGCGGCCATGCTGAAGAAGACACCGAATGTGCGCAGGTTGCATGCATCAAGTTTCTCCGCCCTCGCGCTCTGCGTTGCCCTATCCGAGTCAACGCCTGCGAGTGCGGTTACGGGCAGCGGCGGCGTGTCAGCGCAGAAACGCCCGCTGCCCAAGCTTCATACGCTTGTTTTGCGGTCAGTCGACTTCTGGAACTTGGCACAGTGCGGCGCGTACGGCGACGACTTGCTGTACCCAGACATGGACAGCATGTCTTACTCACCGGTCGTTCTGATCAAGGAGATGGTCCGTATACGCAGGGAAGCTATGGTAGGCTTGAAAAGGCTGCATCTGAGGCAGAGATTCGTGCCCGATTATATCCGTAATGCACTATCGGAGCGCGGGTTACAGGTTTCCGTTTCACCTGAGTAAGTATGGCTCATATAGGGTCTGAAAATCAAATAAACGGTTTGGAATGCATTCACTGGATCCAAAATCTAAGACATGCTGGTAAAGCTATGGGCCACACGCCGAAGTGGCGCATGATTGTCCTATGTCTAGGCATTACAGGTTTCCGGTTTGAGATTCCCACCATGGAAATCCTGCGCAAGTTTTGGGCAATCTGGGGCACCTCGGCCCACCCGTGATCATCGCGCATCAACCAGTCGTACACGCATTGCTTATGACCTATCTGTATCTGCAGAGAAGACCGCGCAACATCCTCCTCAGACGGCCGAGTCGATACGATACAACCTACCGACTGAATTTCGCGTCCTATCGACCACGGATCTCCAAGCACGGTCCAGCGCGGCCGCCGACATGCAGGCCATCCGCATTTCCGAATACCCAGTTTTGGTTCGTGCGTCTTCCGAGACGCCTGGCTCGAGCTCCTACGTTGCTCGGCACCCACCTTCCTCCACCAGAGCGACGCCACCAGTCGCCGGCGCACACCGGTGCCCGCGCAAAATTGCATTCCAGGTCCGACAGGCCACACCTCTGCGCGCATATATTCTGATCTACGACTATGTTTGGATACAGGATACATCGTCTCACCGCGTCGCGTCGTTGGTCAACGGAGGCTCTGGCCGCGGTAGGACACGCACCGTGAGCTGTAGCAACGCTTTCCGACTCCAGGCTATGTATGAGCTGATACGTGGAGAGTTTAGTACAGCCATGGAGCCTAGGCGCAGATAGCAGGTGGAAGTCCGATGCGGCAAGGAAGGCGGCGTCGTGGTGACACTTCGCTTGGCCTTTACATGGTGTTTCTACTGGCACCCTCATCTGGGTCGCCGTCTCTCTTCACTGTACCCAATGTTAGTATCATAGATCATTCATTTATGGTGACCATGCAGGCTGTCCGTGATCCAGACGTCCTGTGCACGTTGTGGGACTGCCTCAACACGGTCAGCGTTCGGTGACTCGTCCGAGGCAACGTGGTATGAAATAGTAGAAACGAGCCTGTATATGCGTACATAGACATTGAAGCACAGCACTGCAATGGCAGGCGTTTTCCGAGGGGAGGCGCCGTCCTGCTCTCCGCTGCGGAGTACACGAGGACAGTCTATGCATATCAAGCCAGTGCTTCAGTCTGCAGCTGTCTGCACATACAAGACATACCCATATGATGTAAAGTGAACAAGACACGCGCGCTGATACGCCCCCAGCGCGGGTGGCTTCTGTTTTCGCATTTTTGGCACGTTCTATCGCCTCAACATCGACTATCGCAACACATCGCGCTCGCAGTTCCAGCCAAGACGCTAGCACACTTGTAGCAACACGGGCCTATACTCCTTGACGTCTCCATCGATTCTCTACCATCCAGGCCACGCAGGATGATTGCACAAGTCCCCAAGTCATGTGTACACGCCCACCAAGTCACCGAGACGTTCTGAGCCAGCCATTAGCATTCTGTGCGCACGTCGCAATGTCTCGCGCATACATCCACATGTTGCCCTCGCCTCCCACCTCGTTCCCAGAGCGTCCTAGCGTTGCGCAGCCCCTCGACACGTCACCCACAGGTCCCAGGGTCCGGTCTAGATGCAGTGTCTCAGAGCAATGTTCCGGTTTGATGGTTTCCGATACGTCGCGATCCGCATATCTCGGAGTTTCACATGGAGATAGCACAGCCTTGCTGTTCCGATACGTCGCGATGCTTGTTTCTGATTGGATACGCCTTCTAGAATGTCTCACTATCCCCATACTTACCAGATGACTCACAGTAGCCACAGAGACATGTTTCCCGTGTATATCTGTTGGTAGCTAGGTCACTGAATATCAGACAACTTCTCCCCTCCAGAGTCAACGTCTCAAACCTTTGCAACATCGTTTTATCGCGTTCAACATCGACCTCGACCTTCAACTTCGCAGCGCCCAAGATTATAGCCTTCACCTTCGCAGAGCCCACGTTTACAAGCCTTCAACTTCGCAGAGCACATTGTTTTCACCTCGTCCAGCGTTATCGTGTTACGTCGCGACCTTCGTATCACCTTGTCCCCTTGTCCCCTCGTCCTCGCCTTTGTTCCCCCAAACGTCTCAGCCCTCCAGCAAGGTATTCTCAAGCTCGCTACACATCGCAACGTCCTGTTCCGCACCAGCAGTGTCGACTTCCATCCCAGATCACCTTGTCCATTGTCCCATCGCCCTCCAAGTCACCTAGCGACTTCCCCCCAGCGTTCACGCCTCTCCCCGAGTCATCTGTAGGTCCTGGGACGCGCCCCCAACCTGTTACTAGCACCGCTCGAGCCAGCAGGAGTTGGTTTTGTGGTTTGTTTTGCCATCTGACCGCCTGTGCGCCGAGATAGGTCATCATTTGTGGAGCCCACCGCGAGGGGCACTACCAGGATTGCTTCAGATCACTCTCGTTCATCTTCCACACCCCCTACACATCGACATCGCTATCCTACTCGAGTCTCCTCCCTAGCCGCAGAACTTCGCGAATCGTTTGTCGTTTGGCCCCCCAGTCCAGGAGAACTCTTTTCCTCAGTCCCTAGTCCATTTGCGACACACAACAACCTTCCTTCCGACCTTCTCAGTGATATCAACCTCCTAGATCCATTAGAAGACTCTCCACCGTTTCCAGGAAGCTTCCCATCGTCGCCTCGCCTCTTGTTACATCCTGTCACATCGCGCACTCCGCCTTCGCCATCGCCCCAGCCTATTTCCACACCTCCAGCCATCACCAGTCGTCTTCCATCGCCCGCCGTTTATATCGCGAACCGTCGCACACACACCGTTCAAGTCCCTATCACCAATCCCCAACCTTTTATCGCGATGACTACGCTTATGCCAGCTCGTGGTGATCGCACCGCCCCTATATTTACCCCAGAACAGCCTCGTTCAATCCGCAGGTTCTTTGCAGACCTTGAAATCCTATTCCTTCGTTGCTCAATCACCAAGGATGAAGAGAAGAAGACTTGGGCACAGAGTTATGTCCCTATCGAAGTAGCCGATCTTTTCGACGCCATGACAGAGTTCACCGACGCCTCCAAGTCATACAAAGAGTTCAAGGAAGCTGTCGCGAAGCTCTACCCAGGTGCTAGCGAAGACAAAGCATATTCAGTTGCAGACCTTGAGCACCTCGTCGCGGAACGTCGCGCCAACGGAATCTCGACGCTGGAAGAGTTCGCAACATTCCATCGCGACTTCTTGACGCTCTCCAGCTATCTTATCAAGCACAAGCGCCTCTCAGACCTCCAGCAACAACGAGAATTCGTTCGAGGCATCCCAGCTGAGCTTTGGCAGCGTGTCCATGCTCGCCTTCAGATCAAATTGCCAGACCAGGAGCCAGAAGACCCCTATCTTGTTTCTGACGTCAAGGACGCAACGAACTATGTTCTACATGGCACAGCAGCCTCTTCCTTTCGCAACGACACCGCTTTAGCACCCAGCTCATCATTAACGCCAGCCCCAGCGATCAAGACAGAAGAACTCCTTGTCACCCTCGTTCGTTCGCTCACCCAAGCAATTCAAGGCAATAGCGCAGTCCCAGCAGCCTTGTCCACGCCCACACCTGCTCCAGTTGACACCATTCGCTCGGAGAATCGTTGCCTATATGATGGCGCTCCAGATCATCACATCGCGAACTGTCCTGCAGTCGAAGAAGACATCCGCACTGGCTACGTCAAGCGAAACCATGAAGGACGAGTCATACTACCTGGTGGAGGATTTGTTCCTCGCTTTATTACAGGCAACACCCTTCGTGATCGCATGATGGAGTGGCATCGACGCAACCCAGGCCAGCGCGCACAAGCCCAGATGATGCTCGCAGTTGAGCCGCTCTCGACGTTCACGCTTTCCGCGACAGATCGCATCGCCGCACTTGAAGCGGAGCTAGCAGCACTGAAAGGCCCACAGGCTCGCGATTCGTTCAAGTTGGTCTTCGACGGCGTAGAAGTGCCCCCTCGTCGAACCGCGAACGTGAAGCCGACTCAAGATGCCCCACCAGTTCAAGCTCCAGCTCCAGCGCAAGCTCCCGCTCCTAGCCCAGCACAGTCATCAGCACCTCGCACACCTTTGCACCCCTTTGCCAAAGCTCGTGACGCTACTTCCGCCCCAGTCAAGCAGACACGCTTTGTCCCTGCAGACCCGCCCAGGCCTTCGAATGCGCGAGACACCGCTTACAAGACAAATGCTCCAGTCCACAAGACAGAGATAGCAGACACAGTGTTTGCTCGCTCGATGAAAGCGAACTCGATCACGCTCACACCTGAGGAACTCCTTTCACTCTCGCCAGAGGTCCGCGCGAAGTATCGCGATGTTGTCACACCTCGTCGTGCAGTCAATGAGCAAGTCATTTCCAGTTTCCCCACTGTCGAAGAGGTCCCAGAAGACATAGTCTCGCCCGCCGCGGCAATTGCCGAAGCTGAAGCCAAGACGTTTGCAAACTATGTCCCTGCCCCTCGTGTTATCGCGCCAGATCGCAATAACCCTCCGCCCGGCGTCCTAGTCATTGATGATCCATATGAGACGTACCTGATGGACTTAGCCCCTGAAGAAGAGCCTAAAGTCTTGACTGTCGCCCGCGAATCACATGCGCTCCGCTCCATCGACGCTATCATTGACAACAAAGACACAGTTGAATGCCTTTTGGATCCCGGGTCACAGATTATCTCGATGTCAGAAGAGATTTGTCACCATCTTGGCCTCGCATACGACCCTTCGATCCGCATTCGTGTTCAGAGTGCCAACACACACTATGACAGCTCGCTTGGATTAGCTCGCAACGTCCCCGTCAAGATCGCGAATATTACCATCTACTTGCAGATCCACGTCATTCGCAACGTCGCGTACGACATTCTACTTGGACGCCCCTTCGACGTTATCACAGAGAGTGTTGTGCGCAACTTCAAGAACGAAGACCAGACTGTTACGCTTCGCAATCCCAACTCGACAGCTGTTGTCACAGTGCCTACGTTCCCTAGAGGGCATCATCGGTTTCGAGTCTCACAGGAGACAACTTTCGCTGCTTGATTATCTAGAAGATGGTGAAGAAGTCGCCCTCATCTTGGAAGGCGACGGCGCGAGTGTTCGCGCACTTGCTTATACCCCTCTTGACCCTTCAGACGAATCCTCGCTCCAGTTTGCTTATTTAACCGCCTCCGACGCTCGTTCTTTGCTTCCCAACCACGCCGCTCCAGCAGCCTTTACAGTTTTGACTTCAACGTTCGCTCCAAATCCCGCCTCAACGCAATCCACACTCTTTTCTACCTTTGCCTCAGACCTTCGTCCACTGCCTTTGCCAGAGAATCAGATACCCCCAGTTCGCGAAACGTTTGCGAAGCGCAAGTACAAGCCCGTTGCCCAGAAAGTCAAGCCTGTGCTAGGCTCAGTCCCAGAACAGTTCCGCATAGTTCGCAACATACAGGGAGATCCCCTTGCATCGCTCCCTATGCTCCCTACGCATCCCCCGCCCTTTGTACCCACCGGACGCTACACGCAAGAACGCAAAGACACTGTTGATAGCCAAGAGTGCTACAATTTCCTTCAGCCAGCCGAACGAGACCTATTGCACCACGTCATTTCAGTTCACAACGACGCTTTCGCTTGGAATGACTCAGAGCGAGGCAGTTTCAAGCGCGAGTTCTTTCCTCCAGTCCAAATCCCTGTCGTTCCGCATACACCTTGGGTACAGCGCAATATTCCGATCCCACCAGGTCTTTACAAAGAAGTCACAGATCTCATTCGTCGCAAGATTCATGCAGGCACATATGAAGACTCGAATTCATCGTATCGTTCGCGTTGGTTCTGCGTCGCGAAGAAAGATGGCAAGTCGCTACGCATTGTTCACAGTCTTGAGCCCCTCAACGCCGTCACTATCGCACATTCCGGAGTCACACCCACGCCTGAGCACCTTGCAGAACAGTTCGGAGGCCGCGCATGCGGTGGAATACTCGATCTCTACGTTGGCTATGACGAACGCCTCATTGACGAAGACTCGCGAGATCTCACTACGTTCCAGACGCCCTTTGGAGCCAAGCGCCTTGTCACCCTACCCATGGGATGGACGAACTCAGTTCCTATCTTCCATGACGACGTCACGTACATCCTCCAGCCTGAGATACCAGCGATTACAGTCCCCTACATCGACGATGTCCCACTCAAAGGTCCCGCATCCGAGTATCTTGACGAATATGGCAAGCCCGAGCACATCGCGAACAATCGCAACATCCGCCGTTTTGTCTGGGAGCACTTCCAGAATGTCAACCGTATCTTGCAGCGCATGAAGTATTGTGGTGGCACATTCTCTGGCACCAAGTCTATCATTATCAGTCGCGAGTTCACCGTTCTTGGCCATCGTTGCACCCCAGAAGGTCGACGTCCTGACGAGTCCACTGTCTCAGTTATCCGCAACTGGGGCCCCTGCAAAGATGTCTCTGACGTTCGTGCATTCCTTGGTACCATTGGAGTCTGCCGCATTTTCATCGACTCGTTCGCGAAACGTGCCCACGTCTTGACACAGCTTACTCGCAAAGGTGTCCCATTCGAGTTCGGACCAGAACATATTGCCGCTCAAGAAGACCTTAAAGTAGCCTTGCTCGCCTCGCCAGCGCTCCGTGCCATCAACTATGAATCACCCGACCCAGTTGTCTTAGCTGTTGACTCCTCGTACATTGCAATAGGCTATATCTTAGCGCAAGACGTCGCGACCCCCAAGAAGACGCTCCGCTATATCAATCGCTTTGGTTCTATCACGCTCAACGACCGCGAACGACGCTTCTCCCAGCCTAAGCTTGAGATTTACGGCCTTTTCCGTGCACTACGCACACTCCGCATCTATCTACTTGGCGTTCGCAACCTAGTTGTTGAAGTAGACGCTAGCGCTATCAAAGGAATGCTCAAGAACCCGGATCTCGTCCCTAGTGCAAGTATCAATCGATGGATTCTAGGCATCCTCATCTTCCATTTCAAGCTTCGCCACGTTCCAGGGGTTCGCCATGGACCAGACGGACTTTCGCGACATAGACAAGAAGGTGAAGATACCCCAGCAGAGACAGAACAAGATGACAGTTATGACGATTGGCTTGATAACATGCATGGATTCCTTCACATTGTCTACCCTTCGCCTTCTGCGTTTCGTTCCCACATCCTAGCTGTGCCCACCCACCCTCCCTGCTTCGCGACCTATGCCCTGACCGAGGACGGTCAAGACTTCAGTAAGGAGGAGGAGGAGCCCAAGCTCTGTTATGACGATGTGCCACGTTCCGACTCAGCTAGAACCCACGACCTTCGCATTCAAGCAGTCCACAATTGGTTAAGGAAACCAGAACGCCCAGAAGACTTGTCAGATTCTGAGTTCGCGACCTTTGTCCGCTATGCGACGCGCTTCTTTATCGACAAGACAAGACTTTGGCGACGCAGTCTTGATGGCGCACACAAGCTTGTGATACAACCAGCTCAACGACTTCAAGTTCTTGCAGAATGTCATGATCGTGTTGGACATCGCGGAGTTTTTGCTACAAGATCGCTTATTCAAGAACGTTTTTGGTGGCCAGCTTCCGAAGCGGATGCCATGTGGTATGTCCGCAGCTGTCTCATCTGTCAGCAGCGTCAGAAGCGTCAAGTTCTCATCCCCCCGGTTGTTGCGACACCCGCTGCGCTCTTCGCGAAGATCTACGTTGACACAATGCATATGCCAGTCTCTAACGGCTTTCGCTATATTGTTCAAGGACGCTGTTCACTCACCCAGTACCCCGAGTTTCGACTCCTACGCCGTGAGACAGCCAAGGCCATTGCAGATTGGGTCTTTGAAGATATCCTTTGTCGTTGGGGTTCATTAAGCGAAATCGTCACAGACAACGGAGGCCCATTTGTCAAGGCACTTGACTATCTGTCCAAGAAGTACAACATTCGCCATATTCGCATCAGTGGTTACAATTCGCGAGCCAACGGCATCGTTGAGCGTGCACACTTTGACGTTCGTCAAGCATTGTTCAAGGCCTGCGATGGAGAACAGAGTCGCTGGTCTATGTCTGCGCACACAGTCTTTTGGTCCGAGCGCCTTACTACAAGACGCCGCATGGGTTGCTCGCCCTACTTTGCAGTCACAGGTTGTCATCCGCTCATTCCCCTTGACATATCCGAAGCAACGTACCTCTTGCCGCCGCCCACGTCCATTCTTTCGACCACAGACCTCATTGCACGACGCGCCATAGCCCTCCAGAAGCGACACGAGCACATTTCACACCTGCGTTCCAAGGTTTTTGCACATCGTCTAGCAGCAGCAGAGCGCTTTGAGCGTGACCACGCAGCGACCATTCGCGACTTTGATTTCAAGCGTGGAGACCTTGTATTGATCCGCCACACCGCTATCGAGAAGTCGCTAAACCGCAAGATGCGCCCTCGCTATCTAGGCCCCCTTGTTGTTGTATCGCGAAACCGCGGAGGCGCCTACCTTGTTGCAGAACTAGATGGTTCCGTCTTTGATCGACCCATTGCCGCCTTCAGAGTCATCCCCTTCTTTGCGCGAAAGCGAATTGAAGTGGACTTAGATGCCATTGATATTGACACTACTCGACTTCGCGAACTAGAAGCTTCCCAGTCCTTAGGAGACGATGACAGCTTAGAAGACATGCCAATAGCCGATGAAGACGACATGGATGGTCCCCCAGATGGCTCCTGACTCCTTTGTTTTGTTTCTCTTTCCAGCATGCTACGCATGGTTTCCCTTGTGTTTGTTTAAGTTTTGTTTCCCTTTTGCCCATGCCATTTACAGAGACCAAGAAGGGACATTCAAGTTCGCTATATGCTTCACTCTTCCATTTCTGTATCCTTTCGTTCCCACCCACCGCAGCCCCCAGCACTCCTTTGCCGACCCGTATTCAACGCACGCGCTGACCGAGGACGGTCAGATCTTCAGTAAGGAGGAGGTGATACGCCCCCAGCGCGGGTGGCTTCTGTTTTCGCATTTTTGGCACGTTCTATCGCCTCAACATCGACTATCGCAACACATCGCGCTCGCAGTTCCAGCCAAGACGCTAGCACACTTGTAGCAACACGGGCCTATACTCCTTGACGTCTCCATCGATTCTCTACCATCCAGGCCACGCAGGATGATTGCACAAGTCCCCAAGTCATGTGTACACGCCCACCAAGTCACCGAGACGTTCTGAGCCAGCCATTAGCATTCTGTGCGCACGTCGCAATGTCTCGCGCATACATCCACATGTTGCCCTCGCCTCCCACCTCGTTCCCAGAGCGTCCTAGCGTTGCGCAGCCCCTCGACACGTCACCCACAGGTCCCAGGGTCCGGTCTAGATGCAGTGTCTCAGAGCAATGTTCCGGTTTGATGGTTTCCGATACGTCGCGATCCGCATATCTCGGAGTTTCACATGGAGATAGCACAGCCTTGCTGTTCCGATACGTCGCGATGCTTGTTTCTGATTGGATACGCCTTCTAGAATGTCTCACTATCCCCATACTTACCAGATGACTCACAGTAGCCACAGAGACATGTTTCCCGTGTATATCTGTTGGTAGCTAGGTCACTGAATATCAGACAACTTCTCCCCTCCAGAGTCAACGTCTCAAACCTTTGCAACATCGTTTTATCGCGTTCAACATCGACCTCGACCTTCAACTTCGCAGCGCCCAAGATTATAGCCTTCACCTTCGCAGAGCCCACGTTTACAAGCCTTCAACTTCGCAGAGCACATTGTTTTCACCTCGTCCAGCGTTATCGTGTTACGTCGCGACCTTCGTATCACCTTGTCCCCTTGTCCCCTCGTCCTCGCCTTTGTTCCCCCAAACGTCTCAGCCCTCCAGCAAGGTATTCTCAAGCTCGCTACACATCGCAACGTCCTGTTCCGCACCAGCAGTGTCGACTTCCATCCCAGATCACCTTGTCCATTGTCCCATCGCCCTCCAAGTCACCTAGCGACTTCCCCCCAGCGTTCACGCCTCTCCCCGAGTCATCTGTAGGTCCTGGGACGCGCCCCCAACCTGTTACTAGCACCGCTCGAGCCAGCAGGAGTTGGTTTTGTGGTTTGTTTTGCCATCTGACCGCCTGTGCGCCGAGATAGGTCATCAGCGCACTTATGATTGATGCGAGGATCCGATTATCGTGGAACAGGAAGTCCCCAGCAGCCCCTCGCAGGCTCTTGATGTGAAGCCCACTGAAGATACCACATCAGCACGACTTCAGCGCGCACGAGGCCGACGCACCAGAGTGGCGACACCTACTGTTGTCACGGGCGAGCGGGCCCAACCTGCACACGCACAGTCAGCCGGGGCGCCGTGTCCGGGAAAAAGAAACAAACTGCACGCACGCACGGAACCACACATATTGTTCATGGTTGATGGTGTGTCCTGCATCGCGGTCGAAATCAGCGTGTCAGTTACACGGCACTGGCATGTCACGCGCCAGAAACAATGAAGATGTTTAACGCGCGGCGGCGAGTCGCGGAGGAAGGCCTCGACTAGAGGAAACGATATATAGACTCGTTCTCTCGGCGTCGTTCTTCTTTCCCTCGCAATGTGGCTCTGCACAGCTCGCACAAACGACGCGCGCTGGGTACGTATTGGTCTCGGAGGGTACTCCAGAGCTACGACGGCGCGACTGTGCGTTTCTGCTCTCCGCACAGCGCGGGCTCTTGCTCTGAAGTCGACTGACTGTTCTGCATAGACATCGCAGCTGGTCCGAGCGCAAGATATCTCGGAGAGAAGATGCGCTCTTCATGTTTGACTGCGTGCAAACAGGGATAGAACTTGGATGGAGACCATGCGCCACCGGTGCGCCGCATCGTACTAGTATACGGAGGTCCATACAGCCAGAATGTAGCCATCCAGGCCCCCGTACGGCGCACCTAAGCTCCGATTTTCCCGGCATTACAACAAGGGAATAAAGCGACAACGTGCACTAGCTATAGTATGATTGATACAAGAATACTCGAATTCAAGGAGCAAAACGACACGTTCAGAAAACTCCCACAAGACGGCCCCGCGGCCGCCGCGCCCCCGCAGACTCTGCCGGACACTGTGTGAGCTCACCGCAGAGACGCGGCAGAAGAAAGACGCACCTCGCAACACAGAGTTGTTGGCCTCGTTTAGCACCCCCGCTACGCTGAACAGGGACCGGTCCTCGCGGTGGGTCGGCAGCGGACGACATGCCCGGAGTCCGGCCACGCCCTGCATTGCCGAACACAAACTCATCAGTCACGATCGTAGCGCAGAGCATATGCGATCCAGCTACGTGCGATCGTGCGAGGTTTTAAACCTGCGATTGTCACCCATAGCAGCGGCCAGCATCGAGGTGACATTGATGTGCGGAGCATAGTAAAGGGCCAGGATGAGGATCGGTATGCGACGCGGGCGCGGCGGGGACATGGCGGGGGGGAGCAAAGAGCAGATACGCCAGCGCGGGCAGCGTGGGCGGTTTATATAGGGCACGGTGTTTGGCCTGAGGAGGGGTGCCAAATAGCGCGAGAGACGCGTCGACAGGGCAGCAGTACGCACGTAGTAGTAGGTTCTGTTTCCGCGCCTGCTCTGGGCTCTTTCCCTCCGTTGCTCTTGCTGACGGACTACATCGGCTTGCGACGTCGTAGACGACGACGCCAGCAAACTGCTCGAGCTGCGCGACAACAACTCATGCTCAGGAGCCACACGCTGGCGGCAAGGATGAGCAGGGCGCCGGACTGGCGCGACATGTCAGTGTATGCGCTCCATTTTTTTTTTTCAGCAGGCTCGGAAGCTGATACGGGTGCTCGAAGGGATACGTATTGGGCAGCTCGGACTTGCTGGGAGTGGGCCGGTGCTAAGCACGACAGGTACGATTCCGTTTCTAGCTTTGTATGAATATTATTGTGTAAAATATGTAGGATATGTAGTTACTGCGCTCTTTGAACCCTCCAATTTCACAACAAACATGGACCCAACCATGCCCCAATCGATACCTGGCCGGCCTCACTCGCAAGCTCGTTCAGGCCGCCAGGTATTGAATTGGGACACTTAAGCCAAATATCTTGAGCGCAATTTCTTCTACGGGGGCAGTCTTGAGAATACAGATATTTGAGTTGGGCAGTACTTTGGTAGTCAAGAGACATGGTGTCATTTACGGATGCACACCACAGTAATTCTGAAAACAATAGGAAAGAAATGTATACATAGTCTAGTGGTAAGTAGAGATGCTACTATGATTCTCTTGTAGGTAAGGGAACTAGAGTTCAAATCCCACTTAGGACCCCTTGAAAAATATTAGTATTTTCCGGCTATGTTAGCCGGAGTAGAGAGACATGACGTAGTTTTCCGGGTACACCAGCTACAAACTACGTCATGCTTCACGTCAACCGTGGGAACATTTTACCAAAAACGGAATTCATAGAGCTTTTGCGTCTGATACTAGGACAACTGGAATTTTACTCATATCTATTCTCCTTAGCTTACAAAATACAAAATACTGACTGAAACGAGAGTCTTTGAAAGGGTCATGAGGCAGAAAAACACGGGATTGGTGAAAAATAGACCGTGGGAACAAAGACCTATATATGGGGGCGAAGATGAAAGTTGCATGGGGGTCCAAAAACCGCGACTAGTGCTTACATAAGAAACTTGCTGGGAGTGGGCCGGTGCGTAGCACGGCGGTACGATTCCACTCCCAATTCTGGGTTGGACTGGGATTTTTTTTACATAATCAGATATATCTATTATAAGTACATAAAATAATAATACTGTGGTACTATAGGAGACTACTAGCTCATGCCCGTGCATTCGCACGGGTTCTGTAGCTACTCAATGATCTTCAAGTTAGCTATAGGCACTCTCTTTTCTCAATAAAAGAGAGGGCCCCTCCGTGCGATGGTGGGCAATGCTGCGCAGTGTTAGGCAGCACCAGTGGAGGACACTGAATATGCAGTTGCAAGCGGTTGCTACATGACACCTGGGATTGAGAGCAATGACATCATTCCGGGTTTTAAATTACATTTAAAACCCCGGGATGATGTCATTGTCTTTCCCCGTCTGCAAATTGTACCGGTAAGTATTCCTTGCAATTTTTCATCTTCTGTGGACCTTGTATGGTCTCAAAAATGCCACAAAGACAATGATCTGTGGAATTGTTTCCGAGCAAAAGGGAGGGAGGCCAAAGCGCAACAATCATGACTAAAAATCATCGTGGGAGTAAATGACTATATATAGTGCTATACTTGTGTGTTGCATGGTCCGAAAAAACACTGTATGAACATGACATAAGCAACGATTCGTGGGAATCGTAACGATTCAAGGGAATCGTAACTGGCCCGAGGTGCGCCGTACATAATGCGCCGTCTGACCTGCACATATTACTCATGTGTGCTCGGATGTTTCCAGCACCGTTCATCTCGGTCTCCGAGTCCCCAAAGGTACGATCTCGCGCAGGACGAGAATAGTTTGTAATTCGATTGCGCACTTGGCCGGCCGCTGCCTACGGTATACGCACTCGCGACGCGGGCATCTGGATGACGAGAAGTGTGGGTCGAGCGTTGCCATCCTTCTCGCGCATACAACCCATATTGCCACGATATACATATAAATCGTCTTCAAAACACGCACTGTACCGCGCACATGGATAGATGTGTGCCATGGAAGCGAAAAGCCTGCGCACACATAATCTTGAACGTTCTGTTATTCAGCCTACAAGATGACGCCGCTGCAGAACTCACTCGCATCCCTGGCACCCTATCCACAATCGTTATGAGTGAGCGTATCCAAACAAAAGCGAATCGGATGCTCACAATTGCGCGCGCAGAAGAACTCAATGACATTATCTGGTACTCGCTGACATGGACACCGACACTGTCGGCCCATGGTGAATTGGCTGACCGAGCGCGGCTTCGTTTGTCGAGGGAGGACGGCGCGATCTTGCGCCGAGTGCATGACGCACGGAGACGCCCAGGGCGTGTCAGATGGCGTCGCGCCTCTTAGAGCGCACAAGACGCCGCCAGTGCACACGGGAGCACCTGCAGCAAGTTTCCGCACGGCGTCAGCGTGATGCCACGCAGCAAGGGCGGACTGACCATGTGCTGCGCCGGGGCGGCCCACGTGCTCGTCCTTTTCGCCAGCCTCTGATCCTCGCCGCGGGTGCGCCGATGGCGTGGAGGGAGGCGCTGTGCCGCCTTAGTGGGTGGGTCGGAGGTCTCGAGCAAACGAGGGCGATTTTGTGTTTGCCCTGCGTAGGGAAAGCAGCTCGAGCTGTCCGGAAGTTGTAAGAGCCATGAAACGTTCACGGAAGCGCACTGCCAGACGATACGATGCGACGCCACGCTGCAGGATGGCAATCAATACCGTGCGCACAAGAATAAGGAAGCAACGCACCATGGCAGAACCCAGCCTATCTCCTCCATGTCCGCCCTGAGGCAGAGCTCATGGCAGGGCCGACATAGCAGGGCATAGAACAACTCGATAGCGGGGCTGACTCGATGGCGGTGCAGAGCGAGCCAACAGATGAAGTTGCACGGTGGAGGTCGGGCCGGCGTTAGCGATCACGCGGTCAATGCATCCATGCGTGGAGTCCGTATACTGCGCGCTATCCTTCATTGGGATGGAGACTCTAGTTGAGCGGAAGATGGAGCACAAAACATAGCACCTTGGCAGCAGTCTTCATGTTAGAGCGATACGTCGCAGCGCCGACCAAGGGATGGGCTCACCTTGGCGAACATTCCCCTGGGACGCCCCTGCGTGTCTACGGCCCTGCTTGCCTGCGCGCGGTAACGACTGTATTCTTCCAGGCAGTTGGGCTCGTAGCCGTCGCAGAGGGCCTAGGATAGGTCGATCGGCGGGTGCAGAGACCACGGCAAAGCCGACATGGCGGACTGGGGAAGCGAGGAGGAGCGCGAGACGCACGACGACGGTGATGTTGAACCGCTGGTGTAGGAACACACACGTCGTCAGCTCGGCAATGCAAGTAGACCTGCATAACACGCACCGCGCCGACGCAATGTCGAGTCCCAGTAATCTACCGCATTGGCTGTGTGACTCGACCCGCGGCGTCCGTATCCTGCGCGTGGTCCTTTAGCCGTCGGACGAGAAATTCGGCAGGCCGGAGCGTGTTGGACGTTGGATGTCAGGGGACAGTGCTGGGAGTCGAGGACATGGCGATGACGCGATGACGCGGGCTTGTGGCGCCTCAGCGCTTATTCGCTTCTTCCCTCATTCATTGAGCCGCAGTGGGGTGGGTGGCGGAATGGCCCGAGGCTCATAGGCACCGCGGCCGCGGAGCCAATTCTGCGGTTTTGTTTGCGGGCGGGCTGGATGTGGTGCCCGCGCACGATGCGCACGCGTTGGCAGCACAACGGTACCTGGTCGCTTTTCGTGCATGATAGATATCTGGCGAGGCACCGGTGCCGTGCAGCGCACGGAAAAGTGGGGACGGATCCGGAGTATCGGTATGGGCATGCGCAGAGATATACAAGCATCCACTTGTGTGAGGTTTATGACGGAGGAATGCTGGAGGAGAAGTATGACGCGCATGGAATGAGAGAATTGTCAATAGGCCGGCATGCCGTGGATGTCCGCGCCGAGAGCGATGGGCGGGGAGTGTCGGTTGGGATATAATGGCAGAGAGCGTGGTATCTCGGGTTCTGAGCGTTGCATCCTGCATCGTAGATTGTGCGACCAGGTGTCGGCCGAGCCAGAGCTCCACGAGCGGCATCGCCGAGGCTCGGCCAACCAGGAGGCGTAGTCTGCACGAGCTAGAGAAGAAATAACAGAAATGGAGCCGTCTATGGCGCAGTTGTTGGGGGACACAATGGTAATCGGCTGGAGAGCTAGAGGCAAGCAGACGAGATATAGAGGCGAACGAGGCAGGAGGGAAGAGAAGTGCGATTTGTTATTGCGAGGTCGTGATGCCGAATATAAAGATAAGGGCGTCTTGACAGGGAGAGAGAACCCTGAGCTCAGCCTTCAGACCTAAATCCAATCTACGTTCTCCATGCGCTGCAAGAGGCGTCAGTATATGGGACTGTAAACACGGAGGTCCGCTTGAACGTACTCTAAACATGCGATGATCGCTCATCACCACGAAGTCCACACATATCTCCTGACACCCGCCCGTCAAGTCGGCCAGGTCCGTTTCGGTCAGCGCCCGAGTCGCGGTCACCAGGCGCAGGGCTGGTAACGCCTTCAGTGCGTCCATGAGGTAACGCAGATACATTACGTTGTTCTTCGTGACGGCGTGGTAGCCAACATGCCTGAGCGTCCGCGGGAGAATCACAGGCATCAAAGGGCGCGCGGCGAACACCAGCGTCTCCAGCCGGGTGCAGCAGTCAAGTATATCCTGCGGGGGCGGGGCGCCATAGAGGAGGACGAGCGACGTGAGATTATTGAGGACGGAGGTGCTCTTGAGCGGACGCAGACGATTCCACCTGACCTCGGAAATCTCGAGCTCGCGCACTGCGGACATGTCCGTGCCCTCCGACAAGTATTCTGTGAGCCCGGGGTAGTACAAATTCAACTTGAGACCATGCGGTACTTTGAGTGGCACAGGAGGTTCATGGGGATCCAACGCGAAGATGATGCACGGATCAGAAAACGTGAGGCACCGCAAGCTGGGCCACAGACGGGAATAGAGGGCGATCAGTCTCAGCGCGACATTTGTTTCCAGGTACTCAATCCGTAGCTTTAAGGAGTGCAGACGGTCCAGGATGGAGGATGTCGATGAACAGCTGATGAGGGAAATACAGAGGGAAGTCACATTCGGACAGAGCGTGAGCAGGGCGAAGAAAGCGTCGTTTTGGGACGTGTTGTCAGTGATAAAAATGGGGGTGGTTCGTACAAATGTCCCGAGACGTTTGTTTTCTTGCAGAACGGGGAGGAGCTTGTCAAGGGTGTGGAGCCGCATTACCGCCGTTTCGCGGGGCCAGATGCAGCGGAAGAGAAGCCGCTGGGCGGGGGTCGTCCAGGTCTTGCAGACGAGAGAACATGCAGATAGAGTGCGGTAATCGACGTCCGCGTGCTGCGAGTTGCGATAGACCCAGTCGATGATCTCAAGGTGGACGTCGCGCGGGAGAACAACCATTGCTGCGCTGCCCTAGCGCAGATGCTCAGTTCGGCCAGAGTGACTCGGAATAGCAGACGTACTGAGTCAAGGGCAACTGGTTGTGAGACCTGTGCGCTGAGAGTTGAGCGGCTGTTGAGCTTGGATGGCGAGCAGATGGGAGACGATGAGCAAGAGCGCGATGAGTCGGCGAGTCGGCAGCGCGGACCCGCATTACCGGATTTCCCACGCGCCTCCCGCCTGCTCAGCTTGCGCCCTTGTTTTGCTCTTGTTTTCTTACTGCTACTGCAACAGCGCAAACTAAGTACTCAATAGAGCAGCTGGAGACTCAAGAATTGGCGTGAACATGTGCCTTTGCACTCGGTCACCCCGTGCTGCCAGCTGGTAGGCTGAACGACGGGCCTGACGTGTGCGTCGCAAGTCTTGTTCTACGCTGCCCATCTCGCTAATCGCACAATCCACAGTACCGCATAGCAACAGCCACTCAAACATTGCATATTGCAAGATAGCCATCCACAGAAGAATGCTGCGGAAGCACGCGCCGCACCTCGCTGTTCGTTCCCCAGGTGCCACTCTCGCGAGCCGTGTCTCGAACTAGGACGAGCCCGAGGCGCAATACGCTGGATTAGCACGACCATGCAGATGTCAATATTTACAAACTGGGAGAGTGTAAGGCGATGCGGCAGGATGTGCAGGACGGGCGGACGGGCGGACGGGCCATCATAAGGTGCGCCTAACATCCACGATCCTTTGCCTTATAGCTCAGGCATCTTTGAAGGCAAGGCACCCCATTTATTGCTTTGCAACTGCATAAATCGCGCCATCATACCATGGCCCCGCGAAGGCGCTTGGGCTGCTATCGCGCTACCGACGCTTCACTGTCTTCCTGCCTGCGTCCGAGTACGTTCTCGACCTCAAACATTATATCTTGCACATCCCCTTCCTCTGAGGACGTTGAGTACTTGCGTCGTGGCGATTGCTGTGTCCTTGAGCTGACGCTGTGCGTCAGGTCGTGGATCCATTCCTGTCGTCGCTGTCACAGTGGAGTCTTCCACACCGCCAGGCTCGCCAAAGTCCCCTTCATGTACTCCACCTCGGCCATCCATGCGCGCCACGTCATTGCGCCTCAGCATTGTACCACGCTGACGCACCGCGGGGCTAAGACTCGACAAACCAAACCGTTTGCCGAGCAACTTTGATCCAGCGAAGGCGCCACGGCTCCCGCCGAACTCCTTCGTCATAGGCATATTTAAGCTGTGCCATCGCGAGAATCAGAGCCTCGCTGAAAAGGCAGGATATCTTTGTCACCAGAATGAGGTGCGTTTGCTTGTGCGCTCTCAACAGCGCGCTGACAGATTTTGCAGACGCGAGCGAAGGCTGCTGCGGAAGAGCGCGTGGCGCCTCCTCGGCCCTCCGCCGGGTCAGGTTCACCAGAGTCCTCCCAGTACTGCACCATTGCCATCCTCGCGTGCCAGATACATTCCCCTCACCGTTGTATTGCGAGACGGAAGTCTTCTGGCGACTCCTCGCAATTTTGCAACACGAGGCCACGACTCGACGAAGAAGTCACCTCAGCAACTCCGATGCACCAGAGGCGCGGCGACTCCCACCGGACACCGTCATCATTGACATACCCATTGCAAACCATGACCTGGTCGAATAGGACGAGTACTTTTTGGGCACGAGGGCCTACGCCGCAGCACAAAGTCAATCCGCCCTACCGATAGATGTCTTTCTGACATCTGCCTTGGCGGCATGCTCGTGCGGCTACTGCGACACGCTGACGTTCCCGTGCCTCGTCGACTGCGTGCCCTACGCGCCGGGCGTCCACGGCCCGCACGCCCACCTCACGCTGCTGGCTCGAGGCCCTCTGCTCCTGGACTACGCGCTCGTCGTCTCTGTCGGAGCAGGCACTTCTTCGGCACGGCGCGCGTGGACCGGCGTGGTGCACGCACAGCCGTTACTTAGATCTAAACGGAGACAAGGCGCACGAGGCCGACGTACCCTGGCTAGCTGGCGCGGGACGGGGGTTCTGTGCACGAGAAGGGAAGATGCATCGCTGGACACAAACGCTGCGGGCCCGCGGAGGTGCCCCGCGAATGCAGGTACCTCGAGTATCATGTAAATGGCGATGTATTCTCACCATCTCTCGGTTTTGACAGGCTGCTTGTCATGGGAGCCGTCCAAGCGGGCTGCTGCGATGATCCGAATCGCGTGGGCCACCGACACGGCTCCTTCTGCGTGTGCGCTGTATGACATGGTGTTGCACGCTTTCACTGGCGGCATAGCGAGACGGGTGGAGGTGCTGGGGCGAAAGAGACCACCGCTTTACGAGCCCTGGCGCGTATCATCATCATCTTCCGTCCTCCTCGCCATCGCCATCGTCATGCCGCCTCCACCAGCGTCGACCTCCCCGCATGCGCCGCGCTGGCTACCGTCAGCCTTCTGAGTCCCACTATCGACCATCTGGAGTCCATTGCAGTCGCGAGAAAAAGCTGCTAGTTGGCGGCGTTGGACGGACGGGCAGGTACGCCGACACATACAGCCAACCTTTCCACTGGTACGTCACTGATCCGCGCACGATAGCATCGCGCCGCTTTCTATGTTTTCTATCTCCTCTCGGTCTGCCGCTGCGCAGCTCCCGGCTTGGGTCAACCGGGTTCTACGCTCGCGGATGCGTCTAGCCAGGTGCGTGCTAGTGTAGCCTTAAGCGGGTGACGACGGTGGCGTTGGCGATCTCGACGCGCATCGTCTGTGTTTGCATGAATACTGCACATTGACCGGCCGTTAGCTCTCGATAGATGCTATAAATGACGGTTTTTGGTTCGTTCGAGATTGGGAGAGGATGACGAGGGATCGAGCACGTCGACTGGCACGGATTCTTCCGACGGCTGAGCAATGTAGCCGATTCATGCAACTGCCACCGACAGCCTAAATGTGCGCATGCGCGCGCGACAACAAGGACAGTCTTCGCCTGCCCATAAGTACTGAGCGCTGCCAGATGGATTCAGCTCTGTGAGAATTTGCCGAATTCAGAATGAACAAGAGGCACGCACGACGCCGACCCCGAGATATCAGGCGCTTCAAACGAGATGAGATGCCTTGTCTTCACTGACGACCGTCGACGGCCCGTCAGCTCTGCAAGACGCCCGCATATTGGCAATGAATAATTGCTCACCCCTGGACGGCACGACACAAGCAACTCCACGGTGTATCAGGTCGGTAGGGGCCAGTCGGAGCAGACCTCAATATGCGCGGCAGAGGAAAGGGCCAGGATGAGGAGGCGCAGGCGCAGGAGGATGAGCATGGTGAGAGCGCGGGGAGAAAAGGGAACTGAGCGTGCCGTTGATCTGGGCTGGTTTATATACTGCGCAATGTTTGGCTTCAGCATGGGTGCCAAATACGCTGGGAGGCGCAAGACGCGTTGCCGTCACGTGGGCTCCGCTCTCCATATTTTCTTCCCAGCCAACGAACTACCTGTGCGCGGGAGCTGGGAGAATATCTCGAGGAGGACAGGCCTGAGGCGCAGCAAGCGCAACTCGCTCGACTTGGCACGCTTGGGCTCAACGACTGCGCACTGGCAGCCAGTCATACGTCGCATATACACCCACATCATTCATTGCGCAGCCTCATCCGCATATCACCACCACGCTACTGTCGAAACACTTACATAGCAGACAGTTGGCCGAGCAGCTCCTTCCGCAACCTCTCGGTCGCCTCGTGTACCCTGCGCGCAACCAGCATATCCACTGCCTGTCAATATGCGCCTCCATTCCCGGTGGAATGTCGCCTAGTGCTGTTGTAGCTTTCGCCACGTCGGTAGCCCGCGCAACTCTTATTGTAGCCCGCGCTGGTGGCGCCTTCGACGGTTCGTGCACGGAGATGCCGGCCTGTCAACAATGTCGATGAGCATACATCCTCCTTCCCATGAGACGCACGAGCTCTACGTACCTGCGCGTGGCCTCGTCCCCGGCGCCGCACCGGGACCGCTGCGTAGTGCTCCGAGATGGGGCGACAGCTCCTGCGCCACAGCGAGCACAGCACGCACGTCCCGAGTCCCGCCCCTACGAGACACGGCGCATCCGCCTCATTAATTCGCCCGCACACGACGTCCTGCCACCAACCCATCAGCATGACTCGAATCGCACCAGCGTGAAAATGAACGAACGCACCTCGCTCCGCTGCGCGCGCCCCGTGCCAATGTAGGACCTGCCCCCGGCGACAGAGACGACGACCGCGTCGCAGTCGGACCTGAGCCGCCGCGGCTGCGCCAGCCGCGGATTCGGCGCGCGGAGTGCGGCCGCGGGGACGCCGGGCATGTGTGGCACGCACCGCGTACGGCGCAGTCCGCAGAGCACGCAGTGTGCGCCCGACCCGGCCATGCACGGCACGTCGGCGCTGTGGTACGTAGCACAGGGTGTCTGCCAAAGGGCCCCGTTAGTGAGAGGGCGAGCGATCTCAGGTTGGTGTGACAAACCGGGCATCTGTCTGACGACGTGGACCCGATGACGAATTTTCTGGTGCCGGACTTGGATGGAAGGAGGGAAGGAGGCTGGGTCTTCGTCTTCTTGTATGAGCGCAGACACGCGGGGTCGTGGTCTTCAGAGAGCGGCAGAAGGCAGAAGACACAGCACGCTTCTCAGCTCGCACAAGAAGCAGCTGCCGTCGCCCGCGCTGACGAGGCATGGAGGCTCCTGCTCGCCACAGTACCGGCACGGGGTTTGCAACGCCGCATCAATCAGCGCGCTGCTAACACAGACAAAAGCATGGCGGACTGACCTTGTGCTGCGGCGAGGCCTTCGTTCCCACGAAGTACTCGTCCTTTTCAAGCTGGCCCTGATTTTCGCGGTGGCGCAGCTTGGGTACGCCGATGACGACGGAGTCCGGCGGAAGTGGCTGCGCTTCGAGTGGATCGTCGCTAATTAACCTTGGAATTGATCGTTCGTCAGGTGGTGGGCTCGCCCCGCACCGCACGTTGAGGATTCTTCAGAGGAGTCACGCGACGGAGGCGTTTGCATGGGTACATCGTTGAGGGGCCAGGATGTGGCGCGCATGGACGGCGCAGGCGACTCTGGTGGATGTGACGGGGTGGCGGGTCACAGAGGCGCGACGAGGTCTTCCACAGTGACATTGGCGACGCCGATTTGATCCAAGGCATCGACTGACAGACATCGTCAGGCCTCAATCACACAGCGACGGAAAGCCTGAGGACACAAGTACTCACAATTCTCTGACCACCACACGTCGGGCTCCAGCGACTCGACGATGTATGGGGCCCCAGTCTCGATCTCAAACACATAGAAAGTCCATCCGCGCTCGCTGTAGCCTGCGATGGCGCCGACCAGCGCTGCCCACGCGCATTCCACGACCAACGGGAGCCGCGCAATTGCGCTTTGATGGTGCCTTGCGAATTCGCCACAGCGTAACTGCAGCAAATTAGAATAAATGCGTCAATGTCGTACTTGCAAGAGTGCGACGGGAAGCGTAAGATCTCCGCGTCCAGCCCATTGAAGTACTTCGCGCGTTCCCCCAATTCAGTGAAAGAACGAAGATGTGAGAACGGCCTGCTGGACGCGTGCAGCGAGGTATAGGAGCTTCTGCTCGTCCAGGTCAGTCGACTGGGCGGACATGACGGGCGCAGCAGAGTGGTGTGGCGAACCTAAAGCGAGGACAATAGGGTGACTGGGATCAGGGCGCCACTGCGAGCGAGATCCGCCCCGTGGTTGCTACGGAAGATGGGTGTTGTTCTGCTGTTTGGTCGGCGTCGGCGATGTCCGCTGGCCGGTATTGTACCTTGTTCTGGAGGCAAAGTATGCCCGGGATCCCTAATGTCAGATGGTATGAGAACGCACGATTCGTGGAGGCCGCCAGGACCGCGATCCTTCACAAGAATCACAAAGCATAGACTGCCTTAAATTTGGCGGGGTTGCTGCTGCATTGAGTCGCGCATGGATGTTATGTCTACCGCGGCGTCGCCTGGGTGCATATAGAGCTTGAAACTGCTCATAGAGCTTCTCGGTGCGAGAGAAGGCGACGACACGTATGCGGGCAGCTGAGAGCGTTGGGGACGGGGTCGCGCAGGGCAAGGACGGTGACGGATAGCCACGTGGCGTGGACTTTGCAAAGCTGATGAGCGCATTTTGGTAGGTGTGTTTGCGAAGGCTATTTGACAACCCTCACCCCATAGCAAACGGAAGGCAGAGGGCGCCTGCGAGGCGTCAGTCGGGGCATCTGTAGAGCGGAAAGACACGCACTCGATGTTGCTCTGGTGGTCACAATGCGTCGGATCTCCCGATAGAGCCCCAGCTAGAGAGCGCAAGCTAACAAATCGATGCCTGACCCAGGTGAGGCGTGAATGAGCGGAGATCTCGCGAAATCGACGGTGAGGTGGCCGGGGAAGGCGGTTCGGCGTTTGTCGGGCCAAGGGTTCAGGTCCATCCTTAGCTTTTCCTGCTGCTTTTTCGAGTAGTTTGCGATGTTGCGCTGTTGCAAGAGGAGGAAGAAAACAAGAGAGGAACAAGGAATATTGGATGGCGAGCGCAAGACCGCCGGCACCGGCCAGCACTGGCAGCGCAAGTCGACACGCGTGGGAAATCGTGTCTCGGCGCAGGTCTCGCCGAGAGCGCGCTCACAACTAGTACTTATGCCGGTTTTACCCCGTTGCCAAATTTCGACATCTCATCTGTGATGTCTCGCACCGGAGACCATCGCGCCATCCAATGGTGGTGGTTAGAGGATGAGCCGGCTCACATACGTGACCACCTCACTTAGTATCATAAATGCAAGCATTTTGTACCACGATTCTATAAACCGGCCTCATATGAATCATACCTCACCGCGGGGGAAAAGCCATCCGTAGCATCGAATCTACAGTCCCTGATACCCTGCTCTTCGTCAGATCTAATTTCTTCAGCCCAACCCCATCGTTCCGACGTGTATATACCATCCTCAATAGAAGGTCGGCCGGCCTGAGTGTGATCAAATTGTCGCTGCTTGGCCCAGGATGCAGCTGGTCATCTACCCACGGAACGCATGCCCACACCTCAGAGGTGAAGTTAACCGACCGCAACTCGAGCCAGTCGAGCTTGGGAAGCGGTATGGCCATTGCCAGTACTGGCAAGCCCGACTCTTCGTCTCTGCGAGCTAGCCAGGACGCAGGCACCGAGAAGACCTCGCAGAGCTTCAGTGCGGAGAACCCCGACGTTCCAAGCCTGCGCAAATTCGGTGCGATATGCAGCACTTCCCTCCACTCGGGGCCGTCGCGCACCAACCAGTCGCCAATTTCCAGACTCTCCAGTCGATCGGACGCCAGTGCAGACACGGCTGCCCACGGTACCTGCAGTCTCCGCCAGATGCTCGCGTGCCATCCGGTGTACTCATCCATACTGGCCGGGTGCGGCATTAGCTGGATGGTGAGATGGGTGACGTCCTCATACCCGGCGATGATCTTTACGTTGTCTTTCTCTTCTGGCTGAATGCAGAGGGTGCTGATCGGAGGCCCTGATATTCCGTCTTGCCGAGGGAGACATAGGGCGGAGCGTATGTTGCCAAAGAGCGCGGTGATTACCTCCGCGCTCTGGCCTTCATAGCTGAGGCAAAATACTGCTACAATGGTAGAAGGGACACGGAGGTGTCGCAGAAGGATGGAGGCCGATCCAACAGTGGTAGTCAAGTGGAGGCTGTTGAGGGCCGACGTTGTTGCAATAATGTGCTGGGTTTCGGTATTTGACTGCATAAACAGAATGTGAAGCAGCGTGAGCTGTGTCAGGTTCTTCATCTCCTGTAAAACGGCAACAGTGTCCGTGACAGATTGCATGCAGAACCTAGCAACGTCCGGGCTATCATAATGGATCTTGAGCGTCGTGAGGTTCTTCATGAACGCGGTTGTCCAAGGAACGCTCCCGCGCGTGCGCACATTCAGGCTCTGCAGGACCGGAGTTTGCATCCCAAATAATTTGCCGTAGAAGTTCAACTGGCCCAGAGATAGGTAATTTGAAGAAAATGAGAGCTGCTGCATTCGCTGAACGTTAGCCAAGAGTGGCTCGCGAAGCAATCGGTTCATATATTGATTGGTCCCAGGTGATGCGGACACAGAGCACAGCTGCATGACCGAGCCCGAGCGCGCTATCATCGTCTTCAGCCATGTAAGCCCGAACTGGTCGGTAACTTCGCTCGCCCACAGACCAGGGCACGCAATAGAAATGGCCCTCCAGCGCTGACACACGTGCGTCACGGCGATCCAGGTCCTATTATAGGGCACAGGCAACTTTGATTGGGAGATGCCGACGGACGGGGGCTGGGTATGCGTGAGATATTTGAATATATGGGTGAAGATCTCTGGCGGAAGGCGGGAGACAGGCTGAAAGAAATTGTGCCAGGATTTGATCATGCGTTCCTCCTTCTGCAGACACTCTTGCACATGGGTCAGGGCGCGTGTTCTTCCCTGTTTCATCGTCAAGAGCGCCAACAAGCGATCCCTCATGCGCATGTACTCGCCCTCGAAGACGGCTTTATGTTGGTCGTAGTTTGTTGTCCCGATGATGCACTTGAGCTCTGTGAGCCGCCGCATTACGACACGGGGCGAGGATGCGCTGATGGAGACGGCGTTAGCTGCAGAAATGCGAGACGGTCAAGGGACTCACTTGTCGACAGCGTCCATCGTCTTCTGCTTAAAGTCAACGAGGTGATGAGGGCTCACAGTGGGAGGGAGCTCGTTGAAGCTTTTATGTGTCCAAAAACAAGGGAATGGATGGGCACGAGGACAACACAAGGCCGATGAAAACAATTTATTGTCAGTGTGGCGAGGCACCGAACACGTATGTGCGGCGCCACCGAGATCAGTGGCATGGTGCCGCCGTGGTAACCGTCGCATGTAAGTAGCACAGCATAACAAATAAATGAGAAACACGGTGATTGCGAGACGAGCCGATAGAACAAGGCTGCATGATGCACACGAACGAACACGCGTAAAACATGTGCAGGGAGAAAAACAATTTGAAGCGCCGAAGAAAGAACAACAACACGCACGGCGGGCCACAGCGCAAGCGAATTCGACGGCCAGAGCGCCTCTTGCGCGGTCTGCTCCACACAGTAATCGCAGCAAGCCAGTACCCCGGCGATCTGCGAGCGATACTTCGTATACCTACCCTGCGATGGAATTAACTCGCGGTGCCCGGAACTACGCGCCCGGTCCTTGAAACGCCGCAGCAACGGAGGTGGCACGCCCAAGCGCGCACCGTGGACCACGTACGCACCGCCAATCAGTATGTGTGGGTATCGGAGAGAGCGGAGGATGCACCTTAGGCCTACTCGCTGTCCTGCATCGCCACACGCACGCGCGCCGGCCAACGTCCTCGCACATCCGGCTGCGCTTGAGAACTTGCCCCATCAAAATATAGAGCGGTGCATTCGTGCGGTATGTGCATTGCGGATGTCTAGTGCCGTTATCGCCGCAGCGAAAAGGCAGCGTAGATCGTCATGAGGAGAGTATCGGACGAGATGGGGTTCCGGCAACGTCGGGCATCGCTCTGAGACCAAGCCCATCCCCGGGACCGCCCAGATGCGCAGTGCTGCGCGTAAAGAAAACTTGACGTCAGATAAGTTGACAGTGCGACAGGTATGCTGGGAGGAGAGACAAGGGACGCACTTTGGTGCCCATCGCGCCGACTATGACTCGTGCCCAACTCGCCCAATCGCCCTCCCAGAACCGTGTCCTTGTTTTCTTCACTGAGACCAGTCTATTCAGCAGCTTGATTCAACTTGTACGCAGAGCTGCAGACTGGAAACTTGCTGGGAGTGGGCCGATGCTTAGCACGGCAATACGATTCCACATTGAATACTCTCCACTAATGGACCAAACAAATGTGAACATGAGAGTCTGAGTTGAATCCAGTAAGTATGAGCAATGACCCACAGCACTTGACGACCTGCTACCTCCAGAATTGCGGGCGGAGGTGGGCAAGGAAAATATTGTTGGATATATCACGTGAGCAAGCTCAAGACCGTGTCGGCAACTTCCGGGTCCTATACAGTTCACACGAACCATATTATGTATACATGTAGCTGGCTCTTAGCGTACACTGTTATCAGCCTATTCCCTCTCTCATCGTGCTTCGAGTGCATCGCACCCTCTTCTTGTAGATCATGTGGACCATATTTGTTGGGGAAATTGGGTCCAACCCAATTTCCCCAACAAATATGACGTCACTCCGGTCACTAAACTGTCGGTTAGTTACCGGAGTGATGTCATAAGTCACACTGTTGCTATGGTAATAACAACATGTACCTACACACAAGGAAATGCACTTATGAGGCATATGGATAACAGCCCAGTTGGGGTGTTGTTTAATGTGTGGATGTTGTCTGCAGTGTAAGAGTGTCAGAGTGAGCAGAGTACAGATGTTGCTGAAGGTGCACTAGCACTATGTGAGTATTGTCAGAAGATGTGAATACATAGTGATGACGGGCGACGTGGGTGATACGCTAGGGGTGGCATGCACCGTGAGCAGGTTGGGGCTCGGTTGGGGGGGTGCAGTGGCAGGTATCACGCCATGCAGGGCGCGTGTAGCTGCACCCGTTGATGCTGGCACTGGTGGACGGCATGCTAAACAATAATTGTTGCCAACACTTGAGCTCAAAAGCGATGACATCATTTCGGCTTTTAAATGCACTTTAATACCCGGAATGATGTCATCGTCTTTTCCTACCGACTGTGCACTGTTCGATGTTCAATCCTGGCAACATAATCACTGTGCGCGTTGTATGGTCTGAGTAAGTTTCATAGGCAACAATACATGTGTAGTGTACAGTGTATCATCCCGTGAGGCCGGTGAGGGAGCTGAAAGCACGAGTGAACAAAGCGTGGGACTGAATTTCCAGAAAAGGCGACACAGACTGTCGTTGCATGGGTCAAAAAAATGCTGGATGTAGATGACATAAGCAACGATTCAAAGGAATCGTAATGGGATGGACAGGCGGTGTCGACGACGGTGAGGTGATGACGTTTGCGGGCAGAGTTGCCTCGGCAGTTGCCGGCCGCCACACAAGCGCGCGGCGCGACGGCTTTGATCTCGCCGTCCACGCCCAACCTCCCATCTCATTCCTCTCACCCTGCACAGTCTGTGATACCTCTGGAGTACCCAAAGAGCTCCGCACAGTTGTTGAGCTCGCGATTCAAGTGCTCGCCACCTTCAAGACGCGGCGCGCTCGGATGGAGCTTGTTCAACGCCGCAACCTCCACTGAGCAAGCCAGCTCGACGAGCCCGAGGCGCAGCGGACGAGGCTTCGGTACGCGCTGGACCACTCTCTTAGTTGTGCGCCTCCAGCCTGTCGTCCAGCCGACAGCGTGCTACTATGACTCCGTCGCGTCCCTGCAGGACCCCTCCCTACCCTTTCGACTGCCGAATCCTTTTTTGCCTGGGGAACGCAGTCTTTGGCCAGACGCGTAGCTGCATATCCTGGAAAGTTCCAGGAGCGTCGCGGGCGGTATCGAGGTCCCAGGGCTGTTGATATCAATCTGAAATCATGTACGTTCCCGAGCACTCTTGTATGCGCGCGTTCATTGAAGAATATCGTATAGATTATGCGCAGCAGCAGTTGACATCCGGCATACTCCTCTGCCGCGCGTTCTGCTCCCTGTGCTTGTACCTTTAATGTATGCCTCACGGTTGAGCTCCCTCGGCTCGGGCTCGCACACCCGCTGCTGTCCACCTCCCCTTCCGATTTCCCTGCTCTCACAAGGACGCTTCCATTTCTATATCCTCTCCCACTACGACCTTGTTGCTGAAACTTACTAGTACACATATCGTTGTGCTCGTCGTCAAAGTCCGCGACGTCGGTGTGGCGCGTGGGCGACTCGGATACCTGTACCTCTCTGCAGTGTACTGACACTCATCAGAATGTTAGACATTGCGAACCAGATGATCCTGTGCTCTCCCCTGCGTCCTGCGCGCAAGATACCGTCTGTAAGCAGATCGAGGACGTGGATGGGCAAGGAAGCGCGACTGGGCTGGGTTGCGACGGATCGCTAGGGAACTAACGAAGCAAACCGTTCAAAGTAGCTCAGGACCCGAGCGAGAAAAGGTCGAGGTCGGAAGAGGGCAAGCAAAGGGGACTCAGGAAGTGCTTCTGAGCGAGTTGTCGCGATGACACGGACTCGGAGGGCACCCGCCCAACTGGCCACGTGAACCGTCGCGTCCCCAGCGTTTCTCGCGCTATTTGGCATCCATCCTGAAGCCAAACACTGGGCCCCATATAAACCCGCCCACCGCTCTCCACGCCCGCACATCGCTTGCACGGCCGGCCCTCACCCGCACCTGCACCCACCCTGTGCTCGGCGCTCCTCATCCTGGCCCTTTTCTTGTCCTATCATATATCCGCTCAAGCCTTACACCCGCTTCATTAGAATGTTATCTGCGTTTACGCTTCCACGCCCGTCTGAGGTGCGCCGTGTCTTGCATGCTACTGCTGCTCGTTGCTGACGCGATGTCACTCATGCCCAGCCTGAATAGAAGAATTGTCCGGAGGCGCATCAGTCGTAGAGTGTCACGCTTGGAGTCTTCTCCGTGAGTACCGCTTGTGCTTGTCTCCCGCACAGACACAAAGTGGGCTAACGGATCGAGCAGCAGCCGAGCGCCGCCGGATGCCCTGAGCGCAGCGTTCTCTTCAATATTTAGCTGTAGGTTCAGCGCGTACGTTCTCGTAGAGGGTTGCTTGGCGTTTAGGTGTGATTGCATAAGTCTCAGGATTCTCGCATCAATCATACATGTTTTCGGGTCGCTGTACACATATTCATTGTAAACATGTAGCAGACGCGTATGGTACAGGTGCTACGTGCGCATCGACGACGCCCGCATGAGCTCCAGGTAGCAGAGCGCGCGCGGCGTCCAAGTAAATGCATGCCCTTCGATGCGAGCGGTCCCGGGCCATGCGGCAGCGCGCAGCACGCGTCCGTTCAGAACCGTATTCGACGCGTTGTGGGAAGAGAATTCATGCAAAACGACGGCAATGTTATACGAGAGTCGAGCACGCGGAACAAATATGTGCAATAGATGCATCCTGCCTACGTACAAGTCTCAGCCTCGACTCGGCATGCTTGAATGGCTGGATATATGCGCTGTAAATCACCCGCTCCGTCCGCCGACACTCATCTCAGTGGGCGAATGGTGGATGGAGATAGCATAGAGAGAGATGAACGGCGACGGACCTTGATCGTATTTCACAGACAGTGCGAAAGGGCAATTCGTGCGGTTGGTGCGGTGTCGACAGGGCACGCGTGCGTTGTCCTGGCAGAGATCCTAGTTGTAGTAAACTAGAATCTCCGTGTGAGCGGAAAAAACGGATCCAGTGCGGGGTCAGATTGAGAGAGCCCGAGCGGTCGCGCTGGCAGCTCCCGGTGAGCGCAAAGGCGGATTGGGGCTTCAGGCCTCGTGGACGAGGAAGACACTGTCCTGGCAGAGATATAATTGCAGTAATCATAATCGCAATGTGAGAGGAGAAAAGGAGTGCGGGGCCAGAGTGAGAGAGCCCGAGCGGTCGCCATGGCAGCTCCAGGTCAGCGCAGGGGCGAGATCCGGACTTCAGGCCTCGTGGGCTCCCTTACGCGTGCTGAGCCAGAGATTGCGAACATCCGCATTTATGGAGGCTCGATAATGGAACAGGATAGAGCTAGAGCATCGTGGTCAGTGACGTGGACACGATGAGCGATGTCGTGGCGCACCTGGCCGTCTCGCTATCAACCACCTCGCTTCATAGCTCACTACACTCCGGCTTATCCGGTGTTTATCAATCGACAGACTGGTGCGGAGCAAGCAAGGTTTATTAGATACTCGAGACATGAGAATACAATGAAATAGAGATCATACCTGGTGCGGAGCAAGCAAGGTTAAAGGGGCTTGTGCTCCGCCCCAGGATCTAAGTAAGACTTCGGCCAAGATGTTCAGTTGCGGCTTATAGCCGCAACAGATCAATCTGCGGCGGGGGGCCATCGTTACGATTCCCTGAGGTACGAAGTAGAATCGTTTACTAGGGGGTTTTTCGGGCTGGTGCCTGCATCTATTCGGTCATGGTCGCCGGATGCCGGTTTGATTCCCGGTTTGATTCCCGGTGGTGCCCGCCCGACCTCACGCAGCCTCACGCCTGGGACAACACCCACACCACGTCCCCCATTCCTCTGCACCTCCGCCTCAAAAGCTAATCTCGAACAAGCACTCAATGTATCGCCAATAGGTTTCAGTACACCAACGTGCTACGATTGACGGGACGTCCGAGGTTCGTTTTCGTTTTGATGCGGCCAGCCGGCCCCGGCCATCACCGGCCTTCGGCACATCTGCTTACATACATCACAGACTTGTGAGCCGCTTGCCAATGCCTGCTCCCTTGGCCCTCCCCACAGCCCCGTGACCCCCGTCCCGCCACGCGTGAACGGACGTGATGATCTTGCGCCCTGCAAGCGTCTCTGGTGAGCCCTCCCGCACATTCTGCCTGACAGGACAGAATCTCACCGTATGCCCTCCCCAACCGATCTCAGCTCCTATCGCTCACCTCCCAGCAACGTCCGCGTGCGTTCCACCTCCACGCGAACAGCCTCTAGGACACATTAAAGCCACCTGCAGGATGACCAGCCTGCCGCTCTCCCTGCTCCTCCACTGCATTGGCCGAGGGACATTTCCGCACCGCGCATCTTGTGCAAAGCGGCCAGACGCCACGTCCGCACATCGCGCACAGGGCGTGTCTCAGCGGCGCCGTGTCAAAACCCCATGATGAAGACGCAATGGCGGTGCGTCCTGCGCCCTTTAAGAAGAGAACAACGCGCCAGTTGACACGCAGGGGTCGCCCAGCAACGCTAGAGGCTAGAGCCGTCCACCAGCGCTCGCGCGCGCGCGCGTTTCCGAAACACGCTCCACCGGATTGGCGTTTTCCAGACAGCGTCCAGGCCTCAATTAGCGTTGGAGGCGGCGTTTAGGGATGCGGGGCGTACTCGGGAACCCGTCCGTGTCGGCGTTGGGCACGTCGTCGGTGAGTTACATCTGTCTTTGTGCGCGCCGGCTGAAAAACAGATATATGGCCAGATCTTCATGCACAGCGACACGCGCGCGCACGCCTGTGAAACACACCGACAGGCTGAGACCACTCGCTGCTCTCGCCCGCCTACTTGGACACGGTGTCATGCAAAAGATGGCATGTATTTCTTGCTTTCTCCACCGGGCATAGTTCTGGCTCACAGACCATCTGCAGCCACGTCGCGCTGCTCCTCCCATCTCACGGCACTGACCGCGAAAATGCCTCCCCGCCAAAGCGAGGAATTGGAGACGGCGTCCAGGCTTCATGCGGCAATGGAGGCAGCGTCCAGGGCATCAGGGAAGCCACGCCCAAGCGTAGGTGTTTGCACCGGGAGCCGTGTTGGTGAGTTATGCTTGAATTCATGCGCCCGGGCCAGGAAGGTGACGATGCCGTAGGTGTGATTTTTTGGAGGGCGGCACGTCCGCGCACGCGCTCACACACAGCCCCACAACGTCCCTGCACGCGTGGCGCAACCTCGTGGCTCACGAAGCGCCGAAACGAACCTGCAGACTGTGTCAGTAAGTGCATCGAGTTTGCACTAGCAAGGAAACTCACCCTTTCACTTGTGCCGCAGCGCAGCAGCCTGCGACGCGTCCACGGCAATGGGCAGAAGCAATCTGGACCGTTCTTCGCGTTCAAGAAGATCTCAAAAGGTCGTGGCCGTGGCGTGCGTCCACGCGCAGCTCGAACAGTCGCGCTCAAGACACACCATCACGCTGGATGACTCTGCACGCCGCCACGACATGGACGAGGCCGTCGACTCTCAGGCTGTGGACGAGGACGACAACTATCAAGAAGAAGCTGCAGATGCTCGCTTTCAACAAGGCGTCCCGGGCACGACATCCTACGCACGACTGCGCAGGACGCGCACTCGGCGCGCGTGTCGCAAGGACGAGCCACGACAATGGCACGAACAACTGGACCGACACAAACAACGCGCAGCATCGCCGACGAAGCGCATCAAGACGTTTCTGGAGGCGCGAACGGTGCCCTCTAGCTTGACATCATGTGCCGCCATACTCACGAGAGGCCGCGAGCACGTCGAGTGGTGCATGGACGGAACAACGGTGGCGCCGCGTCCGCCCCCTTGCCCACATGCTAGACGAGGAGCAACGGGGCGGGAATCAAGGCGCCACGGGAGGCACGGAGAAGAAGAACGAAGCGTGTCCTACGTCTCGACAGCGTAGTGGGAGCGGCACGGAGGCCAGAGACAATGATGGCGGCTCACCAAGGTGCGCACGCTCACGTCGCAGCGGGAGAAATGCGGTGCGGTTCGAAGGTGAGTTCCAAGCGCCGCCGTATCGTGAGCCCCGGTATTGACGTCGCCTAGCGTCTGTATCTGCGTTCCCCTCCAAGCTCCTCGCATCTCATCGCGCCGGATCAGAGCCTGCTAAGCCGTGACCAGCAGCATCACATCGCCTGCAGGCTGCCCGTCCAGCATGCGCACAGAATCGTGCTCGCTTGTCAGTGGCAAGATCATCTGCGACATGACCTCCGAGAGGCTCCTCACCCTGAGCACCGTCAGGCCCCGCCCCGCCTGCCGTCGCGACCCAGCCCGCCGCCCTCGTTGCCGCGCCGCTGCCCAGCGTGCTGCCGCCACCGCCCTCGACCCGCCGCGCTCACTATGCTGCGCGGCGCGTGCGCTCTGCAGGCACAGGGCTACTTCAGCGGGCTGTTTCCCGCAGCAATCAAGACGCTCGGCGCGTCTTATTTTTCGTCGCTCACGATTTGCCTGTGTACATGTAACTTATTCTATTCACGCACCTCTGTTCACATCTGCTGTGTACTACTTGTTGCTGCGCATCATCGATTAGTCTCCAGTCTGAGATCAAGTGCACGTTTCAGCGCCGAGTGGCTGCTCAGCAGCACGTAGCGCTCTGGTAGGGCTTCAACCGAAACGCGCCGATATGTCAATCCCCATCACTAACTCATAGAAATAGACATACACGCAGGAAACTGCAGGTGGATGCAGCTGAGAGATAAGGCTCGATAAGGAATCGTCCTGCCATGCTTAGCAATGGCTCTCTACAAGCTAGTGTAGTAAATTCATGATGTCGTATATAAGTATACAAAGAATGCCACGTCGTTAGCTGCCCGCACTACACAGATATCCAAGTGACCTTACCGCATAGATATCCTTGTCAACGCACAGATATCTGTGTGTACATCCACACAGATATCCGTGCGTACATCCACACAGATATCTGCGTGGACTTCCACACGGATATCGCGGATGCGGTCAAAATATTACGAGCGCGAGAATCGAACCGGCGGCGTTCGGAACGTCAACTGCGCAGCTTACCGCAGCGTCAACATGCTATGCATAGCCAAGCAAACAGACGATTTATGACGCGTGTTTACCAACGCAGACATGTACAGGTCAGCGAGGCACAGACACCAAATCAATGTGAAGCACGCACCTCTCGCCTGCGCGAGTGCTCAAGTGTCGCCAGAGATCTTGTCGCTCGCGGGCAACAACGATTAGCATGAAGCAACAGAGATGCATGCACCGCCTTGAGACGATGGAGCAGCACGGCGCACCAGGCTCCGGCGTGAGCGCGTCAGTGGCTCAATCTGCACGTTTTTACTCAGTTTCTCACTATGTTCATCACCTGTGTGTATCAACGCCTACATAACCTTGGATGTAGTGATGTTCCAAGCATGGTTTCAATGGTTGAGGAGCATTGACCACAAATTTTCCGTTGGAGATGATATGCTAGCTGACTAAGCAGTCCCGACTTCAACAATTCCATGCTCGAGCCGCCCGCAATGCACTGTACTGTCCCGTAACGATCCACCCCAGTAAGCACTCCCCGCATCATGGCCACCCAGGCCGTGTTTGTTTCTTGCATTGTCAGAGGCAGCCTCGTGCCTTGTGCTTTGAAAATAAGGAGTTGCATTGGCAGAGGGGTGCTCTACTTGTCTTGTCGCTTACCAGCAGATTTATGGACTCTTAGTGTAGTGGGTTATTCAGTGGTGATACATTACTAGAAGCTCTCGGTTCAATTCCCGCTGTTGGCAAAATTTTGATATCGACAGCGATATCTGTGCTGACGAGACCGCCTTGGTGAGTGTGGCACGCACCGCCGCGGATTGATCTGTTGCGGCTTTAAGCCGCTACAGATTGATCCGTCCAACTGAAGTCCCTCCTTCGGCCACACAGCCTCCGGCCCTCTGCCTCAGTCCCTACGACTCACGTCCCTACGACGCTAGTCATCCTTCGACACCCCCCCTTGACTAGCGTCCAGCCGCAACATCTGCACCCAGCGAGCATGAAGAACACGATGGAGAGGCTTGGTGAAAAGATCTGCAGTGTTCTCTTTGTTAGAGACATGCACGACGTCGATAAGTCGCTTCATGACGCAGTCTCGGATGAAGTGTTCGCGAATGGAGATATGCTTCATTCTTGAATGTGTGTGAGGATCATGAGTGCATGCGACGGTTCCTTGGTTGTCGCAGAACATTGTGGTTGGCTGGATCTGTGGGTATCCAAGCTCGGAGAAAAGATTTCTGAACCAAAGAACATCGCGTGCGCAATGTGTTGTGGCCAAATACTCAGCCTCGCATGATGAGAGAGCAACTACAGCCTGTTGTTTTGAGCTCCAGGACAACGGCGACTCATCCATGAGGATGATGAAGCCTGAGACGGACTTCCGCGTGTCTCCCATGCCCCAGTCTGAATCAGTCAGTGCCTTGAACATCACATGCGGGCTGTTGGATCCTCCAAGAGTGATGCCGTGTGTGACAGTTCCCTTCAGATAGCGTAGAAGGTGCTTTGCGGCTGCGACGTGTGTTGATCCATAGTTAGACATGAATCTGGCAAGTTCCCGCACAGCGTACGCAATATCCGGGCGCGTGCAGGTTGACAGATACATGCATTTGCCGACGATTGCAGGGTAAGGAAAATCCTTGGAACGTCCGGCTTCCTCAGCAGTCGCTGGTAGTAGCCGCACGCCGGGATCCATGGGAGTGGAGACAGAGTTGCAGTTCTCATACCCAAATTCCCGGAGGATTGACTCGATGTAAGATTTTTGATCCAGCCGAAGAGTTCCTCGAGCCTGATCTCGATTAATCGAACAACCAAGGTGGAGCTTGGGTTCACCGTTATCTGTGATCTCAAATCGAGATGCCAGAGCGGCAACCACAGCGTCAGACTCCACTGTCGAGCTCGACGCAATCAGCATATCGTCGACGCTTGTGGTGATTACCGAGTGTTCGTCACCTTGGACACGTTTGTACACGCTCCAGTCCGACTTGGTCCTGGTGAACCCGATAGCCTCGAGCATGAGATTGAGCTCCAGATACCATTGTCTGCCAGCTTGTTTCAAGCCATAGAGTCCCTTCAGCAAACGCCAAAATCCTTCGCCGAGGATCGATGGCTTTCGCATATATATCTCTTCGTCCAGCGGGCCATTCAGAAAGGCCGTTTTGACATCTACCTGGCGAAGAACCATGTTGTGCTTGGCAACCAGAGTAAGGAGCAGACGAATGGACTCCCATCGAGCGACCGGTGCAAAAGTATAATGAAAGTCTTGACCAGGAATTTGTGTAAATCCTTTGGCAACCAGACGCGCCTTGAATCGTGAAATAAGGCCGTCACGGTCGCGTTTGATATGCAAGACCCACTTGGACTCTACAGCTTTTCGACCTGGTGGGAGCTCGGAGATTTCGTCGTATACGCCTTTCGCTTTGAGCGACTCCAATTCCTCGTAGATGGCAGCAAGCCAATAGGTCCAATAAGTCGAGGATTTTGCCTCTTGGATGTTTTTGGGATCTTTCTTGGTTGGGTCATCGATAGGATCTGTGAGAGCGGCGCTCACAAAGGCAACTTCTGCCTGGATGAAGGCCTGTGCAAGTCCTGCAAAGTCGGACTCATCGCATTCGACTTCAAGCTCTCCGTCAACGGACTCCAGGATGGTGCGTAAGAGATTGTTCTCCCCCCTTCATCCTGGGCCGCGTTGACAAGGTAATGTGCAGGGACACGTTTGAGGCGAGGCGACCGACGCTGCGCAAGAGGGCGGTCATCAACCGGTTCCATCTCGACATCGCCATCACCATCACGCTCAGAATTCGCTCGATGGCGGGGCAAAGTAGTCTCAATGGACGGCCTGATAAAACAGGTGAGATAGGTTCAAAGACCGGAGTCGTGACTAGCACGTACTCAATATGCTCAAAGGCGGGATTACGCTCGATGGCGGGGTTACGCTCAATGGCGGGATTACGCTCGATGGCGGAGTTACGCTCGATGGCGGGAGTGGGCACCGGCGGTTCCAAAATGACACGGCGATGTGCATCATGGAAGCGTGGCTCCAAATCCATGGGAATGTCATCCCACAAAATGTCTGAAAGTGGAGGAGAAGGTAGGAAATCAGGGAAGCCATGGAATTCCACATCGCGTCGTGACCGAATCACTCGAGCAGAGGGAAACCAGACCAAGTATCCCTTGGAGTCGCGCGCATAGCCAACGAATCGGCCTTCCTCTCCGCGCGGAGTAAGTTTCATGGCGGTGGTCGAGTCAGTTTTTCTGGCAGTGACCAAAGCGCCAAACGGACGAAGATGAGAGAGATCAGGTTTGCGCTTGAACCAGCCTTCAAAAGGTGTGACGCCAGATGGAAGGGAGGCATGAGGCACACGATTCTTGATATGCACTGCTGCCTGTGCAGCAAGAGGCCAGAACCAGACCGTCAAACCGGAGTCAACGAGCATTGCACGAGTCATGGACTCGATGATCTGGTTAGCGCGCTCCGACACACCATTTTGTTGATGAGCGTCGGGAACAGTACGCTCATAAGTGATGCCATGCTCTCGGCAGTAGTTGGCAAATTTGCCAGAGACCAACTCCGGAGCGTTGTCGACACGCAGGAATAGAACAGGATAGCCAAGATACTTCTCGGCAGCAACGCGAAATTCATGGAAGCACTTTAGCGCATCAGATTTGACTTTGAGAAAGAAAATTGTGATCCAGCGACACGCATCATCGATGAAGGTGATGAAATACGTGAAGCCGCCATAGCCAACAGGAAGTGGGCCGCAGACGTCACAGTGAATTCGGAAGAGGGGATGATCGGCACGATGAGAAGCTTTTCTGGGAAATTTGAGCCGCTTGATATTGGCGAGAGCGCAGATGCGGCAGTGCTGGACACGAATGTCGTCGATGGGAAGTCCAGTGGTGGAGCGCTCAAGCCCTTTAACGTCGATGTGGCCCATTAGACGATGGAAAAACCCAGACGCTTTGTTTCCTCGCTGTCAGCGCTCGGGCCAAAAAGCGACGTCACGGATGGAGTCAAAGCTGCGATCACATCCGCGGACGGAACTGTCGAGTCCGTTGGCTTCATAACGGCGACGTCCATTTTGTAGAGGTCACGAACAATTCCGCCTGTAGCGAACGGCACGTCAGCCGCATTCAGGTAGACAATTCTACCTTTGCCAGTTTGTGTATTGACGCCCTTGCGGTCGAGCCGCGACCCAGATATGAGGTTGCACCGCGCAGACGGAATGTGCAGCACATTGGAAATGGAAAAAGTCCGCGGGGTACCATCATACGTGGCCTGCATGACAATCTTCCCTTTTCCGACCGCTTGGGCGCATAAACTGGTTCCGAAACCATGGACGTCAAGTGGGGAGTCAAATGTGGTGTACTCATGGAAGATGTCGGCGTTGTGGAAGATGTGACGAGACGCCCCGGTATCATGGTTCACCGAGTCGTCCTGATCTGCATGGACATTGAGAGCAATCGCATTGACGCGGATCTCTTCATCGAGGTGAATTTCGTCATCCAGATCGTCGTCTTCTGGCAAAGCCAACATAAACGCAAAACCATCGCCCAAACCTCCGACGACGTCCTCGACCTCTTCATCGCCATCCTGAGTGCAGTCGGCTAAGCCAGCAAAGCGCACCCCAGCATTAGATCCAGTCTTAGCATGGCGTTCCAGAGCCTGCTTTCGGCGTGCAGCAACGCGAGCCTCCGGCGCAAGATGGATGTCACGTCTACCTTTGTAGATCTCTGGGTACTGTCCGGCCTTCCCTCCACCGTAAGAAAAACAGTCGGACTTGCTGTGACCCACCGGCATCTCGCAATGCGTGTTCTCGCAGATGACGCGCACGTTTGAGCGTTGCTGCGCATTGTAGGGAGCGGGACGTCTGTTGTTGCGTTGCGCACTCCTGTCAGCACGGCGATCACCTGAATTGCTGGAACCTCCAGCAGCATAAGCTCCAGGGACCGCTTCACCGCGGTCATGGCTGACCCGGGCTTTGCCTTTTGCAACGAGCGCATTGATCGACACGACGGATGGAGCGATCTTCTGCTCAACTTCCTCCTGTTTGATGCGCTGGAGAACAGCAGCAGACGTCACCGGGCGATTCATTGCATCGCCCTGCCGAACCTTCTCCCGAAGAGAATCACGACAGTAGCGCCAGTTGTCGGCCTCGGTCATGAGAGTGACGAGATGCTTGGCAAACTCCGTGTCCGGCATCATGAGGGGATCGGCCTCGCGAAGCTTCTGGTGCAGCTGAACCATGATCTGTCGCCACAGAACCGGATCGTCATGAATGCCGCACTGGTTCGCAATGATCTGTTGTTTGATGCTAATCGCAGTGAGTGCATTCGCTGGTTCGTACTCGTTCTTGAGCGCGATCCAGGCGTCATGAGCAGAGGTGCATCCACGGACAACGTAGAGCTTGTCGCTGGGAACGGCACGGACAATGACAGCTAGAGCCTTCTTGTCGGCAGGGAACCAGCTCTCAGCTTTCTTCTTGGCGGCATTGACTTCGTCCTCGTTGCCTGGGATTGAGATACTAGCGGGCGCACCAGCGGCATCTACACCGTCGACCACCTGACTCGAACGGAGCACCGGAATGGCAGGAGGCCTGTAGTCCTGTCCGTCGACATAAGGCCAGTACCCAGCAGCGTCGAGATCAAGAATAGACTTCTGCTTGAACTCGCTGTAGTTGTTCGAGCCGTCTTCCTCCTCTTTGATAGGAGTAAGTGAGATCTTCTTCCAGTCCGTCGTCTCCTTGTCTGTCGAATTGTTCTGATTGCTCGACATGTGTGCTGTGAACTGAGAAGACGTAGACAAAGGAGGGATATGGGGGAATGGGATCGAATGAGGTGGAAACAGGCGATACGACGGCTGGGAGATCTGTATGTCAAGAGTTGTTGCAAAGTCGATTTCTGTTGGGGCTTTAAGTCGCAACAGGGCCCATAACCTATCAATCGACAGACTGGTGCGGAGCAAGCAAGGTTTATTAGATACTCGAGACATGAGAATACAATGAAATAGAGATCATACCTGGTGCTAAGGCTCCAACCATTTAGTTTATGTTTACTGAAATCCAGTAAATACACGGTAGACAGTAAGTAGAGAGTATATACACAGTAAATAAACGGTTTAAACGGTTCTCAAAGGGACATGAGATGAGGTAATCAAACCAAGGGCATGATGCCAGTGTGTAGCCAGTGTTTTGCGCACATAAGCTCCGTGATTGTTGCCGCCTTGTCTGACCGCAATGGGACTACAATTTCCCTGTTCCTCGTGAGGCAGGCTTCACATTACTTGAGCAACCTGGGTAAGGAAGTTGTCCGGGTCGTCCTAGGGTGTCGGATCTGAGGGAAGGTCTTAAGGGACTGAATTTGTAGTGCGGTACTTATTCTGAGAATGTGGTCAAAACTTTTCGAGGCTCTTGCATATTCGATTCCGCCGAGGGTTTTGAACCATTCAAATGTGGGATCGGAGCAGAACATCATGAAATAAGGTCGTGTTATGACTCACAATGACATATGAGTGTCGGACAAAGTCACGTGCACCGGTGTCTTACAACAAAACCTTGACTGCTCAGAACTGAAGGTATGAGCTTTTGTGATGTCATAAGCTCAAAATATATTGTTTGGGTACTATTGGTGTCCTTTGAACGACCTCATTTACCTTATTCGTAGATGCCCCGACCTGCGTGAGTCAGTATACGCATCACACAGACCGTGATGTCATGCTGCAACTCATCTGTGACTTGAGTGTGTCACACCTCCGAGTTGCGCCCCATGATCCGTGGCAGCATACCAATGGTTCAGCAACACATATTGACCAACCATTTACTGTGTATGAAACTGTATATTAAACATTTACCCTACATCCGCTACACAAATAGTATATACAAATGGTAAAAACCGTGTATACACAGTAAATAAATGAAATGGTTGGAGCCTTACCTGGTGCGGAGCAAGCAAGGTTAAAGGGGCTTGTGCTCCGCCCCAGGATCTAAGTAAGACTTCGGCCACACAGCCTCCGGCCCTCTGCCTCAGTCCCTACGACTCACGTCCCTACGACGCTAGTCATCCTTCGACAGTGTTGAAGGCAAACGATCGGATATTCGCTCGTGCGACTCGCTTGGGGGGTCGAAGGTCGGGATGGCCCGGCGTGACGGGGAGGAGAGGAGAAGAAGACTCGAGAAGAGAATAGGACTTGGAAGCGCTGGGTAGACGCCCAGTGGCTGAGCTCACGAGGCCCAGCGCTTACGTGGCTCACGCGGAGTCATCCAGCGCGCCGTCCACCGACGCTGTCCTCACCAGCTGGTCTTCATCGAGTCGCGCAGCCCGAGGGGACAAATGGAAGACGACCACAGTTTTCACAAGACGACGGGCCTCTCGGAATCATGACGATCTCGCGAAGACTGGCGACGCGTCATCACCCTCTCAGTATCACCTCGTTGAGCGGCAAGTCGATTTGCCAGGGAATCACGTCCACTTGCCAGGGAATCACGTCCACTTGCACGCGTCCGTACCAGCTAGCTGCTGAAATGATGTGCCAGTGACGCTAGGAGAGGCTCCCGTGTCGCGAGCGGTGCGTGTTGACTCAGTCGACTGACGGATGGCCTCACTGACGCCTATTGCCTGCCCCGCCGTCAGCCTGCTATTCGACGGTGCGTGCGATACCCATCGCTGCTCGCATTCAATATCATCTAAAGCAGTATTGCAGCTCTGCGAGGGGGATCCATACGCATGCGGCCGGCCGCGTCTCCAGGCTCAACGTCGCTGCCCGACGCGCCCGGCTCCCGACTCTCTACCCAGTGGCGAGCAGCGCCTCGTTGTCGTCGCGTATCTGGCTCCTTGATGCCCTGTGGCCAGCCTGCCGCGATCCCCGCGCCAACGCGAGCCGCCGATCGACTATGCCCGCGCGCTCTCGACTTCCTCGACTCTCCAATGTGTGCGTCGACCAGTGGCGCCTACTACCAATGGACTGTCAGCGCGCTCACTAGTACGTACCGTTTCCTTCATTTTTGGCATCATTTTTGTCGACGGGTTGCTAACGCGGTGATTGCAGATCCGAATTGGCGCTGCTGTATCATTGCTGGCCCAGGCGTTGCTCAAATTACGGAGGGAACGACCTGTACTGCGCACAACCTGGCACAATACCATCCACTTTCGATTTGATTCCGGGAGCTTTTGAGTTTGGAGCGTGAACGATGGACTACAACTAAACGTGGCGGCCAACAGAAATCACAGGTAAAATCCATGTCCGGTTCCATGCCAATTAGCGACTGCGTGCTCACTAGATCGCCGACAGGTGCTGCGGCGGCGGTCGCAAGGATTAGGGAAACTGAGCAAGCAATCGTCATGGATAACGAGGGCAAGCGCGGGGCTCCTGCCCGATGCCAAGGACAAGTACTCAATAGACGGCGTCGACGAGCCGTCTGGCAGCGGCTGCCAAGCCATACCGCGGGCTGTCCAGAGCGCGCGTTCCTCACAACGCACTTCGGTAAGCACGGTTCGACGTTTGCTCGAGCCTCGGGCACCTGACGTGCATGTCCGCTCCGCACCTTTGCTTCATAGCGTGTCGATATATGTTGGCCCTCGTCGTGCACTCTCCTCGACATTCGTGCTGAAGATGGCCGAAGCTCGAGGGTTTCAGCCTCAACAGGCCAATTGCGGCGATTTCTCTTCGCACAACGGTCGCTTCAGCCCGACGTAAGTGCATATATGGGTTGTGATTAGAGAGGCGCTCATAGAACGTGTTCATGGTTCTCTGCACGCATTGCGTTCATGCAGATCTAGCTGGCGACACCTGCCCGTACGGATGGGAGACGTCTTCCCCAATGACGCATTCGACTCCAGGCCGAGGCAGCGTTGTGTATACGTGCATGACGTGTCTTCTCGAGCACCAGCGCTCTTTCCACACAGCCACATCGTCAGCACGGCATACCGTACCCGCTCCTGACCCGCCGGCTGCTGTACGTTTTTGTTGTGTGCCATCGGCCGTTATTGTCGCGTTCTGTGGATATATATGCCATATACTTACTCCGCTGCTGAAATCCTTCAGCAGTACGTCCTGTGCACGGCCACGGTCAGCCTGGGATTCGCCAATACATGCTGCATTTGCACTTATATGTCTCCCCAGTATCCTCTGCCGGCGCATCCACTCCGCATCTAACGTGCTCAATGCGTTCCGCAACAGTCACCGCAGCGCTCAGCCTTGTCCTCGCCGTCCGTGGGGCCTCCTTCAACACGACCGCGGTTGTCGTCCCCACGGCGACGGCGACGGCGAATTCTAGTGTGCCCTTCACCTCGACGATCTCGTCGGTCGCGGTCTGCAGCACGCCCGCTACCGTGACAGCCAACTTCACCTGGACGCTGTACCCGACGGTTACCTCCAGTCCGTCTTCCAACTACTCCGTGACCGCTTCCCCGAGTCAGGTCTTTAACGTGACCGCGACCGCTTCCCCGAGCGAGGTCTTCAATGTGACCGCGACTGCGACCGCGAGTCAGGTCTTCAACGTGACCGCGACCGCATCCCCGAGCGAGGTTTTCAACGTGACTGCGACCGCATCCCCGAGCGAGTTCTTCAACTACACTGCGACCGCTTCCCCGAGTCCGGACTTCAAGATCACCGCGACCGCTTCCCTGAGCGAGGTATTCAATGTCACCGTGACCGCTACCCCCAGCGAGGTCTTTAACGTCACCGCGACCGCTTCCTCTAGCGATGTCTTCAACATCACTGCGACCGTCTACCCGACCACGATCTACAATGCGACCACGGTGACGCCGTCTGCCTACCCGACCGAGACTCTCAACGCGACTGCGACTGTCTACCCGACGGAGACCTTCAATGTGACCTCAACACTCTACCCAACTGTGACCCCGTCCGAGGTCTGCACTGCCAACGCCACCGTCACCATCACCCCGACCGTGACCTTCAGCGCATCGGCCACCGCCTACCCATACCCCAGCCCGTCTGCCTACAACGCGAGCGTGGCCACTCTGGCCAGCTCGTCGGGCTTGAGAGCAACGGAGGTGCGTTCGCATTATCTCGCTCCCCACCAGCATCTTTATGACGATGTGCAAACTGCAGTGCGCTCATTCCTCGGTGTGGTGCGTCCCTTTTCTTGTCCCCAAGCTGTAGTGTGGGCGACGTTTTGATCGTTTTGTTGCAGCGCTATGCGAAGCGGCCTATCGGGTCCAATGCACCGCCCGTCGCGTTCCACTCGCGAGGGACTTTCAATGCGACCGCTCTGCGCCCGTCCTGTGCGCAGCAAATCGCGACGTCGACCGCCACCGGCCCAGAACCGGAGGACTGTTTGTTCCTGTGAGTCTACCGCATGCATCTTCGGCGCTCGATTTAAAATCATACCGCCAGGAATGTGTATGCCGGTAATTCCGACGCGGACCAGACGAGCTTGAAGGCGACCGTGGTCTGGGTCCATGGAGGGTGAGTCGTCTTCCGCCGCATCCCGACGCATGACCGCGCTCTGAATTCATTAGTGCGAATTCGTCGGAGTACGATGGCCCACTGCTGGCGCAGAACAATGTCATTGCGGTGTCGGTGAACACCCGTGCGAACGCCACCGGGCTGCTCGACAAAGCGCTCGCGCTGCACTGGGTGGTGGGCACCGTGCAGCAATTTGGGGGCAACGGCACGGATGTCACGGTCATAGTGAGTGGACGGATGCGCTGTGAGATAGAAGCGACTCATGTGACTTCCGTGCGTAGGGGTGATCAGCGGGTAGCGGCTGGGTAGGAGAATCCTAGCTCTCAATTGCTTGCCGCCCACGGACGGAACCGCATCCTACTCTCGTTCCCAAACGGACATATTGTTGTTCGTTCGTCACCATCAATACCTCAAAGTAATACTGTCAAATGACGCGCGCACAAGAAGAGAGAGCTCGGGGTCGCGTGGGCTCTCAGACTGGTTGACCGCACCGTCTTTGTCTACGTTGACAGTCAATGTCAACCGCCCACGGTACGCAGCGCCGTCTGGGAAGTCCACTACCATTTTCAAGGCTCAGTGCAGCAACTCCGCGACGTCAATAGCAAGACTGACGTGCCAGAGATGCTGCAGCGGGACAGGGCTGCGCGCGTTTCACGAGTAAGTCTCGCTGCGTGAGCGCAGATTGACAGCTAGGTTTAGTGGGTGTTGTTCAGTACCGTAGTATCTATGTATTTCCTGGGTATTTTCTATCAACACCGGCACCGCTTTCCCAAATACTTGCACGCGCGACGAGCGGGATTCCGTGTATGCGCAGACCAGGCCTGGCATGGTTTCAAGCCAGCGCTTCTCACTGCTGCTCGACTGCCCCGCGCGCACCGCTTCTTGGAAGCGTCTTGCTCAGGCTGACAAGGATGCCAACGACGTTCTGGTTCCAATACGTGCGAGCCTACTCCACATTCCAAATAGTCTCCTACACAGTGCACACAAAGCCCTACATGATTGATGCGAGAATGTTTCCATACGAGAATCTCTCGAGTTTCTTTCCGAAGCACCCATAAGTTCAGCCGGTCGCAGCGCGCGCCATGCTCGCATCCCGGACAGAAACAGACTGGCGGATACGTCAGCTTGCGCACGACAACAACCGCGCACAGGAGGCGGACGCACCGGGATGTGGACCACCGGCTGCGGGGTCCATGTGCCCGCACACAGTATCGACTCCCAAGCGAGGAACGCGCGAGCGGCGCACACCCAGGGGGTGAGCGGGACGTTTCCCATGCGAACCCTTCGGCCCTGGGTCCTCGACAGCGCGTCAGCGACAAGCGGCATGAAGATATCAGAGGAACTGCGTACGGTGAGCGAGCAGCACGATGTCACCCGCGGGCTTACATCAGAACAGACGGCCTGCGTGGCGTTCAATGGGATAGGCGCGGTAGAGAAAAGGGCCAGGATGAGGAGCGTCGAGCGCAGGCGGACAGTGACGGGCAGGGCACATGGGGGTGCAGGGAGAAAAGCGATCTGGGACGCAGAGAGAGCGGCGCGGGTGTATATGGGGCGCGCTGTTGGGCTTGAGGGCGAGTGCCAAATAGCGGGGGTGACGCGACGGTGCACGTGGCTACGGCGAGTTCGCGCGCGCGGACGCCGGGCTGCTTCCTCCGCGCGATCATCAGTTCGTGCGGGCTCCTTGCTCTGTGTTCTCTGCCTACCTCCTTCTCTTTGCGTCCCAAGATCTCAAAGTTCGACACTTTGCGCTGCTGAGGCTTGTACGCCGCGGAAGACGTGCTTGGACTGCCCTTTTTAGTGGATCTGAGCTGGCTCGATGGTGGTGCGCAATCATCCTGTTTTCCCTCTCGGAATCGCTTACTTACAGACTCTCTGCAGCCGTAGCACGCTAGATTGACCTGCACCAAACGATGCTGAAGCATACGTGACGCGTGACGTGTGGCCTTGCGTAGCCGATCCTGAGTCAGTCATTCTGCTGTTCCCTCCCTCATCCAACATACCTCTTCGATTCATCGACTGACAAGCTCTTCTGCACGGGCAGCACTTGGGCGTGGTTGAGCAGTGGCACGGTGTTCGCTTTCGGCGTGGGCAGGCGTCGACGCGTCATCGGTTCGACTTCGCCGGCTCGCACCTGGACCTCCTCGCAGGAACAACCTCCACACGCATATGGCCACTCTTTTGATAGCCTCAATCAGGGAGGCCTCCGACGCTGGTGGGCAGAACGAGGACAGTACCACAGATAAGCACATTATACGCGCATAGTCACGGCCTTCCCACTTCATTCATTCACGCGCTGGCACATTCGGGCACCGCTTGCAGCACAGAGTATCCAGAGCCCACGCCGCCGCTCCCTGCGCGTGCTCGACGAGCACATACAATAGAGGGTTCTCATGACCCGTTAAATTGCGTACGATAAGACACCAGTCCAAGCAACAGGACACCCGACAGCAGACGGAGGATGGGCGACGGATCTTGTGTGTGAGCTGGGTGCAGGAGGTCGCCAGACCGCGGTACGCGATGCGTATATATGCGCTGTCTTCCCATCGCTCACTGTGCCTGCTTTCTCCAGTCACGCCTACGAAACCTCGTCCCAGTAAATCCCCTGTTTCAATCGCAGCACGCCTTCCCCGACACATTCCGGCCTTGCGCAAACCCGTCCTCCGTCCGCGTCCTTCATCCTCTGTCCGACTCCCCCTGGCACCGCACAGTCGAGTCGTCGATCATCCATTGCCGCGCCACGCCACGACGCATCCCCATCCGTCCGTCCGTCCAGCCTCTCCGCCTCTCAGCCATGCAGTTTCAATTCGCAGTCGGCGGTCGACGGCCCGTCGCTCCTGCAGAATGGTGTCATCGTCATCGTCTTCGGCCTGCCAGCTCTGCAGTCTTCAAACGAAACACTCACCTTGAGCGACGCCGACGGTGGCGGATTGGCAACGGCTCCGAGTCAGGCTGCGATGCAGAGTATGTGCTATATCTCCCCCGCGTGTATTATGACCTATTCGTATTCCAGGAGAGGCCGTGGGTCATCCGCCCGCGTGTTTCTATCCCGGGAAGGAGCGCGGAGGCGCGACAATCGCCGGCTCCGGTGCGCCACATAGCGTCTACTCGGCCTGCCCATGCTCCCATCGCACACTAAGAGCCCAGCGCCCAATGCCGCGTCCCCGCTCGTCTCGGCGTCCCAAATATCCGATACTGTGTTGTCTACCGGAGCCAGCACAACATCGGGCGGACACGATCGTTGGTCTGGGACTGGAGATACGCGCGCGGGCAGGTCAGAGCCACGCCGCAGCGTTGTCAAGGAAACATCAAAGGCGCGCCGTATATCCCTCTTTCTATCTTTTTCCCCTGCTGACGGAGTTTAGGACAGCGTAAATACACGACGTCGGGCTACAAATTATATGCGCAATGCAACGCCACCTTAGCGGTCTATCAAGTCCTTGTGCCAGCACGGACTACTATCTCCGCATCGGCAGCAAAGCGTACGTCAAGCGCGCATCTCCACCGGGCTCTCGACGCGCGCGCATCTCACATCCCGACACCAGCGCGATTTCCGTCAACGCACCGGACGCGGTGCATTGCTGTGATATGGCCAGGTCGAGACAGCATCCGCGACCGGAAGACATACCCAGCCAGTGCATCCATGTACAGTGAACTCCACCGCGCGCGCGACATCGAATATAATATCGTTTGCATGGCTGTATGCGCAGAGAGATGCTCGCTCCCGTTGTTCTCGAGGTTCTGTTTGTGTTATATGGCATCTGAGTTCCCGTGGGCCCCGCTTCAAGTTCGCAGCGCTCCGGTACGGGAATATCGTGTTTGCGAGCGGTGGAATGTAGCCTGCGCCGCATGCGGTTACCAGCTACACCAGCGCATATGGAAAGAAGGTTCGGATGCGAAAGATCATTCGATCATCTTGCGAGGCGTGGTGGTGCCAGCATGCGTACAGTCGATTCATTTTGATTCAGCACTGCGTGAGTCTGTGCGCGCATTGCAAGATATACACGTACAGCGAACTAGACACGCGCGTAATTATGATTGATTCGAGAATCCTCCACAAACTACGCGATCAAATCCAAGCGGCCCCTCCGCAGACGCGCCTTTATCGAAGAATTTCTACGGCAAGCACTCTGAAGACACCACATAAGCATGACACCAGCGCACAGACGGCGGACGCACCAGGGTAGCGACGGCTGACGTCTTCTCTGAGACCCGGTCATGAGCTGCGCGCATACAGTCAGCCTGGTTACCGCTTCCGCGGGGAAGGGAAGCGAGCTGCACGCACCGCAGCTACGAGCCATGCCTCCCATGGCTTCCGCTCGGGCCTGCATCGCAATCAAAAGCGATCAGCATGTCAGTTACTCAGCCTGGGAGCACGACATTTGCATGCCACATACCATGACATGCGGCGCATTCTTACCCGTGGCGTCGTATCATGGAGGATGTAACGGGCTAGAAGAGAACGCATATACTGTACTTTTTCGACCATAAGTTCGTCACGTGTCCCCTTGGCCCCCGTCGTGAACTTCGGGCTCCTCGGGTCACGCACGCACGCAGTAGGAAGAACTTAAATACGTGACATATTGTACAGACTATGTAGAGTGTATGAATCGCTTCTAATGAGCCCCGTACGCTTCGTACCGTGCGTTTGCAGCATCCTTGAGTGCCTTGACAATGAAAGGGGAGGGAATTGGGATTTCCATGAGTGGGAGTAGCCCCGATGAAGGATGAGTGTGACAGAAGACATGACTGCTCTCTGCAGAGACGAGATCAACAGTGGGAAGTGTCAAGCCAAGAAATTCAGTGATAGGCATCTCGGCGTCGGGAATGAGACGCACATAGCGCTTCGGGGCTTTGAAGCTCGACAAGATGTCTTCAAACTCATGAAGAGGAGAAGGAGAGCCTGAGAGAGACATCGGAGACAGTGAAAGTGACGGAAAGTCGAGCTATAGCAGCGGAAAAGATCATGTCTTATAAGAGTACAGAGAACAATGCAGATAGAAACGACGACCATGGTTGTTGACAGCCATGGTCGATTGTTGCAGCACGGCCAAGGCTGCACGCGCCGGCCATGGCTACACGCGCTCGGAACTCCGGTCACGCGTCCGAACCCAATTGGAACCGTGACCCCGGCGAACTTCCAGATTGGTCACGGGTCACGCAAAATTCATTTGAACTTATGGTCGAAAAAGTACAGTAGCTAGGGGAGTAAAGGACCAGGATGAGGACACGGAGCGCAGCGCACAGGCTGATAGTGACGACTTGCACGGGAACATGGTGGTGCGGGGAGAAAAGCGATTGAGGGTGCCGGGCGTGCTGGCCAGCCTTATATGCGGCGCGGTGTTTGGATTGAGGACAGCGGCCAAATACCGCGAGACGTGTCGGTCCACGTGACTGTCAAACTCGGCACTCGGGGGCCGGGCTTCCTCCGTAACACCCTCATCAGCTCCTTGCTCTTAAACTTGTGTCAATTCGTTCTCCGGGCGCTGTCATTCTTCCTCTGGCAATGTAGCTCTGCGCAGAAGGAACTCGCTGGCATGGAAGACGGGCGATGGATGCTTGGAGCGCGGTGCTCAAGAACAACGGTGCGAGATGCCCTTCTGCTCTCATTGACGTGCTCACTGACATTCACATTTTTGGTACAGCGCGGACTATAACCGATGCTCTTCTGAGGAGTAGAGCGACCTGCGGGGCCGTGTTGGGGGCCTGCGGAATGCGTTGGCATCACAGTGTCAGTTCGACTTTTCTCGGCAGCGCGGGCTCTTCCTCCGCTGTTTGACTCTTTTGCATAGACTTCACAACTGGAGCGCGACATGTCTCGAAAGAGAAGGCGCATTGTACTCTCAAAAGAAGCTGGCTTTCAGGCGAGAACGGGCGGGTTGTACGGGAGGCCATGAGTCTCAGGTGCGCTGCATACATGCTAGTGCGCAAATCCCCCAGGTCCGCCTGGGACAGCTTGCGTGTCGCCGTGACCATACGCAAGATCGACAGCGCCTGCAGTGCGCCAAGGACGTACCGGATGGACACATTCCAGTCGTCCCTTGTGGCCGCATGGTAGCCAACATGGAGGAAAGTCGGCGGGAGCACCACAAGCACAACGGGACGTGCTGCAAACACAAGCGTCTCCAGTCGCACGCAACGGTCGATGATGACCTGCGAGGGCAGCGCATTGTCGAGGACAAGAGACGTGAGATTTTCGAGCACGTTCGTTCTGTTGAATGCATCCAACTCGAGAGGATTGTTCTAGTCTAACCTAGACACCTCAAGCTCGCGCAGCGCAGACGTGTCGGACGCCTCCAGTAACCATTTTGCAGATATGGCGGATCTCCAGTTTAGCGCGGCGCTTCGTGGTGTCTTCAACGGTACAGGAGGTTTGGTGAAGTCGGACGGTGCTGCCAAACGAACGTATACCTCGAGGGACTGTAGGTCGGGCCAGAGACAGACGAATAGCGCAATGTGTTCGGGTGTATTGCCAATTTTCAGGTGCTTGAGCCGCAGTTCCATCCCACACATATGCTCGACTAGAGTAGATATGTCGGATGGATCGCAGACTGTGAGAAGAGAGAGGGCATCCAGATTTGGACACAGCGCGAGCAGGGCAAAGGCGCCGTCGGTCATGGTGGCCGTCGGCCTGAATAGCACAATCTCCCAGGAGCGCACGTACGTCCTGAGAGTTTTATTTTGTCCGAGTGTGTCAGGGAGCGAGGCGGGCAACGGGTGTACGCGTGACTTGGAGTCGATGCTGCGGAATAGAAGCCGCTGGGCGGGAGCCGTCCACCCCTTGCAAACAAGGGAGCATGCGCGGAGCGTCTTGTAGTCGATTGATATGCGGTGCTGTGAGTTCCGGTAGACCAATTCGATGATCTCGATGTAGATGTCGTATGGGATGGCAAACATGCTGCGCTGGGGAGGCTCAGTTTTGACTATGAACAAATCAGATGGCACAGGAGACGTACTTTCGTCGTGGAACTGGTGGCAATGCCTGCGTACAGAACTTGGATGTACAGCCGGACGGCGGGTGAGACAGTTGGACAGAACTCGATGTCGATGTATGTCGTAGCAGATCCTAGGTGGCAAGAGACAGGCGCCGATAGTGAACCCTAACCTAAGCAAACTTCGTCACAGCTCAAGCTCACTGCCAGCAGCTCAGCCTCTCTTTGATCCAGCCTACTTCGTGCAGCTGGACTACAACGACGGCTCTATTCTATCTGTAGTACTCTATCCAGTGGTTTGGGCGGGCGCTTGTAAGGAGAACGGACAGACAGCCGGTGCGTCGTATACTGATCTTCCGTTCAACAATCCTCACCAAGCCATAGATTGCATGCTCAAAAATATCGCGCTCATTGATGCTCTTTTTCTGCCCCATGCAGGCCTCGCAAGCTCGTATGACTATCGTAGTTATACGCGCAACATTCTCGGCTTCAAATTGCATCCCACCACCGTCATACGCCCGTCAAATATCATCTTAGACCCTCTGCAGTCCCGCAATACCCCCATCTCCAATGGGAACTCGCGTTTTTGCGCCACATTATTACTAAATAGACTCACCGTAGTCCAAGACCGGCCCGTTTTATACCCCCCGCGGTACGTTGTTGGCACCAGTGTCATACAAGCTCGCGCTCATGCATCCGCCTGATGATCGTATATTGCAGCATTCTGACTCCTATTGCAGCTCGACAACCTTTGCGCAAGTCGGTTCACTGCAATCTGCGCCACCTATACATCAGCAAAAGCCTCCCTTCTGAATTCACATGAATTTCCGTGAGTTCATGTGAATTCACAAATTCACGAATTAGTTAAGTCCCACGCTCCTTACTCGTATGCTAATGATAAATTATCGAACATTCACGGACCACACTGCCTGTTGTCACGCTCGTAACCGATACAAAATTCTGGATAATTTCTTCTTAGCCTCATGAGATTTTCTCAATGGTGGAGCAAATAAGATATATTCATTTTTACTACTACAGTATGTATAGTACACTGTCGCACGACGAATGAAAGCCAGAACAGGAACCCACTGGCTGGGCGTAGATATTGCGCGGGAAGTCGGGCGCTCCAGTGTGCAGAGTTGGTGACGTAGCCAAAGCGGAAAGCGAGTGCGAGCGAGCAGATGTGAGGCCACAGGAGCGCCAGAGAGGAGATGCGGGCGGGCCGAGATGACGGCAACGAGCGCCGCCGTCTGCGCTTGTTTCAGCTCGTTGACAGCGCCCGCGGGCCAAGTATACAGCAGAGCCTCCTACGATACACCCTGCGCGGAGGAGATGCACAGAGACGCTCGCGATGGATACGGTGATGCAACTGGAAAGCACGGCGGATGTCAGCGGCTACAGAGCGCAAGGGTGTGTGACGAGTGCGGTGGAGAGCATCAGGATCAAACAAGCACAGCAAAGCGGTGCGTACACGTCATAGTCTGCGGTGGTAGGACACATCGGAGCGGTGGCATGTGAGGGAATCTGCCCTCGTCGGACCGAGCACGCGCCGCCATGCGCACTGCGTATGCTTAGGACTCGGAAGAGCGCTTCAACAAAGCCCTCTCGTGCTCGTTGTACCAGGTTGCCCTTTCACGCCCAGCGACAGAGGGTGTTCTCGAAAAACTGTCGGAAATGGACTCAGAGGGGGCTGTGAACGCGGGACATCGCACTGGAGGGGCTCACCTGGACCCAGAGTCCATGCATCAAGCCCAGTAGACCAAGAGTGTCTCTGTATTCCGCCACGTCGTCGCCGTTCTTGCTCGAAAGACTTCAACTGAAAGTTATTGTTGTGGCAGAGGCAGACAGAGAAGTAAGGGGCTTGAGGAGCGTGCTGCGTGCGCGAGGGGTACAGGTTGTTGCCGCAGACTTGGAGGAGTTGTAGGCGACAGCGAACGGGACGAACGGAGGAAAGGCACCAAGTCGAAATTCAACATGCGGTCACGAGATCGTTTAGGGCCGGCATCAATCAGTCTTGGCACTTCGTAAGGAGCGTCCTGCACTAATGATCTTGTCGACTTAATGCACGAAACTTTCTAGGATATATACAATGATTGTCTTAAGCCCGTGGAGAAGTTTTCAGATACGACGGATCGTTGTGAGCTTGTATTGGCTATGTAACAGTATGTTCTCTGTCTATGTCACCTTTGTCACGTATGTGACTGTCGACGGTATCTCGGTTATTCTGCATTATCTGTCTTCACAGCCGCCGGATAAATTAGTGTGAACCTCACAGTGGCTCACACCCGCTTAACGCGGGAGGCTTTTCCTGATGTATCGACGCTCGCCTCGAGGGGGAAGCCTCTTTTGTTTGCCGCCACCGTGGCCAGCTCCGCGGTATGAAAGTGCTGATCCTGTACGACGCCTGCGATCCCCGGGAGCATGGTGGCCGCTTCTCAACGACTGCAATGCAGAGTACGTGACATATCACCCCCACATGTATTCTGACCTAGAGACAAACATACGAGAGAGGTCGGTCACGGTATCGGCCTGGTGTATGTGGGCGCGCCGAGCGGAGAGCGGGGTAATGCCCGTCATCGGAGGCCAGGTGTAAATCATGAGTTTTTCTAAGAGAAAATGGGGCAGATAGCGCACCATCGTAATTTAGATAGCGGAACAGAGCCGGCCGACGTGGCAGAGGGGTGCGAGGGAAGATAGGCGCCACTTGTGATCGAGAGGTTGCGATGTTGAATAGAAAATGTTGCATTTTATGAGTCTATACGTGTCTTGATAGTGAGAGGAGACCCAGAGTTCCGCATTCTGACCTAAATCCAGTCTATGTTCTGCATGCACTGTGATAGACGTCAGGATATGGGATTGAAGATGTGATAGTCAGATAGAACGTACCCGAAACATGCGGTAATCACTCGACACCACGAAGTCCACACAAATCCCTTTACACCCGTGCGTCAAGTCCGCCAGGTCCGTCGGTGACATCCCCCGCGTCGCTGTCACAGCGATCATTGCTGCGCTGTGAAGGCCTGGTTTAACCAAAGCATAAGTTCTGAGAGGAGAAGAAATACGGTAGATGAAACAGAACCTTGGCACCTGTGCTGAAATCCTGGTGCCGGCGACGCAGATAGGAGACGATGAGAGCGAAGGCCTGCTGCGGGCCGGGGCCCTGCGCGGGCGTCGACGCGTCATCGGCACGTGGTCGGTTCGACTTGGGGACGACTTCTCGCAGCAACAAGCATGAACGACTGGACAAGGACCACCGGTAAGTCCTTCAAACGCGCCTTGTCTTCCTCCTCTTATTAGCCATCTCCACCAGCATACCCGCGCTCCAGAGCTATCGCCAAACTCCGGCGACATGCCATGGCCTTCCTCTGCAAATGAGACGAACTGCGCGCGCAGCTTCCCGCACACAATGCGCGCGAGCAATTGAACGGAAGACTGACTTTTGCGAGCTGGATGCTCTCAGGAAGTTGGGCATAGGCGGCCGGATCGAGGTACGCGGTGTGTATGCGCCGTCCTTCCATTGCTCACATAGCGTCTGCTTCCCAGGCCTACGCACGCGAGTGGCCCACCGCACCGACATCAATCATCAATCATCGATCATCCCTCTCCCAGCCCGCTCAAACGTTTCTCACTGCCAGGGCATGGACGAGAGCATGGCGGCTAGACGAGGCGCGCAATTCAAGCTTCCATCTATAAGTGCGCTCCGATTTTCTGCTGGTTGCGGGTGTATGCTAACCTAGTCTATATGAATCCGCAGGGTCGTCTCTCCGGCCAGCTCTCCGCTGACGGCGTCTTTTCTCTCTCCTCGACACCCCACGCATGGCCAAACAGACCGGTACATGCCCTTCTTCCACTTCATGGTCATTTCCATTCCTCCGGCATCGCGGGCAACGAGCGGCACGCGCCCTTTGTCACACCTACCACACACATCGGTGAGGGCAGCCGACCACCACGAATGCAACACGCACGATGCATCCTCTGGGGACAGACACCCACCAGAGCTAACATCGTTCTCATCCGAAATGCTTCTCGCAACAGTCCTCGCAGCACTCAGCTTCGGCCTCGCGGTTCGCGGTGCCGCCTTCACTTCGACCACTGTCGCCTCTGAACCGGCTGCCAGTGCGACCGTCAATACGACGTCCGGCCAGCTCGTTGGGCTTGAGAGTAGCGGAGGTACTTTCGCATTACCCCGCACCACAACAGCATCTTTCTGACTATGTGCGCCCGACAGTGCGCTCATTCCTCGGTGTGGTGCGCAATTTCCTTGTCTCCGCGCTGCGTACAGTGCCCGACGGTCTGACTGCTCTTTTGTTGCAGCGCTACGCGGAGCCGGTCACCATCTCCGATGCGGCGCCGCCCGTTGCGTTCCAATCCCAAACGACCTTCAATGCCACCACTCTGCAGCCGTCCTGCAGCTCAGCGTCGGAGGACTGCATGTACTTGTAAGTATTCCACATGTCTCCTCGTCACTACATGCGCTCAATTCGCATTCATAACGCCAGGAACGTGTGGGCGGGGCCTCTGGCGCCGCCAACCCGACGCCGACTGTGGTCTACTGGATCCCGTCAGGGTGAGTCGTCTCCGCATCGCACCGCATGCCGCAGCAGCGCTCACCGCCCTCTCAATTCGGAGTGCAAATGCGTCGGCATTCGATGGCACGTCGCTCCTGCAGAATGGAGTCATCGCCGTCGCGGTGAACACCCGCGCGAACGTCACCAGGCTGCTCGACCAGTCGCTCGCGTTGAACTGGGTGGTAGACAACGCGCAGCAATTTAGAGGAAACAGCGCAAATGTCACGGTCGTGGTGAGTGAATATATTTACTGTGTGATGGACCGGCACTTATGTGACTTCTAGGCACAGGGCGGCGCTTCGGAATGAGCATCTTTACTGTTGATTGCTCGCCGCACACGGACAGAACCGTCTTTTTCCGCTCGTTCCAAATGACTATGTTTCCCAAATGGACACTCTCTCCCCCTTTGTTTAATCGTACTACGTCCGTGAATGCGATGTTTGGTGTCAAATGATTGGTTACAACAACAGCACTCGGGCGTGCGCAATGCGTCCAGTGGGTGTGCGTGTGAGATGGCCATCTGATGACGAGGAGCAGGTGCGCGATCCGCATACAATCCAGAGTCTCGCGATACGAATCGCCGCATAGCCTCTTCTTCCAAGCACGTACTGAAATTTTCACGTGAAATAGATACATGCGATGAAAGTAAAGAGCCCGCATAGAACGTCAGGGAAGCGAGCCGAGCGAGTTCTTTCGCAGCGGCGTCATCCTGTGGCGAACGTCATAAATTAGCGTAGCATCTGGACATACAAAATTTCGGACGCTCACATATTGTACTGCGCGCACATAGAGGGGCTTGATGATTAACCGGTTCTTGATGACATGGATACGGTGCTCCACGAGCTTGACACAGCAATCCTGCGCGTACGATCAGCATACAGAATACACATGCAATGCGAGAAACCATACGATTTCTTCGGCAAACAGGCTTGAGAGCGCGGAGCACCAGATCAGAATCAGCCAGCTGCGCTTTTGCATATACACGATGGGGGAATTGGCGGGAACGAATTGGGTCTTGAATGCTAGATAGCTCAGGGTGAGATGCCACAGCGACCGACTGTGGAGAACTCGGGGTCAGAGAGCGCAGAACGGTAGGACGGGAGCGTTTCAGCGCTCAGCAGCCTTCCGCAAAGGAAGAATGCGCAGCGTTGACATTTTGGCGAGGGCTGGGGGCGTGCTGCGGTTGGCATAGATAATCACAAACGGATTGGCAGGCGCAGCGAGAGAAGCAATCTTCCGCTCTTGCAGTTCCGCTCTTGCTGGCAGTATCCTGAGATGCGGGATTTCACTGAAGGGATGTTCAGGGAGAGGAGAAGCGTGGTGCGCATAAGATGGAAGAATGGTAGAAGGGCGAGGCCCAGGTTTGCCAGCAGCACAGCGGCGCTCCTCCAACGTGGTCACGCCAACGTCGATTGTTGTTGATGGACAGAATGCACCGTGTGTAGAGGTCGACGAGGACGACCCGTTCGAATGTGAGACCTCCTGCTCGGCGAAGGCGCCAGGCATTGCTAGGGCAATCGTCCACGGTTGCAACGACATTCTCTGGAGTTCGCGATATGTTGATCCCAGATAGTCCGATGAGATGCTTTAGAGTCGTCCGAAAGCGCGATTCTGGATGGTAGATAGTGAGGGAAGAGAAGAAAGGAGAGGCCGCAATTGCCGCCCGAAGCACACGTCAACGTGGCGCACTGTCCGTAATCATGTGTCGCACCGACATCAACTGCGGGGCATCGGAGGATGGCGCATAGCATCGGCTGTACCCGCGATGATGAGCAGGATATGAAGACCGGGAGAAGTTGCAGTCGAATAGACTGGAAGCGGTTGCGGCTTGGCGCGTCGGGGTACACATTCAGCGACAGGCCCGTGGCTTGAGCGTGAATGCGGAGGGCTGGGAAGCATGATATACTTGGTAGGCGACGAGGTGCTGCCGGTGAATGGTGCCATGATCCAAGACGTCGCCGCCGGTGAGTATGAAAAAAGCGTAGCCCGGCGCGGTGAGCGTGCCGAGCGTGGAGAGTAGGATAAGCCGTAGTGAGTGAAGCCTTCACGGTCAGCGGGGGAGACACCAGTCGATGATATAGGTTGCAAATGATGGAAGGAGAAACATATGTGTCTTTGGCTGCGTACCGCCTCGTCGAGAGATCGGGATGTCGTTCAGAAGGATGTATGTGTCTTGATAAATAAAGGAGTCTTCCGCCTTACTTTAAATCCAGTCGACGTTTCCAATGCGCTGGAAGAAGCGTCAGAATAGCTGGCTGGAAATGCATGAATCCAACTAGACCTACCCGGTACATGAGGGGTTCACTGTACAGCACGACTTCCACACGCATCTCCTCACACACGCGCGTCAAGTCCGCCAGCGCCTTCGCGGACAGCACCTGGGTCGCCGAGACCAGACGCAATACCGGCAGCGCCTTGATTGCCTCAAGCAGAAACAGGGTAGGCACACTCATGTCCTTATTTGTGGACGGGTGGTAGCCCAAATGATGGAGGGTCCGCGGAAGAACCACAGGACTCGCGGGGCGAGCTGTCAATACAAGCGTCTCCAGTCGCACTAAGCGGTTGATGACGTCCTGCGGAGGCGGCGTACCGCCTAGGAAGAGCGACGTGAGATTTTCCAGTGCGCGCGTTGTGTTGAATGCCCCCAAACAGAGCGGATCATCCCAGCGGACGTTAAACACCTCCAGCTCGCGCAGCGCGGATGTGTCGGCTGCCTCCAGGATCCATCTTGCAGTCAAGGGACAGCGCCAGTGTATCACGCCGCTTCGTGGTGTTTTCAATGGTACGAGAGATTCGGGAGGGACGAACCGGCCTGCTGACACATAACTATATATCTCGAAGGACGCGAGGTCGGGCCAGAGGCCGAGGAATGGAGAAATGCGGCACGGTGTATTTCCAATTTTCAGATGCTTCAACTTGAGATCCATCCCGCGCATACGCTCTACTAGGCTGATGATGCTGGATTGATCGATGTCGAGGTGAAGAGAGAGGCTGTTCAGATTCGGAAAGAGCGCGAGCAGGGCGAGGGCGTCGTCGGCCTCGGTGGCCCATGTAGGCCCGCTGAATAGCGCAATCGCAAAGAAGCGTGTGTACGTCCCGAGACGGGCATTTTTCCGGACCGCGTTGAGGAGCATGGCCAGCTTGTCCCCAGTTAATTCGGGGCTGATGCGGCGTAAGAGGAGCCGCTGAGCGGGAGTCGTCCACGCTTTGCAAACCAAGGAGCATGCGCGGAGCATTTGGCGGTCAATATTGACGTGCTGATAGTCGCGGTAGACCCAGTCGATGATCTCGACGTGGACGTCGAATGGGAGGGCAATCATTGCTGCTGCAGATGCTTAGTTTGACCAAAGCATAAGTTCTCGGAGTAGACAGACGTACAGTGGATGCGACAAAGCCGGGGTGCTGATGCTGGAGTCTGGGTGCAGCGAGCTGAGCGAGCGCTGAGCTTATATGCGACACCGATGGGAGACGATGGGAGAGATGAGAGTGAGGCCTGCCGGCAGGCGCACGGCGCGGGGCGCTCTGCTGGATTTCCCACGCGCGTTGACTTGCTCTTGCGCTTGCTGCCACTGGCCTTGTGCTCCCATTAATCCTTGCTTTTCTCCCTACTCCTGCATCAGCGCAAATTACTGGAGAGCGCAGCTGCGAAAGCAAACGAGGGCTTGACCATGCGCCTTCGTACTCGGCCACCCCGTACTGCCAGCTGGCAGGTTGAACGACTGCCATGACGTGCGTCGCATCTCTTGCTCTACGCTGCCCATCTCACAACTCACAGTACCGCACCGCAGGACCCACACAAACGTTGCTCGTCGCACGATAGCGATCCCACAGCAGAATGCGCTGGGAGCACACGCCGCGTGCTGCTGGTTGCCCGGTTTCCCAGCCATGCCTCGAACCAGGACGAGCCGATGGCGCAAGACGCTCGATCATAACCCGAGCTGGTCCCTGGCAATTTGTGCGGAAGACGGGCGGGCGGCGGCTTTAGGTGCGCCGAACATTTTCTCTTCCTTTTCCGCATCGCTCACGCATCTTTGAAGACCAGAGGCACCATCATCCTGTTGCCTCGCAACTGCACGAATCGAGCCCGCAGACCATGGCCACGCGGAGACGCTCGGGGTGCCATCGCACGATTGGCTGCCCGCGTCCGGGTACCGAATTTGTCTTGGCAGAGTGGACCCTTCAGTACCTCAAACATTCAAGCTCGCACCACATTCCCGTGCTCTGATAATTGCGAGGACGTGCGTCTTTGTGATAGCTGTGCGATTGAGACCTGACGATTTGCGTCAGTCGGTGCGCTAGATTGACTCCGTGTCGTCCATGTCGCGGTGGAAATTCCTGTGGTGCCTCGTCAGCCCTCCACCTCCGCCAGGTTCACTGAAGTTGCCTTGAATTTCCCCACCTCTGCCCGGGCCCGATTCCGCTGGCGTTCACTCTTTTATGGGCAACACCAGCCCACGAGTCGACGAACAAAGTCGTCCTCGTCGCGTACCCAAGCTGCTTACCGCGAGAAAGAAGGCCTGGTTGCGCATATCCGCAGGGCGGGCGCGGCGCGGAACGCGGTGCGTTTGTCCATCCTGACGTCAGTGTGATTTCGAATTTTGCTGATGTCTCGGTGGTAGAGGCGCCGTGTCACGCTGGCACGGGCCGGCGTGCTGCGCGAAAGAGGTGCCTTCCCATCGCGGAGCAATACGCCGGGTGCGAGGACGTGTCGTGTAATTGCTGGTACGTTGACCCTCGCTGCGCCTCATGGAACTCGAGGCGTATGCTCACCACTCCCGGCTTGGTCAGACTGATGCCACTCTCGCGCCGCCGGCTCGGCTTACTGCGAGGATTGAATGTGCCACCGACGCAGCTGCGGGTGCCCCGTATGCGTCCGCGCTAGGTGATGTGGCTGCGCAGATTACGATTCCTATGAATCGTTGCTTATGTCATCTACATCCAGCTTTTTTTCGACCCATGCAACGACAGTCTGTGTCGCCTTTTTTGGAAATTCACTCCCACGCTTTGTCCACTCGCGCTTTCAGCTCCCTCACCAGCCTCACGTCTACTCGGGATGATACACTCACTGTACACATATTGTTGCCTATAAAGCATTCCACACACACAGTAATATTACTAGGATTGAGCGTATAGAACAGCAGAGCGTATAGAACAGCACGATTGCTAGCAAGAGATGATGACGTCATTCCGGCCATTAAATTGCATTTAAAACCCGAAATGATGTCATTGCTCTTGAGCTCAAACCGCAGGGCAAAGATGTCAAATAAAGTAGTCTCTGTTACATATTCTTCCAATTTGAGAAGATTATTGAACCCCGTATTGCACCTGGAATCGTACTGCCGCGCTATGCGTCGGCCCACTCCCAGCAAGTTGACATCGAGGACGGGTGGAGGTGCTGGTGGCGCGAGAGCCCGAGAGCTTGCGGCGGGAGCTGCTTCGGGCATTGGTTTGGGATGTAAGTGCCCTGGCGGTAACTGTGTGGTGTTTTAGATATGCGGGTGTGTATGCGCGTGGCCATAGCTGGCTGCGAGGGTCGGGCGTTGCGCTTGCTGCGTTTGCTTTGTCCTTATAGCCGCTCATCTGCATAATTATATTCGAGATAGGTCATGATTCAGATCTAGGACTCCGCGTGTGGTAATACTCCTTCCCGGGTGATTAATGCATGGCAATATAACATAATGTTCGCGGTTTGCTGCAGAGAAGAGCCCACGTGTTGGCAACGCGTCGGACCGCCCCCAGCGTATTTGGCACGTATGCTGAGTCACGGTCCTGCACAAAGGGAAGCGCGCCTTGCTATCGTCTTGTATGGCCGCGGTCTGCAGGGCTGAGGCTGACCGGGCGGGTGAAAATACGATGGCGAGCCGGAGAAGAGCGACTCTGGCGCGGCGCCGAACAGACAGACAGGGCGAGGGCGAGGGAGTGCAGGTTGATTCCGCAGAGGCGATGGGATAGTGTATGTGCTGGAAAGAGACAGCACACGCAGCTGTAGGTAGAGGCCTGGATCGGTGCGGCCATGCATATGTAAGTACCAGTAGATTGGAAGTATACGCACTGTGAAATCCTGGGGGACTGATTGCGTCGACGAGTCGTGCTCCTCCCGCTACATCCATCCATTGGTTGTTTCAGAAGCTTGAGGTGGACTTTCGGTCTAGCGAGAGCCTGAACGACGGAGAGTCATTGAGCGTTGGCGATCCTGCGCGTTGTCCATATGTTGATCTGGAGATTCTACGCGTGCGTTGAACAGGCAGTTATGGAGGTGGGCGATGCGACACGAACACGGTGGATGCAGCCACGACGCGACGACGTGGCTTCTCGCATGCGGCATCACAGCGCCTATTCTCTTCTTCTCTTCTTCGCCATCGCCATCATGCAGCCTCCACCAGCGTCGACCCCCTCGCATGCGCCGCGCTGGAGACGTGACGGTTGGCCGGCTGTGTTCTGCTATTGATCAGTTGGAGTCGATCGCAGTCGAGAGGAAGAGATGGCGCCCGGGGCGTTGGGAGAGCGGGCAGTACGCCGACACTCACTTATGCTCGCCCTGTCCATGCCACTGACCCGATACGCGGCCCCCCTTCCTCGTCGAAGGGAGATTCACCGTGCTGCGTTCTCTGCTTGCCATCGCCGCTTTCGCCGTGCCACTGCGCATCTCCCGCATCGTGTCGACTACTTAGATTTGCCAACGCTCGGCGACTAGGTGCGCCATGATATTCATGTGCTCATTGCTTCCGCATCGCTGACACCGTGGATGCCGTGGATCTGCTCTACATCGCCGACGCGCGTCTCCCAGGTCGACACGACGCCCCCGATCATCGTATCTACCTTCGCGGCCCAGACACCTCCACGCGCACTCCGTGCTAGCGCCTCGGGACCCGTTGGCCGCCCTCCACCCAGACACGCGTACGCCAATCCACGCGTCCGAGTAGTACGGCTCCGCACCGCGGCCCGTGGCTCAGCGCCCCGCTGACTCCAGCACTTGAAGTTCAAGCTTCAAGCTTCGAGCTTCAAGCTGCGAGATTAGGCTCCTGGTTCCATGCCTCGGCGACGGGCAGCAGGGCGGTGGGATTATATTGCCGTATGTAGGCACATCAAATGATACGGTATGCGTATCTGCGGCGATTCTCCCTGTGTGCTGGATGACCGGTGACCCCCGGTAACGATGCGTCGGGGACTCTGCTGCATCGTGTGCGTGTTGGACGGCCCCTCTGCTGCGCAGCGTGCGTTCTCCTGCTTAGTGTACTCATACTCTTTTGTCTTGTAGATACACAATCCAGTGCTTCCGTAGCACATATATCCAATGGCAATACACTAGTGTTTGCACGGACGAACAACCTGCAGACCATGTAACACATACATATGAGTCACTACACTATGAATGATGCGAGAATCCGTTTGGATCGACTCCGAAAGCCCGTTTGTGGCGGTCCTACAAGCCCCGGGCACGTCAATCTGCGACTCGGAGGGTTGAGCATGGGCACGGCGACAAGCGTGCGCCGGAGGCGAACGCACCCGGGCTGCAAAGGGAGCTAGGTCAGGTCTGCCGCGGTGAAAGTAGCCCCCACGGGCAGGTGTAGTGGCGGCCGTCCGGCCCTGCGTCCACGATAGGGTGTCAGTGACAAGCGACATGAGAATGCTAGGGAAGGACTGCGTACTTACATGCGGCTGACAGACTTCGCACGAGTAGAGTCACCTGAAGATTGCACAAGATGGCGCAGACCGGGGACGGGGTATATGCGGGGTGGAGAAAAGGGCCAGGATGAGGAGCGCAGAGCGTGGGGTGGGTGGAGGTGCATGCACATGGCGGTGCGTGGAGAAGAGCGATCTGAGAGCCGGAGAGAGCTGCCCAGGGTTATATAGGGCGCGGTGTTTGGCTTGAGGGCAGCTGCAGGTGTCAAATAGCGCGCGCGACGCGACCTTGCGACGGGCCGTGAGCTGCAGCTCGCCCGGGCTCCTTGCAATTGCTAGATCTGGCTCTTCCAATTGGCTACCTTCGAATCATCCTTGGGTGTCGCACTGCAGAACCACGCAGGGTCTGGACGACGCGCTTCAAGTTGCCATGCAGCGCGCTGTGCTGGTCGAGGTTGCGTCGCTCGAGAGCACGGACTCGTGTCCAGTTCGGGTCGGTACGTTTGCTAGTAGCTCCCCGCCTACAATACTTACTTCTTCAATTCACTTGCAGACAGGCTCATCAATACCGCGGCAGCTGTGGGCCTGTAATACTGCTCGGGCTGGTCGGCGTGGGCCACATCCCGCGCCGACGCGTCTTCGGCACGTGATCCGTTCGAATTCGAGGCTGAGCGGCGAGCGCGCGACGGGCTCTTCAACTTCCTCTGCTCTTCCTCCCATTCTGTCCAAAGCTACCTGTGGCATGTGCTCGTCTAGCGGCACAGATTTAACGACGCCCGCTTCCAGGTGGACTGCAGGACCAATGGAACACATGTCGGACTTGGAAACCCGCGCTGGCCCGGGAAGTAGGAGGTGCGGTATCCGCTCTCTCGAATCCCAATATCTCGGCTTATCTCAGCAAATTTCAGTGCTACTAAACCATGTCCACGTCTTCCGAGAGAGATAGGGAGCGTACGTGACTCTCAGAGGACATATGGATCAGCTACTTGTCAGTATGCGAGGATGTCGGGCGTGAGCAAGGAATATGGGCAGCGGTGCGCGGTGTCTCTGTATGCGATTTTGTTTCCATCGCCCACGCATATTACCAAGTGCCCCGTACCCGTACTGCACAGCGACTCCCGGGACACGCGCGGGGTCGCCCAGCCCTTCGACGACAAGACACAATACGCGCTCGGACGCGAGATATGGACATCCCCTTCAACTGGGATACGACGCACCCCAGGCCGCCTCTCCTTTGACATACTAATTCTCTACGACTTTCCAGTGCCTGAGTCGTGTACGTAACCGCGCTGGTTCATCGTATGCATCGCTCATGACACTGCTCCCAGTGCCGAGAGGACTCTGCGTCAGCTGAACGTCTAGTCATACTGGTCTATGTCATTGTACCCGGCTGCTCAAGGCAAGTCATTCATGCGCGCTCTCCGATGAATTCGTTCCTAATGTATCTTGCTCTAGGTCTTCAACAAGCAAGCACCTCAATCCGCCGGTCTCAATCTCCATCCACGCGCCCGTGTCCAGCAAGAAAGCATGACACAATCCAGCATAATTACGGGCTCTCGGTCTTCCAGCTCCACCGCGCTCAGCGGGCAGCCACTGGTGCGTCGTGCATGCGCTGTGGCCGTCCGCGTCGCTCACGCAGCATCTATCAGGGCATCCGCTCTCGTGGAAGCAAACCTAGACCCCCCGCGCGCGCTTCGTGCCGTCCGAATAGCTGCTACCCGTGCAATAGTCCACAGGTCGTCGATGACGTACGTACCAGGGGACCTGAGCGCGCAGGGGATCCAGGACAAGGGCACTAGAGCCCCAGCCAGGACGTCGAGGGAGGCCGGCCTGGTTGACGTATGCGCATACACCCGGCTTGATAGAATGGGGACTGGGCAGCTCGGACTGGCCTGAGGTACGCCGTATATGCGCCTGCGCGGAACTTACGATACTTACGCTGTTCAGTCTGACTCCGCCCAGGACGAGACAACCAGATGGAATCTAAGCGCAGTCGGCCACTGACAGGTGTCTCCGGGTCTTCCATTACAGGTATCTATTCGCCGTGCAAGGGTCAATGCGTACTTGGAAGGGGATGTATATGGCATTTGTAGGGGTTATGTTTATGTGCAAGCAGTATTGGGATTATAGATATCTCGATACACCCGCTCCTTGTCTTCCAGCTGCCCGCGCGGTCCCAAAGGCATCCGCTGATGATGAATGTTGGGCTCTCGTACACTGGCGCCGTCCATATAGGCGCCATGGCAATGTGTTATCGGCAGCGCTGCAGTTTGGGGAGGCAAGGTACGGCGGGAGAAGCGTCATGCGCACATGATGGGGGATGGTTGACAGCCCGGGCGAGGTCCAAGTGTGCTGCGCCGACGTCGACTGGGGGCACTCAAGGATGGTGGAAATCGTGGGTATGAACGGACACTGAATACCGGAATATAAAGACCGAGAGAAGTTGGCAGTTGAGAAAGACCGGAAGTGGTTGCGGCGGCTTGGCGCGCTGGGGTAAGGGTCGGAGCTTGAGCGTGAAATCGGAGAGTGTGAAGCATGAAGTATTTGGTTAGCGACGAGGTACCGCTGGTGACTGGAACGATGAACAGCGACGTCGTCCGCGGCGGCTATGAGCGCGCCGAAAGTCCAGCCAAGCACGGGACCGATGTAGGCGGGGGGCCGCGGGATAGAAACCCCGTTGATGGGATTGGGTGTAGACGTGAAAAAGAATGGGGTATTGAATGCCGCCAGGCTCGTTGAGAGATCGTGACATTGAATATAAAACGATTGATGTGTATAGATCAGTCTTCCGCCTTCCTCTAGATCCAGTCAACATTGTGCATGCACTGGACAAGACGTCAGTGAAGTCTGGCTGGGGAAAATGTCCACCTGAGCTTACCCGGTGCATACGGTGATCGCTGTACAGCTCTAAATCCACATGCATGTCCTTACACGTGCGCGTCAAATCCTCCATGTCCGTCGTGAGGAGGTCCCGTGTCGCCGTGACCAAATGCAAGACCGGCAAATACTGCAGGGATTTTAGAAGGGACCAGATGGGAGCGCGCCGGACGTCGTTCTCCGTGTTTGGGTGGTAGCCCACATGACGCAGGGTGCGCGGCAGAACCACATCCCCCGTGGGGCACAGGGCAAACACCAGCGTCTCCAGTCGCACGAGGCAGACGATGGCGTCCTGCGGGGGCAGTGCACCGTCAAGGAAGAGCGACGTGAGGTTTTCGAGCACGGCCGTTCTGCTCAATGCGTCCATATATAGCGAGACTGAGTCGAAGCCAGAGACCTCGAGCTCGCGCAGCGCGGACGTGTCCGCTGCCTCCAGTAACCATGTTGTAGTTCCAGGGGATCCTAAATTTACCGCAGCGCGTCTCGGTGTCTTAAGCGGTCGTGTAATTTCGGCGACGTCGCGCTCGGAATGCGAGTAATCTACCTCGAGCGACTGTAGGTCGGGCCAGAGACTGACGAAGGGGATTGCGCATTGGAGGTGCTCGACCCAAATTTCTAGGTGCTTGAGCTGCAGGCAGAGTTCCCGCATGCGCTCCACATGGCTAATCGCGTAGGATGGCTTGCCGGTAGCGCGAAGAGAGAGCGCGCTGAGATTCGGACAGAGCGCGAGCAGGGCAAAGGCTTTGTTTGTCGTGAAGGGCCAGGTAGACCACGTGGACCAGCATAAACAAATCCCGATGGACCGTAAGTACGTCCCGAGAAGTGCATTGTGTCGGAGCGCGTCCAGCAGGGCGGGTGTGAGGTTTGTGGAGTAGATGATACGGAAGAGGAGACGCTGGGCGGGAGCTTTCCATGCTTTGCAGACAAGGGCGCTAGCGCGGAGCGTCTCGTAGTCGACCGTGAGGTGCTGCGAGCTGCGGTAGACCCAGTCGACGATCTCGATGTGGACGTCGTATGGCAGGCTAACCACCGTCGGCACTGGCACGCGGCGCTGGCGACGCTCATCAGTTGACGACTAAGAGCAAGGTAGATGGCGCAACAGACATACTTTGCGTCGTAGACGTATTTGAAAGCCCTTGAGTGCGTGCATTGAGCGTGATGCACAGCTAGATGGAGGGAGATGGTGAGAGCAGTTGATCATTGAGGCGGTGTTTACTAGTATCCCACGGCCCGCTTTGCCGGTTCTCACTCCGAGTTGCGCTCAAGTTCTCTCTCGCTCTGTTTGTCCCGCCCTTGGACATAACTATCCTGACCAGGACCGGACAAAAGTATAAACGTGCTTAGGAACTGAGACTTGGTTTCGTCGTTTGACCTTGAGCCTGCGGCGCTGCCGGATAGAGAGAAATGCGGCGCAGATCAGGCGCAAAAGCGAAGCCGCAAAGTGGATAATTGCCGGATATGGAAAGCACGAGCCTTCGACTTGCGACTTGCGACTTGGCAATTGGCACATCGACTTCGGCTTACAGCTTGCGCCGTCGGCATTGCGCACACGGCGGCATTCGCCATTCGGGCTCCCGGACACCCACCCCGCTCCCCCGCTTGGATCCCGTTGGATCCTGTTGCCCCGCTCCCCCGCTGCTCCCGCTACCCCGCTCCCCTGCTGCCACCCCGGTATCTTTTCCGTCTTAGAGGGCCAATTCCCTCACTCCGTGGCCTCGGGTTGGAACAAAACGTACCGGATAATCGTGCCCCTCGTGTACCAGCCCTGAGCAGATGATTATTTCCAATTATTTTTCACCAGTTTTCTCGGCGTGGCTGTGCCCTAGTGCAAAAGCTGTATGCGAGTTGCGAAAGTCGATAGCCGAAGTCAAAGGCGTTGGGTGACTTGGGTCTTCTTCGATATTACCATAAAAGGTGGAATTGGGGTCAAAGTTGAAGTCTAAGAACATTGCTCAAAGTGCAAACATCAAGTTCGCGAAGCCCTAAATAATTTTGTCCGCTGGCGCCCCTCATACATAACAGCTAGGCCGCCCGTCTATCACCTTCTATCTTACCGTCTGTAGTCGCCCGCTGTGTAGGAGTTGGGCATGTATAGTGAGACGGACGCGGCGCTGACGAGACTCAGTTGACGACTAAGAGCAAGACAGATGGTGCAACACGCTTACTTTGCACCGTGGACGGATGCGAAAGCTCTTGAGTGCACGCATTGATATTGAGCTTCGGTGCACAGCAGGATGGAGGGAGACGGTGAGGCGACTGCTGGCAGTTGATCATCGAGGCGGTGTTTGGCCGGTCCCGCGGCCCGCTTTGCCGGTTCCCACTCGCGCTTGTCATCTCCGCTCTCTCTCTCTCTAAGTCTCTCCTTATCTAGTTCTTAGGCTATCCAGCTTCGCCGCCCGTCTCTCGCATTCTACCTTACTGTCTGTAGTCGCCCGCTGAGTAGGAAGTGCGTCCTCCCACGCGCTCTTCGCTGGCATGTCGCTGACGCTAAACTCTATGCTTGCGCAGCCCGACCATCAACGCCTTTCCTCTCTAACACCCCATCGACTGGCTATTGTAACAGCTACCCAAGTTCACCACGATCATCGTCAACCAGGACCTCCAAGTCGAGACGTGGGAGTGCGAGGACCGCTGAGCTAGATGACGGCGGATGAAGAGATGTAACATGGGCATGAGCGCTAGATCGAGGTACGCGGTGTGTATGTCCTTTAATCGATCTCATAGCGCTCGCTTGCCAGGCACACGCATCCAAGCCGTTACTGCTCTACACATTGGCCCACACGGTTCCTGCACCTCCCCGACAATCCATCGACACCCGCACGCCCGCGCACGTCCCCGTTCCTCTCAGTATTTGCTTGGCGTTGTCTGCACCCTCGCGCACCACTGCAGCGACGACATCCTCGTACTCATTCATCTGCTATCGTCCAGCCTGCCAACTCGTAGCCAAGTAGTCCTCGTCATCATGACCGCAACTCCGCAACTCCGCATCTCCAAAGCATAAATGGACACCTAACGATACTCTTCGGCTGGGCACCGCATGCCCGACTATAATCATCATTACCAGCGCGGCAGCACAGAGCGCTATTCTGGGCATCGGGGAGGGGAGCATGGTCGTTTGTCGAGGCCCACGGTTTATGATGTGAGGCTCAAGTGCGTTCTGGCCTCCTGCTTGTTGCGCGCATGTATTCTGACCAAGCTAATCTGAATCCGCATGGTCGTCTCCCTGCCTGCCCTTCCCGCAGCCGCTCTTGTCAACACCCCACGCACTGGCAAATGGACTAGTACGGTGTCATGCGACGCCGTCGTCCACTTCATGATCACCCCAGTCCTCCCGGCACAGCTCGTGGCATTTGGCGGGGACGCGTGGCGCGCTCTGACGGACGCCAGCGCGCGATTTTTTCATGACATACCCCGTTGGCGATGAAAACACCAGCCGACCAGCAAAAACGCAATACTCCGAGTATCCCCGAAGATCGACACAGATACTCGCCCATCTCCCTGCGTTCTCAAGCTGAAGCTCGATCCAGCTCCGATTCGCATCCAATGCCCAGCCCTCCCCGTCGACAGTCGACGCCAATCGCCTATCTGAATCCGCAGGGTGCCTGTCCTGCCACACGCTGCAAGCAATTTGCCTACTTCCAGTCCGAGGCCCGTCTGTGCGCCAGACATCCTACCTGCTGCTAACTTGTCACTTGTCTTTCTTTCGCATGTGACGTCAATGTGGCCAACGCGGTTGCCAATGAGGCGATAGCGGATGTGTGGCGCTCCAGTATGATGGCCGGCGTTGCTCAAAGTACGGGCTAGACGACATGTACTGCGCGCGAACTCGACTCGGAGCAATTCCATTCAATTTGCGGCTGAGAATCAGGTTGATTGGAAGGCGCGCACGACGACCAGGCAAGGTAACCCTGGCTGCGATTTGGCCCCCGCGTGTCTGACCGGACGCGTGCTCAATTCGTACCACGAGCTCTTCAAGAACCGGCGCGCGCACTCTACTGGCGTGGCCAAGTGAAACCGGCAGGTAAGCCAAGTTAGGTTTCTTCGTATACCCAGACAACATGTGCGCTGTCTAGAACAACGCACCTCATGTCACCAACGCCGCGCCAATCAAAAGCACGCCGTGCCCATCTTTCCCAACGCGCTTCAACGGTAAATACGGTCAACCTCTGCTCCTCGCAGCTCGCGTCCCGCAGCCACTCATGCACCCCTTTGCACCTTTGCCCGCAGCTTGGCAGTCACTCTTCTCTCGAACGACCAGAGCCCGGAGTGTTTTTACCGCCCGCAACAGTCAGACTCGTGGCGCAGCCTGAAGTCCGACTCGGAGCGCTTTGTTCGCACAACGGTCGGTCCAGCCCGGTGGCTCTCACGGCTGGGAATGTAGAACGTGTCCGTGGCCCTCCCCGCAGACATTGGACCCGCCCATATCCTGACGGCGACGCCTGCCAGTATGTATAGGAGAGACGTAGCAATATTCACGCACGGATGACTGGTGGTGCAGCCAAGGTGCGTTTGGAAATAATGCTACGGATATTCCCGCTAATGAACGGTTGAACGCCGGCCGCTACAAGTCTTAGCCCTATGACAATGGCTCCGCTGACCACACTCCGGAACGTTATTTTGCAGATCGAGGTTTGAGTCCCCACCATCTGATCGTCTTTCGGCCCCAGACACACGCCATTTACGCATGTCGCAGTCCTGTGCGCGGGCACGGTAAGCATGGGATTCGTCTCTCCACGCTACCCCCGTACTTATTTTGTCTCCCCAGTATCCTCTGACGACCCGCTCCTCACCCAACGTCTTTCTAATTCAGAATGCGTCCAGCAGCAGTCGCCGCAGCGCTCAGGCTCGTCCTCGCAGTTCGCAGTTCCAACTCTAATACTACCACGATCACTACCGCGATGGAAAATGTCTCCCCATACCCAAGCCCGTCCGCCTACAGCGCGAGCGCGGGTATCCTTGCCAACACAACTTCTGGCCTTCTCATCGGGCTGGAGAACAACGGAGGTATGCTCGCATCACCGCGGTCCCCGCCAGTATATCTCTGACGCTGTACGAATTGCAGTGCGCTCATTCCTCGGTGTGGTGCGTGCTGTCTTGCACCCTGCCTGGTCGCGAATGTGGACACCGTTATGATGCCGTCGTTACAGCGCTATGCAAAGCCGCCCACGGGCTCCTTTCGCGGGGCGCCGCCCGTCGCATTTCGCTCACAGTCGACCGTCGACGCGACAACTCTGCGACCGCCTTGCGCGCAACAGGGCACGACCCCGACCGCCACCATTCTTGAGTCGGAGGACTGCCTATACCTGTGAGTCTACGGCGTGCCTCGCTATTCCTTCACCCATTGGATTGTAAATTGTACCGCCAGGAACGTGTATGCAGGGGGGTCCTCAGACCACAGGAGCTTGAAGACAGTTGTGGTGTGGATCCCTGGCGGGTGAGTCGACGGCCGCATCGTGCACAGCAGCGCTGACCGCGCTCTCGATTCACAGCGCGAACTCGTCACAGTACGATGGCCCATGGCTAGCGCAGAGGGACAGAATCGCGGTGTGGGTGAACTACCGCGCGAACGCCGACCAAGGGCTCGCGGTACAGTGGGTGCGGGACAATGTGCGTCAATTCGGTGGCGACAGCACGAACATCACGGTCATAGTGAGTGGATTATGCGTTATGGGGTAGATCGAGCTTATGTGTTTTTTCGCGCCCAGGGCTAACCGGCCGGTTCTCTTGTTGGCGAAAGCAGGGCGCACTTTGGCATGAGTATCGTAACTCGTAATTGCTTCGGCACACGGGCAGAATCGCAGTTTACGCCGGGTTCAGAGGACCCTCGCTCACACATGGCCGTATTTGTATTTTGCTAGTTGTATCAAATTTGTGAACGCCCCATTCGATTGTTATCCAGGCTCTCGATTGGCCTCGCCGCAACGCATCCCGGTAGAGCGAAGCAGTCCAAGCTCACGAGGCGTGGATTGACTCGCGCCGGGCCTTTCCTCTGCAACCGTGTTCCGCCAGCGCGTGGTCTCCCGCACACGATGCGCACAAGCAGACAGGGCGCAGCGAACGAATAGCTGGTCCCAGGCGAGCTGAATGCGCATCAGATCCGTAAGAGTATGGGCATGGGCGTCCAAACTGAGGTACGCAGTGTGTATGTGGTTTTTTCCATCGCTCACAGTACCGACCCGACCCGTCGCGCGCATGTATGCTAGGTGTGATTGCATCTCGACGCCTTGGCCCACACGGTTTCCCTGTACCTCACCGAAAACCCGTCCAGTCGCAGTCCGCGCGCTCCGTCCTGCCCTCTCAATCGTTGTGGCGCTGTTGTGCCTCGACCGTGCTGCACCTCCAATGACCACGGCCCCATCCGTCAATCCATCTGCTGCCGTCCAGCATCGACTCCTCGCTCTGCTTATTCCGCCTCATCCCAACCGCGAGGTACCAAAACTCTGCCTTCGACAAGCGGCTGGGCCTCGGTGATGATCAATGAGAGCTCGGTCGTTCAGGGCACTCGATCAACGCCTCAAGGGTCAAGTGCGTGCGTGATCCCTGCACATTGCGCATGTATGCTGAAAGAGAACATCTGATCCGCAGGGTACCTACTACCGCGAATCGGACGTACGAGTCACACGTCGCCGCCGCGCTGCCATGTTCCTCATCGACCGAGCGTGGCCATGGGCCGCCCGCCAAGCCTGTCGTCCATGTTGTATGTTTTACGCAGAATGCAATGACGGCCGTGTGCGATTCCTTCCTTGGCACCCCTTGGAAGCCACTCGAGCGCGACCCAGCTGTGAGATGATACGATGCTAGGCGCACTGGCCGCGTGGGTGCAGCACCCTGCCTGAGGAAGCAGAACGCAGGGAAGCCGCTGGTACACGGCGCAGTACTTGGTCTGAGGATTCGAAGGTCGCGGGCGAAAGGTGTCGGCACGTGATCGGTCGGTTCGAATCCGGATGCCGAGCGCGCGACGGGCTCTTCGTCTCGTCTCGTCTCGTCTCGTCTTGTCTTCCTCGCTCGAGCTCCTCTTGCAGCAAACTAGTAAGCCTGCGAGAAGCTTTACCCCATGGATGCTGACTGCGGGACCTACCGCGAGACCGCCTGTCCCCACAGACTCGAATACCGCGCGCTGGCGGATGGGCCGCTTGAGGTGCAGTACTCGTCTCAACGCATTGTCAAATCCAACTGAAATTGATGGTTCAAGTGTATCTCAGCGCTGCGAGCCCATTCCTACGTCTACTGAGTTAGATCAAGACTCGAATGAAACGCGTACGAGAAGACTGTATCCTAGTCGGAACGACAAGCATCAATGCCAATACACGAGGATCGGAGCTGGTTGGGTGTTCGATATGAGCGGTATAGCACGGTGCGTGGTGTCGCTGTATGCGATTTTCACTTGATCACGGACGATTGTTACCTAGTCCCCATATACTGGACAGCGACGCGCGTGACCCGAGCGCAGTCGCCCCAGCCCTTTGACGACTACACACAGCATACGGACTACACACAACGGATGCACAGACGCGAGACAATTACCGCCCCCCCGACTGGGATGCAAGACTCCGGCGCTGGGAGCCTGGAGAGAACAAGCGTGTCGAGCAGGCGGCCTGAGGTGCGTCGCAGTTGTCGTATGTATCGCTCACGAGGCTGCTTCCAGTGCCGAGTGGACCATGCGTCGGCGTTCCACCAGAGAACGACAATGTGAACGTCAGAATGGATCGTGGAACGGGTCCTCGTCACGGCCTGCTCAAGGTATATATGCGCGCTGTCATGTATCTAAAATGTGAGTGCGTCAAACTGCCGTCCGCGTTCTCGCCTCTTCCGCTCCGAAGCCTTCCAAACAACCGCGACGCGATCCAGTACCAAGCGCCTTCTGCAGCCCGAGGTGCGTCGTATATGCGCCTCGCCTTCGATGTCGCTCACGCAGCAATTACTCGGGCGATCAATTGCTCTCAGGCAAGCAGACTGCACTGCGCACGCTTCGTAGCGTCTGGATATCCGTTGCCATTGCCCGCGCCCCCGTCGCGCAGTCATGGACGTCGTATAGCATAGGACGCCGGGCACGCGGGCTCGCGGATATGCGCGAGAGCGGCGCAGGGAGTCAGGACGTCGGCGACACGACTTCCCCATACGCATACACCTTGCTTTCCATAAATAGTGCACTCGTCGCTATACATTGCGCGCAGTCTGGGAGAAACAAATACATGGACGTGGACACACACACGCAGAGACGGCCTGAAAAGACTGATGGATGCGAGATTACCAACTCATCCGACACATCAGGCATGTTGGACTTGGTGTCTCTGCGGATGCATATACAGACCATGAGACCCGCGCACGCAAACCGGAAAGGGGGAAGACGAAGTACGCACACAGCTAGATGATGTCGGGTCCTCGACAGCATTTATCCACCCCGTCTCACTGTCAATCATGCCGGTGGTGCGCGTGGCTGTTGAACCCAGGCTGAGGGTTAGCGACGCGCGGGTGGCTGTAGAGTACAGCATACCTTCTCTACTTTGTGCATCGCGGGGTGTGGGGAGGAAGGTAAAGGGCCAGGATGAAGATGAGCACGTGTGCGCGAGTGGACGGGGACATGGTGGAGAGAGGAGGAATTGTTGCTGGCATGAGAGATGCGGGCAGCGCTTTATATAGGACGGCGTGTTTGGCTCGAGGAGCGGAGCCCAATATCGCGGCGGTGTCGACGCGACGCGCGTGCTCACGTGGGGCTGTCGAGCAGGGAGCATATACCTCCAATGCCATGCTGGAGTGATCACGGTCCTCAGCGGACGACACAGTCCTTTGTGTAATTAGCTGTCGCCATTCTCTCTGAGTTTATGTCGGCCAGTCAGTACGCACGCACTCCAAACCGTCTACAAGTATGTAAGTACATGATTGATGCGAGAATCTCCGTGTACCGGCTCCCTCAGGCCGCAAGCCCCACGCCGCCCGCTGCCGTCGCGCGCGCCACGCAAGCACCGCGAGCACTAGCATGCTGCGGGATACGTGAGCGTGAGTACAACACAGAGGACGCAGACGCACGCGGCTCCAGGCGACTGTCACGGCCCACTCGGGGAGTGTCGCACGGCCCCGGCCTGCTCAATCGCTCCGTCAGCCTGCCCACCATATTGTGAGTGACACACGCTTAGAATACACACACTGTGGTCGATTCCTACATACGTTTTCATGTGTTCCCTTCGTCCCTGTGTCCACGGCAGCGCGCGAGTTCGAGTTAGCAACAAGCAGCATGAGTATATTGGAGAATGACCACATACGACAGATGCATGGTGGAACGTAACACACACCACATCCAGAACTTCAAAGGCCAGATGGTAGGGAGGAGTCCGCGTAGGATGGAGAAAAGGGCCAGGATGAGGAGCGTAGGGCGCGGAGGAGGGCGTGCATGGTGGTGCGGGGAGAAAAGCGATTCGAGGGACAGGGAGAGCTGTGCGGGCTTATAAGGGAAGCAGTGTTTGGTTTTTGGAGGGTTGCCAAATAGCACACACGGCGCACGTGGGCATGGGGGAGGCGCGTCGACGCGACGGGGCACGCGGCTATCGGCGCATTCGAAGAGCGCCGGGAGCGCCGGGCTGCTTCCTCCGTGCCATCATCGACCGCTTTCCTCGGATCTTCTCTAGCCACATACCTCTTCCTCCCTGAGTCCATACGGTCTGGCCATCCAGCATAAGCTGGCTAGGGGGACGCGCCTGATATTCAGTCACAGTGACGCTGCCTTTCGTGCTTGAGTGCGAGCCTGTCTGACTGTGTGCATGCTTCCTCTTCTCCGTCTCCGTCTCGCTGACCTGCACACATCCAGGACCGCGTTGCGTATATCACGTAGACTGATACATCGGAACACGGTATAACATGAGACAATAGAGCCCTCGAAGCATCGCCGGAGCTATGGCTCGAGTCGCTCAAGTTGTACCCCGTATTTCTATGCAACTGGGTGCAGCCCGGCACCTAAACGACCTGCGCACGGTTTCCCGTTCACGAACGAACAACTGGTCTCCGGTGCGCTGAATGCGCGGAAGAAGGCTGGGCGTATGTGGCCAGATTAACGTACGTGGTGGGTAGGGTATGCACTGTTCTTGCATCGCTCACATAGCGTCCGCCTCCACGTCGCGCGCATTCATTCAGCTCTCGTCATGATGTGATTATGCGGGCCCGAGACGACGCGCTCAGAATGCACTCCTGCTCCTGGAGCGAGGGCAAACGGTGCGCCATTCATCGTGTTTTACCTCTGTGACTCTCTGACTAACACACACTCTTGACGACGCTGCATATATCATGTATGCTCAAAGACGAGAATATGCTTCAACACTAACCTGAGCCCTCGAGGCCTTGACACGTCGCCGGACCTGTGCCCTGTCTGAGCCAGTACGTCTGCTATTTCTTTGCCCATGATACATCCTCGATTCACTGACCGAAGGGCCATTTCATCGCCAAGGGCATCCTTGGACCGCTCAAAATTCTGCTCGGGATGGACGGCGTGGGTCGCGGGGGCCGGACGCGTCATCGGCACGTGCGTGCGACGTGGTCAGTTCGACTCGCGCGACGGGCTCTTCCTCCGCTGTTCCTCTCACTTTGTTGATGTCCACCCCCGAGCCCCTTGAGCTCCTTTGCCCGAACTTCAATGACGCCTGCGACCAGCAGGACAGCAGAGGCGACGGATCCCTCGCAGTGTCCCCGTTTGGAGTCGGAAACCCGGGCAACTGGAGGTGCGGTATCCGCTCTCCTAAATCCTACTGCGACTGCGCTTGCTCACGCGGGTCCCAGCGCTCTCAGCGCACCGCACGACGAGATCAATCCGCAATTGATTGAAAGACGTACGGGAGCGGCCTTTGTCGCGGTGCGCAGTGTCGCTGTATGCGCTTTTGCTTCGACCGCTTACGCATCGCCCCGACGGACAGACCTCGCCCATTCACGCCCAGACACATAATACGCCGCTGCACACGGAAGCTTAGTGGTTACAGCCGTTTGACAAACACTGGTCGGAAGCTGAGAGGGGTGGATAGAGAGAGAGGCAGAGTGAGTAAGGTGGCGTGAGGTGCGTCACGAACGCGCTGGTCATCGTATGCATCGCTCATGAGGTTGTTTCCAGTGCTAAGCAGAAACTGCGTATGCGGTCCACAAGAGGAGGACAACATGAACGCCGAGTGGAGTCGGGGAACGGGGAATGGGTCATCGACACGGGCTCTCAAGGCGCGTCATCCATCATCTGCGCTCTCCCATTCTCTATTCCTCATGCTGCATCTGCATCTTCCGCCAGGGGTGTACGCAGCGAGCGGCCGCCTTCATATCTCCCTCTCCCGCGACCGACAATTTCCGCCATGAGACCGCCAACAGAAGCACGCGCTCCCGTCTTTCCAAGATATGCCGCGCTCTGTGGCCGCGTCGTATATGCGCTCAACTGCCCTGTATCCGAGTCGTGTCTCGCCCAGCGTTTCTCCAGGGTGATCGCTTGCTCCTGGGCAAGCAGAGCACGCTCCGTGCGCACATTTTGAGGTCCGAATCGTCGCTGCCCGCGCGCGTCGCGGCTTTCGTACGTACTGTAGCTATAGGACGCTGGATGCGCAGCTGCTCCAGGACGAGCGTACGAGGGGAATAAGTAGCATCAGGCTGCACCACTTCCTTATGCGCATACACCCAGCGTTTGACAATCACATGATATGCAGGGACCAGCTCGGGGAAAGACCATATTCAAGTTGTTCGGATGCGTGTGGCACATATCATTTGCCCGCATACATACAGACATCATCCCATCCATCATTAGATATACAAATGTTGCTCGTGAACTATGACAGCTCCTACGACTACAACAGTGACTTGACAATCGATTCGAAGGGGCACCATTCGCCACATACCGCTCATGCTGGAGAGGAAAGATACTCGTCCCAAACTGCCGTGCACGGTCCATCCTACACTCATAATCAATTACCACGATCATGTCGTTAAACCAGTAAGACGACTCACGAGTAGATCGCTCTGAACTGGAGCGACCAAGTTCTGCGGCGCCACATTCCCGTCCCACGCGATCTTCGCCAGAGTACTCGTCGCATTTCCTGGGACATACGGGGGCCACTCGGCTGCCGGCGGAGCCAGCGGGTTCTTGACGAAGTTAGCGAAAGCGGTCTGCAAGCTGGACGAGAGGGAGACTTCCGCTGCCGACGCGGTGCTTGGGTTGTATGTGCCAAAGAGCCCGGGCACTGCAACGCGGCTTTCAGTCACTGCACACCGTCAGTCCTGCAAACGTACTGACATTCAGATTCATGCCAGGCTCCTAAGCCCGGGAGAGGGCTGAGATCTGCAAATATCGCACCTATTGTGGAAAGCGAACATGAGCTCGAGATGGACACGCTAGCCACTGGGAAGCGTACCATAGTTGTAGCGATAAATATCCCGCATGCCGCTATCGTACACGGCTTGCGTCCACAAAGCCACACGACTAGCACGGGGACACGGTGAGCTTAGCGAGCGTCGACGAGCAACTGAAGGCGTCCTACCAGTTGAACAGCTCATCTGTTACAGCGGCAGATAATACTTGGCTATCGTTAAAGCTCGAAGGATATGCTGCTCGGACGGCGCTGACCGGTGGCGGGCTGGGCACCACGAGTGGAAGGTCCGCGGTCAGGTTCGTCAAGCTGAAGACAAAAAGGGAGCCGTCGTCCTTCGTGTTGCCCATCAATATCGGTACCTGTGCAAATAAATTGCTTCTGACGCGCCCCAGAAGGTCGTCGAACAATGTGAAGCTAGCGATAAGAGAACGTCAAACACAAAGCGAGAAGTGGGAACTAATGGACTGACTTATCGACGATCGGAGAGAATAAAAGGCCACTTCCAGGCCCGTTGACAAATTCACTGATGACGGAGCTTGGTACGTTGCGAAGGCATGGTAATCGCGGGGCCTGCGTGCAATTCATTGCCTTAGCAAAGACGTCGAAGACGGAGTAATCCGCCACAGGCGACTGTGTCGTGAACGAGCCAGAAAGCATGATTGCAGCGCGGAATGGTGCCGTTGAGGCATCGTGGCGTGCAATAGCAGCCGAGATGTCTTCACTACCGGCAGATTGTCCCTGCACACCGAGGATATAAGAGCGTTTCATCCAGCGATTGAGGACTGTCCTTACCATGAGTGTAACTTTCGCATTGTCGCCGCCAAATTGATGTATGTTATCTTGGACCCATTGGAACACGAGCTCTTGATCAAGGAGCCCCAGGTTGTTGCCATTGGCGGGTAGATCAGAGGACGTCGGGAAGCCGAATATGTTAGTACGGTAATTCATCGACACCACAATGATGTCCTGCTGCAGTGCCATCGACCGGCCATCGTACTCTGGCTGCGAAGCTGACCCAAAAGCATTCGAGCTACAGAATTGTCTCAGTGTCGAGGCACTAGCAGTGCAAATGGAGTCGACTCACCCTCCGTGAAGCCAGATCACAACCGGTTTCGCTTCATCGTTGTCCTGAGAAGTCGGCGCCCAAACATTACTGGACGTTTTTTGAGCTCGTGTTACAACGAAGAATACGGCCAGCTCACAGGTATAGACAGTCCTCCGACTCCGTATATTGCTCTGGTTCTAATACCTGAATGGCGAGAGGTGGAATTTGCTGTACGCAATATGGGCCCTTCTCCGTGGCGTTGAAGATTGACTGGGACAGGAACGGGGCAGGTTGCGTCCAACGAAGGTCGCCTATGGGCGGCTGTGCGTAACGCTAGAATCAAGCAGTTAGACATTGACTTGGCCGGACATTTGAAACGGAATTCCACACGCACGACACCCACGAAGGAGCGTACTGTTGTAGTCAAGGCTGAGAAATATGCGGGTAGGGTGCAAGAACTCGACGTACCTCCATCACTTTCAATGCCAACGAGCTGGCCAGAGGTCGTGTTGACAGCGGTGGTCGTACTGACCGTCGCATTTTTGTTGACTTGAACGGCCGCGGCACCTCCACTGATAAGAGCAACGGCGATGGCGAAGCCTGAAATCACAGGAGTGTTATGCATTGTAAGATTGGTTGAAAGGTGAGAAAGCTTGATACAGAGATATGCGCCAACGTGCATGCTTTATAGGCAGCGTGAATCGTGGCTGTTTGACCTTCCGATATCCCGACGGCTGCATAGGTGGTCTGCAAGCAAACTGAGGCGGGGATGTCAGTCCGCACGAGGCGATGTTTCCCACTCCGCGAGTCATCGCTGGTCCTCACAGTCAGCGACAAGCACATGCATCTATGCACAGATGGCTTCAATTCAATTTCATAGGCCGCGGTTGTCGGGGGCGTTTCACCTAAGCGCATCGTGCCGACTGCGTTGGTGGTTACCCCAATAAGGTCGTTGCGAACACGAGATGCACAGCCACGGCGGCGACTCCACAAAGAACGTGCTGCGCACGCCCCGGCAGGAGAGCCGTTGACTCGCAAAAAAATGTGCTGACCGTGCGCGCGCGGCCGTTGATGGAGCCCGCGATGTGCTGTGCCGGAGCACAGAGGCGAAACTGTCGCATTTGATGTGTGAGCTGGGACAGGCTCAGGTGAGGGAAGGTGTACAAAGGGAGCAAGAACAAATGCCGTGACGAACCTAGAGACCAATGAGATCTTTGAGGAAAAACTCGGTGAACACAATACTCCACACACGAGTAGCACCGTGACCGGCCGCATGCTCACCAGTCCGTGCGCCGGATCTTCGGAAGCCCTTACTTTTATCATGACCAAAGTCTTCGAGTATGACTACATGCCTGTGAATGGATATTATTATTCAAGCTATCCGCAAAGAGATGCCCCGGCCAAGTTAACGCCAACGCCAACGAAAGGACTGGATCACGATGGCCGGTATCGTTGTCATCACCTCCTACCTGAAAACACGTCGCAGCACCTCCAACTCTGTCGGTTAGTAAAGTAGTACTTTAGTCTAGTACAGTAGCAAATGCAAAGTTCCAATACTAGCTGATACATATACATCGTAGTAAAGTGTGTACTTCAGTGCATAGTAATTACTGTGCACCCTTTAAGGTGTTCAGACCTCAGGTATTTTACGGTGCTGTATTTACTTTGCCGCATTACAGTATTTACTACGGGCCCCGTGTGGGCCAATATGTACATAAACAGGGATGCATAGTATTCACTGGTGTTTGGCACGCAGTATTCACTGCGGGTGCACAAGGGACGCGCATTATTTACTCCGGGCACCCAGTAATTACTCCGGGTGGACAGTACTCCTGGCGCGCAGTATTCACTCCAGGCGCGCAGTTTACTCCGTGCGTGCAGAATTCACTCCGCTGCTCAGTATTCACTCCGGGGGCGCTCTGGGCACGCAGTAATTACTCTGGGTGGGCAGTACTCCCAGTATTCACTCCGGGCGCACAATTCACTCCGTGCGTGCAGAATCCACTCCGCTGCTCAGTATTTACTCCGGGCGCGCAGTATTCACTCCGGGCGCGCAGTTTACTCCGTGCGTGCAGAATTCACTCCGCTGCTCAGTATTCACTCCGGGGGCGCTCTGGGCACGCAGTAATTACTCTGGGTGGGCAGTACTCCGGGCGCGTAGTATTCACTCCGGGCGCACAATTCACTCTGTGCGTGCAGAATTCACTCCGCTGCTCAGTATTTACTCCGGGCGCGCAGTATTCACTCCGGGCGCGCAGTTTACTCCGTGCGTGCAGAATTCACTCCGCTGCTCAGTATTCACTCCGGGGGCGCTCTGGGCACGCAGTAATTACTCTGGGTGGGCAGTACTCCGGGCGCGTAGTATTCACTCCGGGCGCACAATTCACTCTGTGCGTGCAGAATTCACTCCGCTGCTCAGTATTTACTCCGGGCGCGCAGTATTCACTCCGGGCGCGCAGTTTACTCCGTGCGTGCAGAATTCACTCCGCTGCTCAGTATTCACTCCGGGGGCACTCCGGGCACGCAGTAATCACTCTGGGTGGGCAGTACTCCGGGCGCGCAGTATTCACTCCGGGCGCACAATTCACTCCGTGCGTGCAGAATTCACTCCGGATGCTCAGTATTTACTCCGGGCGCGCTCTGGGCACGTAGTAATTACTCCGGGCGCACAGTAATCCGGGCACACAGTATTCACTCCGGGCGCGCATTATCGGGAGCCTGCTTGCAGTATTCACTCCAGGAGCCTTATTTACTTTCACTCTGCGGGCCCCGAGTATTTACTTTCACTCCGCCCGGCACTGCATGCGTGGTATTTAATTTCTGCGCCTTGTATATTGCGGCGTATAGCGTAGTATTCATTGCGGCTGGTAATGGCCGGTGTTCACTATTACGAGGACTTGAGGCAGCCTAGCGTACATAGTAGTAACTACTACGGGTGCCTTGTACATGTGCGGCCTATAGCGTAGTAATCACTCTGGAGAACATAGCCGACCTAAGTCACGACTTGCAAAGGTTTTTTGTTACCGCAAGGCTCACAGTCCAGACTCGTGGAAAAAATTCATTCGCGCCTACAGCGCATCATCGATAATATTATCTACGTCACCTCCTGGCTGTATGAGGTCGGCTCCATCCAATCTGCCCGCCGCCGTCAACGCAGAAGAGTCCAGCTCGTCTGACGAGTCCTCCTCACCACCCTCTGAGCCCGTGCCATCGTCAGATTGTGCGCTGCCCTCCGTTTGCGCACCGTAATCGTATCGTGGAGCGGAGTCGGCAATGCATGTCGCGGGCTCGTTGGAGACCTCTGGCCAGAGATCCGGCAGCTCCAAACCCGCAAGGACGGGCTTCCAGAACGCGATGAACGAGTCCCCAATCTTGTCGAACTGAGCAGCTTGACGGCGGGCATATGCATTCAGTCCTGCCACAATATCGGGGCGGACATCAGGCCGGCTGTTGAGTAAGGCCCTCCACTCGTTTGCCCGTGCGCGCATAAAACGTACCGCGCGTACCATTTCAACTTGTAGTAGCTCAATCTCTTCTTCCCAACGCTCAACACGGGCCTTGGCATTTACCCAGTCTACGCGGACACCTATAACAGAAGCTCAGTAAGGGAAACCACGCGTCGAAACAACTTGCACGTACTGTCTGTAATCTCTGCCTCCGTTGCATCCTCGTCTGCCCCTGGAACATCGCGGATGTCCGGTCGTAAGTTGCGCCATATCCAGCTTGCTTCAAAGTGGCCTTTCCCGAGCTGATTTGGCTCCTGGCGCGGTCCCTTGAGGTCGCTGTCACGCAACTCTCGGAGCTTGTGCCTCCAGTCGCCATCGGGGTCGAGCTGCTCGAGAGCGGAATACGCGGCACGGTAGCGCTGCGCATGACGCGTAACCTTCTCCATCAGCCGTGTAATGAAGGTCCGCGCACGCGTGTTTGCGTTTTGCCCAGGGCCTGCAATGTGTACGCGCTTGAAGTGCACATGCGTGTGGCGGATACGTAGAGAGCGGCGCACCTGTCGAATTAAGAGAGTCAGTTGTGCACTCAGTATGCTCGAGCGGTCAATCACGCACCTGGTAGAGGGCGTCCTCAGCCTGTGCTAAGCGTAGCCGTCGCTCCTTGTCGGCCAGCCCAGAGACACATCCTGTGCGACGCAGCTCAAGCGGGAGCTGCGATGGCAGATACAGAACCTCGTTCTCAGGGTGATCACTTGCTGAGGGCGTAGTGTTGAATGCCAAGGCATCAATGTCTGTGTCCTGCGAGTTGGAGAGCAATTGAGTGACGCATGGAATGTAGAGTTGTTGAATGGGGCGCCAGGATGCGAGTCTGTGCCGGAGCACAGCCTGCTTCTCCCGCAGCGCGACTTTCTCGACGCTATTGTGCCGGTCCTTCGGCGTTCTTCTGCTCCGACGAGTCTTTCCTGATGACTCCGATGCCTCCGGATCAATGCGGGCGCCGGCAGCAACACTCTTGGCCTTCTCCCGTACGAGACGTCTGGGCAACAGTTAGCAGCATTAGTATAGCGACAATGAATCGACGTACTGTTGCTCCTCCAATTCAAAACCGACCGTCAAGAACATGCTTGCTGTCGTCTCGTGAGGCGATAGCTGCCCTTGGACCGCCTCCCGTGCCTCCTCTTCCGCCAGTTCAAGGCGCACATCAACCAGGGACATTGCTGTGCGGACGATCCGGATCAATAAGAGGAATGCAAATGGGGAAGCGGAACTTACCAACAACCGGCTCCTCGTATGGATTCGGCGCCGTCTTGTCGATTTCATATGCACGCATCATTTCTGTCCACTCCTCCTGCGTGTCCTGCGGGATGTTCTCGCAGGATTCATCAAATGCAATGCGCTGCTTGCGTAGCGCCTCCACTGCAACCTTCAAGCTCTTCTTCATGGCTTGCGCTGCAGATTCCGTGGTGCGTGACATCAGCTACTGCTTCTTATCATTCAGGGTCGCACTCACGAATTGATATGGTCTTGCGCCAATTGATGCCGCCGCACGCATCATCTAGATTCTCTTGACGTGCCGGGCCTGTCATCTCGCGTGTACTCAACGCGAAGCCGTTGAGCTCTGCCCACCCCGTCTCTACCCCCTCTCCATGTGTGCGCCCCACTCCCCACGTATTGTTGAGCGAGAATTCTGTCTGGCACTTGGGGCCGTGTGCGATGAGGTGAAACTTCGGAACACCCCACTTAAGTCGCAGGGCCTCCGGATCAATGTGGAAATTGACCGGGTATCTCGGCATGCGGGTCTGGAAGTTCTTTGAGAACGAGCATGCGATGTCATAAGAGATGTAGAGCGTCTTGATGGCCGGCGCAGACAGTGCGAGTGCAGATAGCAACATATAGTCCATGCTTGCATACCTACCAAGCCGTTAATGAAAGCTGTTTGGACTTAGAACAATAGACGTACCTTTCACCAAAGCGGAGATCCCCAACAGAATATCGAAGGTAAAAGCAGTGCCTCAAGCAGACGACAGCCCCGACGCCGTTGATGCTGAACCGGCGTTGCGTCGGCATGTTCGCCTTGTCGACCGCGGCGTGATTGGAATCACAGTACTTCGGCTACATTGCAGTCTTAATACAATCGTGATTGATAGATAAGGATATTGCGTACCTCTGGTTCGTGCTGGTACTTCTCGCAGTGAGCGCTGTACGTCTTTTGCTCGACAAAGTAGCTCCATCCAGGAGACAGCTCAGTGTCGACGAGACCGCGATTCTTGAGCTTCATCTTGAAATTCGCGTCCATGGCTAAGAACATAGCGTGCTTCCATCTGTATGAAAGGTATGAGTAATAGCTGATGTGCAAAAGAAGCCGACCTACCGCTCACTGTCCGGTGCATCTTCCCAGCCGTCCGGCATATTTACGCCGGGCTGCGGGCACTGCGGGCACTGCACAACAAGCGCGCCCGGTGCCGTTGCCTCGATACCAGCAGGATCATGACCGCGCGCTGACCGTTTGAGTGCACGGACATTTCGATAAAAGCGTGCCACCCGGATGAATTCTCGGTAGCGGTACTACGGCCATGCGTTAGCAAGGAAGTGCAAGAATGATTAATTGACGGACCTTTGGAGGACGTGTACCAATACCATCCGTGAGGCGAACAAGGCTGCACCAGAAGTCGTACGCATTGAGTTTGCTCTGGAGATTGAGAGCATGAAATGTCTTCAATGTGCGCAGGGTAATTGCAGTCTGCGGACGTTCGATAGTCGCAGGCCAGAGGGAGGCACGAAGGAGTTGGGTGAAGTGATGTGCGGCGCCAACGATGCCGCACTCGCAGAAGTCAATGTAGACTTCGTGAATGCCGCTTATGTCAATGACTGTCATGGGGGTATTTTTGACGAGGGGATGAGGACAGATACCGCCGCCATGGCCGAGTTGAAGGCGCTGACCGGCAGCGCAGAGCGTGTACTTCTCGAAATATTGGCCGTTCCATCTCTAGTGTAGACTGTTAGAATGAAATGGCCGCGTTGATGCGAATCAGCACGCACCTCAATACGATGAAAGGGAAGCCTCTCATGCTCAAGCACAACACAGTTGCTGCAGAAATGCTCCCCTGTCATACAGCTTGCGCAGCGGATCTCTCCGTCCTTCGCCTTGCAGCGACCGCAGATGGGTAGGTTTTCGTTGTCTCCAAGACCCTCCATACGGAGCAGTTCATCGACAAACTGCGAGCGGAATGGGAGCCATGCATCAATAGGTTTGCGCGCACCCTAAGTTTTGATTAGTTTCGAGAGGGCAGAAATCTGTGTGAAAGAACGCGCCCGTCCTCGTCGCCGCCGCCGCCGCGGTACCGCAATATCTTCCACATGGACGATCTGAGAGTCTGGGAAGTAATCTGGGGTGTCCTCAGGCTCGGGAGGGGGTTCAAAATGGAGAGACGGAGCTGCGGGGACCTCGACATCCTCGACATGATGAGAAGTCGCATGATTGAGCTTCCTCTTTTGCCTGCGGCCTGAGCCAATCGCAATATTGATATGTCGGGAGGCGACTTGTGTCGGCGGCACCTGGTCAGCATCGTCAGTCGCTCTGGTGACAGTAACAACGGCTTGTTTTCGTTTGCGGCGAGGGCCAGGCATGGGGATACAACACAGAGAGGATATGTATTACATAACACTACTACGAGTTGAAGACAAGGGCGGGCACGGTGAGGACATGGCGGGCACGGAGGGGACACGGCGCAGACACGGCGGACACGGCAGACACATGGGGGATCAACATTGCATCAGAATCCGTACACACGCAGAAAGTATGCCCTGCGAACCCTGCAACGGTGACATTCAGCGTCGATGAGAACAAGAAATGAAAGGCAGACGTACCCTCGACCGCTGAAAATGAACATTTCTTCAAACAGCGAAGCCTCGTATACGTCCGTACCATGCTGTATGATGTCGATCTCCTGATGTAAGCCCGCGATTAACCTACGATGCGCGTGGACCTCCGTCTCCGAGGCCGTGTTGGTGTCTTGCAATCTTTTGACGTGCTCCAGCTGCTCCTTGATAGCGACACGTACGTTTTCAATGTAGAGCGGCATCCAATTGTCGCCGTGGGCTGCCATCAGGTCCTCGCGATGGTTTGTCCAATCTTGCCAGACACCTTCCTCGAGGCGACGCATTTGCGGTGTGCGCAGGGGATCTTCGTCCTTCGAGATGGAGGCTATATCACTCCTGAATGGCCTAGGCATTCATTGTTGAGTAAAATGAAGCCTATGAGGAAAGCTAGAACGTACGTAGGCAAACGGAAGTGCCGCACAATCTTTCGTGCATGCTCGACGCGAAGGCGCTGCTCCTTGCTGACCTTACGGCGACTTGCACGTTTGACGCTATTGTATGCCTTCTGGTACTCGCGGCGCTGGTCTTTATGTCTGCACGAAAGAAAGAAAATGCAGAACTCAGTACGTTGCCTGGCCTACAACATGGACGATCACGCACCTTATGTAGTCCTCCCGCCGTCGATCAACTTTGTCAGGCATTCAGTGAAATTATGACGAGACGACGGTGACTGGGAAACGGTGTGGGGATGAGCAGTGAGGAAGAGGCACAGAGGTATGAGTGGAGGTCAGAGTGAAGGCGCGCAAGCCAAGAAAGGCGTGCAAGCCAAGAACAGCGCGTCAAGCTACTCCTCACACAACATATGCACGATCTCTCCACTACTTCACATCGTCAGCAATCGCAGTCCTCTAGTACAGTAGGGCATGTATATACATTATATATGTCGTTGCCAGAAGTCGTAGATCGGCTCATTCGTCTCGCTGCTGAGTGAACAAGATGTTTGAGACACCTCTAACGCCTGATACGCCTGTCCAAAGTGCGCGTTCAACACCACTCGTTGCAATCACACACGATTGGACGCAATAAATCTTATGTTCACACCAATCTGATATATGCCAACCAAAACAAGAGCATGATTCATTCTATTTAACGACGGAGAATGTATCTACTGCGGATGATCAAGTAGCCACAGATGGGCCGCACCGACCGTACGAAAGCCCCTCGACAAGAACCCAGGATATCCAATAACAAGTGCGCTGGCTTCAGGCCTGTTGGCGGTCGTATTGTCAGAGTACGATCGGTGTCAGAGGGTGTGATCGCGGCTCACGAATTGGCAAAGATTCCACGCTTGCGTCCACGAGCGACTGCGAGGTAGGGCCAACCACCACCGGCAGGGCGACCGCCGCGTCCTTTGAGATACTCTTCCCGGCCTTCTTCTGATAAGAAATGAGCACATGGGCGCCGAGCATTGGGAACAAGGTCTTACCAATATCCGCAGAAGAGGCGATAAGCGCGATAAGCTCGCCACTCGAAAGCAGAGGCAACGGCAGAGCTGGCTGTGTCGCCACTGCGGGCAGTGGACCAGCTATGGCGCTGCGTTGCGCAGGCTGCAAGACCGTGGAGGATGCGTCACTCTCGTGCGCTCCGGGATTGACAGGAGCTTTAGGCTGGACCGGCGCTTTGACTTGATCGCCGCTGTTGACCGACAGACCTGCAAGATGGGCAGTCACTATGGCCACGGCAACATCGGACTCCCGGAGAGCTTCTTCGGCATCGTGGAACGAGAACACCTTGCGATGATTGGCTTTGATGATGGGAAGAATGGACCCGACGACAGCCCTGGAGCATGGCGTAGTATGAGACGCATGGAAAACGACAGCACGAGCGGGAAACATACCAGTTAGTGTATATCCCACGATATTTGCCATCCAGGATCACATAGTATGCTCTCGCGCCGGGGACGAACACCTCCGTGTAGCTGGGGAGGCGCTCATCGGGCGGGAGACCCTCGGTAACTGGGTGGCAAAATGAGCACACGCATTGAGGAATTAAAAATTGAGAGACGCACCTGAGGCGTTGGGAGTGCTGGAGGGCGGAGGAAATGAAGTCATCGTATGTCGCAGCACGTCGCTGGGGGGCGGGGTGATGGGGCAGACGATAGTGATCGAGGTGCCGATCGCGCTTTATATAAGGCAACGCGCGCGTCTCACGCACGGTCCCCTCGGCCGGGACTCCTGAAAGTAAAATGGATCTAGGGGACATAGTAAAATTGGCGGAGCTCAGTACGGGTCTGATGGCGGAGTAGCTGAGTGAAAACTTCCCTTTCTCCACCATTTGCACGCGTCCTCTTGCTCCTCCTTGCATCGACATGTGGGCCACTGCTGAGCAGAGCGAATGGCTGCTCGCGCACCTTGCTGAGTACAAGGAGGCTCAGGCAAAGGGCTCGCTTGTTGTGAAGGAGCTTTGGCTGAAGTTCTACTCAGAATGGTTCCTCGCATTTCCGGAGACGATGGATGGGTCTACGAAGCCAGCTGTCAAAGGATGCCCGGACATCCACAAGGTCAGTAATTCATTCACACCATGGAGTGCGTCATAATACTCATCTATGCATTTTAAAGCGCATCAGGCAATGGTTCAACAACAACTCACGCGATACCGTCCGTGCCAGCACTCGCCGACGCGGCGGTATTCTCAATCTGGCCGCAAAGGCGCCTCGCAAAAAGCCGGAGCATCAAATCTTCCAACAGCTCTACTGGAAGAGGCTGAAGCCTCTGGTTGACGACGCGTGGGCGAAACACATTGCCGACCTTCCTGAGGGCGAAGTACCTAACGACGATCGCAAGCTCGCCTTCCAGAACGAAAAGTGTAAGCAACTGTTAGCGGAGGAGCCAGAGGACGTCCACGCAGCCGTCAAGGCGGCGCGTGAGGGCGATGAGGTGGAGGACAAGTCGGATGAGGCAGCCGTTCGACGGTAAGTGCGTGTTCGTATAGCAGGATAGCCGAGCAGCTCACCATTTGCTTCCCCAGGAATGTGGAGATGTTGCCGGATACGTTGGCGTTGGCCGTTAGCCAGGTTAACGACTTGACGAACTGGACCTGTACGATGCTCGTCGGCGGGCCGTCGCCTGATGGCGATGACAAGATCATTTCATACGCGTCAGTAGTGAAGAATATACTATCTATGTGTGCGTGCTCACCGCAATCAATCCAGACTCCACACGCGCCTTGAAGATGGTCGCAACTTCGCCACCATGTACCCAGAATTCAAGGAAAAGGTCGAGCAGCCGTTCCGCACTTTTCTGCGTAGCGTGTATCGTGAGTCGTGTCCATTTATTCGACAAGGAGTAATGAGCTCACCTCATATTCAGCAAATATTGGCAATACAGTGTCCAGTGCGGCTGCGGGTGCATCGGAACCCAAAACCGTGACGTCGTCCGACACAGCGCAGTCCTCCATCCCTGACTCCGCGCAGTCATCTAATGCGTCGGCCGATGACAAAGCGCCAGTTCATCAGTCATCTGGGAAGAGGCAGCGGTCGAAAGCAAAGCGCAGGAAGTCCACGGAGGCCAGCGATGAGGCGACATCTGAGGAAGAGGCCGACATCGATGACTACGAGGCCGACAGAATCGAGGATGTCGAACCTGCTCCCATTGTGACGGCACCTCCAAAGCGGACGGCGTACGAGCAACAACGTTTTGCTAACATCGAGAGGAATCAGCAGTTGCTGAGAGATGCCGGCGTTTTACCTTCAGACAAGCCGCAAACAGTTGAGGAGAAAGCGGCGGCTGATAGAGCCATCCAGCGCGAGAAGCTTGCTGCTCTGGCTCTGGAGACCGGACCACCGCGGCACTCCGAAAGGATCAAGTCCAAAGAACAGCCTTCGTGAGTGTCTCTGGTGTTTGTGCAATGAGAGATGCTGACAATGCGTTGACCAGAGTTGACGACGAGCACCAAGTCGACGGCGCAGAGCCCGGCACCGGTGATGAACTAGGCCGGCAGTCCGCAGACGCGGAAGTCCCACCTCATTCATCTGGCGCTAGTGCTCCGACGACTATCGCACCTGCGCAGACATCGAGCATAGCGACGACAACGGCGCACCAAGAGCCTGAGTCCAACTCTTCCCATATCCATGGCAGCTCTTCGTTGGCCGCTGACGACGCGCTTCCTCCGGCATCCACTTCACCTGATGCCGCCATTCCTACGACCCTCCCCGCGGCTGTACCACTCATTGACGAAATGACACCGTCCGAGAGCGCCACTCCGGATACGACATCCGCAGAAGACCGCGCACGCTGGCCAGCATGGCTAATCACCGAATATGAGTATCTCCTGGAGGCGATTGATGGCGACAACGGGTGGACGACGCTGGTAGAAAGATGGGTCGCGATTGAGGACCTGATGGGATTTCCCTCTGGCAAGGTGCGTGTCAATTTCGCCTTATCAATCAGCAACTGATATCCGAACCTTCTCTCAGGGAAAGAACTTCCAGCTGTCGAGTACGGGCAGTCGCCCCACCGAAGTTAGCCGCTGGATTCGCAGCCGCGATTATTCGAAGCCCCCCGTCATCCTCGACGTCAATGCCTATGCCGACAACTGGCGGATGTGGTGGATAGGTCTCCAGCCGGAGTGGCGTGGTGCAAAATGGCCATTGAAGAGACAGGCGCGTCCCTCCGAGGAGTGGCAGAGCTGCATGAAAGGTGGGCGCACTGGCTTTGGGCTCGTGCTGTTTTCCCTCTGCTTCTGGTACGGCGCAACGATGTCAGTGACGGAGCAACTGGAATGGGAATCGGCGCTGGAGGATGTATTGTGGGTCGCAGACAATCTCGTCTCACGCTTGCAGAACAAGCAACCGGCAGTCAGCGAGAGCCTGGTGCTTGAGGAAGAAACTCACGCCGGGAAGAAGCGATCTGCAGACTCCTCCGGAGAGATCAAGTCGCCTGAAAAGAAGTTTGTCCTTCATATTGTGATGGAATACATTTGCTGACGGTCACAACCAGGCGCAAATCAACGGGCAAGTCAGCGCCGCGCAAATCAGCACGTCTCGCCGCCTAATGCGACGGTGCACGATTATTCACGATACCCAGTTGTTACGACCCGTGCTGGTGCTTCAACACGCGTCCCGGAGTATTCGTCCCGGAGTATTATTGCTCGGTTGTGCGGCGTTCAACATGTCGCTTTTTCCTGGTTCCCCTGATACGGTACTGCTCGGCGCTCAACACACCGTCTTTGTACGCCTGCTTCTCTCGGTGCTCAACGCACTGCATATCTGTGTATGTTCTGTTGCGTAGCCCTTTCTTTGCTACCCACTGTACTCTCGACTCTCGCGCGTCAATGATAAAGGTTGCATTTAACTTCGTCTGTCTGAGTAGCACATAGTAAACACTGTGCGGACTCTACGTGAACTTCGCATTTCCCGAGCCCACAAAGAGTATATACTTCCGTCTGCCGATCTCGACAAGTCGAGTGGTCCAAAAGTAAATACTATGTGATTGCAGCGCCAGATGGCGCGCAGGCAATAATAAATACTACCGCATAGGGTCTGGCATGAATATCCGGGTAGAAGTGAATTCTGGGGGATCCAATTCAAAGTAAACACCATGTGATTGAGGTGGGGGACCGCGCGCAGGCAAGAGTGAATACTACGCGGACAAGCCTGGCCTGAACAGCCGAGTGGTATTGGGGCGAAAGTAAACACTATGTGATTGCGGCGCGGGACCGTGCGCAGGGCCTGGCCTGGATATCCGAGCAGAAGTTAATACTGGGAGATCCCATCAAATGTGAACACTTACTGGGAGATCCCATCGAAAAGTGAATACTACTGTACCATTTCGGAGACATGCTCGGGTCACAGGTCACAGGGGCCCGCGAGCAGAGCATATTTCGCACTTGGTCACAGGTCACAGTAAGTTGCGAGCATGTGCACGTACTTGGCGCCAGTTGCACGAATGTCCAGTTGACGGTTAGGCGCTGGGGTACAATTCTCGTGATGTCGACTGTCGAGATCACAAGAATTGTACCCCAGCGCTTACTAGTGCACTGCCACCCCGCCGGAAGTTAACATCATGTGATCGAGCATATTTTTTGCTCGGTCACAGGTCCCGCTGTCCCGCGAGCACTTCCAGCCGAACGAGCATATGGAATTTATGGTCACAGGCTGACCCCCGCGAGCCTATCTCCGAAATGGTACAGTATGTGAGCGCGGCGCGGGACCGCACGCGGGCTAGAGTAAATACTGCGCGCGCAGGGCCTGGCCTGGATATCCGAGCGGAAGTGAATACTGAGTAAATACTGCGCGCGGCCTGGATATCCGAGTGGAAGTGAATACTGGGAGATCCCAGCGAAAGTAAACACTTACTTGGAGATCCCATCGAAAGTGAATACTATGTGAGCACGGCGCGGGACTGCACGCGGGCAAGAGTAAATACTGCGCGCGGCCTGGATATCCGAGCGGAAGTGAATACTGGGAGATCCCAGCGAAAGTAAACACTTACTGGGAGATCCCATCGAAAGTGAATACTATGTGAGCACGGCGCGGGACTGCACGCGGGCAAGAGTAAATACTGCGCGCGGCCTGGATATCCGAGCGGAAGTGAATACTGGGAGATCCCAGCGAAAGTAAACACTTACTGGGAGATCCCATCGAAAGTGAATACTATATGAGCGCAGCGCGGGACCGCACGCGGGTAGAGTAAATACTGCGCGCGCAGGGCCTGGCCTGGATATCCGAGCGGAAGTTAATACTGGGAGATCCCAGCGAAAGTAAACACTTACTGGGAGATCCCATCGAAAGTGAACACTATGTGAGCGCGGCGCGGGACCGCACGCAGGCAAAAGTAAACACTGCCCGTGCAGGGCCCGGCCTGAATATACGAGTGGAAGTAAATACTGCAGACGGAAGGTAAACACTTTGTGAGCGTCCCGCGCGGATAAAAGTAAATACTATGTGAATTACTCACTACAGTACCCATCCCGAGGCCTGGAAAGTAGAGCAAAGTGATTACTACGCCGCCTATAGAGCCCCACCAAAGTAGATGTTATTGCAGGCACATAGTAAAGTTCTACATTCAGTTGGTATTGATACTTTCGATTTGCTACTCTAGTAGGCCAAAGTTTACCTTAATGACAGACAGGGCTCGCACCTCGGCCGCCGGCACCCAGGCCCGCAACATCGCCCCGTCGACCTGGCACGCAGGCGTCAGCAAAGCTATTGAATTGCGACGAGGAAACTGAACTGAACTACCTGATCGTCACGCTATCGCAACGACGACATTCGGTATGGGCGTGCGAAGGATCGCCAGCGTCGTATTCGAAGGGCGTGGAAAGACCGGGATAGGGAGAAACTGATGGTTAAAGCTGTCGGACGGATGGAGGTGGGTCAAGTGAGCAGTATGCGCGGCACTGGCCTGCTCACCTTCTGATGCTCCTGCCATTCGGGCACTCGCATACCCCCACTATTGCACATATTGCGTGGGACATGGATCCTACTGTCTTTTTGTTGGACCCGCGCGCCAAAGACTGAGGCAGGGCATGAATTGAGCGTGCACAGGCCAAGACCGAGCTGGATATGCGGCTGTTGCTGTCTTGAAAACTGATACGGAAAGCGTTAGAGCAGCTGTCACGCGGCCTCCGTCTTCACTCACCTACAGCAGGTCGTAAGTCAGGGGGAGCCATGCGTTGCTAATAGTAGGAGCCCCACATAGTCCGATGAGATGCTCCAGAGACGTCTGGAGGATAGTGAGGGAAGTGAAGTGAAGCAGGCGATCCGGCAATTGCGGCGCCAACGTGGCGCACTGTCCGCAATATCGTGTGCCGCATCAACGATGGCAGAGAGCCGCGGGAGGAAGGCATGGTGGGACGCACACCGAAAACGCGGTGATGAAGACCAGGAGGAGGAAGCGGTGCTCTGCCAGCGGCTCGGCGCGAGGGTGTCGGAGCCTGAACCTGAGGATAGGGTGGCGGATTGATCGTGAGGTCCGAGGGATGTATACCGTGATGGAATTGAGACGCCGACGGAGGGCGATGAAGTGTGTCGCGCGGACGGCGCCATGCATTACGACGCCTGTATCGGCCGCTCCACGCTTGTGACACGCAGACGGAGGAGAGGGTGATGTCCTGCAGACCGGACGGGCATAGACCAGTCAATGAGAAGATGTAGTGAACGAAGAAAGGAATCGTTTGATGCGGCGCGGCTTATCGAGAGACAGTGATGTTGAAGAGAGTGACGTGTGTGGCTTGATATATAGATGAGCCTTTCGCCTTCATTTAAATCCAGTCCACGTTACTCATGCGCTGGAAGAAACGTTAGTAAGGCATAGCTGGCAAAAAAGTCGACTTGAACTTACCCGGTACATACGATAATCGCTGTATACCACAAAATCCACGCACTTCTCCTCGCACATGCGCGTCAAATCCTCCAAGTCCGTTGTGGCCATTTCCTGTGTCGCCGTGACCAGACGCAATACCGGCAACATCTGCTGCAGTGCGCCCGTCAGGTAGCGGTGGGGCACAAGCCAGTCGTCCTTCACGGCCGGGTGGTAGCCCACGTGATGAAGCGTCCGCGGCAGAACCACAGCCCACCCTGGGCGCGCTGCAAACACAAGCGTCTCTAGGTGCATATGGCGGTTGATGACGTCCTGTGGATGCAGTGCACCGTCAAGAAAGAGCGACGTGATATTTTCTAGCGCGGGCGTTGCCTTGAATGCCTCCAAACAGTCCGAATAGACCCAGTGAAAGCCGGATACATCCAGCTCGCGGAGTGCGGAAGTATCGGCCGCCTCCAGCAGCCATCTCGCAGACATGGTCGATGCCCAGTTAACCGCGGCGCTCCGCGGAGTCTTCAATGGTACAGGAAGTTTGGAGAGGCTAGACTGGTCGAACAAGTTCCATACCTCGAGGGACTGTAGGTCGGGCCAGAGAGGGAGGAATGAGGCAATGTGTTCGGGTGTGTTGGCAATGCACAGGTGCATAAGCCGCAGGCCCACCCCGCGCATACCCTCCACGATGCTAATAATGTCGGATGGACCGCCGAGGGCGAGAATAGATAGGGAGTTCAGATTGGGACAAAGTGCGAGCAGTGCCAATGCATCGTCGGTCTGAAAGTGGACGGATATCGCATTATACAGGACGCATACATGCGTCCCGAGAAGCGCATTGTCTCGTAACGCCGCAAGGAGCAGAGCGAGATGGTAGTGGGAGTACCCGACGTCGATGCTGCGGAAGAGGAGTCGCTGGGCGGGAGCCGTCCACCCTTTGCACACAAGGGAGCATGCGCGAAGAGTCATGTAATCGATCTCGGTGTGCTGCGTGCTGCGGTAGACCCAGTCGATGATCTCGACGTGGACGTCGAATGGGAGTGCGACCATGCTGCGATGGGGTGGCTCAGTCGGACTATAGCAAATCGGATGGCGCATCGAACTTACTCTGCGTCGAGTACTGATGTCAAAGGTCCCGAGCGCGAGCGTTGAGCTTGAGTGGACAGCTGGATGGCGGGGGAGACGGTGAGATTGCTCATGATGTCGTGCGGTGTTACGGTGGCAGCCGCCGGTTCCGCGGCCCGCTTACCCTAACCTAAGCTGAAATCGTGCCAGCTCGCTGCTCTCCCCCTCTTTGCCTCCCACCCGGCCCACTTTGAGCAGTTGGACGACAACGGCGGCTCTGGAGTAGTCTATCCTGGGGATCGGAGCACTTGTAAGGAGAACGAGCAGATGGGTAGACGGGCAGCAAGGGCGGCCTTAGGTGCGTCGTGTGCTTATGCGCTCTTCCTTTCCGTGTTCCTCACGAAGACATAGGTCATATGAAATGCTCGACAACACCCCGCTCATCGATTCCCATTTCCTGCTTGCGCTCGTGCCTCGCAGGGTCGTATGGCTCAACTGTCGTTCCACGCCAACCATCCGCATCCGCGAGGCTCGCATCGCAGGCTCCAGTCTCCCAGCCCACGTCAAGACTGCCTACCTACGTCTACACGATGCAGCCCGTTCTCTGCTGCCCGATCTTCCTTGCCATGCAACCCTTCTTGCGCGTCAAATACTGCCACGCTCTCCACGCCCCGAGTCGCACCCATGCCAAACCAGCCCATCCAATCGCTCTCGCTCGGCCTCGCCGCCACGCAATGATCCCCATTTTGGTAGAGCGAAGAATTTGCGCTGCCTGGACGCCATCCTCCAGCGCGAAGCTCTTGGCCTGCCGCTACCCAGCTCCGCGGTCTGAAACTCTCCTCCTGAACGACGCCTCCGGTCCCTCTCTCTACCATCATTCGGCCCTGAAACCTGGTTATGTCGGCCTAAGCAACGAATGCGATCAAAGTACGTGACAGCTCGTCCACGCGCGCATACATTCTCATCTGTCTCTGTCTCTGTATCTAGGAGAGTCCGTGACTCGTCCACCTCACCTTTCGAGGTAAGTCGATCGATGCCACGCCCCACCAATGTGCATATCATGGCACGCAGGGACCGTCTCGCGCCGCCATCGCACGGCGTATGCATCCACGGGGTGAGGGCAGCGCAATCTCGACTCCTGACGTGTGCTCCTCGCGTGTGAGACTCCAACGGTGACGCGTGACGGGCCTGTTTATGGGGCTCTCGGGGCGCGATGCACGCAGGACGGCCAGCGCGAGGCCCCCAGCACAGACAGACCTGCCCTCTACTCCGGTGGATCGCCTTGACAGCGGCACCGCCCGATCGCGGCGCACACGAACGGAGAGTGCGTTCCGGCTCCCGGGCTCCCCCACGCGCATATATCCTGACCCTTCCGTTTCTGCAGTATGCGTCGTGTGTGTGATAAGCCCGCCTCGCGGAGTACGACACCTAGCACCTAGTCGCATCGTTCAACGGGGCACTCCAGGTGCAGCAAGAATCGGACCGCAGGCATGCGGCGGCGCCACGACGTCGGGGTACGTGCTCGTAAAGGAGAGAACCGGGCGCGGGGACGGAGAGGAAGACAGCAACGTGAGTACGATGTGGGCAACAAGGCTGCGGAGACTGTATACGAGAAACACGGTGTACTAGGTACCTTGCGAGCAGCAGGGTCAGTGTCGCTTCGCTTCGTCTACATTGCATGGTTCGATATATCTATGTTTCGATTGGCATTTTCGTCCGCACCGCCGCCGCTCTTCGGTGTAACCTTGATTCTGATGAGCATATGGTCTGTCCGTGATCTAACCATCCTGCTTAAGTCTTCGGACTGCATCGCGGCCAGCGTTTGGGGACTAGTCCGAGGAAATGCGGTCTCACAAATACACACGCGACCGTCTGTACATACATGGACACGCGACACTATGATGCATGCGAGAATACCAACACAAAAACTTGCTTACACACGGCCTCATCAACATGATCTATAGCCATGCGCGTGCCGCCAGTTTGCCGCCCGAGCCCCGCGAGCTGCCGTCATTTGCGTGAGCACCAGCCATGGTAGCGGTCTCAGGTGAACAAAGTCGACGCACAGTTTGACCCTGTCACCATGTCATCGTACTCGCTCACGGAAACGCCCGGTGGGCCAATGTCTTCGTTATGGCTACACCGACGGCATGCTCGTCAGCTACCGACGCACGGGACGCTGCGCGCACGGGAAGTCACGTACATCCACCTCTCCCCGACGGAAAGGGACGCAGAGGTGACGCGGTGTATTTGATGCAGCGGCACTCGTACATGTCCAGCCGATGTTCGTGGGGAAAGCGAAGAGCTGTGGGCAGCGGAGTAAATGGCCAGGATGAGGAGCACGCCGGGGCGCGGGGTGAGGTCCATGGTGGTGCGGGGGAAAGAGACATCGGACGGCGCAGGCAACGCGGGGCTGCTTATATGGGGCGCGGTGTTTGGCTCTAGGACGGGTGCCAAACAGCCTGGGGAGACGCGTCGAGGCGTCGACGGCACGTGCTCTGTTCCAATGCAACGCGCGTCCGCTCCGTCGTCTTCTTCTTCATCCACTTGCTCCTTCTACTGCTCAGGCTCAGGCTCAGGCCACCGGCAGCGGCAGCGCAATATCTTTACGTGCAAGCAACTGCGCTACCGACTTGGCCTGTTCTTGGAAGCCCCGGTCATAGTGTCTGACGTGCGCCGCTTACGTGCCCTTTCTTTCCCATTCGCAGACCGTCCTCTGCCTCTCACCGCCCTCCGGCGATGCTGCAGCGCGTTGGTCTCATGGTATCACCCACACATGAACGCAGCGCGACCCAGGAGTGCTCCCCACTGCGCTTCGACGTCTCCTCGGCCCATACAGTTCGGAGCAATATGGTGCCTATGCGCGACACGGACAGGTCGGGCGGACTGGGCGTGATGGGCGGCGAAATCAAGGTGCGCTGATATCCCTCTGTCTCTCAAATTCTGCGTCTCAAACTCGGCTTATAACAGCATGCCAGTGAACTGTGCTAGTTCCGAGTCAGCGCGGAGTATAGTCACTGCGTACGACACCCTGGGCGCGGTACTGCTAGCTCAGCAGCAAGTCGAGCCTCAAGCACGCATATGCACCGGACCCTCAACGAGCATCTCCCTCCTGACACCGACGATATGCCGTCAGCGTGATTCTGCCATCCAGTCCTCCCGCCTTCGCACATAGTGCACAGCGCAGGAGACTCGTAGGTAACGTGGCGCACCTGCTGTCTTCCAGATAATTCGAGATGGTGTCCGCGACCGGACACCGCCTGTAAGTGCATACCTGCATTCTACTCTGCGCGCGGCAATATAATGTCAATTCCGTCCTGCCCGCAAAGATAGGTGCTCACGCCAATTCTCCTCGATGTTATGTTTGGTTTTTGACGACACGCAAATGCCCGTCGGCACCGCTGCGGAGACTGACACATAGATAAACGGCAGTGCGGTGCTCCTTGGAAGCGGCACAGGCAGAGCATATTTGCGAGCTAAGCAAGCGCAAGCTAAGCTACATAGATGGAGCGCGATCGCGGCTTGCCCCGGCGCTCACCTCTGCCAAGTTCACGAGTACAGGCGTAGGCATCGTTACATATTGATTCGGCGCTTGACCGTATGCGCGCATTATATATGTACAGCGAACAAGACGCACAAGTACTTATGATTGATGCGAGAATCCCTAGTTGAAAGACGCCACAGCTTCTAGGGTATGTAGAAATGGCTAGCAGCCGCTCTGCAAACGTGCGCTGTTCCCGTGCCCTGGAAGAAACTATCGGCGTCTATGTGAGCTTCACCATAGAGGCGCTACAGCAGGAAGACGCACCACGAAGCGGAAATGTATCGACACGCCCTGTGATACTCGTGGAACGCTGAACCGGGGACGGCGAGGACGGTGGTACAGCAGCGGAAAGCGGGAGTGATGTTAATGAGACCCTGTGCCGAAGACCACAAAGATATCAGTCACAAGCATGGCAGCGAGCATAGTCTGGATAGCTACGCACCCGCTCTGCTGGATCTGTGACTCAGGCCGATCTACCTAGCGCAGTGGCCGCTTGCAGACGGGCTCTATGTGCGGAGCAGGGTAAAGGGCCAGGATGAGGATGAGGGTCGGGTGCGGCGGGGACATCGCGGGGGGAGGAAAGATCTAGAGCATATCTGCCAGCGCGGGCTGCGCGAGTGGCTTATAAGTATACGTCGCGGTGTTTGGCTTGAGGACGGAGGCCAAATACCGCGGAGACGCGTCGGTCCACGTGGCTATCGGATTCGGCGCGCGTCCGCCGGGCTTTCTCCGTCCATCATCAGTGCATCGGCTCGCTCGGGCTCCTAGGCCTTGGTCTCAGTCTTACGATCCATCCTCTGCCCACTTTCGTTGCTTCTCTGGCGAGGCGAGGCGGCGCTGCGACGAAGGCATGAGCGTGCACGAAGAACGCGCGTTGCTTGTGGGTCTCAGAGCAGTACCGCCCTTCAGAGTGAGGTCGGACGGTGCGCGGTCCTCGTGCGCTCCTCAGCTCGCTTACTGACATCTGCATAGTGCCCCTCAGCGGCGAGACTTCTCCTGTGTCTGTTGAGCGGGGCTGCGCGCGTTGTGTTGGATGACGGCTAGCAAAACGCATCGGCCTACTTATGGTCGGTCCGATCGACTCGCGGGCTTTATTGCAGCTGTGGTGATCTCGAAGGGAAGACGCTATCCTGGCATTCAAAGTACGGCCATGTTAGCGGGGGACTTTGGGCAAGAATGGGCGGATTGGATGGCGGGCCATGCAGAGCTCAGGCCTCAGGTGCGACGCATACATGCCAGTGCGGAGGTCAATATTCTCGGCTCACAGTCTTACAGGATGCATGTCAAACAACAGACAACACGATAACGCTCTCTGATTATGATTGATACGAGAATACACAACATGCGATGAGCAAACGACGTGTATCGGGAAGGCATGAACCCCGGCATCGCGGCCCCTGCATCCCCTTCAATTCTGCCGGCGACCATTCCACGTCAGCCTTACCGTAGAGCCACAGCAACATGATGACGCACCCTGCTAGCAAAAAAACACTAGTGGAATTCTGCGTAGCGCTGAACGATGGGCAGGTGCCGGACGAGCTGGATCGATGCTGGGTAGACCCTGCATCAACGACCGCAGGCGTCAGCCACGATCACAGCAAAACATACTCGCCAGTAAGCTACTTGAGACAACGCTACGCAAGGTGACGCGACCGGTGCAGCGGCGGAGTGCATGGCCGGTCCATGTGCGGAGCAGAGTAAATGGCCAGGATGAGGCTCGGCGTGGAAGGTGTGCGCGGCGGGGACATGGCGGGCGGAAGAAAGAGCACGTCTGACAGCGCGGGCCCCGTGAGCGGTTCATATAGGGCGCGGTGTTTGGCTTGAGGAGGGGCCAAATATCGTGGAGCAATGCGTCGCCGGCATGTGGCTATGGTCGGCTTGCTTTCCGCGCCTGATCGAGGCTCCTCGTCGTTCAGCGGCGCAGACAACGCCTTCAAGCAGCTGGACACCGTTATCCACTGCATGTACAGGCGACCATGCGCGTCTTGGGCCCGAGGCCGCAGCCACGCACTCGTGGCGAGAACAAGCAGGTCGCCGGGCGCCCACCTTGACGTGGCTGTATGCGCATTATCTTTCGTGGAAGCTCAAATGGGTGCTTGACGGGAGATCGGGCAGCTCTTATTGGCCTCAGGTGCGCAGTATATGCGCCGTTCGTCTTGCGAGTTACGCTGCTTCCAGCGATATCGCAGTCCCAGCTTGATTCCACCCAGGACGAGAACAACTTGTTGAACTCGAAGCTCAGTAGAACTTTGGCCTCGAGCGGGAACCCAGTGCGTCGTATACTTGTATGCGGCTCTCCGACGCTTAGGTACAGGTTGTCAGTCATGCCCCCATCCGTCCCGGGCGTTTCACGGTCATTCGAATATTATCTCGAGCACGGACATGTAAAGTACAGAGTCCTTGGAATTGGGTCTTGAGAACTAATATTCTTCACTGAACGGGCGCATCAATTGTTTTCATCAGAATCTGCACCTAAGCGGATGGTTGGTATCGACGACGGTACGGTCCTAGAAACATATAATGCGGGCTTCAAGACGCGTCAGCCCATCTGCGAATATACTGAAGAAGAGCTGTGGACGTGCCTTAAGAGATCGATGCGGGGCCATCAAAGTCGGCGTCGGGCATGCTGGTCGAGAGACGGGCGAGGCTCAGGAAGGATGATGAGTCGCCACGGGGATCGCAACGCATAGACCGATCTAGCGAGGCGGGAAGTTGGGACGGGGTGTATATGCCGTGGGATCCGCATGCATCGCTGCAGGAAAGAGGTCAGGACGTTGGCATCGGTCTGCGACAGAGAGCGTGACGAATCACCCATCGAGCTAGCACAAGCATCAGAACAGACGCTACGGCGGTGGTGAAGGAAGAAGCTGCGCGTCAAGCTGCCAGGAGAGACCGGGCATCAGTCGGTGGAAAGGAAAGGATTGATTGCGCAGCAAACGTACTATGATGATGTATGAGATTTTCCTCAACTATGGCGTATGGGCAGGTGACGGGGAAGAACTCGAAGACGGAGGATGTGAAGGCGCCTCCGCCGATGTCTGGCTCCGGGGTGACTGGTTCAGGTTCCTCGACAGCGACTTGGAAGGCGTCCGATTGCGACGCGTGCGTTGGAGGCCGCACACACAGCTGCAAAGCGCTTTGCGCGGAGGATGAGGCTGCGGTCGTCGGCGAGCTCTTCTTTACTGTGGTTGGGCGGTACGGCGTCGACGTCGTGCAGGCGCAGCAACGGCGTGTTCAAGGGTTGTTGAATGAGAGGTCGTGCGAAGAGGGGCTTGGCGACGGGGGAGTTTAAATAAGCAGCAGAGGCGCGACTGGAAGTTTTCAGTTGACGCAGGCTCAGAAAGGGAGGGCGCGCACCTGGAGAAGACAACGAGCGCTAGTTGTCGACGGCTGAGTAACCTGGGATTAGCTCTAGGACAAGTCGCCCAAAATTTCATGGCGTACCAGCAGTGCTCCGTGAATATCGTGCGTCCTGTCGCACGATGGTCTCCCAATTAGCAGGCGTTCGGGGAGGCCAACGGCCGTCGGCACATTCGGCAATGCCGAAGTTTCTTCGCCGTCACGAATCCTGTCGTATGATGCAGTGCGGGTCCTCGAGCGTCATGTTTTGACAGCAAGATTACTGGGATGTATGCGTCTCGAGGATTTGACAAACGCTCGGCATTCCTCTAGATTCAGTCCGCATTCCCAATGCCCTGGAAAGAACATCACATCAGTATATGTAGCTGTAAACACCGGATCCACCGGAACGTACCTGGAACTTGTGGTGATCGCTGTAGAGAACAAGGTCCACATGGTTCTCCACAAGGTCCACATGGATCTCCGCACACCAGCGAGTCAAGTCTGCCAGGTCCGTCGTAGACAGATTTTGCGTCGCCGTTACCAGCTGCAGGACCGGGAGCGTCTGAATTGCGTCCATAAGGTAATGCAGAGGGTCGGCTTGATCCTGCCTATGGGGAAGTGCATCATCAACAACGAGTGAGGTTAGGTTCTCAAGCACGAACGTCCCCCTAAATATACCTTAAAAACGGGAACCGTCCCAGTCCGCATTGCGCATGCACGAGCTCGAGGCGTCGCTTCCGCATGATCCTACACCGCAATCCCCGTCTCCATCTCCGCACACGATCACTTGTGCGTAGTTGCAGCGCGTAAAAGGGACACGGACCGCCCATAGTGAGCGGACTACCTGCGGTTTCTGCGCATCAGCGCAGTGCCGCTAGCTCTCAGATCAAGCTCACATACCTTGAACCGCGACCTAAATCGATGTCTCAAAGTCCATTGTGGTCTATAGAAGCGTCAGAATAAAGGTATACAATCGTAGGACTCTTGTCACTCACTGTAAACACATTGCAGTGTCTGTACACCGCAAAATCGACATGTATCTTTTTGCATCCATGCAGGAGCACATCCGAGTCTTCTGAATGCACGCCTCGTGTCACCGTCACTAGGCGTAGTGCTGGAAGGGCACGCAGGGCATCCACTAGGCATTCCACCGACCTATAATGCTTGTACTGATTGTGCAGCGTAACATGCCAGCCGACATGCCAAATGCTCCGCGGCAGAGCGAGCTCTTCGTCCACCCACGACGCAAATACCAGCGTCTCTAGCTTTGCACAGCGATCCAGAATGTACTGCGGGGGCAACGGGCCGTCGGTGAGAATCAATGTCGTGAGGTTGTTGCAGAGTGCGGCGCTGAACACGTGGAGATGGTTGGGGTCGCGGAACCCGGGCCAATAGATAATGTGTAACTCCCGCAGCGCGGATAAATCGATGCCCTGTAGCATCCAGTCCGTACAATCCATATCGTCTAGGTCCACACTGAGTCTTCGCAGCGCCTTCAGTTGCACGGGAGCCCGAGGTATAGCTGACTCGGAATGGGGCAGGGACCAATTGAGAAACTGGAGTCCCTGCAGGTTGGGCCAGAGACGGATGAAAGGGGCGACACACTGAGGTGGGCCAGTGACTTTAAGGTATGCGGGCTGAAGATCCAGCGCGCGCAGACCGCCCACCAGGCTGTATGACAAGGACGAATGACCAGTCAATTGGAGGGTGAGGACGAACACGTTTTGACATAGCTCAAGCACGGCGAGAAAGTCTGGGATTTTGGTGATGTCGGATTCAAAGGATAGACTGAGACTGGCTTGGCGAATGTATGTCCTGAGAAGTGTGTTTGTGCGCAGGACAGGGAGGAGCCGGGCGAGGGCCTGAGTAAATGACGTGTTCGGTGTCCGCCGAAAGAGGAGGCGCTGGGCCGGGGCTGTCCATGCTCTGCAGACGAGTGAGCATGCGCAGAGCTCTGAGTGTGTGGCGGTCAATGTTAGGCGCGTCTTGCGAGTTACTGTATACCCAGCCGATGATCTCGACTTGTATCTCGTACGGGACGATGGGCGGTTGTGCGGCCTTTAATCGGTGACGGCGAAGGAAGGCGCGGGTGAGTCTGATCGGTGCGTGAATAATCCGACGTGGGGTGAGTGAGAATGGCATGTTGCGGGAATGGATGGCGAAATGGAGCTGAGCGACGTATGCAGCGGCTGGTCGAGGGCAATGTTTTTGCTTTATCAAGGCAGATGAGGCTGGGGTAGTGCGAAGTAGTTGAGAGCGGAGGGAACAGTGATGCTGCGGAGGAATGATTGTAAGTCGTCGTCTTATCTGGCAGGGTGAGAGCAAAGCTGTGAGACGAGAGCGCCGCATGCACAGCATGCGCGCTCGGTCGGTAAGCGCCGCCTCAGGAATACTTCATCGGATATGAGTGTATCGATATGTCTAGAACTTTCTATAGCCCTGCATCAGAAAGATGACTGCGCTCAAATGACGACCCGCCAACGGCTGATACACACGGAGGATTTTCCGCAATGCACGGAGTACTGCCTTTAGGCATAGCTGCTACCGCCGAGAAAGCGCCAGCTCGCTCTGTGCTTGCACTTTTCCCACCCTTCGTACATCTTTCTGAGCTTTACAAAGAAAGCATTGCGCTTGGGCATACGTAGGCGGCAGCTTATGGAAGAGATGAGGCAAACAAACATTCAGAGAGATTCACTCGCGCAGGAAAACGGACGTATCGTCGCTGTTTGTCAATCTGGCTGGCAGTGTGACGCAATAGAATGGGACTCCGACAACTCCAGCTAGCTCCGTTGCACGATGTCTGCCTCTGGTCGAGACGAGGTTGGCACGAGAGTCCTCGCAGGCAAAGCGCGGTCGGCGCGCGGGCCCACATCTAGGAGCGCGATCTCTGCAACACCTTGGAGTATCTGGGTCCCGGGGACGGCGACGGGGATGAGTTCGATGCTGGAGGACTGGAGCGCGCGCAGGGGAGACGTGGCGCCTCCGAATGCGTCGTACTCGTCCACGTTCTGGAGGCACGGAGCGGAGGTCCTGTCCTATGTCCTTCCCATTCTACCATCACCGAGCAGGCGCGGAGACCTCGAGGCCGGAAGCGCCAATGGCGAAGTGAGATCACGCCAGCGCTTGGCAAAGTCCGAATGCGCACGGTGGACATTTCGGAAAGAATCCGGTGCTGCGGATGACAAGCATGGACGGATTAATATTGGGGTGACGCATCGCAATCGTGTAGGCTCAGCGAGATACGCCATCGTCCACTCTTGCTCGTGCTCCTTCAGCGCTGCGGGTTCAAATGCAGGGGCCCGGGAGGAGAAGCGTGCCGCGCATATGATGGAATGATGACCGATAGCCCTGGGTGAGGTCCCAGTCCGGTGCCGAACGCCAGCGAGTATTCTGTCGGCGCTCCTCCAGAGTCGTTGCGCCGACGTCGGCCTCTGTCGATGGATGGCATGCCGTGGATGCAGGCGATGCGTAAAAAAGACGGAAGCTTCACGGGGCTGTTCCCAACGTTGTCGCGCCGACGTTGGCCGCTGATGGACATTTCGCGATTGCACGCACTGTGAGTCATTGACGAAGAAAACGGGGTGAGAGCTGGAGGCCGGGGTATGAGCTGGCGGGCAGAGCGACAGTGTAGCCAAGGCTCGGGCCGGAGCGCCGCGCCGCGCCGGTGAGCCCGCGGAGAGTGTCCGCCGCAGCTGCTGAGAGGAAGGTCGACAGCGTAGGCACCCCAACCAGACTTGCTAGACGTGGCGGACGAGTGAAGAATATGTATATGTATATTTAAATGCGGCGTGAGCCCTCGAGAGATAGAGCGGCAAGAGTTGCTGATGACGTAGTAAGCTGGACGCGTCTTGATATTTTCGGCCTTCTGCTGAGTGCTCTAAATCCAGTCCACATTTTGCATTCGCTGCACGAAACGTCAGTAGATGTGTCTGGATACCACAACAGTCCACAATTGAACTTACCCGGAACATGCGGTAATCGCTCAACACCACAAAGTCCGCACCGATCTCTTTACACCCGCGCGTCAAGTCCGCCACGTCCGCCGGGGACAGCTCCCGCGTCGCCGTCACCAGTCCCAATAATGGTAGCGCCTTCAGAGCTTCCACAAGAAAGCGCAGAGGCAGCTGGTCGTCCTTTGTGATGGCATGGTAGCCGACATGCGTGAGAGTTCGCGGGAGAACCACAGCCATCGCGGGGCGCACCGCAAACACGAGCGTCTCCAGCCTCGCACAGCGGTCGAGTATGGCTACCGGGGGCAGTGCGCCATCGGGTAGGACGAGCGACGTGAGGCTCTTGAGCAGGGATGTGCTCGTGATCGCACCCACACAAGGCGGGTATGCCCATTCGACGGTCGACATCTCGAGCTTGCGCAGTGCGGACGTGTCCGTGCCCTCCAACAAGCATCGTGCGAGGGTGGGGAAGCTCCAATTGATGTTGACGCTGTGCGGTAATTTCAGCGGCACAGGCAGGGGGGCGTTGGACGCAAAGTAGAACGAATCGTACATCTCGAGGCACCGCAGGCTCGGCCAGAGTTGGACGTAAGAGGCGACAATTTCAAACTCGATGTTCGTGTGCAGGTACTCGATCCGGAGTTCTAGCGCGCGCAGCCCGTCCAGTAGGAAGGGTGTAGATGTATTGGTGGTGACGGTAATAGAGAGGCAATTCACATTCGGACAGAGCGCGAGCAGGGTGAAGAAAATGTCGTTTGTGGTCGACAATGGATTGAACGCGACGCTAGTGCTTCGGACGTACGTCCCGAGGAGGCAGTTTTGCAGCAAGACGGGGAGGAGCCGGTCGATCTTGTGGAGATTTGCTGCGACGTCGCGGGGCGATATGCAGCGGAAGAGAAGCCGCTGAGCGGGAGTTGTCCACATCTTGCAGACAAGGGAGCACGCGGAAAGCGTGCGGTAGTCAATATCGATGTGCTGTGAGTTGCGATAGACCCATTCGATGATCTCGACGTGGACGTCGTGTGGGAGAGCGACCATTGCTGCGCTGCCCGAGAGCTCAGTTTGACCCGAGCGAGTCGGAATAGTAGTGGCAGACGTACTTTCAGAGCGAGAAAGCTTGGCACTGGCACTGAGACCAGGTGCAGAGAGCTGAGTGAGTGCTGGTCTTAGATGGCGACACAGATGGAAGACGATGAGAACGCTCGGATGCGGGCCGGGGCTGCACGCTTTGCCGGATTTCCCACGCGCCGCCACAGGCGTCGTCGAAGTGCAGTTGCTGGCCTTTGGCTCGCGATCGAGTTCTTGCTCTGCTTTTGCTTTCTTACTCCTCCTGCAACAGCGCTGAATACTCAAGGGAGCGGCCGGCAATGCCAAGGACGGGCCTGAAGCCGCCTTAGTGCGCGGTCATGCTGCCAGCTAGCAGATCGAATGACCGGCCTGACGTGCGTCGTATTCCTCTACTTTGTCCCTTTGTTGTCCATCTGAGTCTCTATCATCGCTCAATTCAGAGTAACGCACCGCCTGAACGCGCAAGATGCTGAACCATTCACAGTCCGTTGGCTGTCAAGGCTTGCGACCCAGGAGAGTGTAAGGAAGACGGGCAGGTCGGTCGGATGGGCGGCATGATTATTGAAGGTGCGCCGAACATCCACGTTCCTTTTCCGCATCGCTCACGCATCTTTGAAGGCCGCACGCACCATATCTGCCTCACGACGGAATGAGCCCCGCCCGCATACCATGGCCTCGCATAGACACCCGGGGTGCCATCGGGCGACCGTCGCTTTGATGTCCCCCTGCCCGCGTCCGGGTACCTAGTTCGTTTTGTCCTGGCAGCGTATCCTCCTCTACCTCAAAGCCAGTTCGCACGTCCTCTTCCTCCTGCGCCGCGCGGTGATCAAATTGGTTGAGGATACGCGGCCCCGCCCCAGTTCGTCCCTCGTATGCAAAGACCGGCGTCAGCTGTCCGTCTACTGCCGATTGCCTGGTCTCCCATCCCTCACTTCCAATCATCCACATCTCCAGAGCATCGCCGTCGACGCGCCCCCACGATTGGAACCGTCAACATCCGTGGATACAACCTAGTGCCTGCCGCGACGAGCATGCGGCGATGGGGATGAAGTGTCGGGCCTGAGACCTGATTGCCGACTATCATCGTCACTATCGGCGCCAGCGCTTGCATCTTGCAGAGGTGCGATATGTTCCACAGCTCACGCCATGTTGATTCTCATCTTGGCGACAGACGAGGCTCGCGAATCGACTCTTCTGGCAGAGGCGACATGTCATATGCCCTGTGCTCGCTGAGGCGGAAGAGAAGAACACGGGCGCTGCCGTCTGATTCAACTGTGCATGGTAAGCAGGACAACGAGCTGCGCTGCTCGAAAATCTGCTCACGTTCCTCCAGAGTTTGTGGGCGAGAAGAACAAGCAACAGCTTCGTCTCATCGCCGCGCTGTGCGGGCTGTTGTATGTACTCCGTATTTCGCATGGAAATGCAAATCTATCTCCCGTATGCTCATATCATACACACCTCGATGTCATCGGACGTCTCGATCGACGGGCGCGCCTATACGTTGTGATTTCCGCTAAAGTGGAGCGCAAGTCGGAGTATGCGCCTTGTTTTACACGCGGCTCCGATGCTAAGTAGCATTCCCTATGAGAGACAACCATCATGCTAACCGCTCTAGGCTTGCCACGTGTTTACCACATGCCATATCTGATCCCTTTGTCCTCAATTCCATATATGCGCGCACGCATTTCGATCCCTTCTGCCATCATCCTTACGAGGAATTCGAGGTGAGTAACAGTCTTTTGTTCAATGGGTTTTCCCCTCATCACTGGCCGAACGCGCAGTACGTCTTAAGCCGTCAACGTCTACAAAGAATGATGAGCTCTAACGCCGGGTGCGTCCAGATCATATTTAACGTCTTGTCCACGACTAATTATGTGCGCACAGATCCCAGTCAGCTCGATTCTGGGATCAAGTCGCCAGTACACGCATCAGAGAGCTCGGCAATGTTCCTGTTTTCCACACCGACCACGACTCGCTGGACATCTTGGACGAGCAGGCTGCATCTCTGCAGCATACACTCACGACGGTTTCCGCGCAGCTGCAAGCCGAGGAGACCCATATGAAAGCTGTCATGGAGTCCGTTCTCGGGCGCTACACACAAGGCATGCGCGCCATACAACTCGCAATCTCCTCGGCACACATCCGTCGCAACGCCTACCTTCCCGTGTCCCGCCTCCCGCCCGAGATGCTTGCGAAGATATTCCAGTTTCTCGTCCTTCTGGACTTGGAGTGGACGAGCGAAGGCCTTGGGTGGATTGCTGTCACGCATGTCTGCGCCAGTTGGAGGGCAATCGCCCTGGGTTGCCCGAGTCTCTGGACGAACGTCACGTTCCGGCTCGGCATGGAATGGGCGGAGACCATGCTCGGCCGCTCCCGGGGACTCCCCCTCACCCGATTCATCGCATCGGAGCCAGGCCGCTGGGACACCGTACTGATAGGCTCCCGCGCGCAGAGGCTCATCTACGACAATCTGGCACGGACACGCGAGTTCCACTTCAAGTTGGCATATGAAGTCGTCCCGTTCCTTCCCACCACGTCTGCGCCTCTGCTGGAGATATTGGATATCCAAGCAAATGTCCAAGATCAGAACGCGCTCGCGTTTCATGCGGACTTCCTAGGTGGGAACACTCCTTCCCTGCGCTCTCTCCGCGTTTCTACGAACGCCCGCTTCCCATGGGCCTCTCCACTCCTGCGGAATCTCACGACTCTCGAGATATTTCAAAAAGCCGTCCCTATTGACGATCTTTGGACCGAAGGCGAAGATCCCGAGTTGCCTTCCATCGCGGAGATAATCGAGGTCCTCAAGCATCTGAGCCATTTAAAGAAGCTCGCGCTGTACAACGTCGCTGTCTCATCTCCTAACGTTGACATAATCGACGTCGCTGTCCTAACATCTCTCGAGTATCTCGACCTCTACACCACTGTCATCGACGCCACCGCCCTACTTGGTCAGCTTCACATTCCCAATGCCGCAGTGATGCATGTGAATGTCTTCCATGGGGACGAATCGGCGCCGAACATCAGGACATTCTTCGAATGTCTTGTCTCTTCTGTGTCTCTTCCCGGCGAAGAACCGCGGCCGGGAGGCATGATCAAGAAGCTCCACATCAGGGACGGCAAGGACAACAGCGACCGAGGGATAGAGGACGTCATCGAATTGCGCGCATGGTCGCTTGGGGACAGGGCGTCTGTCTTCACGGCCAACCTGTGGTTGAACTTCCGCTCCCCAACTCGGTCGACATCCGTATGGAAGCAGCTCCGCGTGCAAGAAACTGCCATGTCCGTGCTCGCGTCAGTACACCTCGAGGAGCTCGTGCTCGCCGACGGCGCGCAGTGGTCCCAGCTGGCATGGGCGCGGGTGCTCGCCAGTGCGCCGCAGCTGCGAAACATCGAAGCACGCAGAGATACAGCTGTCTGGCTGTGTGCGCTGCTTTGCCCTGGGCGCAAGAAAATCTCAGAACTGCGATACGACGGACGCGCTGACTCGCGGCTTACCGCCGAAGAACGAGATGCTGTCGTGCCCCGCATACTGCTGCCCGCTCTCATGTCAATCAAAATCATTGCGGTGGACTTCTCAGGGAGCCAAGACGTGTTTATTGGTAGCGGTCGCCGAGTCGAGTCCGCGACCCTTGGCGAGGAGCAGCCTGCCTGTCTGGCCGCCCGAGCGATGGACGGAATGCCGCTGAGAGAGCTGGATTTGACGAGGAGCAGTATATCTCCGGAGGTTGTCCAGAGCCTGCGCGATGCAGTGCCGGACATGGTGGTGATTTGCCGGACATGATGGTGATTCTTTTGGCCCCAGGTCTACACCGTCTCATATCCGTCGCCCGAAGTATTATGGTGAACATCTCTGGTGTCGCGTTCCTACTTTGGCTCATTTGGATCACTCCTTAGTCCACGCCGAGCATTCACGACTTCATTACGACCTATCACGGCTCGTACGACGATACAATGATATGTACCCATCTGAACGAGAGTCCTGTTGGACGTATGGAATACGCTGCGTGCTGCTCATGCGTGAGGTCAAATAGTAGTTGTCCCATAGCGCCGTGCATGGTCCGTCCTGGGCCAAAATCGGTCACCACTAAGTATGTCGTCGAGGCCATGAGATGGCTCACAAAGAGATCACAGCTCCACGTCTCCATACCATGATATCTTTGCCATTCGTACGCTGCGGTACCCGGGACATACCGTGGCCAGTAGACGTGTCGAGTTGCCTCGCAGCCAAGCAGACGACAAACAGTGACTCAATGCACCCGCAACTTAGACCTCTCACCTCATCTACATGACGGAATACTCGGGCGGTCGGTTCGCAAGCAGATGTTGGGCCTCCACGAGAAGGTGCCAACGAAACAGAAATTACTCGACGTCGGAAATCACGCACATAGGCTACTAGCGGCGTTCCCGCTTGCCGCTACCCACATTGCTAGGTGTCCATGGCGTGTGCCTTCCAGACTCGCCTGTTGCACCCACTTATTCGTGCGCAGCGAGCAAGCGAAGCGCGGAGGTAAAGATGTTTTGCAGACACGCACAAGACACTCTTTTTCGCCAGTATCCGCGCCTGGTCAAGCTGGCTGCTCGGGCACGGCGGGCAACCTCAGAGCTGAGTCTCCAAACGTTGTCGGACAAAGGCTTCAATTCATCTCTGGTGTAGGTCAGATATAATGTAGATCCAAGCTATCTTCTGAATAGATATTTCGACAACAAGACCCAACATACCCAATGTCAATAGCAGTGCCCACGGCGGCCCGCGTTTCCCCAGTAATCAGCGCGCTGGATCTCCCAAAACTTCTCATCGTCGGAGTGACCCTCTCCATAGTACTCATCCTCGTATTCCTCCCCATCGTCCCAGTCTTCTTCGTCCTCTTCTGCGCCGAACGTCCCATCGCCTGCGTCGATGCCGTCCTCCATACCAAGCCAGTCCTTGCGCGCGCGGATGGCCCAAAACATGACGGTCACGATGCCGCCCTCGCCCCAGCGGCCCTTGCTGCGTATCGGCTTCCCATACGTCAGCTGCCCATCCGGATGTAGGTCAGCGCACGCCCATCAACCGAGCATCATCGCGCGCACGCACCTTCAGCTTGCAGAACCCCTCAAATAGCTCCTTCCCCTCCCCGCCGTCCCACACCTTGCGCATCTTGAAGAACCCCATCCCCTCCGCAATCTCGCTGCGATCGCCGCCGGGCCCCACGTCCAGGACCATGTTCGCGACGTACGCCTGGCCCTCGCCCACCCCGGACTGGTGCGCGGACTCGCGCTCGCTGAACGCCACCGTGCGCGTCTTCCCGCCGACGAGGTAGATCGGCTCGAGCGGCTCGCGGGTCAGCACGTTGCAGACCTCGTCGCACGCGAACTTGCCCGCCTTGCCGCCGTCGCGCAGCGCGATGCGCGCGGAGTAGTCGTCGGAAGCGGCCTGCTTGAGGAGCGTGGCGTGCAGAGACGCGTACTGGGGTGTCGTGGCGCCGTCGGGGAGGTGTTCCTCGGAGAGATCTTCGAGCTTCGTGGAAAAGAGGTCGAATTTTCCGTCGAAGACCGCGGGGAGGAAGGCGGGGTGCGTGTCTGGGGGTGGCGAGGAAGGCGCAGCAGGTGCAGGTGGCTTGCTCTGGATAGCGCGCGTTTTTTCCGAGCTCGTTGGCGCGGGGGCGGCGGATTTTGCATGGGTAGCTCCGGCAACACGGTTGGAGACGGGTTTCGTCGCGGCTACTTTGACTGCCGCAGACGCGCTCTTTGCCACAGCCTTCTTCCTTCCAGCACTGACAGTACCGCTCTTGTCCTGGAAATCGGCCAGGATTGCTTGCTCCTCCTTCAGTTTCTTCCTCGCCACCGCCGCCGCCGCCGCCCCTTTAGGCCATCCAGTGAGCGCGTTGTCACGGCATAACCATCGAACACGATGGAAGGGAGCTCACCTGTGAGTTTTCTCTTCCCGGGCATTTCGTGCAAGTTTGGTAGGGGGATCGGTACTTGTCAAGGGTTGTGGTAAGAGACGACGACGTGTTTTTGCTGAGGTCGTGCCATAACGCGTCGGGTCACATTATTGTCACGATCGCGGTGTTGTGACCTGCGTTACTATGAGCACCACCGAGAAGTAGTCAGCCTTCCAACGTCGGGCGACGCTGCTTCAGTCTGCGTCGCCTTCATTAAATTATGATCGTGGCAGTAAAGAAGCGGGGAAGATTATGTCCAGGCCGGCCAATAAATGAGCGCCGCGGCGAGCTGCACGGGCGACTCCAATATTGAGTACCGCGCCCAGGCTAACACCACCTCCGTCGCGCTTTGCCAGCAAATTCCAATCGATCCTCCCCTAGCCTGCCGTTCATGATCTCGCAGTGCTTCCCCGCTGCCCCGTGGTGCCGGCATGCCAAGATTATCTTCGAGCCAAACTGCAAGGTGCACTGCCGTCAGCAATGCAATGAGCCGGCCAATCGAACAAACTCACGTAGGCATTGCGCTTTCTACAGAATGCCTGGCGACGGTCGGCCTGGCTGGGGCGATGGATCGACAGTCGACCTCTCTTCTTTCGTGTACTCTAGTTCTGTAGAGCAACTCATAGTATTCGCGGGGGTAGTCAGCTTGGTATCCGCAGAGATAAAATACAGATGCTCACGATTATATATCTAACTGCTCATACGCACACGAACATGATGATGATCGTCTGGTACTCGTGCGCTCCACGAACTCGACGCAGCGAGCCTAAACGTACGAATACTCAGTATGAAAGCGGGAAACGCAAGGATGTGAAAACATACGACTTCTCGGGTAGTTTCGATTTGAGCTGGAAGAGACCATATCATTCAGCATTTCTAGCGCTCGTACAGCAGCGCTCTGGCATGAACACGATGGCAAAAAAATTGGCGGGAACAGGTGGACGTGAGGAAGGTAAATCAGTCCGGGTGAGGTACCCCAGCGATTGACCGTGACATGATCTGCGCCGCGGCCAACGCTGACTCCTTTGGGAGGCGCTGACCGTAGGCCTTGGAATGGCTGTTTTGTCCTGCGTCTTGTTTCCGACTCCCTCATGGCCGAACGTAGAGACCTCGATGCGAAAGAAAAACGTCGAAGATTTGGAGTGAGATCGCGCCAGCGCACGAAGGCCGTCACAAAGTCGGAAAGCACACACTCGACATTCTGGTGAAGAGCCTGGGGAAGCGAGGAAAGCTATCGTCCGCTCTGGCTTGCAGTATTGCATCACTGGGATTTTCGAGGCAGGGTAAGGGAACAGAAGAGAGGCGTGAGGAACAAATGATGGGAGGATGGGTGGGGTGACGTTCCAGTCCAGTGGCGAAGGCTTGACGGAGCTGTTCCCAGCGTTGTGTCGGCCGCTTTTGATGGATATGCTGCCAATGCACTGTGAGCAACCGGTGAAGGAAACATGAGGCAAGTTGGAAGTCGGTATATGATGGTAGAGAGTGCGACAGCGCAGCGCGAAGGTATTATATTCCAACATGAGAATATTGAGGATGTTTTGTGCGACAAGGTGTCGCCAGCGGATAGCACAACAGTCGTGGGCCCGTCGAGCTTCGACGATGAGCGCGAATGATCCGTAGGAGCGACGCGGGTGTAGAATTGGGTTGTATAGAGAAAGGGCCGTGCTATATGAGGGTATGGCGCGCACGGTGAGGCAGTTGTCGGAGAGGAAAGTGGACAGCGCGTGCATGTCAACCAGCGTGCCAGATGTGGTGAAAGACGGAAGGGCATGGGTATGCATGGTTTAATGCGGCGTAAATAATCGAGGGTTGGTCTTGCCAAGCAGCAAGAGTTGCTGGCGACGCCGCCGTGGCTGTGTGCGTCTTGATATTTTGAGGACCCGTCCGCCTTGGCCCACAATTGAACTTACCCGGAGCATGCGATAATCACTTAACGTCACGAAGTCGACACCGATATCCTTACACCCCCGCGTCAAGTCCGCCACGTCCTCAGTGGACAGCGCCCGCGTCGCCGTAACCAGTCCCAAGGATTGCAATGCCTTCAGAGCGTCCAAAAGAAAACGCAGAGGCAGCCGGTCGTCCTTCGTGAGGGCACGGTAGCAAACATGCCTGAGAGTCCGCGGGAGTACCACGCAGTGCGCGATGCTCGATGCGGGGCGCTTTGCCGGATTTCCCACGCGCGCTGGTCGCCCATCCCGGATTGATCCCGGACTACCACCAGGTTTACGATTCCTTTGAATCGTTGCTTATGTCATCTACATCCAGCATTTTTTCGACCCCATGCAACGATCATCTGTGTCGCCTTTTTTGGGAATTCACTCCCACGCTATGTCCACTCACATCCACTTGCACTTTCACCTTCCTCTCATTTGCCCGGAATGATTCACATACATTGCTCCATTTGCAGTATATTTCAGACCATAGAGCACCTACAGAAGCTGCAAAACAGTGATATATTGCAGGGCTTGAACAGCAGTAGCAGAAAGACGATGACATCACTCCGGGTTTTAAACACAATTTAAGACCCCGGAATGACATCATCGCTGACATTATTACACGTGATCATGTTGATATTATGTTGTTTACTCAAAACGTGCCCCAGCCCAGGGGTCGTAACCTTGCTCCGATGCAGGCTCAAGGCTGGCCAGCAGTGACAACCCCATTTGGTGCTTAGTACCGGTGGCTTGAGAGAGCACGCATGTTACCGAAGTGTTTCAGGGATAGTGTTATAGCATTAATCAAGTAGTCTTCATCATTATTTCATGTACTTGCAATTGTACAGAGTTACAGGATCATCCAGCCCTGTATTGAGCTTGGAATCGTACTGCCGCGCTAAGCGTCGGCCCACTCCCAGCAAGTCTTGTTTTGCTCTTGCTTTCTTACTTTTCCTGCGAGAGCGCAAATTACTCGAGAAACAGCTGGAAGTCCGAAGGATGGACCTGAATCTGCGTCTTTGTACTCGGTCAGCCCGTGCTGCCAGCTGGCAGATCCAATGACTCCCGGCCTGACGTGCGTTGTATGAGCACTCTGCGCTGTCCATCTCGCTGATCGCGCAACTCCCAACACCGTACCCTAGACCCTGCAAACATACCATATCGCAGCATTGTCATCCCACGTCGGAATGCGCCGGGAGCCCGCGCCGCACCCCGCTGGCGGCTGTTGGCTGCCCGATCTCCCGAGCTGTGTCTCGAGCTCGGACGAGCTGAAGGCCCCAGACGATGGATGGTTTACGCCCTTCAGATACCGAGACTTGCGAGCAGGGAGGAGGTCAGTAAAGCGGGCAGGGCGATCGGACGGGCGGCCTAATTATTCACGGTGCGCCGCACATTCACGTTCCTTTTCCGCATCGCTCATGCATCTTTGAAGGCAGCCAGACGTGCCATCTTCGCCTCACAACTGCATCAATTGCATCAATTGCAGCCCCACACTGTGGCCCGTGGCCACCCAAAGATGCCATCGCGCGACCAGTGCTCCGCTGTCGTCCTGCTCGCGTCCGGTATCAAATTTATTCATGCAGCGTACCGTTCTCGACCTGAAATATCCAGCTCGCACATCGCCTTATTTTTGCGTTGCATGATGCGCCCTTCAACTCAGGATATGCATGCCCCTCCCTACTCCGACGGAACGTATGCAACGATCGGCGTCAGCCGTCCGTTAACTGCCCATATGCCTAGTCTCCCATCCCTCATCCCCGACCACACGCATCTCTGGCGCGCGGTGATGGGCGTCCAACTGGTAGTGAGGCGGATATATATTGATGTCCAATCCTCAGAGCGCAGTAGTGAACGTATCGAGTTGAGCGAGTGCAGTCAGGGTCCCGAGACTACGCACGGCAAATCCTGCTCGGAATACGAGTGGGACACAGTGACTAGGACTTGGATCGGAGGGCGCGAGAGGCTGGGGGAGAGGATGATAGTGCGAGAGCTAGACACGGCACGGATCACCGAAATGATACAGTGCTGGAGACGCGACGGGCGAGCTCCCAAGAACGTGTCACGGAAGCTAGGAATGTCGGAGGGGACGCGAGGACTATTTCGAGAGTCGAAGGGGATTTACGCAGCGGTGGCAATGGTCGAGGGAATATATCGAGGGAGAGCGGGACGGAGTACGAGGCGGTGACGAAGGAACAGAGGGGCGTATATAGGCCTGATCTCTGCGTTGAAGGTGCGGGGTGTCGAGGGGGAGAGTAGCGAGGCGTAGGGAGATTTCGAAGGGCAAGAGGGGATTTGTCGAGGGTCGTGGTATTGGTATTCGTATTGATATTGCGGCGTGGTATTGGTGTTGAAGTTTCGTGCGTCTAAGAGCTAGAGCGACGGGTTTGTGGTGAAGTCAGACCACTTCAGGCGCTCTTTCGAGATCCTGAGTACGAGGGGGAATAGTAACTTCTTATTCTCTCTGTCTAGCGACTCAGAACTATTTGTACGACAAGCGAGTCAGAAATCCGTATCGTACGGACGTGACATAGTGAAGACAAATACGATCTAAAACACGGTAGACGTGGGTCAGATATCACGGGGTGTACGAAGTGGACGCGGGGGAGTGAGTATACGAGGGATGTGGCAAGAGAGGATCGTTGAATTACGGACGGTTTAGGTTTAGTTCCAACTTACGATCGCCGCTAGGGGGCGAAGTGCGTTTAGCGCGCTAGCGCTTATATCGTAAGGCGCTGGTGGTGTATCGTAAAGTCGAGCGGGGTATCCGATGTATTCCGAGTGTAAATTGAAGGGAGGGACGTACGACGGGCGGTCTTGGCTCGTTGTGTAGCGCTCCTGCCTATCTCGGACGGCTGTGGATTAACGTAGACGGGACCATATCGTGGATCGAGATGTGGGGAATATCGAGAAATCGGGGAACGCAGAAGGGAAGTATGATTGACAGCGGCGCATCACGGCGGGGAAGGATTGTGGCGTGTGGCTCCGAGTCAGATAGCCGCTGGGTGACTGTTGTGCGGGGCCGTAGGATTGTGGCGTGTGGCTCGGGGCGCTTGGTGGGGCGTGTAGGCTATTTCGAGTGCGTTTGAGGCGCTTTCGATAGACGCTGCGGGGTGGTAGTGAAACCTGATGGTGCGGACCGAGGCCGGCAGGCCGAGGTCACGTGATTTCGGAAGATGCCGAAAATGCCAAAATTCGGGTGTTTCTCCGCTAGACGGCTGGGCAGGCGTATCAGCGGCCGTAGATATGCCCCCACCATCGGCCCCGCCAACATCTCATCAACCACTCAGCCCTGAAGCCCTGCTCTCGCGTCAGGCATTGATATTGCTAGCGCAGCATCACCGCGTTGGGTACAATCGTAACTCCAGTGGCGCGCGCAGGGAGAAGTATGGTGCGCAGGGGTAAATGGTCGGCCTGGCAGCCGACTCCGAGGACACGACCGTCGTTATTGTCGACACGAGCGCTTGCAGAGGTGCGTTATGTTTGACTGTTCACAGGGTTTCGATCCTTACTTGCTATCTTGCCGACAGAAGAGGCTCCCGAACCGGATCTTCTGGCAGAGGCCACATGACGTATGCCCTGTACTCTCCGAGGCGGAAGAGAAGCGGACAGACACTGCCGTCTGACTGAACTATGCATGGGAGGCAAGACAACGAGCTGTGCGGCTGGAATATGTGCTCACGCTTCTGCAGATTTTCCAGAACTGTGCAGCAATCCAGAATGCGTCCATGTCGTTCAGCCGTCTCCAACTTCCCTTTGGTTGTGAAGGAGAATATGCAGCCACGTCTCATCGCCGCGATGGGGGCCCGTTGTACGTCATCTGTATTTTTTTATAAGGCATGTCTACTACTAGCTTGTAGAGAGCCATTGCTAAGCATGGCAGGACGATTCCTTATCGAGCCTTACATCAGCAAAAGTGCAGAAATGTTGCAGCGGCTTGCAGCGGCCACCAGCCACGTGCCCCCATTACAGCCGCTGGCGGCAGGTTACCGGTGCGATGCAAGCCTGGCGACTAGCTTACAACCGAGCGCAAGTCTTGCGTGCCTCATACAGCACCGATGCAAGCCTGGCGGGTGGGTTACAACCCGAGTGAAAGCCTGGCTTACAACTTACAACCGGAGCGCAGGCCTGGCAACTGCCTTACAACACCGACGCAAGGCTGGCGACAGCTTACGATGTCTTACAACAGTTGATTTACATATTCTGAATTTTACATACTCAGAGCAGCGAACCCGTCAGCGGCGAGGATGTTATCGTCTTCGCTGTCCTCGCTAACGCCTTCATCCTGCGCGCGCGTGCCATGCTGCCAGTCCATTACACGTTTCACCCGCGGTACAACTTGGCACGCAGCGAGCGCGGGCTGTGCGCATCGTGGAGCGAAGGTGCCGATGTATTGCTTGTGCGCACGCCGCTCTTGGGGGGCAGAGATGCTATGTTTGGACGCTGGGGCGGAAGGTGAGATGTGTCGGGCATAGTCAATGTGTCTGGGAAAGCTCCAGTGGTGTTGGTGCAACGGTGAGCACACTTGAGCAATGGAGAGAGAGCTAGGGTGACCGTGCGTGCGGTGGGCCGATAGTGAGAGAACCGATGGACGATGCGCGCGCTGGGGCAAGGGCGAGAGAGCTGAGGCGGCGGTGCGCAAGCTGGGGCGATGTTGCGCGCGCTGGGGCGCTGGGTGGATACTGAGGTGGCGGTACGAGAGCTGGGAAGCTGCTGGCGGTGCGCATGCTGTAGCGGCGATGGCGTTGCCGAGGCGACAGCGCGCGCGCAGGACTGACGGCGCGCGATTCTTCATAGCAGCCTCCAGCACGTTGGGAGCGACTACGGAAACTAATTAGCAATAGCAAACAGTAGCAACAGCGAACGGTTGGTTTTGTGCCTGTCCCACTCACTAGACGACGTGTGCCGCTGTCGGTTCGGGCGCGTCCTGACAGTGAGAAGTCAGTGAGCAACGTATTCAGATGTGAGCTGGCATACATACGTACCTGTTGGCTGACCAAAAGGCATCCCAATGTCCCTATACCCATTCCAAGTCAGAGGCGCCAACCTAGGATCACATCAGCGGTGGTAAATGGCGGTGTGGATGAGCGGTAGCCTTGAGGTAGCTGAGAGGTGCGACTCGGACTTGCGACGCAAGAGGCGAGTTGGTCACGTGGCTGCTCAGATGGACGCGCGAAGCGCAAAGGCGCGTCACTTCTCTTGCCCTCCTACCACGACCATCCACTTCACTCCACATGCCATCGTCCCCTTCCCCCGACGATGAAAGTGCTGAGTACTTTTCCACTGAGGACGCTGACTCAGAGGGCGACACCGGCTTCGACAAGCGGGCTGCCTAGCAGAAGAAGGCGAGCCGGTTCGTCCGACGGTCTACACTCTCACTTAGCCCTCGCTGATGATTTATAATAATGAGCGATAGGGCTCAGACCTGGATGACGACGTCGCCGAGAGCCCGCAGGCTATAACAAGCTCGATGCCTACAGAGCAGCGCGAGCCAAGAAAATGAGGTGCGTCATCGTCTTCACTCTCGCCCAATATCAGCTGATATCTGTATATGTAAGTGAGCACCAGGCTTGAGGTGCGCACAAGTCGATGCGGTCAACTCGCGACAAGTCAACATCGAGGGTGTCGAGAGCACGCCCCGCGGCAGAGTGAGTTTTGGCCGCATATATGCCACATTCACCAACAACCATCTCATGCAAGTGAGCTCCAGGCTCAAGATGCGGGCAAGTCGAAGCGGTCCAAGCCCACAAAGCCAAAGTCTAGGTCGTCGAAAGCACGCGCGGCAACATAGTGAGTCTTCTCTCGCATATATGCTACCCTGGCACTGACCATCACTGTGCCTACAACCTGGTTTCCTTCCCGCCAAAGCGTCCATGTCGAGCGGGAAGGACATCAAGACGATGATGGCAGACATGTCAGGCTCCGTTCAATTCTCATCTCCGCGTTGACGTATCCTGACCAGACCTCAGCAGCACCTGGATCATCACAAGGAAGCCTACGAGGTTATCCGCTTCTTGAGCGCCCTTTCCCCTGCGCAACAGCCCCGACCAGTCTGGTGCGCTCTCCACCCGCTCACCAGTTTGCCAGCTCATCTATCATGGCGTTGCCTGTTGCCTCTCCTCAGCAGTGCAGGCCCCTGTCGGACCGGGATGACGAAGACGACGATGCAGTGCCCCACCGCGACGGCGCGACGCATACTCCCGACCCCCTCGGACGAAGAAACCGCGCCGCCGAAGAAAAGTCTGCCGCCAAGGGCACGGGGAGGAAAGGTAGTATGCTTTGGTATGTTTGCTGTTCTGCTCGTTCTGCGCTGTCCTCTTGTGCTCGGGTGCTCTTGTATTGTGCTCTCCGGTTCCCTGATGCTGTCACTACTTAAACGTTGTGACCAGACTCATATTGGATATCTTTGTAATTTTCGAGTATTCTTATGCTATGAACACTCATTGTACCTCCTTGAAAGTCTCGAAAGCGCGTATAACCCGTTGCAAGGGCTGAAAAGGTACGCCTTCTATGCAAGACTTGCGGTGGGTTACCAGGGCCTCTCGATAATCTTGTGGGTGCTTATAACGTGGTTGTCGCTCGGAGGGAATTAGGTTAACTAGTTACAGCCGGGTCTGCTGTCTGGTGACCGAGTCCCGGATCTGGCGACGATTGTGAACCTTGCGGCGGTTATAACCACCTATAACCAGCCGCAAGATCTGTGCACTTTTGCTGATGTATCTCTCAGCTGCATCCACCTGCAGTTTCCTGCGTGTATGTCTATTTCTATGAGTTAGTGATGGGGATTGACATATCGGCGCGTTTCGGTTGAAGCCCTACCAGAGCGCTACGTGCTGCTGAGCAGCCACTCGGCGCTGAAACGTGCACTTGATCTCAGACTGGAGACTAATCGATGATGCGCAGCAACAAGTAGTACACAGCAGATGTGAACAGAGGTGCGTGAATAGAATAAGTTACATGTACACAGGCAAATTGTGAGCGACGAAAAATAAGACGCGCCGAGCGTCTTGATTGCTGCGGGAAACAGCCCGCTGAAGTAGCCCTGTGCCTGCAGAGCGCACGCGCCGCGCAGCATAGTGAGCGCGGCGGGTCGAGGGCGGTGGCGGCAGCACGCTGGGCAGCGGCGCGGCAACGAGGGCGGCGGGCTGGGTCGCGACGGCAGGCGGGGCGGGGCCTGACGGTGCTCAGGGTGAGGAGCCTCTCGGAGGTCATGTCGCAGATGATCTTGCCACTGACAAGCGAGCACGATTCTGTGCGCATGCTGGACGGGCAGCCTGCAGGCGATGTGATGCTGCTGGTCACGGCTTAGCAGGCTCTGATCCGGCGCGATGAGATGCGAGGAGCTTGGAGGGGAACGCAGATACAGACGCTAGGCGACGTCAATACCGGGGCTCACGATACGGCGGCGCTTGGAACTCACCTTCGAACCGCACCGCATTTCTCCCGCTGCGACGTGAGCGTGCGCACCTTGGTGAGCCGCCATCATTGTCTCTGGCCTCCGTGCCGCTCCCACTACGCTGTCGAGACGTAGGACACGCTTCGTTCTTCTTCTCCGTGCCTCCCGTGGCGCCTTGATTCCCGCCCCGTTGCTCCTCGTCTAGCATGTGGGCAAGGGGGCGGACGCGGCGCCACCGTTGTTCCGTCCATGCACCACTCGACGTGCTCGCGGCCTCTCGTGAGTATGGCAGCACATGATGTCAAGCTAGAGGGCACCGTTCGCGCCTCCAGAAACGTCTTGATGCGCTTCGTCGGCGATGCTGCGCGTTGTTTGTGTCGGTCCAGTTGTGCGTGCCATTGTCGTGGCTCGTCCTTGCGACACGCGCGCCGAGTGCGCGTCCTGCGCAGTCGTGCGTAGGATGTCGTGCCCGGGACGCCTTGTTGAAAGCGAGCATCTGCAGCTTCTTCTTGATAGTTGTCGTCCTCGTCCACAGCCTGAGAGTCGACGGCCTCGTCCATGTCGTGGCGGCGTGCAGAGTCATCCAGCGTGATGGTGTGTCTTGAGCGCGACTGTTCGAGCTGCGCGTGGATATATCTGTTTTTCAGCCGGCGCGCACAAAGACAGATGTAACTCACCGACGACGTGCCCAACGCCGACACGGACGGGTTCCCGAGTACGCCCCGCATCCCTAAACGCCGCCTCCAACGCTAATTGAGGCCTGGACGCTGTCTGGAAAACGCCAATCCGGTGGAGCGTGTTTCGGAAACGCGCGCGCGCGCGAGCGCTGGTGGACGGCTCTAGCCTCTAGCGTTGCTGGGCGACCCCTGCGTGTCAACTGGCGCGTTGTTCTCTTCTTAAAGGACGCAGGACGCACCGCCATTGCGTCTTCATCATGGGGTTTTGACACGGCGCCGCTGAGACACGCCCTGTGCGCGATGTGCGGACGTGGCGTCTGGCCGCTTTGCACAAGATGCGCGGTGCGGAAATGTCCCTCGGCCAATGCAGTGGAGGAGCAGGGAGAGCGGCAGGCTGGTCATCCTGCAGGTGGCTTTAATGTGTCCTAGAGGCTGTTCGCGTGGAGGTGGAACGCACGCGGACGTTGCTGGGAGGTGAGCGATAGGAGCTGAGATCGGTTGGGGAGGGCATACGGTGAGATTCTGTCCTGTCAGGCAGAATGTGCGGGAGGGCTCACCAGAGACGCTTGCAGGGCGCAAGATCATCACGTCCGTTCACGCGTGGCGGGACGGGGGTCACGGGGCTGTGGGGAGGGCCAAGGGAGCAGGCATTGGCAAGCGGCTCACAAGTCTGTGATGTATGTAAGCAGATGTGCCGAAGGCCGGTGATGGCCGGGGCCGGCTGGCCGCATCAAAACGAAAACGAACCTCGGACGTCCCGTCAATCGTAGCACGTTGGTGTACTGAAACCTATTGGCGATACATTGAGTGCTTGTTCGAGATTAGCTTTTGAGGCGGAGGTGCAGAGGAATGGGGGACGTGGTGTGGGTGTTGTCCCAGGCGTGAGGCTGCGTGAGGTCGGGCGGGCACCACCGGGAATCAAACCGGGAATCAAACCGGCATCCGGCGACCATGACCGAATAGATGCAGGCACCAGCCCGAAAAACCCCCTAGTAAACGATTCTACTTCGTACCTCAGGGAATCGTAATAGAATCCAATCCAATCCTCATATCATACCATACATCTGAAGTCTCTATCGAAGCGCGCGCTTAGACGTTGAAGCATTTCCGCTCGGGCCCAAAATGGTGCGTGAGTGGCGGTTCGTATAGGATGTGGGTTGCGTCGGCACAACTGTACCCTGCAGAACCATGGCAGGGGCAGCCGCGCGGAGCTTCACAGCAACACACTCGGGTACCACGCTCTGCGCTAGATCCAGCTTTCTCAGCGGCAACCCGATTTTTTCACGCATTTCTAAGAGCTCCAACAGCGGGTTGATGGGAGCGGTGTACGGATACTCAACACTGCCCGCGTGCATGTCGCAATGCTCGCAGGTCCACGCATATGCACCAAGGTCAACGTTGTGTATCTTCAATGTCGTAAGCTCGGGCAAGTATTGCGCATTTTCTACCGCGTTGTCGCCGTCATTGGGCAAATTTGCCAAGCGTGTCGCATCCGCGAGCGCTTCGTAGAGCGCGAGGCCGGAGAATGACCTGGTCTTGATCCTGCGCAAGCGTGGCGAGCTCTTCAGCACCGCGTCCCACTGTTCGGCCTCCAGCCAGCCGCTCATAGAGAGGAATTGAAGATGCTCGGATGCAAATACACGCATGACAGACCAGGGTGCTCCGAGTTTTCGCCAGATGGCACCGCGCAACTTGAACTTTGAGCGGGTCAAAAGATGGCGATGCGTTGCCAGTGAGCCTCAGATGGACGTTCTGACTGGCCTTATCCAAAGTCTCGGACTGCCACATATGCACCGAAAGGGCGTCTTCAGAGTCTTTCCAACCATTGAAGGATGAGATTTTTGATCGCGTATGGAGGGGAGGCATCGTCCCCGGAGGGCAGCGAAGTGAACAAGCGGATGTCTTGGAGGAGCATGAACATAGCTTCCTGATCTTCGCCGGAGTAACTGAGATCTAAGATAGCATTTGCGGCGGATGGGATGCGGAGGTTGGACAGCAAGGTGGATGCGGTGGTTGTGTCGGAAATGAGCTCAAAGCGCTTGAGAGACGGCAGGATCACCGTGACGTCTTGGGCTGGCATATCGAACGACCCGCGTTCAATATATATGTGACGCAAGACGAGGTGCTTCAGGTTCCTCATGTTCTGCAGAGCTGTGATGACGACTGCGGCGGACGGTCTCCACTGCGAGTCGTTGTCCGGCCGGTAGAATAAGGAAAGCCATTGGTGGATACCATTTGGGGTCTGGTGGATCTCGAGTGTTGTGAGATTGTGCAGGAATGCAGGTGTCATTGGGTACCGGAACATGATTGCATTACTCGATCGAAGAAGACGCAGGGATGGAGCATGTTGGCCTAAAAGTCTGGAGTAAAATGAATCTCGCATTGGCGAGTGCATCGGCGACATGAGTGAGAGCTCTTGCATACGCGGAAGGTGGCGGATCAAGAGCACTTTGAGGCACTCTTCCTTCATGATGACGGCCGGCCAAGACGGGATGGTAACGGAGAGCATGTTGGCCGTGCGCGCGATCATGTTCACGAACCACATTACCCCAAATTCAGAGGTGACGCTCGTCCACAGACTGCGGGAGCCGAACGCAGTCTCCCTCCAGTATCCGCAGACGTGTGTCACGGCGATCCAGCTCCGCTTCAGGGGTCGGGATTGAGGGTACATAGGGGTGGTGGCATGGGCTAGATAGCTGAATATCTTGGCGAGTATCTCTGTTGGAAGCCACGAGATAGGTAACAGATTGTTATGGCAGAGGCCGCTGCGTCGGCGATGAACTGTGCGGTCATATCAGCCTTAATTCTAAGTCTCTACTGGGGTCGATACTCACTGATAATATTGTCGTCCGAGTCCTCGAGCTCGGAGGTCTGCTCTTGAGACGGGAGCTTGCCGTAGGTTAATACTAGCATCCGTTCAAGCATCAACAGCTGTTGCTCTGCGGCGCGAGTCAGGTATTCCCTAGTGCGGGCTGCGTTAGCACTAGAATTGTCAGAGAACAAACGGCACATACTGATTCATTGTGGTCTATGTGGAGCCGGCACTGCAGAGTGCAGAGAGAGTTTGCAATGACGGAGACAGAATGAACTCACCAGCACTTATATACATCAGAGAACAAGGTTACTCAGTTATAAAGGCTGGGGCGCAAGAGGGTATACAATAAAGAAGTTGAATGCGGAGCCATGCGAGGGTGGCGACGCCGCGAGAACAAGGCGTTGTACTACCTTTGCGAGCTGCAGAACAACGGAACACGACAATAGACCGATCGTTCTCCTTTCAAATGCATGTCCGAATTTGACCGCCCATCGCCATATTCGAGTTCTTCTCCGAGACGCGCTCAGGCCTGATAGCACGAGGCGCAGGTTGGGCGCATGTTGACAAAAGTGGCGAGCCGGCAGCTCGAGCATATAGAACAAGGGCATACAACTGGGCGTACGACATTTGCAGCGGCAGTAAAAACACAGAGAGACTCGTCACTGGCTTCCTAAAGACTAGGAAACCAGTTGAGCGGACGCTGTGACGGTTTTTGTCCATCGGAACGGCCTAGCCGGCCGTTCATGCGCTCGCAGTGCCTCTCCACCGCCCCGCGGTGCCGCCACACCAAGACTCTCTTCGAGCCGATCTTCTACAAGTAGCACTACTCAGCAATGCAATGAGCGATGGGGTAATCAAGCGATCTTATCTGGGCATCGCGCTTTCTACAGTATATCTAGCGACATTAATGCGTGGTTGGGGCAAAGGATGGATCGTTAAGCTTCGTGGAATGAGTAGGACGGGGATGGGGAAAGGGAGATTCAAGGTGCGTCCTATGCATCGTTGGAGCTGCTACATGGCCAGGAGTTTGTCAATCTACCATGACTATATGTAGAAGGCGTGGTATTACTCACCTTCGCGATGATTCACTGCTATCCAAGCGGCTCGGCTGACGCGCGGCGTACACGGCAACAGCGATGACTCCTGCGACTCCATCATAGGATTATGGACCCTCCGCACGATGGATATCTGCCTATCGAGCTAATTATCGATGTCAGCAGCGAGGTAATGTCCAGCGGAAACGGCGGGTGGGGTGGGCAGAGTGGGCAGGAAGGCGGGGACCAGCGGCTGCAGCTGCGTAGGGACCGTGTTGTCTGAAGAACACGTCATGACATTATACTATCAGGAGAAACAGATTGGCGCACCGTAGACCACTCCGCTCGTCAAGCATGTTTGCAGCGACTGAAATAGGTCGAGGGCTGCATTGGAGTTGTGGCGACGCGCTGATGTTGTCCGTATGAGATGTCCTGACATAGCTTTAGGCTAAAATACTCACCAAGATGATCGCTAAATGGGCCCGGGGCGAGTACATCGTCGGTGGCGGACTGTGAGCGACGATAGTAGAGCTGAGACTGAGGCGACGGAAGGGAGAAGTCAGAAAACACGTGTTTTAGAACCCTAACCTAGCAACGGTACCTCCGAGACACCGGCAAGACTTCTCACTGTCAGCGCACCACGTTCCACGACATTCCCCCTACACTGGAGGCTCATCTCGAACTGCTAGTTTGCGCTAATTGATACCTTTGTCTCTCCCTGCTCTCTACTCGACCGTGGGCTGCCGTTCTTCTCCGACGACTGCGCCAGTTCAGACGACCCGCGGACGTCTGCATTTCAACATTAGCGAGGCCCATAGTTCATGGCTCAAGTGCAGCATGTGGAGTGCACGAGGAGTGTGGGATGGAATTGGAGTGGTTGCCGAGAGTTAAAGCTCAAGGTCCGTCGACATGCACCATCAGCCGGAGCGTGCGAGCTGACACGCGCTGGTCATGTACAACCACGTCGACTCAGATGCGGCCACCATAGTCGGCTTTCTTTTGGGCTGGTCTTGCGCTGAAGTAGGCTTTTTGGCATTGTTCTGTGCGCCCGGGCCTGCGGGGTCGCCAAGGTTTGTAAACATGCGCCTCACGTCTTGAAGAACAACACGGCGCCTCGCGTCTTGAAGGACAACACGGCGACAAGCAGTCAAAGTGACACGTGTAGAATGGCTTGTCGACGTACAACGGGCATATGTTCGTATATCTCGAGCTGTTCGTAGCATGTCTTGTTCTCGCGGCTTCGCCACCTCCCAATACATCATCGTCGTCTTCCGCACGTCGTCTTGTGCCGAGACCTTGTTCTTCATTGCATATAAGAGCGGTCCGTCTAGCATGTCTTCCCCATCGCAAGCACTTCCTTTACTGCCGCTCTCATGGAGATCACAATGAATTACCACATCCTGTACGTCCCCCGCGTTTTCTGAAGAATCTCGAGCTAATGTTGAGGCCACTAGGGAATTCTGGACTCACGACGTAGAGCGACGACTGGCAGAGCTCCAGGAGATCCTTGACTCGGAGCCACCCCACAGTGAGTGGACACGGCTATTCATATTATTCATCTCATTGAAACCGATATGTCCGTCCGCCTAGTCCGCCGCCGCCGCCGGAATCAACTTTTACCCGTCTCCCGCCTTCCACCAGAGATACTCACCGAGGTATTCAGCTACCTCGCCCGTTCCGCCTCCCCTGCGCACCCTTGGGCGCTTTCTCCTCTTACCCTGAACCGGAGCTGGATTGCCGTGACATACGTCTGTGGACACTGGAGGGAGACTGCGTTGCGTTCCCGCGGTCTGTGGACGGACATCACTTCTCAATATGGGGTCCCATGGTTCATGAAAATGATCGCGCGCGCGAAGAACATGCCGCTCTCCGTGACCATACCGTCTTGGCCGGCCGACCGCCTGGATGAAGAGTGCATCAAGGTGCTCTTAATCAAGCACCTTCCACGTACGCGAGAGCTCTCACTCATGTCAGCGACGCACTCGCAACGGCAAATTCCATTCTACTATAGACTTATAGGCCAACATGCCCCATCCTTGCGTTGCCTGCGATTCAGCACCGAAAAGATCTTCTGGTACCCGACGGCACCTGCCTTTCTGACGAATATCACGACACTCGAGATCGATCAGAGCGGGCCCGTTTTAGTGGATCCAGCAGTAAACCTTCAGTGGTTGGTCAACGATGCGGACTGGAGACTGTCCGATGCAGACGTCATCCCGGTTTTGCAGAACATGGGAAATCTACAGCACCTCATCTTGCGCGAGGTCTTCATCGACCGCCGGTCTTCCGACGTCCCCGCCCAAGAAGTGATACTCCCGCTTCTCGAGCGCTTCGTGCTCGTTTCCAACACAACCACCGCATCCATCCTGCTTTCCAACCTCCGCATCCCATCCACAGCAAATGCTCGCTTAGATCTCCGCTACTCGGGCGAAGATCAGCAAGCTATTCTTGGGTTCTTCCAAGACATACGCTCGTTCACTTCGCTGCCCTCCGCGGATGAGGACGATACCTCTCCTCCGTACGCGGTCAAAGCACTGGACATTGGTTGGGCCGTCTACGAGGACACCCTCTCAATGCACTTGTGGCAGTCCGAAACCAAAAACAAGGCCGTTGCGAACGTCCATCTGACCATTGCCGCACTGCGCGACGTTCGAGTTGCACGGTGCTCCAGCATGTGGCGAACATTTGGACTACCCTGGTTTGCCATAAATATCTTCGCCTCTGAGCATCTTGAGGTACTCGGCGTGAACGGCTGGCTGGACGCCGACCAATGGGATGCCGTGCTGAAACTCTCGCCACGCTTGCGCAAGATTCAAACCAAGGCGTTCTCCGGGCTCGCCCTCTTCGATGCACTCGCAAATGCGACACGTTTGGCGGCCGACAACGCAACAGATAGCAAGCAGAACATACCCTTGCCCGAGCTGAGGTCAGTGAAGATGTACGACGTCGACCTCAGTGGGATCTACGCATGGCTATGTCATTGTTGCGACAAGCATATCGGCCCTGTCGATTACCCGCATATCCCCCTCCGCAACCCGCTGCTGGAGCTGTTTGCCATGCGCTCGAAGGCAGGTTTCCCGTTGGGCGAGCTGCATCTCACGGGGAGCGTGGTATCTGAATATGTCGTGGAGAAGCTGCGGGATGCCGCCCCTGCAATGGTTCTGCGCGGGGCCAATATCAAATTGTGACGACACAACGCACGAAACCGTTTGCACTCCACATTCGTCCGAATCGGAAGGATTAGACCCTGTAGATTCAGCAGGAGACTTGATCGCGACATCCAATGAGCGTGTGTGCATGTCATGGGAATGGGAATGGGCGGAGATAAATCAGATGTGATGAATGTTGAGCGAAATACAGATGGTCCATGAAGCCGCTCATGTCATGGAGGTGAGACGAGGCTTCACCAGATGATTCTACCCCCGCGGTACTCGATCGCAACAGTATGATCAGGGCACACGGCACTGCTCTGTCTCGTTCACGAACAGCGGGCCTGGAGACTGCTCTGACCCTAGCAAACAGACGACGCCGCATTCTGGACGTCTGTGCGATCCTGAAGATACTGCGTGAGCTTCGGCACATCTTCCAGTAGCGCACCTCATTGTCTCACCTAATATGTTCAGCTTTGCAACGGTAAACACCAGCGCCCGACCATACTTTGGTAGGGTTGACGCAATCCTGCAGGGCCTTGACGCCACGTCCGCGTGGACCGTCCACAACCGCCACCCGGCGCTGCGCGACCGCGAGCTGCTGCCATCTGTGCCGGCCTCGTTTAGTCTGGCATACTCACGCAACTGCGCACGCTCGTCATAATGAACGCTGCGGATGTACCGCCGCGCGCGCAGATGAGGTGCCCACGGTGCTGGAGACCCTCGGGCTCGCGCGGCTGCCGGAGGAGGCGTACGGTCTCCCGCCTGTGGTACCACAGACGTGCCGACGGGGAAGAGCCGCTTGCCCATGCGGAGCTGTTCTTGGATGCAGCGCGTGGCTTTCCAGGATTGCAGTTGATCGCGGTGACGCTTCGGTCGTATCGGGAGGTGCTCGAAGAGATCGAGTATCCGTTAGCTTACCATGAGTTTGATACTCCAACGCATACAATCACACGTCTCGCGGTCATTCGAATATGTTATATTGAGCATGGGCATGCAAAGTACGGCGTCGTTGTGATGGCTTTCTGTGAATGAGAGTATGTGCTTCGCGTAGCCGCCGCATGCCCTACCCCATCCGTCAACTCGTTTCCAGCAGAAATGTGCGCATGCGCGAACGGTTGGGATAGACGACGAACGTGAGCCTTCACGGCGCGTCATTAGTCACTGCAGAGAGCGGGACAGCAATGTGGGACTGTCGAGATTGGAGTCGGGCCGCGGGTCGAGAGACCTGCAAGGATACGGGAAGGTCATCACAGTCGGCACGGGATCTCAGCGCACAGACCGATCTCGTGAGGCGGGAAAGTGAGCCGTTGGGGCTAGATGTATGCGTCTGTAGACGCGATGCGAACCTCACCTGCGGCAGAATCCACGTGCGCCGCTGCAGGAGAGAGGTCAGCGCATCGACATCCGTATGCGACAGAAGGCGTTCCAACTGACCTAGAGCGCTAGCATAAGTGCTGTAACCGCAACACCGGAGCATCAGAATTGCGAGGGCGCAGGGTCTCCAACGTCCAGCTCCTGCTTCATGCTCCGTCGTGCGCTAGCCGACCATGATACCATGAGAAGTATTGAGTCTTGCGCGCCACAGGGAAGTCGAGAACAAGTACGAGTGGTTGTATCGCGCCACGTCGTCCGCATACTTCCTCGCTCTGTTGTCATTGCTGTGAATGGAAGCTCGAAGTGTGGGAGCGCTTCGAATGGGTTCCGCGGGTGAGTCACCGCCGCAATCTCTTCGGCCGTGCTTGGTGGGGGCGCCTGGCCGAACGTGCGCGGCTCCCGGTCGTGCGGCGGTCGTATTGAGCGGCGAGCGCACTCAGCGCCTCCTCGACGGCCTTCTTTTCCAGCTTGTACTGTACTTCTGCATCTTCCAGTCTTGCAGTGATTGTTCTGATCCTTTCGTCAAATGCCTCGCGCTCGAGGATGCGTTGGCTTTGGCTATGGAAGAGATGAGGCTAACAGTCTTTTGCGCGGCAATGGAAAATGGACGTACAGCTGGCAGTGTGTGGCGATTTCTGCGTACAGAGGCTCGTCTTTTCTTGCTTGTAGCTTGATGCCATGGGAGTCCGGCTCCAGAGAGCTTGATGATGCCTGCTCGAGATGTTGCGCGATGTTCAGATTTTGATCTGTCGTCGGGACGAGGTTGGCATGGGAGTCCGCCCAGACTGAGAGCAGAGCGCCGTCGGCACCCGGGCCACCGTCTAGGAACATAGTCTCTGCAACAGCTTGGGAAAGCTGGGCGCCGGCCGCGGGTACGAGGAAGTACTCGATGTTCCATGATGAGTTGACCATACGCAGATGCTAATGACTGATAAACTCACCTCATTGGCATGCGGCAAGCACCACTGGCCCTCGCCCAGTGGCGACGTGGCGCATCCGCTGATGTCCGACTCCGGCTCGACTGCTTCTTCGACAGCATCCGGTGCGGTGGAGGATGCCCACGCTTATGCAAGGCGCTTTGCGTATAAGATGGGGTTGCGGTTGTCGGTGTGCTCTTCGTCGGTGTAGTTGGGCGCCACGGCGTCGCCAGCGGGCGGGCTCCGAGTCGTGGCAGGGCGCAGCATGACGGCGAGTTCGAGAGCTGGAGGAGAGGTAGTCGCGAAGAGAGTTGTTGACGGTGTAGTTCAACCCATGAGCAACGAAGACGACGCAACTGAAAATCTTCAGTTGTACGCAGGCTCAGAAAGGGATGGCGCGCACCTCGCGCGGACAGCGAGCGCTAGCGTGGCGTCGACGTTTTGATCACAAGCCAAGTCGCGCTACGCACCATCATACCTTCTTACCTCGCAGCATGAAGTCCCAGCGGTGGCCCGTAGGCATCGTGCTTCGAGCTGCAGGTGGTCAGCGGGATAAAGTAGCAAGCGTGCGCGCGCACTTGTTGATTGTCAGCAAGCTCGGCAACAGCCGAAGCCTCTTACCGTCACGACTCGCAGTCTGAGTACCTCTCTCGTTTTACCCTCATCTTTAAAGCAACTTACTGTATTCGTTAGGCTTTTGGGAAGGGCAGGTTGACAGTTGAAGCGGGTTACAATGCTCTGTGAATGCCCTGGGATTGCAGATCAAAGTGCGTGACCGATGCTTCATTCCAGCCTGGTGACGCCTGAAAGGTGAGCTTATCATTATTTTGCGCGTTTATGCTGCGTGTAGCGGCGCGACTGATACACTCCGTAGCTTCACATAGCGTCGTCGCTGCGCTACGCACCACGACGTCGACCGTCCTTTCCCTTCGCGCGGCTTTTATTCTGTGTCTTACCAATGTACGCTGGCACGCAGCCGCCGACATCACATATCCTCCGTTTGCCATCTGATCCCGCATGTCCAATCAACAAGGACCCGTAAATCGTTTGCCTTGAACACAATACAACAACACTCGGCACACGGACAACGTCTGCAGAACAACACAAAAGCACAACAACGCCTGAAGCCGCGCCATTGTGCGGGTTGCCATTATTCTTCTCCCATATAAGAACCCCAGAACATCCCTCTCTCACTTTCCTGTCATCACCCTGCACTCCTGAAACATGCACTCATCTGTCTTACTCTGGATCCGTCGTGCACCCAAAGCACTCTTCCGTGCCTTGCTGGCGTTGTCCGCTCCCAAATCCGTGGTCCGGCTGCCGCCTGAGATCCACATGGAGATCATCGACTGGGTGAACCACTCCACCAAGCAAAACGGAAATAGAGATCTCTGTACACTGCGGGCATGCAGCCTCGTTTCCAGATTCTAGACGCAGCACTCCCAGCAGCTCCTATTCCGACAGACATACCCCAGCACTCCCCGCAAACGGGCCAGGCTTCTCGTTAGCCTTCGCACAAACTCGCAGCTCGCAACATATATGCGGCAAATCCGGACATGCGTGGAGGAGGACTCGGACGGCACCGACCTCATCGAATTGCTTGAGGTCTGTCCGAACATCACCGCGCTGGGCCTGTGGTTCGGGCCCTTTGGGTCTGCCCCGGATGGCCTGGTGGAGCGCCTGCGCGCACTGAAAAACTTGCGGATCACGTACCTGCATATCAGAGGCACACTAGCGGATGTTACTCCCTTCATCGATCTTTGGCCCACCCTCCATCGCCTCGACTACGAGGGTCCCGGAACCCACCGGAACGCGCTTGATCACTTTGTCGTATTCCCGACGACGGCCCTCCGCAGCTTCAAGGTCACGATTCATGATGAGACCACAGCATGGATTCTCCGTGACGCCAATCTCTCTGCCCTGCACGAGCTCGAGGTCCTCTTCCTTCGAGAGGACACCAAGAGCGCTCTTCCCGAGCTCGGCGACGCTCTGGCAAGCATCACGTTGCTGCGGTTGGCCGTCTACGGCATGCTTCCCTCACAAGACGTCCTCGACCGCTGCACGCGGCTCGAGAGACTCGAGCTCGCAACGTACCCCCAAGAAAGGCTCACGCTTCAGCGTACCCTCCGCCACGTCGCCTATCATTGGACTTTGTTGGGGCGGCATTCCCGCAACTCGTGTGAGCCTCATCATTTTCTGGCTGATTCTCTGCGCGGGCTGCCGGACCTGCGCCTCGTGACGGTGTCGAAAAGTGCGCACTGTAAAGGCGTCGACACTGACCTCATCCGCATGTGCAAGGAGATGCATGTGGAATTCGCATTGTTCGACAGCTGGGCGATAACGGGGGAGGTTTTGTTGGTGCGTGATAGCACTCCGCACTTACAGGCCGTCTTATCAACATCCTTTCCAGGGCTTCATGGATATGGATTGTATTTAAGAAGACGCTGGCCGTCTATGTATTCTGGGGGCGTCACGCTTCACTATACCCCATAGCATCCATCCAGTTACCCTGAGTTTCATAATAAATATTCAACCCTACGTCCCAATCACGCGGGCTTCGCTGTCATGTCATTTGAATACATTATCTTGAGCATAGTCATTTAAGTACGGAGACATCGTGATCCGTTTCTGAGAATGAGAATGTGCTTCGCACTATCGCCGCCTGCCCTGCCCCGGCCGTCAAATTGTTGCCGTATAAGATACATATGTACAAGGAGCAAACAATTTGGATCGACGACGAATGCGTGCCCGGGCCATAGTCAGGCGCGCGTCAGAGGCTACGGGAAGGTCGTCACTGTCCGCGGCGAGATCTCGGCGCCCAGACCGATCTAGTGAGGTGGGAGAGCGAGCGGTTGAGGCTGGATGTATGCGTCTCTAGAAGTGCACTAGTGTGAACCTTACACACCCTCAAATCCACGTGCTCTGCTGAACGAGAATGGTCAGCACATCGACATCCGTCTGTGAGAGGGCGCTCAGACACGGTACCTAGAGCGCTAGCTCAAGTGCTGTGGTCGGAAATGCCCGAGCATCGACATTGCAAACACGGTGCACCAGTCGAATGCTACACCGTGGAGAGTCCGGAGCATCCATACAGTTGTCTCGTCGACGGACACATGTCCCATGATCGGTGCTCGATGAAGAAGCTGTGCGTAGAGTTGCCCGGAGAGCTTGAGCGTTAGTTGGTGGAACGTCTGTACAAATGAGACGATTGTGTCAGCGCCTCTACAATAATTGAAGTATGAGGGACGTGCCTCCAGCGAAGCATGGCTGTCGTCGAGCACACGGCAGCGAGGCTACGGGACATTAGTCACAGAGCGCACTGAACCTTGGCGCATATATCGATCAAGTGCTGCGAGAAAGCGAGCGGTTGAGACCAGGTGTATGCGGACGTACAACCCCCTGCGATTCCACTCGACGGTGGAGTACCGCTATAGCGAGATGAGAACGTGCGCAGCCGCGTTTATATTATCGGCATGTAAAGTATGAGGATAGAGATGTAGTCATTTACGACTGATAGCGCGTTGATGCCTCACGCGTGTCCCGCTCCGACCATCGTATCGATTTCAGCAAATTTGGGGACGGTGATATCGCCGCCGGTGTTGTCCCAGAAAGCAATGTTCTATCAAGGTGTGTCAGTTCCTCTTCGAAAAGTCATGGAAGAAGAGCGGGGACGTGCCTCAGGCGACGCGAGGCTGTCGAAGTCGGAGTCGGGAATACGGCAGCGATTCCACGCGAGAAGGTCGTCACAGACCGCAAAGACTGATTCGGTGAGACTAGAAAGGGAACTTTTGCGGTGGGGTGTATGCGTCTTTAACACCGCATATGTGAGCCGCACATGCTGTTGAATCCACATGCGCGCGCGTTCTGCGGGAGAGATATCAGCCTATTGGCATTTGTCTGCGAGAGGGCGTTCAGACTCGCCCATCACGGTAGTATACGTGCTGTAGTCACAACGCCCGACAATCAGCGTTGCGAGCGGGCCGGCTGTCCAACGTACAGCTCGCGCCTCGGGGCTCCATAGTGCACCAGTCTACCGCAGCATCGCGCGCGGGCAGGTGTACGATCTCACCGGAACCGATGACTGTATGCGCCACGTTCCGGAAACAGCGCGAGGCCATCTTGAAGGTCAGAAGCGCCGGTAGATGCTGCTACGTTATCTGGGCACGCAGACCACAAAGTTGCAGCGGCGCTGACGTCTTGCAGAGAAGCTGGCGGCGTCAAGGTTGAGCGCGCCTGCTGCGAGCAGCGCCGAACCAGGTTGTTTGGCAGGACGCTACTGCATAGGGACGATCAGTCTCCGACAGGATGGTCCTGCAGATAGCAGACGTACTGTTTGCTGATACATTAAGACGGCTCGATGGCGATGAATTCTCAACGGGGCCGCGAGCGCGCGGTGTATATGTCTGCCGTTCAAGCAAGTGCTCTATGGGGTGATGATGATATAGGATGGCGCACCACAAACATAAAGATTGAAAGGCGCTGGAGGAGCTGCGTCTCCCTTGATGTCGGTTTGGAAATGGAAGAACAGTCATGTAGATGTCGCTTGAGAGACCAGTGAAGAAGTCGTGCGGTACCCGCAAATGCACGCCGAGCGCGCACGCTGTAACTATGCCAACGAGTCAGCAATATTTCCACAAACAATAACCGTGCTTGCATAGCGCACCTCGGGCCGTCCATCCGACCCGCTATGTTTTCCCCCGCCCTACCGCTGCCCGTGTCATCTCCCGCGTCCAGCCGCCGACAATCTATACGCAGCATTTGAGCGGATGATTGACCAGCATCCGCTCGACGTCCGCGCAGAGCAATCTGTTTGATTCCGGCAGTAAGTCAGCGAGGAGTAAGCAGAGGAAGAGAGAGCGAGAGCGAGAGCAAGCGACTGAGCAAGATCGATCCGATACGGCAGGCGGCCGAACCAGCCACGTGATGCCGATGCGTTGACGCGTCTCTCCTCGCCGTTTGGCATCCACCCTGAATCCAAATACTCCGGCCTATATAAACCAGCCCACCTCAGCTCGTGTCCCCGGCTCTCCTTTCCCCGCGCCACCATGCACCTCTGCCCGCCCTCGCACCCCGCGCTCCTCATCCTCGCCCTTTACTCTGCGCCGTATATAGGGGGTCATTCCTACAGGCATGACCTTCCGATTGCGCTTGTAGCTCCTGTCTAACAGTTATACCGCAAAGGCACGTGTTTCTGTCCTTTGTATAGACCGTACAAAGCTCACGCCGAGCATTCAGGGATCCACGAAGGTTGCGTGTTCCCGAAGCAGGCAGACCACAAGCGCTAGCAGTCGCCGATAATCGAGTAGATCCTATTTGAAGACGGCTGGCAGCTCGTCTTCAGGTGCGTACACCGCCGAATGCGACACTGCAGTGCAACGAGTCTGACCGCGTTCGGTAGTGACATGCGGCTCCCACCGGCGCATCGCGTAGGACTTGCGCGGATAGCATCTCCGTGCGCGGGAGATATGCACGTTTTGCACGTCCGCAGAAGGGTAGAAGGGGGCTATGAGTGACTTAGTGAAGGTGTTCTTGCATCATCAAGTGTATTGTTTTGGCCATATTCTATGACTTCTGCGACGAATGGCGACTGCGCGCTGGCAAACCGAGAAGTAACGTTCTGTGATCTGATCTGTTCAATCATGGCGACTGCGCGCTGGCAAACCGAGAAGAAACGTTCTGTGATCTGATCTGTTCAATCTGTATGAGTTTGTACGCGCATGCGTACGCCGGTACCTGTAGGTCTTCTAAGACAAATTGGACAGTATGTGCAGCGAAAGAAAGGAAACAAGGGCGCGCGCAGTGGTTAAGTATTGCCCATCGGCGAGCGTATCATTACTATTTCGGGAATCAAATCTAGCGCAAAATGTACAGTATATGCCGCAGTCATCGTGCACAGGCGGAGGTACCGACGAGAGCCTCGCATCGTGGCATGTAGATGCCCCTTGTCCTGCTGTTGGCATCGATGTCAATGTCGGCCTCTGCGCGTGGTGCGGGAGCGCTTCGACGGGCGGGGCGAGTCGGTGCTGTAGTCGCGGCGGCGGTTCTTGGCGGCAGATTCTGGCTGGCGCCTCGAGAAGCGGGAGCGTTTGCGGCGTCTGGCTGAGGATCCAGAGGGTGCGGGACTAGAGCGCTCGGCGGAACGCCTGGTGAAGATGAGGTGGTGTGCGTAAAGGCAGACGACCAGTTAGACTAATCCGCTGTCGCAGGTGAGTGGAACTGAACGTACTGCGCTCGTTGCTGGTCGAGTTCCGCCGACCTCTGCTCCGGTTCGAAGAGCATATCCTTCCGCAGCTCGGCGTAATACTCATGAGCAAAGTCGAGCAGTTCCTCCTCGTTCCACCACGCGATATCATACGATCCCGGCGTCCCGAGGCTAGCAAGCCACTGATACCGCTGCTCGCATGCAAATCGCAGCAGAATGCGCTCCCCGTGGACGGGGTCCGTGCGCCGCAGGCTGTGGGACAGCACAATGTCGAAGAACGTCCGCAGGGCGGGGATGTGCGGCGCGCCCCAGCCCGCAGTCTCCATGTTGTGCAGCAGCGCCGGGATCGCGCCGCAGAAGTCGTCCCAGGGCAGGTCGCGGTCCCAACGCGGCATGTAGTGGTACATGCGCGTGTCGTCCCAGTCCGCGCGCGCGGCGCGTGCGACGGCATGGAACAGCTTGAAGCCCGTTTCCGTGAAAAGATCGAGTTCACAGTATTGGAAGTGGTGCAGATTGTTCAGGGCGAGGGCCCTGAATTCCTGTCTGCTGAGCGCGGCTTCGGGGTCGACGGCCGCTTCGTCGGCGGCAACTTGGGCATCCCAGGCGAGGATTGCGCGGGTGTTGGAGGATGTCCAGGCTGCTGCGAGACGCGCGCGAGCGGCGGCCACGTCGAGGTTGTGGGTGCCGGGGAAGATGGTGGCGAGCTCTTGGTCGGTGTAGACGGGCGCCACGGCGTCGTGCGGGTTCTTGACAGGACGCTGCATGATGATTTCGAGGGTTTGCTGGATGATAGAGGGATATGTTGACGGACAAAGGTGGTTGGAGACGATAAAGCCCAACCAAAGAAGCGACTGGAAATTTTCAGTTGCACGCAGGCTGAGAAAGGGAGTGAGCGGACCTGGGGCGGACGACGAGCGCTACTTGTGCTGCACAACCCGGTGCCAGCTCCCGCACCAGTGGCAGGCCGATCCATCCCAGCATAAAGGCCCATCGACATCGCCCAACATCAAGGAAGTACTCACCAGCGGTGGGTGTCGTGCATTGCGATGATCCCAAGTAGCAAGCGCCGGCGTGGCGAGGCCGTCGGCACGCTCGGCAACTGCCGAAGCCTCCTTGCTCGCGATCGTCGACTCCGAGCGGTCCGCCTCAACCTCTCTTTCATACCCTCTAGATCTCCACAGCAACTCACAGCGTCCGTTTGCATCTCAATAACAGCATCAGTTTGAGGCAAGGGAGTTGCATTGCTCTGTGGATGCGATGGGATTGCGGATCAATGAATGGTGCGTGTCCGATCCCCCGCTGTTTCGTCCTAGCTGACCTCTTGCTCTCATCCTGCTTCCAGCCTGCTACAAAGTGAGCTCAGTATAGCCTCGCACATACTGACTTCTCATAGATTTGTGTTTGATAAGTTCTGCAGTCCCACGGAGCCAACCCGCACGCCAGCCAAGTCGTCGCTGCGCTATACCCGTAGCCCTCCTCGCTGACCGTCCTTGCCCTGCGCAACACAGACGCACCCTTCCTTACCGCACTCTTTATTTACATGGTCCGGAAAATGTTACCTTTCTAAATAAAACCGAAGAACCCGGTATGGCCCACCAGCAAACGGGCAAACGCGCGGCGGCGGTAGGAATTTTAGCCTGCAGCAGATCGACGTTGCTCCGTATGACCAGCACAACTGTGTAGGTGAGACAATTCTCCGACGTGCATATTATGTGCTGATGACTGCGTAGAATGTACCCAACCACAAGCACGCTAAATTGTCGCCGTGCCAACACCGCCCAACTTCGTCCTTCAGCTGCACCATGCGCACGACCCTCAACGTCGACGCCGCCCTCAAAATGCGGCGCATGAATGTGGCCCAGGCGCGTCTGTCTATATCTTGCTGCATACATATACTCATTTCTCGCAAACCGCCCAGGCCTTCCGTCCCGCAACACCCGCTGCTGCTGATACCCGTCACTACCTACGGACCTTGCCACTCGCCAGTCCCTGCGCGATGGTCAGAATATTCTGCTCGGAAGATCTCTCCGTGGATTCTGTCGTGAAGCTCGCGGTGGGCCATGCCACACTTGTATCGGCCTGCGCTTCCGCGCCCCGTGCCCACCGGTACAGTGCCAACATACGCCGAGCCGCCCAGGTAATATCTGACACTTTGACAAGCTAGATGCGGCCTGGCTTCCTGCGATTCGTCGGCGCTAGCATCAAGCCAGGCCGCATCGTCGGCGCTAGCATATTCCAGACGAATCCTCGATGTGTAGGCGCAGCTGGGTGCGGCGGCCGCAGTCACCTTTGGATGCGGTTGATCTAGACTTCCGTTTATCATATCCTCATAGTACCAGTGAATTGATCTGATCCTCCAGAGACAATGTTTATTTGAGCTACCGACCGAGCGCGCGGGGCTGTCCAGCTGGATCAACGGCGCTCTCTGATAGAGCCTCACGCGCACGCCTCACGACTTTGCTCTCACGCACACCGTCACTCTCTTTCCTCAGGCCTTAACCTCAGCTTTCTACTCTCTGCACCCAGCCCAGCCCGTCGTCCCTTTCAAGAAGCAAAAAATAGCCCTCTACTCCAACCGATCGAGAGATGGACGCCCGCTTGGGCTCAGCACTCAGCGCGTTGCAATCAGTCGCGTGTCAATCACAGGGGAAATGAGATTGTCATATTGGACAGCGACAACGCCTGCGGTGAGAACCGCCAGCCCGCGCAGTCCTTCTAGAGAGCACGATCTCATTGCCAGAGAGGGACGCATTTGATGGGTGCTCCAAGAAAAAGGTCCAACGAGTATTTCCATACCCGTACTTGCTATTTACTGTGAAAGAATCCACGCTACAATAGCAATTTGCATCAAACGTTCACCAAAATCAATGATACAGCTCTCATGCAAATGACTTACAGCCCGGCAAGAGCCGTAAACTCTGCCCGCAAGCGTTCGGTGGCCGCCTGCACCCTGCGATCCACCAGAATCTGTATCCGAGCCTCCATGAGTTCCGACGAAACGTCGCCCGCCCCATCCTCATCCTTCACCACGGCGGACGGACCAACCGCGTCCGTAGTAGCCCCGACAATCCTCATGCTCGCCCGCGCCGGCGGCCGCTTGCTCGGTTTGTGCACAGCCATATCTTTCTGTCAACGCAGCGCCGGCACATGGTGAGCATCATACAGTCTGGGACGCGCAAGACGCTGCACATACCTGGGCACGCCCTCGACCGCGCCGCACCGGTCCTGCGTGGTATTCGCTTATCGAGAGGCAAGCTTTGCGCCTCAGCGAGCACAGCACGCACGTCGCGCGCGCCGCGGCCCCAACCAGACACGGGGCCTCAGCTTCGTGGCACGGCCCGCACGTATCCTGCCACCATATCAAATTCAAATCATGAGCAGTGAGTCAAACCGCCTGTGAGTGGAAAGCGGCCGACGCACCGCATTTCTAGTCGAGCGCTCGGTGCCGATGTAGAACTTGAATGCGCCGGCGGTGACGATGATCGCGTCGTCCGGGAGCGAGGAGAAGATCTCGCAGCCCATCTTGAGGCGGCGAGGCTGGGTCCAGCGCGAGTTGGGCGCGCGGAGGGAGAGGAAGGGGCCGTCGGGGGAGTAGGGCACACAACGCGTGCGGCGCAGACTGCAGAGCACGCAGTGCGTGTCCGTGCCGGCAATACATGGAACGCCGGCGGTGTGACAGGCAACGCAGGGGGTCTGCAGGAGCGCATGTACGCATATACTCGTAAGCGATACTGCTTGAAAGGTTAGAAAGAGGTACCTACGTCATTCCGCGCTGAAGAAGAGGTCCCGACGACAACTTTGCTGTAGCCTGAGGGCTTGCTCTTCGCTGGTACACTTACCACAAGGACGTCAGGAGGTAGGGCGGCCTCGTCTTCGTCATCCAATATCCGCGGGCAAGCGGGATCGCGGGCACTCTCGGACTGCGGCAGCCGGCATGGTACCCCTCTCAGAGAGCACAAGACGCAGCTGTCACCCGTGCCGACAAAGCACGGAAATTCTTGGCAATCACAATAATCGCACGGGGCCTGCAATGTGCGCTCAGTAAGTCATCATAAAGATTCGGCAAGGGACGCACGGCGGACCTTGTGCGCTAGCGAGGCCTTCGTACCCACGAAGTAGTTGTCTTCTTCGACGGTGCCCTGACGATCGCGATGTCGAAACTTGGGCACGCCGATGACGATGGGATCCGGTGGGAGTAACTCAAAAGAGTATGACGGGTCCAGAAGGCGTGGACAACCTTGCTCGTCCTCGTCGGACGGTGGCGTTCTCAGGAGCTGCTCCGGACGTATCTTGACTGCCAGAAGGGAAAGAGGCTCGATATCGTCTGCGGGATGACGTGATGCAGTCGGTGTAGACAGAACGATGACAGGGAGGATTTTGGAGCGAGAGCTTGAAGACTCTGGACGAGGATCCAGGGAGATTGATGGAGAAAGAGGCGCCGAGATCTGGTCTACGGTGATATAGACCGAGATGAAGTCATCTAGGGCGTCGACTGATATCCGTTGAGCAATCATGCTTCCTTCGCGCGAGACATCGGCAGGTGTGCTTACAGTCTTCTGCCCACCACACGTCCGGTTCCAGCGACCCATCGTACGCGATATCAAGATCGCTCCCAATGTCGAAAGGGAACACCCTGAAAGCCCAACCTCCTTGATCATAGTGGTCGACGGCACCCAGCAGCGCGGTCCACGCCGACTCGACGACGGTCGGAAGCTTGACGAGCTGCATATGGCGCCTCACGAAACTGATGCAGCGATACTGCACCGACAGACAGGAAGTCAGCAAACGCGGGACGATGCGCGACAGAACGATAATACTCACCAGCTCGCCTGCGAGCACGGCATAGTACTTCTCGCGTTCTTCAGGCGCGAGGCTGCGGAGGCGTTTGACAGCGGCCCGGATCCGGACCATATAATACGAGAGCGTACGCTCGGGATCTTCTGAGGACATTATGGGGAAAAGTGGGTAGAGGTCAGTGTGGCGGAAAGTTGAAGGTGATGGACAATAAGTACCCCGGGGCGACGGTGCCGCCACCCGCGAGTGGGATCACTGCCACGTGGCCGCTGCGGCAGGCGCGCGTTGTTTGTTGTTCTGTAAACGTTGTCCGCGTGCCGGGTGTCGTTGTATTGTTTTCAAGGCCAACGTTGTCCGGGTCCTTGGGGATCAGAAATGCGAGATCAGACGGGAAAGGGAGGATATGCGATGTCGCACGCTGAGTGGCGTACATTGTAGCGGGGTGCATGCGTCACGGAAAAACCCCAACGGTTCATGAGCTAGATTCTGACACACGAATTGATGGCGAGACACGGAATGGGGAATTGAAGGTGACAGATGCGGCCGCGTTGTGAAGGGCGAGGACGGTCGACGACGTGGTGCATAGGGCGGCTAGGACGCTACGTGGAACTGCGGAGCGCATCAGTCGCGCCACCACACGCAGGCTACACGCGTATAGCAATGATGAGCTCACCCTTCCGGTATCGCCAGGCTGGAATGAAGGGTGTGAGCAAGACCGTCAGCTAAGACAGTGATATCGGCCACGCACTTTGATCTGCAATCCCGGCGCATCCACAGCTATCCACAGAACACTGTAACTCATTTCAACTCGCAAACTGCTCTTCCTGCAGTCCAAGCGAATACTGCGAGTTGCTGTAGAGATCTAGAGGGTACAGAAGAGAGAGGTATAGTCTGCGAGTCGCGACGGTGAGAGATTGCGAAGGGGCTTCGGCTGTTGCCGAGCGTGCCGATGGCCGAGCGCGTGCCGGCGCCGGCGCTTGCTACAGACCGTGCCTCCGCAGCGTCGACGCCACGCTAGCGCTCGTTGTCCGCTCCAGGTGCGTGCTCTGAGCCTGTGTCCAATTGAAAAACATCCCTGTCGCATCATTTCAGTCGTTTGGGTGAACTGCACCGTCTACAACTCCTGCGCACCACTTCTCGTCCAGCTACCCCTCGCTCGACCTCGTCGTATGCTGCGCGCAGCCACGAGCCTGCCCACTGGCGATGCCTTGCCGCCCAACTCCGCCGACGAAGAGCTTCGAGTCGCCGAGGACAACCCCATCCTCCACACCAAGCGCCTCCCAGCGGATTGGGCATCATTTAGCGCACGAGCACAATCCGTCCAAGTCGTTGTCGAAGAAGCAGTCGAGCCGGAGCCAGACACCAGCGGGATCAACTTCATGCACTGCGCCGAGCGACAGCCCTCCTTTCTCAATTTTCTCCCCCTGCCCTCCACCGGGACCCAGCTGCTGCACTTTGCTGCAGAGACCGTAGACGACGCCGACCAAGCAGTCTGGGCGAACTCCCGTGCCAACCTCGTCCCGATCACATATCAAAATCTGAGCATCGCGCAACAGAGTGAGCATCTCGACAATCGGCAAGAAGAGATCATCGAGTTGGAAGTAAAGATTGCCGAACAGAATAGGTACGTCCGTTTTCCATTGCCGCGCAAGTGGATTTCTCTGACTGTTTGCCTCATCTCATCCATAAGCCAGCGCACGCTCGATGCAGTATCCGCAAGGATAGACGCGTTATCCACCAAGATCGACGCAGTGTCCGGCGAGATGGACGAATTATCAGCAGAAATTAGCGCATTATCCGCAGGGATCACAGGCCTCTTGCCCCGCCGCTCGACCAGCCGCCGCCGCCAAGGGCGGCCGAACAGATCGCAGCAGCGGCACTCCCGTGACGCTATTTTGGAACGCTGCCGCACCTCGAGCCCCACTCACGGGGTCCGAGCTTAGGGCCAATAGGGACAGCTTGACGGTCCGTGACAACGACTTCCTTGACCGGACATTCCTTCTCTCCGATATACTGTATAGTTTGGTTACAGGACCTCTGGCCGACGCACGATGACAGCTACGCGCCCTCTTCTTTTTATTCCTCAGCACATACGACTCGGTACTACTACATGGCCGTGATTGAGATAATTGTCCGCGAAACGTGTGGCTGTTACGACTGAGCATCAAACTCGTGGTAAGCCACGGGTGCGATGGATTATACGGAAGGCGGCGACGCCGAGAAGAAGCAAAGAATACAGGTGCGTAGCGGTCAGATGGTGGGAAGGCCAGCGTCGACTCAAATACACTCCATGTCCATGACGTCCTGCACGAGATGTTAACATGACATCCTGTAGCGCAACATCGCTGTCACGTACCGTGAAAAACTCTACTACATGCTCCATTGGGAAGGAGCAAAATACCGAAAACTCCACACGCATCTCCTTGCACACGCGGATTACCTCAGGGACACCGTGGCCATAAGCACTCTGCGAAACCGTCACGAGGCGCAGCGCCGGCAAATCACGCAAGGAATCCGCCAGGAAATGTGTAGGCCGCGACTTTTTCTTGAACAGATGCCACGGATGATAGGCGAAGTGGCGGATGGTATGGGGAAGCCTGAGCACTTCTTGGGGGCACGTCGCGAGCTCGAGTCTCTCCAGCCGCATGCAGCGGTCGAGGATGTCCTGTGTGGGAAGCATGTCCTCGATGGTCAACCGCAGCGACGTGATGCTTCCCAGCGCGTTGCCGAGTGCGGGAAGAATGCCCTCGGTACCGTGCCGAATGAAGAGCACCTCGAGCTGACACAAAGCAGAGATGTTGACGGCTTCAAGGATCCATGCTGTGGAGGCTATATCACAGACCCTGACTTGGAGGCTACGCAGGGCCGACGGTGGTAGTGCGACAGAGTGATCCGTGTTCGGATGGGAAGTGGAATGGTGGTAATCGAGGCGATGCAGGCCGGGCCAAAGCTCGATGAAGGGAGGTACAACCGCTGGTACTCCGCTAATAGCCAGGTATGTGATACGCAAGTCCAGTGCGCGCAGGCCCTCCACCAGTACGTGCGGGGCGGATGGATAGCCATCGACATCCAGGCCCAACGCGGTGATGTTCGGACAGAGCTGGAGTAGTTCGATGAGGTCCGTGAGGCCCACTTCATACCGACGCGCTCGAGTTTGCCGCATGTATGTCCCCAGCTGCGGGTTTGCGCGGAGACTATCGAGGAGCCTGGCGTGTGCGCGTGGGTTGCGGGGGAAGGTCTGGCGAAATATGAGCTGCTGGGAGGGTTGCGTCCAGGATTTGCAAACGAGGGCGCAATGTTGGAGCGTAAGACATTGAGCGTCTCCGTTTTGCAGGGTGCTGCGGTACACCCAGAGGATGATTTCGAGGTGAACGTCGTGCGGCAGTGGGACCACGGATTTGGCGGTGAACAAGGACAGGATGACGTGGAAGAGTGCCGTGGGCGCGCGACGTATCCAGAGTAAGGCCTCGGATGAGGACATGTTGGCAGGAGCTAAGATAAAGCTTGCTTTTTGGGCGAGCAGAGGCAAGGGGCAGCCAGTGCAAGTACGCGATCGCCACGTGCTGAGTTCGAATTCTTGAACTCGCGATGGACGGTGCACACGTCTTGAACGGTATCTTCGAGTTATCTTCGTCCCAGATAGAAAGAACGACCTTTCCCAACGCTGGACCATTGAGCACTGATCAAATGGCTGATGATTGAAGGATGCCTTGTCATGCAATTAATGCTCCGGGGTCGCCAGCGTAGACTCGGTCACTCGGAGCGACACCAGGCTAGCGCTTGGCGTCCACTCCAGGTGCGCGCCCTCCCTTTCTGAGCCTGCATCCAAGTGAAGATTTCCAGTCGTTGTGACTGGGCTGAACTCAGGTTGAACTGCACCGTCAACAGCTCTCGCGCACTACTTCTCCTCCGGCATTCCCTCGACTTCGTCGTACGCGTCATGCTGCGCCCTGCCACTCGCCCGTCCGCCGCCGACGCCGCGTCGCCCAACTACACCTACGAAGAGCGCGCCGAGGACCACAACCCCATTCTTCACGCAAATCGCCTCGCAGTAGCGTGCTCATTCTCCAACACGTCGGCGGACCCCGCGTCCGACGCCGTCCAAGTCGTTGTCGACAAAGCAGCCGAGCCAGAGGCAGACACGAGCGGGATCACATTCGCTCAGTACGCCACGTCACTGCCCGAGCGCCAGCCCTCCCTCGTCGATTCCCTCCCCATGCCTCCGACCGGATCGATCCGCAGCTGCTCCAAAACGTCGCAGAGACCGCCGACTGCGACCTGTGGGCCGACTGCGAGACCGCCGACTGGGGCTGTGAGACCGCCGACTGGGGCTGCGAGACCGAGACTGGGGCCCGTGCGCTAACTGCGAGAACGACCTCTGGGGCCGGTGCACAGACCACGCTCAGCCAGTCTGGCCGGATGAAAACACATCTGAAAACCTGAGCATCGCGAAACGAAGAAAGCAGGCATCTTCCGCCCATACCGTCTGGCTGCATGCCGAGCAGCAAGCAAAGACCGAGGAGTGGCAAGCGAAGATCAACGAACGACTCGCAGAAATTGCCGAGCGGATCGCAGAGATCGCCGGGCAGCAAGAAGAGATCGCCGGGCAGCAAGCAAAGGCCGACGAACAGCTAGCAGAGCTCGCATGGCTAGCAGAGCAGGATCTGTGAGTCTGTTTTGCATTGCTGCGCCAGTGAATCTCTCTGATTGTCTGTCTCATCTCTTCCTTCAGCCGCCAAACACGTGCGCTTGATGTATTATCCGCAGACGTCAGAGCGATCACCAGATCCGTGCGCAGTGCAGGCCTCTTGCCCCGCCGCACAGCCAGGCGCCCCCACCAAGGGCGGTCGCAAAGATCGCAGCCACCCCACTCCCGCGGCACGTCGAGCACCGCGCACACTGTCCAAGATTAGCGGCATGGACATGGATCATGGTCAACACGGCGCGATGGTTCGACTTCGTTTGCACATCCCCCAACGCACGATGGCCGTTGGTACTGGAGGGTTTCTTCTCTACGAATATACCGTATGTTTTGCGCTTTTATTTGATCCAGGTACTCTGGTGGACGCACGATTACGACCGCACGCCCCTCGTCTTTTTCTTCCGGAGGCCATACTGTACAATTCGCGATCCAATGGTCATACGCGTGCAGCATGTCTTTGTGGTACTTTACCAGACATAGTCCGACTTGTACCTCTCATTTAGCCTGCGCGCAGCGCTTCGTGCTACGCGCACACCAATGTTTGCATGCCCATACCCGTCCGCCACCGGTTGCACAAGCATACATAGAATGCGCATATAGTCCAAGAAATAAGTACACGATTGATGCGAGAATACCGTTGCCACGTTTTCGACAGCCCTTATCAAGACATTTCCCGACAATGCAATGTCATCGAGCATCGCGCACTATTCCCTGTAATCCACATGGGCGCTACATTGACGATTCCAGGCTCGCAGGACGACGTACTCGACTCCCTCTGTGGAGATGATGCAACAAAGCAGCTCATTTCTTGGTGGGCTGCATCCTGCGTGTCAATGCGGGTCCGTGTAGCTATGTAGGGCCGGACCTGCATTAACAACAGTCCATTGGCTACGCTGCCTCACTCGAACGCTGCGCACCGCTGCCTACCAAGATTGCTACGCGCCTCGCGCAGTCTCCTCGCCCCCTACTCGAGGCTGCGGTAAAACTTCCGCCATATTTGTCGAGGTAGCCGACGACGGAGACACAGAGTTATATGCGGCGCAGAGTAAAGGGCCAGGATGAGGAGGAGCACATGGGGCGTGGGCGGGCAGAGGTGCATGGCGGCGCGGGGGCAGAAGAGTTGGGTGGTACGGGCGGGGTAGGCTGGTTTATATAGGCCGGAGTGTTTGATTCGAGGGTGGATGCCAAATAGCGAGGGGAGGGGGGACGCGTTGACGCGTCGGCATCACGTGGGGGGGAGTCTGTTTGCGGGTGCTTCTTCTGTGCCATCATGATCTCGCACTTGCTTCTCACTCCTCTGCATCCTTGCTGACTGCTTGATACTTTGTCTCTGATGTCTCTGACAGATCTCTGTGCATGCATGCACGTACGACAAACGGCTGGTCCAACATCCTTCTAAGGACCGTACCAATCGGATGGCTGGTGAGCTCGCAAAGCCTCGCATGAGCAGCTAGCGCGAGACGGAAGGACAGGATGAGGTGAGCAGGAAATTTATCCTATTTTTTCTTGTTCATCGCTGACTACACAGTCCATAGGGCGCTCGGCACTATGCGATCCCGAAGAAATTCACTCGACAGAGGGCACCGCCGCTTCTCCTGGTGATACCGAGCCGAGCAGCCCTGACCAGCTCGGATTTCCATCCTGTTTGCGGCAGCGGGCTCAAACCTTCCTGTTCTCTACGGTGCGCAATGCGCTATGATCTTTATTTCACAGACTTCTCACACGCAGTCCATTTTCTTCTCGTTACGCCCAGTGAACCTCCGCTAGTGGCATATGCTGAGTACGCGCTTCTTTCCCGTCGCCATACCAAGAGTCCGTTGACGAGAAGATCTTCTGCGCGCGGAGGACTTTCCACTGTGAACATGGCCGACCGGGGCACGAGCACTTGCAATGTTGATGCTCGCGGCGGGGCGTTGCGACTAAACTACAGAACGTTAGTATGCCAGCCTTCGTGGGTGAGTCCGAACGTCTTCTACCGCCGACGGATGCCCATGTACTGACATTGCTTCCGCAGAGCGCGTGCGCATCGGGGTTCCACAGGACGTGCAGCTCGAATATGTGTTCTTACACGCATACATCACGTCCCAACCGCTCACTCTCCCGCCTCACTAGACCGTTCTATGCGCAGAAGTTCCGTGCTGACTCTGATGCCCTTCCTGTAGCCTCGCCGGTCTCTCTACCCGCTTACCCGACTCCGACTTTGACAGCCCGCGTCGCTCGAGGCGTATCCCTCACTCTTCTTCGCGATGCCATGAAGGCCCGCGGTCGTAGTCGATCCCATCCGTTCGCTCCCACACACATCTCTGCTGGAAATTATTTGAAGATTGGGGCAGGGAATGCGCCGGTTCAGCGAAACGCATCTCATTCTCAGGAACCAATTATGACGACTCCATACTTTACATGCCTATGCCCGTGATAATTATAGTCAAATGATCGTTAAACGTGTCGTTGTCTAGGATTGAGCATCAAACTCACGATTGGCCAATGAATGCGGTATGGACTAGAGAAGCGTGACAGCACGAAGAACCCAAGTATACAGGCGTGTACGTACATAGCGCTCCGATTCATTACGCGGGCAGTCATGGTCTGCTCAAATACAATCCACATCCATGAAGTCCTGCACAGAAAATCAACATAACAGCCTGTGATGCGGGAGTGCTGTCACGCACGCTCCATATCTCCGACAGCGTGCAAGCGATTATACACCGCAAACTCCACTCGCATCTCCTCGCACACGCGGATGACCTCATGGACCCCGCCATCATGAGCATCCCGCGACACCGTCACGAGGCGTAGCGCCGGCAGCCTGCACAGGGAATTTGCCAGACAAGCACTCAGCACACGCGCCTCCTTGTCGTCCACGTCACACAGATCCGGGTGATAGGCAACGTGGTTGAGGGTACGTGGGAGCATGACCATTTCGTGAGGGAACGTCCGAAGCTCGAGTCTCTCCAGCCGCGTGCAGCGGTCGAGGATGTCCTGCAGGTCCTGGTTGGGAAGCATGTCGTCATCGGTGAGCCGCAGCGACGTGATGCTACCCAGCGCGTCGCCGAGGGCGGGAAGAACGCTCTCCGAGTCGGTGTCGTTCCAAAGAAAGACGAACTCCAGCTCGCGCAGGGCAGAGATGTTGACGGCTTCAAGAATCCGTAATGTCGAGGCCATATCCTCAACTGTGATTTTGAGGCTGCGCAGGTAGTGCTGCCACGGTTCGGTTCGGTCCGGTTCAGGCCAAAATTTTTGGAACCCCGAACCGGACCATTGGTTCAGTTCACAGAATTTCTGAACCCCGAACTGGACCACACCGAACCGGTTCAGCTGGTTCGGTTCTGGTTCAAACTTGGTTCGAACCAAGAACCAATTCAAATTTGCTTATTTTTCAGTCAGAAACATAAGAAGGCTATATGTCATTGCCAAGTGTAGCTAAGAACCACACAGGTGCCTGCCTCCTCAGGAATCAGGATATTGAGCAAGTCAGGCAACTCAGGTGGACTGGCCATGGGATTACTTCAGCAAGCGCACATACAACAAGTGTACATGCGCACTCACAACACTTTACGAAGGCACAAGCAACTTAGCACATTCTCTCTTCACTCTAGCTCAATGCTCAAGGATTTCTCAAGCTCAATGGGAGTCGCTCTTTTTTTTTAGACCTCTTCAGCCTCGTGACTGGTCCTTTTGGTTAGCTTCAGGGACATGCACCTTGTGGATTCCGCAAGGCACTGTTCCCTACACAATTGTTACCCAATCAACCATTTCCCTATTTGTTATCCTTCGAGCGTGTCGCACCCTCTCGTCATAGGTCATGCGGACCTGATTTTCCCAAAAAGGTGGAGAGAGAGAAAGAGGACGAACGAAGAGCCGTTCCCTCAAGCAGGCGACTGGAATACCTCAATGGAGCATGCAAGGTGAGGGAAGGAAAGCAAGATTGCTTGTATTCCATAATAAGATTTCCGTCTCGTCAATTGATATTACGCTCCCATGCCATATTTCGCCCACCGTGTTCGCCTAAGCCCGTTTGACTTGGCGACTCTTCGCTAGGTCTTTTCTTGGTCTCGGAAAGTTCGTTCGCGTGTTCAAGCCATGGCGTCCCATTATGGTGATTCACTATGGTGCCCGAGGAGCGCTACTTGTGGATTCTTGAGCTGTGAAGTCTCGGGTGTCAACTCCCAAGGGTAGATTGCTTAGTCATCACTTGTACCAGTACACTCTATGTGTGCGCACATAGGCTACTTCTCACGGTTCACCAGCACCGCGCCCCTCCCTGCCACCTACCCGACACCTCCCACCGTGTCACCTCCCTCCGCTCTCGCCTTGGTTCGCCAAACCTTCGCCGCCCAGCTCCGCCCTCATCAGATTTCCATCAGAACGCACAGCCCACGCCCTCCCAACTTATCGCTGACGTTGTGACTCGCAACATTCCCACGCAACTCGGGTACCGCCCCAGTTGGCCATTGTCCCTGCGATCATTTTTCTCCTCATTGTTCCGGCTGTTCCCGCCTCCCGCGACCCGGCGCCCTCCAGCGCTCTAGGATTATGGTTATAGACAGCTTACCACCCTACTACCTGTGGGTGCCCATCACCGCCACCCATAGTAATTTCTTCTGCTAGTGCTACATGTAGAATGTAGCACATCACATGTTCAACCTTCCTCAATACGCAACCAGCAGGTGCCGTGCAGCTGACATCAACGGTGACTCGGAGCCTCCTGCGCATGATTGTAAGGGCAGATGATCCATTTGATTGAATTTTTTTTTTGGATTTGTCCCCTCATAGCAATTCATGTACTCATTCACCATTTATTCTAGTAAGCACATTGTATTTCCTATTAATTTTGCCAACACAGAGGTTGGGAAAAACTTCATAGTTCGGTTGGTTCGGACCAGGTTCGAACCATACCCTTTGGTTCACCACCCGCTGAACCGTGAACCGGACCGCTGGTTCAGGTTCAGCTCAACCTTGAACCTGAACCGGACCAAGCCCCGAACCGAACCTGGTTCAGGTTCGAACCATGGTTCAGAACCGAACCGCGGCAGCACTATGCGCAGGGCCGACGGCGGGAACGCGACAGAGTGATCTGTGCTGGGGTGGGAAGTGCAACCGTGGTAATCGAGACGATGGAGGCTGGGCCAAAGCTCAATGAAGGGAGGGACAACCGCTGGTGCGCCGCTAATAGCCAGGTACGTGATCCGCAAGTCCAGTGCGCGCAGGCCCTCCACCAGTACGTGCGGGGCGGATGGATAGCCATCGACATCCAGGCCCAACGCGGTGATGTTCGGACAGAGCTGGAGTAGTTTGATGAGGTCCGTGAAGTCATCTGACAGGAGCGCTCGAGTCTGCCGCATGTATTTTCCGAGCTGCGGGTTTGCGCGGAGACTATCGAGGATCCTGGCGTGTTTGCGGGGGAAGGTCTGGCGAAAGAGAAGCCGCTGGGAGGGTTGCGTCCAGGAATTGCAAACGAGGGCACATGCGCGTATTGTATGGAGAGTAAACTCGCTATGTAAGGTGCAGCGGTACACCCAGAGGATGATTTCGAGGTGGACGTCGTACGGCAGTGGGACCGCGGGTTTGGCAGTCGTCAAGGACAGCAAGGCGTGGAAGAGCCGTTTTGGTGCTCGGCGTATCCAACGTAGGGTAGATGGGATTGGCATGGTATGAGGAGATTGAGGACGACGTGTCTTGTCGGGCGGGCAGAGGATAGAGACAAGAAACGAGCAGTGAGGCAGCGGCGGCGGCATAGGTGGCGTCACGTGCTCGGTTCGTATTCGGAGCGCGCGAGCAGAGGCCTGCAGAGCAAACAAATACAGGTGGGCAGGATGGGTCATCCACAATACGGCAACCGAGCACGCAAATCTCTTGACTTCTTGTTCGCCGGTCGGACGGCCTAGAGCTGCGCTCGCCTGAGACACTGTATGGACAAAATAACACGAATAGCTGGGCTGAAAGTGACAGTCAGATCCAATCGACATGCCGCGGACGCTGTCACTTCTTGTCAGTCCCAAGAACCAAAAACGCTGATCTACACGCACGCGGAAGCACCCCGGCACCTCATGCACAGCGAACTCCACCCCGTCTTCCCGACACGCCCTCTCAAACTCGTCCAGCACCTTCCGCGATGACCGACGCGTCGCCGTGACCAGCTGCAGTCCTGGAAGTGCACTGGCTGCATCCAAAAGCAGTCGCGCATGGGCAACCTGCTCTTGTCCCAGTCCGCGGTCTTGGACGTGGTACCCAAGGTGCCTGAGGGCAGGCGGAGACCGTACGCCTCCTTTGGTAGTTGCGGGAGGATCGGGTGTGTCCCCACGAAATCTTCTCTACCATCTCGGCTACTTTCAAACTACCAAGACATACATCCCATCTAGGCGGAGTTCCGACGAAAATGTACATAGTTGATGCGAGCGGCCACTGGCAGGTATGTGGCAAGCCTCATGTCTCGCTGACCGCCAATGTGACAAGAGCTGTGGCATGCATAACCGCACAATGCTTCACGGTTCGTGCATATTTTTAGACCGTAGATGTAATACGGCTAACTTGCGTTGCATCTCCGCACTACCGTGCGCCAAAAATCATCGACTGGGTCCAACTCCACGTGCTGAGCTCCCCGCATCCCTGCCGTTGCTGCTCGTATGGCCTGCCGCGGCCAGCGGCTTTTTTCGCACCAGACCTTGGACGCACACAGGAGCACCCGCTTAGGCCGCGCTTGTTCGTGCTCACAAAGTTCCCGGCCCTGCACTGTGTTGCTCCCGTCGAAATGAACGCTTTGGCACGATCCGCCGTCACGATCAGGCACACAACGAGAGTGAGTGAGTAGAAACCTCCTCTCAAATGTGTCGGCTCACTACGAATATGACAACTTGTGATAACTTATGAGCTCCTCGCCCCGGATAATCGTCGTAGTGGCGTTCACCTTTACTCATTTGCGGCCGCATAGAGTTACAAGACCGAGAGGCAACAATTGCAATACATATACCGGCAGGTCATACAGGGATATCCGTACGTACAATCAAATAAAGAGGTTAGGCATAACAACTCACAAGAGGAAGCGACGATACACTGAAGCGACAATACACTGAAGTGATGATACACCTTGGAAACAAAATGAAGAACCACCACTAAGAGGTTGGAAGCCTGTCAGCTCGGCCATCACACATAATACCCTGTAAACCCAGGGGGAACTAGCTCAAACGGCCAACCTTGCGGCTCAATGGCTGCCTCCATCTGCTCCGAGTAGGTGAGGTACATGTCCAAGCTCGCCCGCGCGTTTTCCAGCTGGCGCAAATCAGAATTGCAAACTAATGATCCAATCGTGGAACAACTAACCGGTTCAAGTGTCGAGTCCTGGATCCTCCGTCCCATCAGTCTCATCATCATCGTAATCAGTCCGATGGGCGTAGGAATGGGACGGAGCGCCTTGATAAACGGACGATATAGCGCGACGTCGCGTGTCTTCGTTGCCTGGTGCTGAATCCCCAGCACTAGTAGGGTATGTTCAGTTGAAACACAGTATTCGCATTTCACTTATGATGCTTACCCGACAGGTCTCTGTAAAGGCAGTGCCCGACGATGACCTTATTGGAGATGATGCTCAGCACTTGCTGCTGGACTTGGGGAAAGCTAACTGCCTCGGCTTTGTGGTGCGTGAGACGGGATATATAAGAGTTGCACAAGGAAAATCCTCACGGGAATTAAGATGGTGCGCCTCGATGCCTGTCATCTCCGTGTGATAGTCGATGACCCCGGGCCACGTGGGCCTCACGTAGCAACACAAGAGTTGATGTCCATTAATATCCGTGATTCCGACGCGGCTGAGAAGAAATTAGCATTGGTAGGCCGTGAATGAATGTCAGCTATACATACGCCAGCATATCGGTAGATCCTCCAATTCCGATACCAACCCTAATGCAGGACAGGGCTACGATCTGGTCACGAGTAGGGCGCGGCATACGAATATGGATCGAAGGGGGTGAGTAAAATGGGCGGGAGTGGACGAGGCTGAGGATGAGGAGAGCGGTCATTGCTGGAGGTATTTTATAGAGACCACCTCTGTGTGGTACACAATTAGATGAATTCTTGACGGGCGTGGAAATAATTTCACCTGGAGGACAGCACAAAAGCAGAATATATTGATGTACCATTTTGCGGGTACGACGAGCCCAGCACAAATAGATCGGAACACGGGAGAGCTGGAGAAGATGTCGGCTCCCATCCTAAAGAAGTCGTTAATGAAGTACGAGGAAGAATTGCGAGACACGAACAAGCGAGGTTTGCGTCTGGATTATCGTTTGGGAAGGGTGAAAGGGGCACAGATAATCCTGGACGAACACCCTATCCAAAATGTCAATGTTGACGGGGGCGAGGGGACAGCCCGCGCGTCATGCACGAGGGGTAAATTGCGCAGTGTAACGATGTGAGTTAATGGATAGAATTCGTGCTTACGCTTACTCTCCTCAGACTTACCTCCCTGCGGTATCGACGACTCTGAGGCTCATCCAATGCCAGGCGGAGCCTAGTCTTCGATGAGTTTATCAGTCAGATAGCAGCCTTACAGCTAGAGATTATTTCCTCACAAACGTGACACGTCGCTCGGCAGACCGGTGCGAGCCTCTATTAGTATTTGCCACAGGTGCGTGTGGTCACACGGACGATCCCCTTCTCCGCGCTCCCTCATGTCTCCTCGTCCATGGCGCACGCTAGTCCGCTTCCGCTGCATCGAGACAATCGCGGCCTTCTCGGGCTTGCTCCTCCATTTTTCATTGCCGCCAGCACGGTCCGTGATCACACTGACACCGACTCGGCCACCGTGATCGAGCTGTGCGCCTCGGTGTCATTAGCAACTACCCTCTCCGTTAAATTGGTACCGACCCCTGAACCGAGCCGTATTGCCACCGTGGCGATCGATCATCTTCCGCGTACCCAATTTCTCCGCGGAACGGCGCCCATCTGCGCGCCGGCCGCCACCACACGGCTAGGCGAGTATATACCCACTTCTGCCGACCCGTGTGTCAGCATCCTCAATCGCCAAACGTTTAGGCCAACCAAAGCTTTTCATCACGCAACATCCCAGGGTGCTGGCGCGCGGGCGCCCTTTCTGGCCCAGAAGGAGGAACCAAGTGGCGGTCTTCGGGGGCGTATCCGTCACGAGGGAAAATTCTGCGATACAACAGACCATTTTCCGGGACACACATAATGTCTTGTAATCATTGTGTCAAATCCAGTCGACGTGCCGCGGGCGCTGTCGCTCCTGTCAGTCTCCATAGCACAAGAACACTGATTTCCACTCACGAGGAAGCATCCGGGCTCATCATACACACCTCGTCTTCCCGACACGCCCTCCAGACTCCTCCAGCACCTTCCGCGATGACCGCCGCGTCGCCGCTGCAGTGCTGGAAGCGCATACGTTGCATCCAAGAGCAGCCGAGCATGGAAAATTCTCTTGTCCGAGGGCCCGGCCGTAAATGTGGTACCCAAGGTGTTTGAGGGCAGGCGGGAGACCGTACGCGTTCTCCGGCAGCCGCGCGAGCACGATCTTCTCAAGGCCTGGGAGCGCCTCAAGCAGCGCACGCGGTGGTGCCTCCACAGTGTCCATTATGACGAGCGTGCGTAGCTGCGCGAATATGCCGGACTGGGTGATGTTCGCCCAGACATGTAGTAGCAGCTCGAGGTCGTACCGAGCGGTGGCCAACGGGCGGTCGACCGCGCTTCATATGGACGCGGCAAGCACCTGCAGCTCACGGGGAGTTGCAATATCTTCTATACCCCACACGAGCAGTTCCACGGAGCGGATGTTTATGACGTGTGGAGGAGCACGCTGTGCCCTCGTACGCTGAGGGAGACGGGGCGCACGGGGATGTCCTGCAAGCACGCCACGGGAGCGAGCGGGAGAATGTCGAGTATACCTAGACCTATGGTTATGCCGGCGACGTTTGTACACAGCTCTAGCACGGCAAATTCGTTGTCTTCTGATTCGGCAGAATATAGGAGGTGCGGCATGTCGAAAGTGATCGTGGAGAGGTAGTAGCGTACGGAGGAGCCTGACGCCGACAATTGCCATTGGATCGGGACTGTTGAACTCCATCCGGGGAGTACTACTTCAGTTGCGTCCCGGACCGGGCGGGGCTCGTATGTGCAGCCCGCCCGGTCATGGCGCGGATCCCGCCCGTACCGCGCGGACTCAGCGCGCCCAGCGATGCTGGAGCAGCTGGAGCCCGTGCGCAGCAAGCGAGACCGCCAGGACCGGGCGGATACCGCCCGGTCTGTGCGCCGCTCGGGAGCCCCGCAACCATCGCCGCCCGCCGCCGTCGGTGCGCCTGGTCTGTGCGGGCCCGCCTCGTCCACGCGCGTGCCCCTTGCCGCCCTCACCGCGCGCCCCTCGCCGCCTGCACTGCGCGCCCCTTGTCGCCCTCGCTGCGCGCCCCTGCTCGTCGCCCGCACCGCCCGCCCCTGCTCGTGAGTCGTCACCCGCACCGCCCGCCCCTGTTCGTCGCCCTCGCTGCGCGCCTCGCGCTGCGACGTTGTTGCCCTTGCCGCACGCCCCTCGTCGCCGTCGTCATGCGCCCCTGCTCCTCGCCTGCGTCGCGTCGCCTGCTGCATGAGCAGCGTCCTGGCTGCACGTCCATGTGCGCTGCCCTCGCTGCGCACCATGCGTGTTGCCCTCGCTGTGAGCTCATGCGCGGTGTCTTTGCTGTGTGTCGTCCTTGCTGCATGTTGGCCTGGCTGCGCGTCGCTCTTGTTGCGCGCCCCTGCACGCCGTCCTCGCTGCGCAGCCAGGAGGCACCTGGTGTGGCGCCATACAAGGCTGCACAGGCACGTCTCTACAGAAAGTGGGGGGCTGGGGCGGCTGGGTGGCCGGGCGTGCTGGCGTTGATACGCCTCGCCCCGCGCTGCGAGGTGATCGTTACGGAATTTTCGCACTTTCGTCAAGTCGACAGATACACAATTCCGGAGATCGCAGCGTTGCGCAGCAGTGCTCCGACCACTCGATTAGTTCTTCCGACCGCTCGCAAGATCGGAGCCAGAGTTCCGACCGTTGGAGTCTCGCAGAGCTGTCGCGCAATCAGAATCATACCTTGGACACCACGCTCGGACCAGCAACTCCGTCGCACGCATCACACGCAGTCATCCGACCACTCGCTCATTGTTCCGATTGCCGCCATGCGACCTCGAGCACAGCGTCTCCCACAGTTGTCACAATGCGTCGGAATTCCATCAGACATTTCGATCATCGAGATCATCGTTTCAGCACGTGTGCCACGTCTCTCCGACGTCTCTGCGACTTCTGAGTACCCCCACAGTTGCGCCATTGTCCTCCGACCATTGTCTAGCCCAGCTCTCGAGTTTGCGCCACATTCCTTCGATCCCGATTGTTCTGCGGTCGGACCAGCGCTCCGATTATCCCTCCACCGTTCCGACCATCGCACGCGCAACACCGGAGTATTCTTCCAACTGTTCGACGAGTTGCAAGATCGCAACACTCACCTGCGACCCCCTCGCACGTCGGAGTGCATTCTACCATTCGCCACACCTCCATTGTCTCCTGTTCTGGTCGTATTGTCTTGTTTGACATTGTAGGATGTCTCTCCCACACTTCTTGACAGCGCAGATCGTTTTCCATGCGCTTGCACTGCCCTCCTGACAGCGCTGATCACTTGCTCCACATTGTTCTCCACAGCATCGCAGACCTTCTGATATGTTCTATGGACTCTCCCCCATTGTCTGTACCATGTGCGACTTGCGCACCATCGTTTGCTTTTGTTCCGACTCGTTTTCCTTTGTTCCGGCTCCATTCTCGATCGGACTCGTACTGTAGCGGTCAAAACACATAAATAGCGGTCGCATCCATGCTGCAATACAGATTTGGTTCCCCCCGCACGGTTCAGATCTCATTCGACGCCCATAACGCCTCGTCTCTATCGTATAGTTAGCTCGAGGCTAGCTCTGTCGCCTTTGCCTTTGCCTTTGTCTTTGTCGTCGTCGTCGTCCTGCACTCAGCTTATCGTTCTCCTCGCTCTCATCTTGTTCCATCGTTGTCCCATTTGCCGTTGCCCTCGCACTTTGTCGCTCCGACCGTCTTGCGACATCAGGAGATCGCAGTCGCGTTCCGCTCGTCCCGCAGCGATCGCAACATCGATCGGCGTGCTCGCACCACTCATTCCTATCCTCCGACCACCGCCCCCGCTCCTCCGACCGTCCACACGCCTCTGCGTTGTTGCCTGCACGACTCGTCGTCGCTCCGACCGTCTTGCGACCTCGGAGATCGCAGTCTTGACTCTGTCGTCTCGCAGCGGTCGCAGCCTCGATCGCACCACTCGCACCACTTGTCCACACATTCCGACCATCGCATCTGCGCCTCCGACCCCTCATCGACGACTCTCCGATCGACCGCGCATTCCGACCAGCGCATCCGATCGCACACCTCCCCACACTCGTCGGAGACGCACTCCGATTGTCTTCGGGACCCTGACACTCACTCGCACACATCACGGTACCCTCACCAGCGCTCTAGGGATCTGGTATCTGACACATTACCACCCTACTACCTGTGGGTGCCCATCAGCGTGCGGGCGTGCGGGCGCGGAAACAAGGCAGGAGCGCCTGCATTGGCAAGTGAAGCCCAATTCCCACGATGTGCTGTCAACAAAACCACGTGACCGAGGGGCCGCGTGGCAGGTTCAACGCGGCGCAAGGCCACTTTCTCCCCACTACCACCTGCCCCAACCACCACACCTTCCCCACACCCCCGCACTCTCACCATCATCTTGAAACCGACCGCCAGGTGCGTACGACGAAGCGGCGACGAGGGGTGGCGCGCTGCGAGGTCCAGGCGACGGCCCCGGCGTACAGCGAGGGCAAGGATGTGCGCAATGAGGTCGAAAATGGCGCGCAGCGAGGGCCACGCATAGGCGTGCGGGCAACGAAGGGCGCGCGACGAGGACTGCGACAAGCGAACAGAGGCGACGAAGGCGCACAGGGAAGGCGACGAGCAGGGGTGCGCGGTGCGGGCGACGAGGGGTGCGCGGTGCGGGCGACGAGCAGGGGCGCGCAGCGAGGGCGACAAGGGGCGCGCAGTGCAGGCGGCGAGGGGCGCGCGGTGAGGGCGGCAAGGGGCACGCGCGTGGACGAGGCGGGCCCGCACAGACCAGGCGCACCGACGGCGGCGGGCGGCGATGGTTGCGGGGCTCCCGAGCGGCGCACAGACCGGGCGGTATCCGCCCGGTCCTGGCGGTCTCGCTTGCTGCGCACGGGCTCCAGCTGCTCCAGCATCGCTGGGCGCGCTGAGTCCGCGCGGTACGGGCGGGATCCGCGCCATGACCGGGCGGGCTGCACATACGAGCCCCGCCCGGTCCGGCACGCTACTGAAGTCCCTCCCGGGGAAGGCGGCGGAAGAGGACGCGTTGTGCGATTGGTGTCCATTCTCGGCATACAAGCGCACAAGCACAGAGAGTGGGATAGTCGACGGCCACGCAGCCATACGATTGCACGAGTTGCCGAATGCGGGACGAGATGAAGATCGATCGAGGGGAAATGTAGAACTGAGGGTCGTTGAATGTTTTATGCGCCGACACGGATACTTTGAGCTACATACCTCTGCGAGTCAATATGAGAAGAAGAGAAATGCTGTCCTAAAGGTATTGAATATCAGGGCCACTGAACGAGAAAATGAAATCGGGCTACGCACCATGGCAGCAACAAGTCTAATCGAGCAAGATCGGGACGATGTGGAACAACCCTATCATTTCAGAGTGCCGCACGAAGGCTTGACGGCTGCCTCATATGGGAGATGAGTCTGTGGTCGGGTGTGTGAAGCGTCGAAGCCGCTTCTGAGAATTATGTGGTAAGTTCAGTGGAGCGATATGCCCTCCAGAGACGGCGAACAACGCACGTAGTCAGACAGAGAGAGACTACAATAGTGCAGCCCGGTGCTGTTGAAAATGAGTTGTGCTGTTGAAAATGAGCGTGCTGTTGAAAATGAGTGAAGAGCGACAATATCGAATCAGAAACGTCAACGCACCAAGATACTACGAGCACGGCGCCGCGTAGCTCCCCTAGACGACCTACCGGCGGTGCTTAGAGCCAAGTCCCTTGTTTCCCGAGCGCTATGCCTTGGGGGTATCCATATGTGGGCAGATTGACGGCAGATAGGTGGGGAGTCCTTGGTGAAGAGCGTGTACCGTACGATTGATCGCTGAGCGCCCGGGGCCGAAGTCCGTTGGCATCACGTGGGCAGTTTGACTTGACTCTGCGCGCCTCGCGACTTGCCTCCTACTGTCACTGTCGCCGTGCTACCAGCTCGCTCGGGCTAGCCATCAGTGCTTTTACAACAACTTCAGAGGAATATGGGCTCATGATGACGAGCCCCTTGGATTCGCTAGCTTCATGATGGAACGGCGGGCAGGTTAGACGATGAGGTGCGCCGCATATCCTTCTCCCTTGGCCATGTCGCTCATTGTATCATTTCCAGTTCCACCATTTGCACGCAGTATGACAGCGCGTTCTACCCCAAAACGAGCCGCTTGCGATTAGGAGTTGCTTGCTGTGTGCAGCGCGCTCCGCGGGCCTGCCTCTCCACGCGTCTGTCAACGAGCTTCTACTTCCACTTCCACCACAGCAGGCACACATGCGTCGCGGCGGTACTCACTGGAACGCGGTGTAAAACTGGGATCCTTTGCCCGACAAACTTGAAGCGCGCGACGGGCTCTTGCTCCGCCCAACCACGTCACTTTGCAGGAAAACGCGCTGGTTTGGACGGGGGAGCTCGAGGTGCGCCGTATGCGGGCGGTTTGGTCTCTGCGTCACTAATCACACCAAAGTTTTGTTCTACAGCTCGAATATTCAGCTGAGATATGCCGCAGAATACGATGATGGCATCGAACGTGGACAGTCTGTCTTGGGGAGCTCCGTTTCTGTGGGGAAGACGAGCTTGTCTGGGTGCGCTGTATACGCTCTTGTTTATTCTCCACACTCCTGACCAAACTTCTTTCGCCTTATACAGGGAAATTGGAGCGGCATTTGTACAACCGCACGATCTGTACCAATTAAGCCCCATTCGGCTTGCGCCATCCCACTCCAGTCCTTCTGTAACCTTTCTGTCGAGCTTGACCAGCCGCTGCAAGGCAGCTTTCCAATGAGTGGGCTATCCGGCGCTGGAACTCGGGTCAGACGGACAGGTGCATCGCATATGCGCTGTCGAATCACCATGCTACTCATGCTATTGCGTTCGTTTCTCAGCGCACATGCTGGGCTCCGCATCAAACACGACATCCCCCGCCAGAACGCCAACAGTTGTCAGACCTGCGTCCAAATCACATGAGCGCATCCGGAGCTCTGGTGCTCGAGCTGAAACTGGCTCGTGACGGGCTCTTGAGTCCTGGATGGTCTCTAGGTCGTCAAGAGAGAGGGCGGGCTGAAATGACAGGTGCGTCGACCGGCCGTTTTGCCTTGCACGTTGCTCATGCAACTTCCGCAGGGTAGATGCATCTGCCACACATCGCATAATACGTAAGACCGCCATTAGAGCACGTCCGTCGAGATACGGCTCAATTTCGCATCCAATAATGGTGGTAGTAGACGCATACAGCGTGTGCCAACCGATGGAGGTACTGCAAAAGTCGTCGAGCGTGTAGTCAGAGGTCACGGTGTTTCTACGTGCACCACCCAGCTATCCACGCATATACAACCCTCACGATACAAAACGAATGCAATACCTGCATGCGACGCCAGGGAACCATGGCACAGACTGCTTTTATTTACAACATGATTGATGCGAGAGTACCTATTTGTTCATAAGCAGAGGCCCGCAGCATCCCTTCCGCAGGCGTCGAGTTCGTGCAGGACGATGGCCCAGCTGTCGGTGAGTCAGATGCATGAATACTCGGGCACTGAGAGAAGGTCACAGGTGCACGTACTCGTCCAGCTCTCAGGAGTCCCACCGTAGCCCTCCGGCCGCCCTTTGACGAGTCATGCATCAGACGCATACCAAGCTGCATCGGGGAAGACACTATCAGCTTAGATGCATGGCACACATTACGTAGAAATTCCGCTCACCTGTGTAACAATAGACCATGAACACTTCAAGCAAGCATATGCACAGACAAAAGGGCCAGGATGAGGATGAGGGAGAGGAACGCGGGGCACGCGTGCGCCGCAGACAGACGTGCATGGCGGGGAAAGAGAAGAGGGCTGCGAGTGCGTGGGCTGAGCTGGGGCGGTTTATATGGGGCGGCGTGTTTGGCCGTAGGAGGGAGGCCAAATAGCGCGTCGACGTGCTCAGGCTTATCATTCCATGCGCTCTCATCTTGCTCTGCACCAAGTACCGTCAGCTCGCACCGGCTTCTCACACTCGCCCTGGCGTCTTGCGTGCGCCAGAAGCTCTGAGCGATAGCCACGTAGACAGCAGCATGAGATGCTGCCTGTGTTACTCGTCAAGTTTTACGAGCCGAGCACAGTACAAGGCCGAGCTGGGCCTCGCTTTTCCAACCGACACTTGGAGGCGGAGCTGTATGCTAGGAAGGAGGCCGGGGATAGGCAGCCCCAGGTTCGCGATCTATGCGCTGTTTTTGTCCTCGTCGCTGACACAGTGTCCAGTTGCAATGACACGTCGTGCCATCGATCATCTCGACCACATCTCCCCCATCAAAGCCGCTCACAACATCTGCGGGTCCTGATCGCGCGCAGCGTACAAAGGTGGGAAGGGAGACATCGTTTGGCAGGTTTCGCGTGTATTACAACCGCATCCGAGGGTGGCGCATCCAACGATCCATCAAAGGACTGACAGAGACAGAAGCCGCCTTGAAGCCGCCGCGGAGGCATGCCGTCTGATGGGTAAAAACAGATGACCAAAACTAATATCCCACACCCGTCTCCGACACGCGCACTCGAGCGCCTCACTTCGCTCGTTCTCGACCGTGCGCTGCCGCCGCAGACCATCCTGGACCGCTGCGCGGCGCTGGAGACGTTTGTGTTCGCGGTGCGCCCAAAGGCGGCGGTCGTGTTGCCGCGGACTCTGCGGCATGTTGGCTACCACCCAGAGAACAAGCACACGGGTGCGCCGTTGGAATACCTGGTCACCGCGCTGCGTGCTCTGCCGAGTCTCTTCTTGTTGACCACCACGCGCGCGCTGTCTGCGTCGGATCTGGCGGACATGACGTCCGTCTGTCGGGAGATCCATGTGGAGTTGGAGCTTTATAGGCACTGTTATTTGTACCGCGTAAGTGGGGGCGTTCCATGTGGACTTGCATATACTGAATGGCATTATGCTCAGCGCACTGTTGACCAGGACTGGATTTAGCCCGAGTGCAATATTCACGGTCGCGGTGTGTGCGTGTCTTTATTCATGCCAGAGTTCGGCTCCGTATATGCTCCACCTAGACTTTGCCTCGCTGTGATCTACATTTTAAGCCGCCAGGTTCTCCTTCCACTATGTAATGAATTCGCCGGCACCGCTGGTTTACATTCATTAATAGAGGTCAAATATTTCTGCACTATGATTGATGCGAGGATACCTTTGAATATTCGAGTGCATGCGCACCGTAGCCCCTCCTTCTCACGACGACACATACCTGACGGCATCGAAGAAAACTCTAACACCCCACACCGCAACGCACATCGTATAGATATAAGTAGTGCTTACAGCCTTGCAGTAGGCCGTCATCGTTGTCGCCGGTCATCGTTGTCGGCCACCCAGCGCGCATCGCCGGTCGGCCGGCAAGAGCCTCTCTGCCGAGAAGCATAGATGGAATATAGCACGAGGGTTGTAGTTCTGGGGCCTTAACGAGGATAAGAGTGTGAATCAAATAGTCAGATCCAATCTACGTGCTGCGGACGCTGTGGTTTCTTGTCAGTCACTAAGACACATAAACACTTATTTGAACCTTCCACTCACGCGGAAACACCCCGGCTGCTCGTACACAGCAAATTCCACCGCGCCATCCCGACAGGCCCTCTCGAACTCCTCAAGAACCTCCCGAGACGACAGCCGCGTCGCTGTGACTAGCTGAAGTCCTGAAATCGCACGTGCTGCATCCCAGAGCAGCCGCGCATGGGCCACGCTCTCTTTGTGACGGCCCTGGAAGTGGTATCCAAGATGCCTAAGGGAGGGAGGGAGACCGTACGTCTCCTTGGGCAGCCGCGCAAGCACGAGTGTCTCGAGTCGCGAGAAAGCCTCGAGCAGCTCGCGCGGCGGTGCATCCGCCACGACGCTCCCAATGACGAGTGTGCGCAGCTGCCCGAGCATGCCGGACGTTTCGAGGGCTGCACGCAGTGCGGTGTCTTTCCAGTTGATGCGCTGTAGTAGCTCCAAGTCGTGCAGCGTGGGCGCCTCTTGGCAGTTGGTGACGCCCCACGGGGGCGTGGCGAGCGCTTTCAGTGCAGGGGGCATGCGCAATCTAGGCACGTCAAAGCCTTCTGTGAGAAGTGCCATGGTGCGGATGCTAGGCCATGTTTCTATGGCGCTTCCGACGAACCCGGAGATGCCTTGTACGCGGAGGAAGACGGGGCGAACGGGGATGGCACGCAAGCGTTCCAAGGCTCGGAGCAGGTAGAGTATGGGGGTGAGATATAGATTTATGGTGATGCCGACGACATTTGTGCACAGCTCGAGTACGGAGTATTCGTTTTCTTCGTTTCCTGTTTCAACATTGTCTTCATCTTCAACTACAGTCCCCAGGAGAGAGGAAAGTGTGGCGGATGCGGAGTAGGGGAGCGCAGGGGACGAGACCTTGACGTTAAGAGTGATTGAGCGGACGTACGCCGCGAGATGTGGCGCAACACGGAGCGTGCGGGGAAGACTGATGCTTGACTGTGAATGGGAAGTGTCGAAGTGGAGATTGGGCAAACGGCGGAAGAGGAGGCGCTGTGCGAGTGGTGTCCACGATCGACACACAAGTGCACAGGCGCAGAGGGTGGAATAGTCGACGGTGGCGTGTTGAGAGGATCGGAACACCGATTCGATGATCATCATCTGGACTTCCAAAGGCATGGCAGTCATCATGAGTATTCCAATAATTGCCGAATGCGGGGCGAGATCGATGAAGGGGGATGACTCGGCTGAGGGACGTTGAACATGCTGGGCAGCCACACAAATTCTTGGTGTACACACCTATGACGAGAAGATAAAATGAAAGGTGGCGCTGTAATAGTATCGAATATCAGGATGTTGAACAAGAAAAAGAAACAGAGCTACGCACCAGGGCAGCGATCAGTCTAATCGAGAAAGATCAAGACGACGTCGGAAGACCCTATCGGCGCAGAGACTCGAGATACAACTTGATGGCTGCCTCGAATGGGAGATGAGTTGGTGGTCGAGTGTGTGCAACGTCGAAGCCGCTTCTGGGAATCATATGAGAAGTGCAGTTGAGCGATATGCCCTACAGGCACGGTGAGCGACGAACCTAATCAGAGAGAGGAGGTACGACAGTGTAATCTGTAGAAGCATTAATTGCGACCAATGCTATTGAGCGAGAAACGTAGACGGACCAGGGTAATCTGAGCCCTGGTGAGGCCCCAGACGACTCCCGGCGGTACTGCCAGTCAAAAGTCCCCTGCTTCAAGCACGCTATGCCTAGGGTATCGAGAAGGGTGCAGACTTACGGAAGATCGCTGGAAAATATTTTGCTGCAGAGGGTATTGGGCAAGTAGAGGGAGCGCGATCGAGGCCGACGAGCACCCAAATCGTTGGCATCACGTGGGTAGTTCGACTGACTCGGCGCGCGCCTCGCGCGCTTGCCTCCTACTGCTACTGTCGCCGTGCTCCCAGCTCGCTCAGGTTACTCCCCACTCCTACAGCTTCAAATAGAACGTCTGGCGAATCTGGAATCAAGACGACTAGCCTCGCGGATTCAGCAGCTTCATGGCGGGAGCTCAGCTGGTTAGACGAAGACGTGCGCCACATATTGATATGCTGTTTCCTTTGCCATGTCGCTCATCGTATCGCTTCCAGTGCCACTGCTAGCTCTCAGTATGGCGGCGCGTCCCATATTCAGAAACGCCGCCTTGCGACTCAGAGTAACCTTCTGTATGCAGCGGCTCGCGGACCTCCGCCAGGGTGAGACGCCAGATCCTTTACCAGAGCAGCCCGAACCGCTCGCTCCGCCTATCCACTCCCGCAGCCTGTCAAGGAAACGGATTTAAACGACGAGCCCTTTGGACTCGGCAGACTTCTAAGTAGTAGCGAGAGCGGACAGGTTCGTGGATGGTCAGTTTTGCTCCTCGCCGCGTCGCTGATCGCGCTGCTCCTCAGCGCCATTTGGCTCGTTTGCTGTGCTACAGCAAGACCCAAACCAAGACGCGAGGCATCGCGCGGTCGGACTGCGGGATTAGATAGCAGGTCGTAGCATGAGAACGGGCAGGCAAGACGGACAGGCAGTACTAGGTGGGCCTCGAAATGCTCTCGACCTATCTACAGCGCTGACACGGATTGTAGCTTCTCAATCGGACGCCGTACCACAGCATCGTCCATTCACGTCCGCGTGGTGGACGCTCTTGCGGCGCCACCATCGTTAGCGCTTCCAGAATTAAGCCTTCGCGAAGAACTTCCAGGAACATCTGCATCTAGCCAAACGACCATCGAATTCTCTTTACTATCCCACAGCTCCGATTCCAGAGGCTGAGTATCCTGAGCGCCATACACATCCTCGTCCATCAAATGTCGCTAATGCGGCTTCAGCAATTCCAGAACTTCGCTACGTAGTCGTGCATATCACACCAGAAGATACCTAGATTCACGCATCGCAGCCTCTCCCGTGCTCGCTTCCCAATATTGGGCGGTCATGGCATGCCCCTTCAACCACAAAACCGCAGTCAGTCCGCACATCCTACGAATATTGGCTGCATTGGCGGACCAAAGCGTCGTCTGGTGTGGGAGTATCGAGGACTGGGTAGGCGGTGAACAAACCGGCGCGCATACATTCAGCTTTCACCGGAATAATCCTGATGCGCCCTCTAATAGGTTTGCACGAAAATGTCAAGGTTAAATCCTGCGCTGCACTCAAATCTTAACATGCATCTCTACTTGGTCTCATCGGGATACGGCCCAAAGTCTGTTGTTCGTCCGACTTCCTCCTCATGCTCACAGACAATGCTACCGCTTCTCTTCGTCTGCGGATGCCCACGTCGCTGCGCATGGACACCCGCTCCAGTTTTGCAATGCGAAACCGCGGAGATGTGTCGCGCTTGTGGTCGACGACCAATTGACATCGGCACATCATCTCACTGGACGATGGGCAAGAGCTGCGCAGGCCGGCGTTCGATACAGGGGAAGTTGTACACATCAACCTCTGCAATACAATGAATTTTACTCCGCGACGTGACTGATAGTATCCGGGCTGAGTCCATCGCTCAAGCTGACAATACTCATGCACTTCCTCACGCTGACCTCACCGAACGTCGTCCGCCCCCTGCGCCTGGCGATGCTCACCGACGTATCCTCGAAGAATCTCATTTTACGCATATATGCACATGAATTTAAGCAATATCGTGACCATATGCATCTACTTCAGTACACCCAGATGACAGAATGTCGCGACAACAAACGAATGATGCGAGAATACAGATAGAAATACATGCACAATCTGGATGAAGCATGAACGCGCACGTGAAGTGTCACCGCCATCATCTCCCCTACCATGCTGCTATTATGATGTATAAAGAATGCAGGTGGAACTAAACTGAACCAGCTGCGCCGCAAGCCTGCATCCATGCTGCGGAAGCTTAAGTTCCTGCACAAGTATAATTAGTGCAATGTTAGATAACACAGAGCGAGACAAGGCACGCACCTTCGTGCACCGAGCTCCTCGTGATTCGAAAATAGCTCCATGTCAGGTCGCGGGCCTTGCATCGGCTGTAAGCTTGAGAGCTACAGGAGTGAAGCATAGTGGCTGAAACATACGCACATTCACAAGGCATGAAAGTGTATACCACGCCGAGCTCAGCTACTTCTCAATTCACAAAACTTGAGCAAAATGCGCGAACGGCAGAGCAAAGGGCCAGGATGAGGAGCGCGATGCGGCGGTTAGCGGGCATAATGAAGGAAATGAGAGAGCTGGTTTCCTAGGGCGCATATGTCTGAAGGGTCTCATATAAGTAGGGCGTGGTGTTTGGCTTTTGGGATCGTGCCAAACAGCGCGCGGTGCCTCCGAGATTGAAATAGCGCGTCGCGCGTCGGCCCCACGTGCTCAGCTTGGTGTATCATTTCAAGCGCTCTTTATCTTTTTGCTCTGTACCTACCAAGTACCATCAGACCGCACCGGATCCTTAACCTCTGTCTGATTCCTACCGAGCGCCAGCTCTGAGCGACCCGCACTCTCTGTGGTAGGTTTCGAGGCTCACAAGATGGATGCGCTGGCGGTTCCAAGTACGTCATGTATCCAACTCGTTCTTTTCATGTCGCCCACGCAATTTTTCATGTAGCATTACCCACAGATCAAAGGCATCTTTGACGCCGCGCAAGTCAGCGCCTCATAGCAAGTCTAAACTCAAATATCAATGTCCCTGCGGCGTTGCTCATCGCGACCGTCGGTTGATTGAAACCGGTGATCACCGCTGTGGAGAAGATCTGGACGTTCAGACGGAGGAGGAGGGCACACAGGGCACGAGAGCGTCGAGGAGCCTCAGGTGCGCGATGCATGCGCTGCTTTTACCGCCGTTCCTAACGCAATGTCCAGTTGAACCAAACGCCGGGCCATCGATCATATCGACCGCAGTCAAAGCCACGCAGAACAGCCGTGCGTCGAAACGGAAGACTAAACTATTTAACGTGCTCGGAAAGCCGAACCGGGCGCATATGCCCAACTTTTGCAGCTGGGCTCCTAGTGACAGCTGACGGCTCCAGGTGCGTCATATCTGCACCGTTTTTTTCATCATATCGGCCCACGCGACTTTGTATGCAGCGTCACAGTTACAGCGCACGACTTCCCACCTGATCAGAAACCAACATCAGACACCTCCAGTGTCCCCGTGGCCTTCTTCCGAGCCGAGCTATGACCCTACATGGCGCAGGGACGAGCGTCGACAAATGGCTATCAACGCCCGGAGGCTGAGCTGTATGCTAGGAATTAAGCCAGTCGGTTTGAATGGGCAGCCTCAGGTGCGCGGTGTATGCATTGTTTGCGTCTCCGTCACTGACACAGCGTCCAGTCGCAATCAGCCTCCGAGTCATCGATCATCTCGATCGCATCGCCCCGTCAGAGCCGCGCTCAACATCTGGCCACCGCGATCGAGCATAATGCAGGGAATTAGCGCCAGGGCGCCTCGTAGGGCAGGGTCCCATACGCCCAGCACAGGTATGAACGACCCGCATACACGTCAATATCTGTACTAAAACACGACCATGGAAACGAGCCAATAGATGGCCGCCGAGGAGACCGATACTCCCATGCCCAAGCGCGCGCCGACACCGCCGATTCAACATACATTCCGTGATCTCTTCGGCCTCGATGTCGACTGCCGGGACTTAGGTGGCGGCGTATACTAGGAAGGGCAACGTTTGGCCCTTGAGAAGAGCGCTCGGCTCGCGCTGATGGAGGTAGTACTGGAGGAGGAAAGGGACGGCGGGAATAGTCGTCGTAGTGCCAGGTGAGAGCATAGTGCTGCGCTCCGAGTCACGGTAGTGGCTCCTGACGCGGATTTTCTCGCACACGTTCCGCTCACCTGGCTCCAGGCCGCACCACGTTGGAGGAATTTTGCGGTCTGCGATGCTTGTGTACTCACACACGGTCAAAGAAAATAAGATCAATTGATAGGACGACTTCATCTCTCGGACCGCGCTGCGGTGCTCGTAATTGAAATCCAATCTATGGCCATGGCACCCTGCACACATATATGTTAGAACGATGGTCGGGAGCACAGGAGTGTTGCGACGTACTCTGAACCTATCCGCGGTCAAGTAGGTCGCAAATTCCACGTGCATACCTTCACACTCGAGCATGATTTGAGCCTCCGTCGCCGGGCACAGGGCTCGAGTGGTCGTTACCAGGTGCAGCACGGGCAACGAGCGCAGGGCGCGGAGTAGGTGCCGCACGTCGACAGTGAGTACACCCGTCTCCGAGCTTTCGGTGCTTGCGTGGTATCCAACGTGCCTCAGTGTCGCAGGCAGCGCGACTGCAACGATGGGGTTGGAGGCAAACACGAGGGTCCGTAGTTGCAAGCAGCGGTCGAGGACGGCTTGCGGTGGCAGCTCGCGGTCGACGATCAGCGCCGTGAGACCGCCGAACGCCGTTGTGTGCGTGAATCCGGATGCCGTTTCGTTCCAATTCACGCGAGCCACCTCCAGCTCGCGCAGGGCAGATACATCGACACTCCCGTCTAGAATCCACAGCGGTTGACCGTTACAACGGATCTTGAGGCCAGCCGGGGTGGAAAAGCGTCCGACCTTCTCCACGGGGTGTTCGAGCTGGAGACTCTGCAGGTCCGGCCAGAGGCTGGTAAAATGGGGAACAAGGCCGGCTCCACCGAGCATTATGAAGGAGGTTATCCGCAGCTTCAGCCGATGAAGACCCTCCAGCAAATCTTCGACGGTGGACTGCCGTCGGTGGGCATTATGCCGGCGAAGATGACGAAGAGGCTGCTCACGCTCGGAGTCAGCGTGACGAAGGCGAGGAAGAAGTCGTTCATGATGGAGCCAGGCGAGTAAATGACACTGATGCTGCGAATGTACGTCCCGAGCAGCGCATTTCCTCGCATAGCCGCGACGAGGAGTTCAATGCGCTTCTCGGAGCCCGTCAGATGAGTGTTCCAAAAGAGAAGCCGCTGGGATGGGCCTGTCCAAGATTTGCATACGAGGGAGCAGGCGCAAAGCGTGCGGGAGTCGACATGTGCGTATTGTGAGCCACGAAAACCCCAGTTGATGATCTCGACGTGAACATCGTGCGGGAGCCTAGGGATCATGCTGGGAAACACGAGCCGTGAGTCCTCTGTATGACCTGGGGCAATTAGAACATAAAAGTTGTCTCGATGGTACGATACGGAACTCTAGCGGTGTTTTCACCGCTGCGAAAAAATGTTGGGCCGCGAGTAGGTGGTGGTTAGAGCGGAAGAGCTGAAGGCATTACATAATACACGCTCTTCTAACTCAAACCACCTCGACGACCTAGGACCACTCTGTCAACCATCCCATGAACGAGACGAGCCGCAATATAGACGCCTACCTACGACGAATTGACGGATAGAAAAGGACAAGCCCGCGCCGACCTCAAGTCGTCCTTTCCATGCTTTTCATGAGCACACAGGCACCTGCTGTCCCGCCGCGCGCAGAGAACGTTTGGATTCAACTTTCATACGGAAGCTCGGCGATGGTTGAGAAGACGGTAGGTAGGTCAGACAGAAACCTGAGGTGCGCCGTATGCCAGTTTATGCGCGCTTTCCTCTCCAACCGTCACTTACTCGCCATGCGACACAGCGCGTCGAACGATCGAACATGATACCGAGCCATCGATGTTTGCAGTGCCGTCCAAGACCATCGCTTTGTCCTATATATTCTGGCTGTTTCGACTGGTCGGCGTCACGATGTCGTTTCATCCAAGCGCGCGGTAGCGCCGAGCATCCGTGCCATTTTGCTTTTGCTCTGGCTACCTGCTTACTATCTTCCTCATACAGCAGCCCTAACAACGAACAAGGTCCCATACATGAGTCTATGTCGCTTGGAGTTGAAGAGTTGGCTCGCGAAGACGACAGGCAGGCCGGACGGATAAGCCGCCAAGGTGCGTTGCGCACACGCTTTCTCCTTGTCTTCACTCACGTAGCTTCCACCAGCATGCAGGTGAACGAACACTGCAATCAGCGCGACACTCTGTAGGAAAAGGCGGTGTGTAGCACAGTAGGACTCGACGCAACATTTGGAGGCTGCATGGTCAGCTCGCGACCCCACTTCCCAGCAAGCACTCGGGGACACGCCGACATCCGCGAGCACCCGCCGGGCCCCTTTCCACAGGACCGCACCCTCACGAGACACCCACTGCGTATTACGCTATGGTGCACGGGCATACAATAGGAAATAGATTAATGAATCTAGAGACAAACATTGGAATGCGCTCGGCAAATGCGAGAATGCGGCGACAGCTTGTAAACAGCCAAAATTTCACCCGATGACGAAGTACCAGCTCGTGTCCGCCTGAAAGCCAGAATCTTGAGCCCAGCAATAGCGCATCGTGTGGTCAGACTGCATGAAATGGTGGCGGGAGGGACGCGAGTCGGGGACGCGCCCACCGGGGGAACGAGTTGACCAGAAGAATAGGCAAAGGCAGGCCCCTAAATACTGTCTGCGTCTACGATGCGCTGGATAGTCATCAGGATACTGGCATGGAAACACGACATCCATCTCCGACTCACCTTGAACATACGCGCGTCGCCATATGTGGCGAACTCCACCCCGGGTAGCGTGCACCCTCGCTTCAGCTTGGCCAGTGTCCGCTTCGACAGCGCCCGCGTTGCCGTCACCAACTCCAGTATCGGTAGGGCGCGCAAGGCCTCGACGAGGTGCTGCACATCCACAGTGATGAGACGCGTGGCGGTGCACGCATGGTACCCAACGTGTCGCAGAGTCACGGGAAGCGAGGTGGATACTGCAGGGCAAACCGCGAACACGAGGGTCTCCAGCTGCGGGCAGCGGTCCAAGACTCTCTTCGAGGGTATATCACCGTCGATGACTAGGGAAGTGATGTTCTCGAGTGCGGATGTGTCCATGAAACGATCCAGGCCGCTCGGATTAACCCAGGCGTCGGACACCTCGACTTCACGCAGCGCGTCTGGAATCCTGGGGAACACCCACGTAGGCCGACCGTTCCACCTAATTGCTACGGCACGCGTAAATTTGGAAGGAGGGGGCGGAGAGAGAGTGCTGTGGGTGTCAGGGATGATATCAAGGCATGTCAGATCTGGCCAGAGGTCGATGAGTGGGCCGACGGAGTCGAATCGGCCGATGATTCGCAGTACCTTGATCCGCAGGTCCAGTCGACTTAGATTTTGCACCAGTCTGGACATGTCGATAATTTGGTTGGGGTATATAGCGAGGCCGGTGATATTTGGGCAAAGTGAAGGGAGGGTATGGACTTTGAAGTCGTCGGCAAAAGCATAATGGATGGGGAATAGGGATATGTCGAAAACGGTGATGCCTAGAGTGCGGACGTATGTCCCAAGAGTTGGATTTCTGCGAATGGAAAGGAAAAGCTGAGATATCCTTTCCGTCGACCCGGGCTCCATAATCCAGGTCCGGCGGAAGAGAAGCCGCTGAGAGGGAGGTGCCCACGCTTTGCAGACGAGTGAGCATGCGGAGAGAGTTTGATAGTCAACGTTTGCATGTTGCGAGGCGCGATACACCCACTCAATGATCTCGACGTGGACGTCGTACGGGAGAGGGGGAGCTGTCGCGGACGTCTTCAAGAATATCTTCTTGGCTACCGACGCCGCCGCCGCCCCTATGTCCATCAGCAGCTAGTGAGTGCGCAGTCATTGCAGGATCAAGCACAATATAGCTCACCCGTGAGCTTTCTCTTGGCCGGCATTTGCTTGCAGTTTCCTGCCAGAGTGGTAGGTGGTCGATTCGCGCTGAGGTCAAGGGGCGTCGGACCTTGTACTGTATGGTAACGCTGTGACTGTAGTGACACATAGTATTTTCACCGACGACATCAAAGCTAGCAATAATCGTGCGCAGGCTCCCCGAACGTCAAAGCAGTAGAATGCCGCCCAAGAGGAAGCTTACAGGCAAGACATATGACCATAACATGTTCCTGCGCCAACTGACACCTGCGGCAGGCGCTGCAAAGGCGGCCGTGGCTGCGAAGAAATATCGTCAGCAGGAAGACAAAGGGTCTGGAAATAGCAGCGCAAATGAAGGATCTGGGGGAGACAAGATTGTGACCACAGGCAATGGAGCATCAAAGACTGCCAGCGATGCGCCCGTCGTCACCAAAGCCGCAGACGTCTCAAACACCACGGCCCCGACGCACCCCGCCTTTCTCCCCGCGCGCTTCTCCGGCAAATTCGACCTTTATTCCACGAACCTTCCCTTCCTGCGCTCGCAGTACCTCCCGTCCGGCGCCCAGACTCCTAACTTTGCGGCCGTCTACACCAAGATCCTCTTCTTCCAGGCGAAGCCCGACTTCAGCGCGCGCATTGCGTTGCGCGACGAGCCCGCGGACGGCGGCGGCTTTGCGTGTGCGGACATCAGCAACCCGATGAGCGATGAGCCAATCGAGCCGATCTTCCTGGTCGACGCGCGCGTGGGCGATGACGTGGCGTTCAGCGCGCAAGAGACAGCGCTTGCCTCCACGGTCGGGCGCGGGCTGGGGTACGCTGCGACGATGGAGCTGGATACGTCGGGCGACGATCACGGGATGGTTACGGCGGGCCATGGGGACTTCAAGATGCGCAAGGTGTGGGACGGCGGGGGTGGGAAGGAGCTGTTTGAAGGATATTGCACGCTGAACGTGCGTCAGTTTCACATTCTGCATGCCCAGCGCTGTCTTGCTCACCTTCGGGAACGCTCTGTATCTGCCAGCTCACGTACGGCCCCCTCCTACGCCGCAAGGGCCACGGATCCTTCGGCAATGCCATCGTCGGCTTCTGGGCTGTCCGGGCGCTGAAAGACGAGGCGGGCGATGAAATCGGCATCGACGCCGACACCTGCGTCATGTCTGATGCGACTTGAAGTCGAGTTGATGTGTGCGAGGAGACTGGGTTCATGCGGGAACCGGCCGTCGCTGCTGCTCCTGCGTAGGTATCTAAAGAGTTGGTCATATGCGTGGAAGGTCTATTAGTAAAGATAGCCAAACGTACCATCGAAATATACTCTTGAATAGGATCCTAGAGGGAACTAAGACAGCCATGGCATAGAGCTAGCGTGCGCGTGTCCTAGCCACCCGCCAGGACCAGGCGGGATTGCGACTTGTTGGCGAGGCCGAGCGGCCAGTTTTCACGCTGCTTTTTTTGAAGTGAGACCTTCAAAAGCCAACTGAATATTTCTCTGCTGACCTGACTGATTAAATGCGGCGTTGAGAGCGAGCTGCGGCATGTTGGGCGAGGTGAATGCATCGGTCCTCTTGCCATAGGACCGATGCATTGAAAATACCCGCGTGACGGATGGTCACTAAGTCACGTCACGTATGCTCTTCAATTTCCTACATTCAAGGGCAGCAGAAGGGCCCGAAGCTTGCTATGAATAGACTGAGTGCTTAAAGATTGGCCCGAGGGCATTAGAGCGTTGTCTCGCCGCACTTATTATTGCACTATGCAAGCACAGCTTGCCCGTAGCCATGCTTTCACCGTCCTCATCTTCATCCCAATCCAACAAGAATGCACACATCGTCTTCATCTTTCAATAACATACTGCCCCGGGAAAACGACGCTCACTATTCGATACCCAAGTTCCCCGCCTCATTCTCGGTTTGACTGCTCCGGATGTTGTGCTGGAGCGCGTCGATTTTTGAGCTGTTGGGTGACTCGGTGAGTTCGATTCCAGTCTGCGCTCGAGTGACATCACTTACCTTCGTCTCGATACCTCTGCGCAAAGAACAGGAGTGCCTCTCTTGAGCCCGCCGTTCAGGAAGGCACAGTCGCGGCCCTTGTGTCAAATCCAGTCGACGTGCCTCGGGCGCTGTCGCTTGAATCAGTACCGCAATACCCATAGCGCACGGACGCAATTTTCCACTCACCCGAAAACACCCCGGCTCATCATACACCCCAAAATCCACCCCACGAACCCGACACGCCCTCTCTAACTCCTCCAGCACCTCCTGCGACGACCAACGCGTCGCCGTGACGAGCCGCAGTCCGGTCAGCGCGCGGGCTGCATCCAAGAGCAGCCGCGCATGTGCAACCCGCTCCTCTCTGCCGCCGTGGAAGTGGTACCCTAGATGTTCCAGGGTCAATGGGAGTGCGTAGTCATGCTCCGGCAACCTCGTGAGCACGAGTGTCTCCAGGCATGGGAGCGCCTCGAGTAATGCCCGCGGCGGGACATCCGACCCATACCCCAAGACGAGTGTGCGCAGCTGTGCGAGCGTCCTTGACGGGAAGACGCCAACCCACTGTCTGGTGTCCGTCCAGTCGGCCTTGTGCAGCTCCAGGTCGCATAGCGCGGGCGCCCCCACTGCCACGGGCCTCAGGGAGATAGGCGTAGATATGTTCCACGGGCACGCCTCGAATATTTGCAGCGTGCGCGGCAGCATGGCAGAGCCATCCGTGTACCAGGAGATTGCGCTGATGCTAGGCCATATATTTATGATTTGGTTGGCGAGCCCTGAGTTGCCCGTTATGCGGAGATAAAGGGGGCGGACGGGGATGGCTTGCAAGCGCGCGACAAAGGCGCTCTCGTTATGATGGGAATAACGGTCGCTGGCAAAGTAGTCACCGGTAATTGCTATACTGACGCCCACGACGTTCGTGCACAGCTCGAGCACATCGGCGTCGTTGCCTTTTTTCCCAGCGAGGTTGAGACTGATAGAGTGGACATACGCGGCCAGATGCGGCGCTGCGTGAAGCGTCCGGAGGAGTTTGAGTCTGATTGTTGAATTCGAACTGAAGTCGTAGGAATGCAATCGGGGCAGGCGGCGGTAGAGGAGGCGTTGTGCGATGGGTGTCCAGCCTCGACATACAAGCGCACACGACCGGAGAGTTGAATAATCGATGGTATTGTGCTGCGAGGACCGGTACACCCACTCGATGATGATGATCAGGACATCCAAAGGTACCGCAGTCGTGATATTGCACGAAGGTGGGATGGCATCGATGGTGGGCCGCTGACAGGTGGAGCATGAGGTACGCCTACATGGATTCTGAACTACACACACCTTATTATCGAGTAGACCGAAGGTACAGATGTCTCGCAGTGCGGCAAAGAACACCGAGGACATCAAACAAGAAGCAGGGCTGCGCACTAGCGCGTCCAGCAAGATAGTCGAGACGATTGCTGTTGCTGCAGCAAGGTGTCGTTTACAGACGACTGTGTCGCTGCCAGGACATGAAGAAATGGGCGGACGAATGGGCGGAAAGCAGATCGCGAGGTGGGGTTGATGGTGGGACGAGTAATAAACCGCGTCAGTGCCTGCTGCGCGAGTGGGAAGGAGAAGGACGAAGCAGTAGTTGGCGTATGAAACGAATCAGAAAGATCAGAAGAGAAGCGAAAGAAGAAATTGAGGGGAAATCCGAAACCAGCCACGATCTGTCGCCACTTTCCACATCTCCACGAGTGCGGGGCAAAGCGTGTGAAATTGCGGCGAGATGGACATGATCATCATGATGATGCAGGTGATTCTGCGAGAACGCTCGCAGATAGCTTGTGGGCGGATGCACAGAGGGTGGACGGTGGGGTCCGTGCTCGCAGACGCCGATGCCGAGCACTAATAGGGGAAGGAACATAGGACAATGTTGTTGTAGAAGAAGAGCTGAAGACCAAAAAATTGACGCGTGGCGATAACCTGTTGCAAAAGCGCATTTTGTCAGCGGGTGAAGAACGTCAAAATGAACAGTACACTACCTTGTAACATGATACCAGAATCAACGGAGATGCGTTTCCTCAAATCCAATCCACGTTCATGATACGCTAGATAGAGATCAGCGCATCGCTCTCATGAAACAGATCTTTCTGCGGCTTAGGCGGAACATGGACGACTTGTCGTACACCGCAAGCTCCACCCCACACGCACGCGCCAGTTCTTCCCGGGCCTCGAGCGGCATCGCCCGAGTCGTCGTCACGAGGCGCAGAGCTGGCAGAGCGCACAGGGCGGCCAGAAGGTGCGCCATGTCTCCCGCGCATGGCAGGTCACCGTCCGCGAGGTACGCAACATGGCGGGGGGTCTGCGGCTGCGCGACCTCATCGGTAGGGCATTCGACGAATACAAGGGTCTCCAGCCGCGTGCAACTGTCGAGAACGAGCTGCCCGGGCAGCTCGCCGTCGAAACTCAGCGACGCCAGCTGCTCCAACACCGACGTTTGGTTGAGACTACACCCATTCGTGCCGCGCAAGTCAAGCTCCCGCAGTCCGGAGACGTCGGCGCCGGTGAACCCCCACATTTTCGTGAACGAATTGTATTGATCCACCATCGTGCGTGGTGTCTTCCGCAGAGTGTTGAACCACCGAAATTTGGATGGGTTGGTTTTCCATTTATACACGTCAAAGCCCTCCAGGGAGGCGTCTCGATACCTCTGCGGAAAGAACAGGATTGCCGTTCTCGAGCCCGTCGTCTAGGGAGGCATAGTCGCGGCCCTTGTTTCAAATCCAGTCGACGTGCCTCGGGCGCTGTCGCTTCAATCAGTACCTATAGTGCACGGACGTGATTTCCCACTCACCCGAAAACACCCTGGCCCATCATACACCACAAATTCCACCCCACCATCCCGGAACGCCGTCTCGAACTCCTCCAGTACCTCCGGCGACGACCGCCGCGTCGCCGTGACGAGCCGCAGCCCGGTCAACGCGCGGGCGGCGTCCAAGAGCAGCCGCGCATGGGCAACCCGCTCCTCGCTGCCGCGGTGGAAGTGGTACCCTAGATGTCCCAGGGCAGGGGGGAGTGCGTAATCCTGCTCTGGGAAGCTCGTGAGCACGAGCGTCTTCAGGCACGGGAGCGCCTCGAGCAATTCCCGCGGCGGCGCGATCATCTCGTACTCCAAAACGAGTGTGTACAGTTGCGCGAGCATGCCGGACGTGATGAGGGCGGCGTATTGTGTGGCACTTGTCCAGTCGACATGCTGCAGCTCGAGGTCGCGCAGCGCGGGTGACATGTTCGCCGTCGAGCCGTGCACAGGTATCCTCCACGCTGGCGTTGACAGTGCTTGCAGCGTGCGCGGTAGTACGTCCAGGCCGTTTGTTTGCAAATCGATTACGCTGACGCTAGGCCATATATTCAGGATGCGCTCGAGGAACAGCGGGTTGCCTACTATGCTGAGGAATACGGGGCGCGCGGGGATGGCTTCCAAGCGCGGGACGGATTCGAGATGGGCCTCATAGTCGGGGAAGTATGGAGTTATGCTGATGCCGATGACGTTCGTACACAACTTGAGCACGTCGATGTCGTCGCCTTCGGAATCGTTGTCTTCGCGCCCGAGGTCTGGAAGTCTCATGTTAAGAGTAATCGAATGGATATACGCGGCCAGATGCGGCACCGTGTGAAGCGTGCGGAGAAGTCTGGATCTGACCCTGCTGTGATAAAATTCGGGTAGGCGGCGGAAGAGGAGGCGCTGTGCGATAGGCGCCCAGTCTCGACGTACGAGTGCACATGCACGGAGGGTGGAATATTCGATGGTAGAGTGTTGGGAGGACCGGTATACCCAGTCGATGATGGTGATCTGGATCTCCAAAGGCACCACATGCATGATATGTCACGAATTTCGAAGCAGGCAAACTAGGTGGATGCAGGATCGATAGAGCTACGCAGGGCAAACAGAGGGCCGTTGAGCGCGATCTTCCAGCATATGAAACAGTATACACACCTATAGAACTAGACAATATCTAGTGATTGGGACGTGGTGCTGCAAAAGCAGTGAAAACTGAGGCCATCGAACAAGAAATGGGGCTACATACCAAGCAAGATCACGAAGACGTCCGACAACGCTGTCGACGCAAAGAGTCACAAGATGGTGTTGCAGGTCGGATGAAGCCCAGCGTATTGAGTCTTGGGCAGAACTGGGCAGATGGCAAGACTCGGAGTTGCTGGTGGTCGCAGTGCAATGCGTCGCGCTGGCGGCTCGTGTCCGGGTAGCACGTGACTCTACGAGAACTGCCGCCGCAATCTCCCGTCCACTTTCTACCTATCGCTTTTCTCTTGGTCTATACCCTAGTTGGCAAGCAGCGCGATTTTGGGAGAGCAGGAGAAAAATTGATGTGCTCGGCGATGCGCGGTTGTAGGGGTGTGTTATTAGTGGACTGTAGGAGAGGCAATTAATTTGGAGGTGTGCGCTTTGGGGACAGCGTATGCATGCGCGCATATGAAATCTTGTTCTCGAATAGAAGATCCTGTTTACAGTCGAAACTTGTACGGTAGCCACGTCTCGAATGTTTGTCGAGACCAGCGCTCCTTCTCTCCCGCGAGCCGCTGAGGTTTGGCGGGCGGAGGCGTAGCGGTGACACCGCGAGCATCAACGTCAGCTGCGTCTCCAATTTTTTTTTCCCACAGCGAGCGGCAGAACGACATGGTATTCGGGACAGTATGCGGCGAGACGGAAATGATGTAGAATCCTGCCGAGCGCGTCGCAGACAGCCTGGGGCTGGACGTCTGACCGCGAGCGGAGGTGGAGACGGTTCAGGAGACGCTAGCAGTCCTCGCGTACACCGATGCTGAGCACTAATAGTAACAGTGAAAAGAACTCTGGCTGGAAGGAACTTGGACAATGTCGTTGTTGAAGAGCTGAAATCCGAAAATTTGAGAATTATGTTGCAAAAGCGCATTGTCAGCGGGTGAAGGACAGCAAAATGATTACAACACTACTTTGTAACAAGCGGGGTACTAGAAACATTGAAAGGTGATGCTCAAATCCAATCCACGTTCATGTTACACTAGATGGAGATCAGCAACGCTGTCAGGGAACAAAGTTTTCTGCGACTTACACGGTGGTCACCAAGACCAGCTTTGGCAGAGCCCGCAGCGCGGTGGCAAGGTATTCCAACGGTGCAACGGCGTCCTTCTTCTCCGGGTGGTAGCCGACATATCGCAAAGTCCGCGGCAACACGACCGTGGCCTTGGGGCGCACCGTGAACACACGCGTCTCCAGCTCCGCGCAGCGGTCCAGGATGGACTGCGGGGGCAGCGCGCCGTCAAAGACGAGCGACGTGAGACGCTCGAGCACGGACATCCCGGAGAACATCCGCAGGCAGCGCTGGCTGTCCCACCGCGCGTAGGCCACGTCGAGCGCGCGCAACGCAGACGTGTCCCCGCCAAGCACCCACTCCGCGCTACCAGGTGTGAGACAAAACAGCGCCGCTGCGAAAGGGGCCTTCAGAACGGGAGCAGGAGTTTCCGCCCCGTTGGCCTGTATGCACCACAGGCCAGGCCAGATGGCGCGGACGCGGGCGATGGTCGCGAAGTCGCCCGTGAGCCGCGCAAACGTTGGTCGCAGGGAGAGCGCGCGGAGCTGCGCCAAATTGCTTTCCACAACTTCAGGGGTGCCCTGTATGGCCATGTAAAGCGCGGCGACGTTTGGGCACATCGAGAGCAGGGCGAGTTGACGGTCAGCGAAATGAGGGTTCCTGCTCGGAGGTGGCTGCCGGAAGCTGAAACCGCGGACGTATTTGCCTAGACGGGGATTTCCGGCCACTGTATCAATGAATTGGGGTAGCTGGGTGGGGCGAACGATCTCCAAGGGCTCGGTAGCCCATGTGCGGCGGAAGAGAAGTCGTTGAGCGGGCGCTGTCCATGCTTTGCAGACAAGGGCGCAGGCGGAGAGCGTTGTGCGGTCGAGGGTCTCGTGTTGGGAGTCGCGGTACACCCAATCGATGATCTTGACGTTGACATCGAGGGGAAGAGAAATCATCTTGGGGAATGTGTAAGATTGCGTGTATATGCGGGTCATACCACGGCAGACTGACAAGCGACGCACCTGATATACGACAGACGAGTTCGCCGGACTCTTGAAATACGACAACAAGCTTGATCCCGACTTGACGGGAACGACGTGAGCTCGGAAGGTGGTGGTGGTGGACAGAGGAACTCAGGAACGCCAGATCAAGCGCCAGCGCCAGCGCGGCAAATGAGGGCAAATGCCAATGCGCCGGCCCGACAGGCCGAGGCTTAGGGCAGGCCAACACTTCAACTCGAGGGTGAATGACATCGAGAGCCGACGTTCAGTGCCTACCGACGACCACCAGACAACTGGCTTCCTCGCAGCTCGCGGCAAATCCTTTCCAGATTTGATCCTGGAACCGTTTTGACCTTTCGCGGCCCGCCGAGCGCTGCTCTCTGACGTTTTCTTTCACGAGCGTCCGGTCCCACTCTACGTCGTCCAAGAATCTCTGCAGCACGAAACGAATCGCCAGAATTCAGATCGCTGAGAGCCGAGCATGTTTGCTCAGAGTGAGACCAGGAAAGGGTTGCATAATGATCCTGTTACTGTATGCGGACGTTCAGAGTGCGCGAGCATCTTCAGGACCGTCGTCGCATGGTATGGCGGTGGAGATGAGGGAATGGCCTGTAAGAGCAGGATTTTGACGGCGTGGAGAAACTGTGCTGAGGAGGGCCAGGTGGCTGATTCATGAAATTACACGAAGCGGACACTGAACGCGTAGGAAATATTGTCCTTGTGACTCGATGACACGAACCCTGCGAGATCAATCGCACTCTTCAAATCCAGTCCTGGTTCATGATTCCCTGAACAGAAAACTCGGTTAAAGGGAACACACAAATGATGTCATGACTTACAGGGAACATCCGCGCGCTTCGAAACAGCCCCAACTCGACATCCAACACCTCACACACGCGTCTCAGCTCCCCCAGGGCCGACGCAGAACGCGCGGACGTCGCCGTCATCAGGCGGAGGCCCGGCAGCGCACGCAGCGCGTCCACGAGGGGTTCCATTGTCGCGCCGTGCTCGTCCTCCGTCTTCGCATGATAGCCAACATGCTGCAGGGTTCGCGGCAGCACCACCGCCACCCGGGGCCGCTCCGTAAAGACGAGTTTCTTCAACGCATAGCAGCGGTCGAGTATGACCTGCGGAGGCAGCTCACCCTCGACAGCGAGCGAGGTGATTTGCACAAGGGCAGGAGATTGCGCGAGAAGGCGCAGACGATTTTGACTGCCCCACCAAATGACGGACATCTCGAGCTCGCGCACCTCTGAAACGATTGCTATTTCGAGCATCCAGCGTACGTTGACCTTGCTGTCCCAGTCGACCTTCAGACACCGCGGAGCCTTGATCGGGAGGTCGCTTATGCCCCAATATTGGATGTCGATTTCGAGGCCCTGAAGGCATGGCCAGAGGTCGATAGCCAGCGCGATGCTATCCCCAGCGCCGCTGATGCTCAGGAATACGGGGGACAAATTCAGAACGCGCAGCCTCTCCATCTTCCAAAAACTGGGCATGTGCAGCGCGCGCACGTTCGGGCACTGGACGAGCAGGCCGAAGAGGTCGTCATCAGACAGGGCGCCGAGGGAGGGAGGAATGGCGATGCTGCGCACGTAATTGCCCAGGACAGGATTCCTGCGCACCGCGTCGATGAACTGCGCGCACCGGGCGCGGCTGAAGCCCTCTTGCGGATGGCTGGCCCAGGTCCGGCGAAAGAGGACGCGCTGCGCGGGGACCGTCCATGCTTTACATACAAGGGCACATGAGAGGAGTGTAGGGCGGTCTATCGTGGCGTGTTGCGAGGCGCGGTAAACCCAGTCGATGATGTCGACGTGGACGTCGTATGGGAGAGAGATCATCATCCTAGGGATCGTGAAGGTGTTAGTATCGGTCAGTCGAACGTTTGCTTACACGACGCACCTTAAATACAGCAAAACAAGGCCCCCTTACGCTGGAATTGTGGAAAACAACGCGAAGCCTCAGTGCAGACCGAAACCTCGTTGCGATCCAGAGAAAATCCGGCGGGCCGTGCCGGTCCGCGACTGGTGCCACCATTAATGCCCGTCGGCCGTGGTGTCTGCCTCTGCCCATCACCAGTCACCGGCCACCTTCCAAGCTCATGTCGTGCGAGTCAGTCGAGCTTCAAGCTTTGCGCTACTCTACAGCACCGGGGTGACTTCATTTGCCGTTTCTCATGTGTCTCATGTAAGTAAGTAAACGTCCGACTGACGTGTAACCGAGGCTAACACCTTCACACTCACAGCCCGAGTCGGAGTCGTCACTGCGCCACCACGTCCATTCCATATGTTTTCCCCACCCGACAGACGTCCCGAAGGACCACAATACCTCTGTTGTTCATCGTCGTCAACAACAAGCAGACGCCGAAACTAATATTTCCCACGCATCGGCCTTGTCCCAATGATAACGACACCCAGTTATAACGCCCACCGACGCAATCCTCTCTAGGACCGCAACAACTAGATCTACGACTTCTTCTTCTGAGCTTTGTGCATTCCGCCATGAGGACATCCCCGTGCGCCGTCAACGTCATTCCTCACGAGCCACCACTGACCTCCTTCGTTTGCAGTGTGCCAGCCCTCCCCCTTGAAGTCCATTTCCTCATCATCGAATCCGTGCGGCAGCTTTCTCAGCACGCTACCATTGACGACGCCACCCTCCGTGCATGCGCTCTGGTCTGCCGCAAGTGGACCCGCATCGCTCAGCGCATGCTCTTCCGCTGTTTGCGCCCCCACACGGCCGATCTCCCTCGCCTCCTCCGCACCCTGAGAGCAAGCCCACACCTCGCCAAACACGTGTTCTCCATCATTCTGCACATCCAACCGCTGCCCGCTGGCCGTGCTCCCACCGCCCCGTCCGCCAACCGCGAGTTCCAGCTGCTCAAGCGGTGCAAGTACGTGCGTGCCATCTCCATCGACACAAGCTCAAGCACCGGGTCGCCCGAGCCAACGCGCGAGTGGTGGTCCAATACGTTCCTAGAGCGCATGCAGGCGCTCCCGCTGCGCCCCAAGTTCCTCAGCCTCAGCTGCTCGCCCGCGTTCGCGCAGCGCCTCGCACGGCTGTGGCCCAGCGTGCGCGCGCTCGAGATGCTAGCGCAGCCCGACAGCGACTACACGCACGTCACCGCCCCCAATGGCCTGGAGTCGCTCGCGCTTTCCGCGCCCCTGGACCCAACGAACGACATCTCCGCCGTCCGCCGCCTCGAGCTCGAGCTTGCGCCCGCGCACGAGCACGGGGTGTGGCACCAGCTCGCACGCGCCGGCGTGCTCCCGCAGCTCCGCGTGCTCGTGCTCGCGGACGGCCTGCCGCCGCCCGACGTCCTGTCCCAGTTCGCGCAGCTCAAAAGCCTAGTGTTTGGCCGGCAGCCCCTCGAGCCCGTCGCGCTCCCGCCGCGCCTGGAGCACGTCGGGTACCACTGCCGCATCACCGAGCCCCTTGCCGACGCGGGGCGCATGATCGCGGCGCTGCGTGCGCTCCCCGACCTGCAACTGTTCACGGTGACGGGCCGCCTGCCCCCAGCGACGCTTTTTGTGCTGGAGGACATGTGCCGGGATTGTGGGGTGGATTTCTCGGTCTACGAGGACCTGGATGAGTGCCCGGTGCGTCCTGTCTATGATCCTCTTGCTATGTGATGCTGACTTCTTGACTGATAGAGGCTGCGACACGTCGATTGGATTCAAGTCTGATGAGTAGTCAATCTCCATACTCCATGCAACGCAGTCGCTCTGCCAGCCTGTTCTTCGCACCGGACGCTGTCGCCCGCTATTTTTGCTTCATCTGTCGTGTACTTATACAATGGTAGACTACAGTGATAAACTCTTTTTGACCTAGTATGCACCATCGTCTCGGCTGGGCTTGCAGGCCGTTGAGAAAACTCATATGCTCAGCGCGTCATAAATTAGGACTGGATTTAGCGCAATTGCGATATCCACAGCACTTGGGATAGGATATTAATAGGCTAGGATCTGCATCTCAACCAGCTCATGGAGCATTTATTCATGTTTGACATTTGCTCCGTAGTATCTGTCTCGCGTCGACGTCGCAATCACTGGGGGCATGAACCAATATGATGGGCGAGGAAGTGTAAATTTATCGTAATTCATAACTTATATATGAATTCCTTTTGAGTGACCGAGACATCGTAAACACATCTAGTATGTGATTTAATATAGGAATTGGATATCCTGCAGATATTCTGCACCGGAACATTTTGTATGAACAAAAGATATTCCTCGAGTTATGTTGCCCTGGCTTATACAAATTGTGATTCAGCATATGTCTGTACAACATAAGAGAAACAGATTAAGAATAAGTTGGCCTAACGTAATGATAACACAAGATAAGCTCAATTAGGATAAGCACTGCATATTTTGGGCCGGCACATTGCTTGATTAATCAAAATGTGCTCGCAAATGAGTTTGAGGGTCATTTTTTGAAACACATCTGGAATGTCTTTACAGCATGTCACTTAGTCATAAGCTGATTTCAATCCGATTGTGCCTTGCATTGTACCTAGCCGACTTCTTTTGTATGTGATTTGCATGTGCTGACCTAGCACAATGAAAATCATATCTGTCACACATTTTAAAGGTGATATAAGTGGGCTATTGATTAATCCTACGGAGCATATCATAACAGTTGACTGCTAACAGTCAACATTCACAGTCAACAGTCAACAGCTAGCGGTTTACGCTCAATTGTCAGCAGTAAACAGTTGACAGTCGACGCTCAGCACTCAACACTCAACACTCATTGACACTGACAGTCTACGGCAACCTCCACGCCCGGGGGTGCCGCATGCGCCCCGCCCTCACCGTCAGCACCCCTGCGCTGCACCTCCCCGCGCCCGCCAGCGTCCCGCTAGCCTCGATCGCCAACATACCCTCACCTGCGCCCCGCGCACAGCGCCGCCAGACGCCCATCTCGTATCTCCCGCCCGGCAGCCCGCTCTCATGGGCGCCCGGCCGCAGCGCGCATCTACTTATCTCGTCGCCGCTGAAGCAGACCGAGAGCTCTGAAAGAGGCGAGAGAACGGCCGGTGGAGCCCGCAGTGCTCACACTTGCGGAGAAGTGAGCCTTCCTCACCTCACCTCAATTTTGTACGTGCTGACTGGCGCCCACAGGCCGCAAATCTCCTGCAGTTCATCGTGCAGAAGGATTCGCGCTGCCTCGACCTGTGCTCGGAGCTCGCCGTGCACGAGGCGAAGCTGCGCGACCTCAAGCTCAAATGGGAGCGCATCGTGCAGCGCGAGTTCGGGTGCACCGCCTCCGTCGTCTGCCTATTGCTCAAGTACTGTTTTTAAAACCAGATTGCGCACCCCGCGCTCGGACGCGCACCCCTCGCCCACCGTCATCCCAACGCCCGTCATCGCCGCCGCGTGCCACTCATACCGATCCCGTTCGCACACCTTGCCACCTCGTCGGTCCGCGCACGACTCGTCCCTGTCCACAGGAGCTGGAGAGCCTGATAGCTCCGGATCCCCTACTTGTGCGACTCATCTTATGCCATCGCTTCCTCTCCGGTCTGCATACTCAGGCCCAGACCATTCTCCGCCACCTGCACTTGTCGCCTCGGACCCGCGATGATGGCGAAGGACGGACGAAACAGCGCCGCCTCCATCTGTGCCGTTCTGCGCACCGTGGAGCTGGCGATGCTGGGGTGCGAGAGGAAGAGAGGGGGGCGCATCCACTCGCCAAACCGCGGTGCGATGTCCTGTCAGCGGGAAGCGAAGACGTAAGGCACGCTGACTTCCGAATGCATGGGGCCCGTGCTGCGCGTGGGGGCGCGCGTTGGTCTCCCGGCCTCACTCCATCTCCAGGCTCTTCCTCCCAGCACAGATTCACACAGACGCGCGGCGCAAGATGTCGACATTCCATGTCAGCGGGTCGTAATCGGCGGATAGACCAGGAGACAACACCTTTCTTGTCGCAGCGTTCAGCGTGATGATAGGAACTTCGAGAGACCTCCGGCGGCGCGCATCTCATCTGCCCCACAAGACACCCCATCCCCACGCACCCAGCTCTGAGATCCAACCTCTCATCCACCGTCATCAGCTCGTTCGACGTTTCAAGATTAAAATGTGTTCCAGCAGTGCGCACCATGTCGTATCCGAGAATATCGTGTTGTTCACGCTCAGGACCACACCGCGCTGAACACGTTCCATCGCTTCCTGAACGAAGGTGCGCCCTTTTAGCAGTTTGTGTGCTCGACCGGGCTGACGCTTGGCGAAGATGTTGCGTTGATTATGTGGCCGTCTTTACGTGCAATGTAAGCTCTTGGAGGATTTGACACCGGCGTGGCCGAGGCATATCTAATTCGCGATCGATGGATTTGTTTGCACCATCATGTCCACCCTCGACGTGGGGAACACCGATGTGCTTTGAATGTCTCAGCTCAGCGCGGGACATGCGGAGCATTTGCCCCCCAACTTACCCAAACAACCCGCCGCAGGTCCGCGCCGCGTTATAGTCCCGTCATCAACAGCAACTGCAATCGCGACGACCTCATCAAAACATACGTGCGTGCCCGTCTCTGCTCGTCCGCTCGAGCACCACGGTCACATTTGCGGACCTTGCCAAGCCCTACGACGAACACATACGAATCATATCAGGCGCCTTCCTATCATTCGCAGTCCCATTCACAATCTAAGACCTCGGGCGACGTGCTCACGCCTCCAATTTCGTCCCCCTACACGCCGCTCACTGCGCCTCCTACCACGGCCTACTCGCTATCGTACCCCACCGCCTTTGCTTCTGTCTCAATCCTTACGTCAGGGCTCCATGTCTCAGCCGAACACACCTTGGAGCGGCCAGCAGGTGTCTTGAACTCTGCGATGAAAGCAACCTCGCGCCATGAATTCAGCGGCCTGCTGGTATGTTACCACCTTGACTACCTGCTCTGCATGGCTCTGACACTTCCCAAGCGTTACACGGACGATTTACGGCGCTCAGGAAGGATCCCGTCCTTTTCGAGAGCAGGCGGACTGGGTGATGTACAGAAGACAAGCATATGGATCGGGGAGTGATCAAATGCTCGTCCGATCATAACATGACGCGCCGACAATGCGCTGCAGGCTGTTGGGAAGGATTGCGGACGACGACACCGATGGACCAGCCTAGTAGCCCCGATCAGCAGGCTCCCCCGCAGACCCGCAGCAATCGCCATCGGCGTCTTCCGGAAGATGCAAGAGCTTTCGACTCCCGTAGAGCCACGCCGCCTTCGACGGTCCCATGAGGCCTGTGCCCGGCGCAGGAACAAGAAAATCAAGGTTAGTGTCCGCCATTTTGTCTTGCAAGTGCCGTCGGTCAAGACCGTCGGCAACTTCCTGTCTCCCACCCGATTGCTCGCCTAACTGCTGCTCCTTGTCTCCAGTGCGACTCGAAACACCCAAGATGTAGCGCCTGGGCAACGGCGGGCCCCCTTGCCACCAGGAGTATCGCGACAGACAGACGCTGACACCGCGCGGCCATATGGAACGCCCAAGGAGGACATCGCCGTTGGTTCATCGGCCCTTATTTCTGGGCGCGACCGCGGCGTCAGTGAGACCACTCTTCCGCGTGACCCTTCGCAATCGAAGCAAGGCGCCGTCAGCCTCACCACTGCCCCATTGGCGAAGGCACCGAGACGAGACCCCGCACCACGACCCTGGATTGAGGGACTATGCTGGATTCATCTTCTTGATCTACTTGGTCCTGGCCCTGGGGACGCTCAGCCTGCAGATTGGACAAGGAGGCTACAGCGACGAAGACCGGGAAACGTCAGCGACCAGTGGCTCTGAATGTGAAGACATTGAGGCCTCCTGACTGGCCCGAACATGAGAAGTTCTTCCAAAAGGGTTTTAGTGTGCGTCCATTGTCTGATGGCATCAACAATCCAGGCCGCAGAAAAGTCGCTCGCCATTCTCCGCGCCTCACGAGCAGGCCACCGCGAAGCTCGCCTCAGGTGCCCACCCATACTCTCCCTCTTACATGCACACCGGATGGTCCGCACGCGGACATCCTGCGCCCCGCCCTCATGGGCTGCGCAACGAAGAACATCAATGTCATCGGCTTCGCGCTCGGTGCCCTCCGACGCCTCATGCACGCCGTCCCGCCCTCCGCCGTGCCTGTCATCGTCAGCACAATGGCCGACTGCATGAACCAGGATGTCGACATCCAGCTCAAAATCCTCCAAGCCTTCTTCTCCCTCGTCACCAGTTTCCCAGCAATCCATGGAAAGCTGCTGGGAGAAGTGCGTGAGTCAACAATATGCGTTTTTTTTGTGCGCAGGGCTGATGGTTCTCTCGTGCGCAGGCGCTGCTGCTGTGCTTCGAGCTGCAAGGTCGCTTATTAGGGTGGTGTTGTCGACCGCGACCGCGACGGTCCACCAGCTCGTCGTGTTCTTCGTGGTCGTCGAAGAGCCTGACCGCCAGGACAACGTGACGCGCGAATACACGCGTCTGCCCGACGGGTCCTTGGAGGCGCTCGGCCCCGCCGCGCTCGACGTGTTCCCGATACTCCAGGACCTGTGTGTGCTTGGCAATGGCGGGAAGCCGCTGTTCCTGAAAATCGAATACCTGCACAAGACGTTCGCGCTGGAGCTCATCGAGAGCGTGATCATGAAATACCACGACTTATTTTACAAGGTGTGCGGTGCCTCCCTTTACGCGGGTCGGTTGGCCACATCATGTTGCACTGCAGCACACGGGACTCCCACTACTGCTTCAGTACCACCTATGTCCCCTCTGCTCAGGTCCCTCTGCTCAGGTCCCTCTCCGACCCGGCCTCAGGCTAGCTTCCTGTTCACACTGCGGTCCACACGCGTTGTGTTCCTCTTGCTAAGCAGTTCTCACTAGAGCGGCTCACCGAGGTCTTCATGATGCTGCAGATCCACATCATTGGCGGAGACTTTGATCCGTTAACGGGCACGCACGCGGACAACAGCCCGCCGGGCCCACAATGGGATGCGCGTCCTGGCAACGGAAGGCATGCGCGGGTACGTCCCAGCATATATCCCCCTTAAGTACCACTGATCACAGCTATAGCTGGTACTTCATACGTGATATTTGGCAGCGCTTAGTACGACGCACAAGCAGTCCGACACCGGCTCCAAGGTTTTCACGAAGCTCGTCGCCGCGCTGAAGCGCCTCGTGGCAGCAAAGCCCGTGATCCTCGGTGTGTGCCGCCATATGACGGTTGTCGGGGTGCCCACTGCTGAAGGTGCCGATGGCCGGGTGTATGGGCTTGATAAGGACCGGGGTTGGCGGGAATGGTGACCACAGCGGCGAGCGTGACGGTGTCGAGTGTGGTTGGCATTACCCTCGACCGTCTCTCCACAGCCCTGCAGCAATGAACTGGACATTCCGAGCGAACAGAAGATTTGCTCGCGTCTGCAAGTACGGCGCTAAGCCATCGCTGTGCACGACGCGATCGGGAGCGTCTCAACGAGTTCGAGCGGTGGCCGCCATGCCAGCGCATCCACCGACCTTTCCTGCTGTCGAAAATGCCCCAAGCACGGAGTCCACCCTCCAGGAAGGTCATCCCACCCCCGCGCCATCCATGTCTCCCTCGAGGCGTGTCACGTCAGGATGTCATCACCGTACCGGCAACCAGCGTGCCTGTTCCACAATCTTCCGGCACCCGCTTCATCCCAGAAGGACACGACAGGCGCTCTATTGCGCAACGCATTGCGCCACGAGAGCGTGAGCGCGCCGAGCAGGCAACCCGCGCCGCAACACAGATAACCTCAACCAACGACCTCCAGCCATCCCCATCCACGCCCCTGTCACCTGCCTCTCTGCGTCAAGAGCCAAGACAGGCACCTAATGTTCTGACACGCAACATCGTGGACAGTCGCCTTCAAAGCCCGCTCAATCGCCGGTCAATCACACAGCGCGCACGTCGTGAGCGTGAACGCCTGGAGCGCGAAGCAGGCCATGCATCGTCTTCGCACGGCATCGTCTTCGCACGCTAGACCTCCGTCCGACGGCAACCAAAACCCATCATCCATTGGCTGTCCTTCTGCATCTACATGACCCGCCTTGCGACGTCATTTGCGCGTGGTACCAATTGCGAGGCAAGCTTATGAAGAACCGAGGAGTCGGCATGACCTCGGACACATGGACGTGCAGTGTTCGCAATGCCACGCTCTACATTGGGCTGATGAGCGCCTTCAAGGTTCGTCGCTCGCGGCGCCGCGCTTTGGGACTTGCTGCAAGCACGGCGAGGTTCGTCTTGCGGTCTGCGATTCCTTCGGCATATTGAAACTTGCACTCATGATGTCATTATTTCGCTATGTGCTAATTATTCACATTCATACTGTTTATCCCGTCTTTGTCTTGGGTCACTGACCCATCAAAACTGCCAACAGGCCTTCTCAATGACACGCATCTTATCCTGATATACATGATACTGCTCCTGAGCTGGCTGTGCCTGCTGTTCCTGCAGGAGTCGCTGGCACTGCGCTGCCGCCCGCTTCTCCAGCTTGATCCTCCTGCAGCGTATGCCGGGTCTGGCTGACGCGTTGCATGACCGTATGGGTAGATAACTTGCCTGGGGATTGCATGCGCGTCTGCACTGTCGATGAAACCATTAGAGTATGTCGACAATTACGCTGATGCGTTACTTCGATGGTGATCGGCGAGTGCCCGCACCGAGCCGCTGGAGTGCTGGAGCGCGGAAGCACAGAGGATGCATATTAATCAATCCAGAGCGAGTGTAGTTGACGGGCTGTTGAGGAAGATGTGTGTAAGACGAGAGTGTGGGACAGATTAAGGGCAGCGTACGAGGTACGGCGGCCGTGCTTCCACTCGTTGCCAGAGCGAGACCAAACTTTAATTAGAAATGTGCCGCGTGCGCGCCGTTGCTGCTGTGTGCGACGCGCTGTCTTCTTCAGGCATGTACGGCCATCTTGACGCGCCTCGTCCAGCATGTGCGGCGCGCGCACGGTCTTGCGCGCCGTTGATGTGCATGCAGCGCGCCTTGTTGATGTTGAGGGTATCGTCCACGGCCGGACATCGCGCGTCCGCCTGGAGACTTGAGCATCTTGTCCACGGACCACGGTCAGAGCAGCTGTGGCACTGGCGTCTTGAGCGCGGGTGTTTGACCTGTGCGTCCGTGGGCGTGTCGTTCAAGTTGAGGAGTTGGCACGTCGACCTGAGCCGCCGCTCCGCGTGACGGGCTGGGCGCACGTCCGGGGAGCACGGCGCCGCCGCTGTCTCTGGCCCGTCCATGCACCGTGCCCCTTCTGCCATGATCATTATCGCGCATCATTCGCGATGCGCGCCGTTCTAGTTGTGCACGCTGTTGGTTGCGCCCCTTGCGCGAGCAGCGATTTCTTCTTGAAGTTGAGGGCCTCGTCCACGCTGTGGCGGCGTGCAGACTTGTCCAGCGCGACGTTGCGTGAGATACGTCTTGCATGTAGCTGTTCGAGCTGCGCGCGTCTGGGGGTGTCGGCCAGGTGCATCGAGTTGGCGCCTCGGCCACTAGGAGCGCTGCGTGGGCGCCCCGCGATGGCATCCACGAATTATTTGAGAGCGTCGTCCACGGGATACCGAGTCACAGTCGTTCGGCCATTCGCCGTATGTGAGAAGGTGGTTCTTCAGGAGCACCCCAGACTCGAGCTTGGAATGCAGCAGATCGCACTTGTTCAGGAACAGTACGATGGCGGCGTTGGAGAGGAGCTTGTTTCTAACGACCGTGCGCCACAAAACAGGGAATCCTCGAGGTGGTTGACACGGGAGTTCTATCATAATGTGTCAGTAATAGGGATGGCCGAGAAGCGCCATTCACATCTCAGTAAGTACTTGATCGAACGCTGATATTGGTGCGAGGAAAATGATCGCGTTCACTGGACGCAGGCAGGCATCAGACATGAGGGGTATGACAGTCCATGCGGCACGTACAATCTTCAAAATACGGTGCCCATGCTTGTTGCTGGTTATGCGCGCCGCCGACGTCGTAGATCTTCCACTTGGAGCGTCTCAAGCCGCTCTCGAGCGTGGATTTGTGTTCCACAACCCCCATCGCCTTTAGGCGGGCCTTCAGGACGTTATCTACCGAAGAAAATCAGCATAACATGCGCAGATAATAAGGAGGCTACGCACCATCCGTTGGTATGTACTTTTTCGAAGTGATGCGCTCGATTTCGTCGAGGTAAAGGCTGTCACGCGTGATGAGCAGCGCAAGAATGGAATATGCAAAGGTGACGCACAATCCACTACTCTCCTCCAACCTGATCCGCTTCTCCTGCAACCGCGCACGCACCCATCTGTCCTCCCACAGCTGCGTCATCGCCGCCTTGCATTGGTCGAGCACATGCACCGGGTCGGGGTCCTCCGGATCCTCCCACCACCCAAACAGCTCATCCATGCTCGTGTGAGGGCTCGTGCTTTTCAACTTGTCGTGCCGCGGCGACAGCGCCTTCTTCCAGTTGGACGTCGTGCGTACACACTTCTGCGCGGCGGGGCGCGGGGGCGGGCGCCGGCGTGTCCACAGAGGTGCTCGGCCATTGGCCGCCGGCCGAGCCCGTGCCCGCCGTGTTCGTGCTGGCACGCGGCACAGACCACTCCCGCGCGCCGCCGTCCCCGAGGAGCGTTGCCTAGTCGTCCTCGTCTTCCTCGATAAGCATGCGGAACATGCGCTCTTCGAACTCGAGCAGCGGCGCGAGCTGCGCGATGTAGTTCCGCGGGCCTCACGCACCGTCTCGGGGTAAGAGGGCGGGGGAGACACGCTGGACGTGCAGTCGGAGATGACGGAAGCGCCGTCGAAGGCGAGATCATGCGGGTCGGGGTCGGGATGGGCGAAGATGGCTTCAAGGATGCAGTGGGTGTGCATGAGCGGAAAAGACTGATCATTGCGGGATGGAGGGCGGCCACGCACCGACGGATCGACTGCACGAGGTTGAGGTAGATGACCGACCGTCATGCTAACCGCTCGGCATTGAATGCCGCGGGCGTATGCATGAGCTGGAATGCTGGCAGCAGAATTAACGATCACTTCAACGCGTAACTGAAGAATTACTCACGCTTCAAAGTCGTGCTCTGGCCGCTCTCGCTCTGGCCGAGCAGCAGGATCTGCACGTCGGGTTTGGCTTTGCGCATCTCGGTCCTGTCCATGCGGATTTGCTCGTCGCTGGCATCGCTAATATGCTTCGCCTGCTGCCCGGCCAGGATGCGCATCTGGCGCTGCGCGGGCCATTCCTCAGGCGTGGGCTGGACCATCAAGGCGAACGGGTCAGAAAGCGAGCGGCGGCGGGCTGCGGCGTGCATGATGGTGGCGAAAGAGGAAGAGAGGTGTGTGCACAGCTGGGGCGTGATGGGCGATGGCAGGAGAGATAGAATGCGCAAAGGTGGGCGCCGAAGATGAGGTTTCTCACGTGAGGTGAGGATCTCCTCAGCCTGCACTGTGCCGACGGCGTGTTTGACATCTGGGAACTGGGCCATCGCAACCTTCGAGGGCATCGCAGGCGCCAGTCGGATTACAGGACTATATAAAAACAACGGTCACATCAGCTTCGATTCAGCTAGCGTATCGTACAAACACCCGATCATCGACCATGTCATGCAAACACAAAGATGAGAAAGAGATCGCCACCGAGATCCTTCAAATCTACTCACGCGGTTAGAAATGCAGAAGACAAGAACAGATATGCACTCACTTTAACCAAGCCTTCGACCCCTTCAAACTGCATCGTGATTTTGGTGGGAATGGAGGTGCATGTGAAGATGAACATTGGGTCTGGCGACGGGAACGGGGGAGCAGAACAGGTCTATTACCCATCGGAGCATAGACACGAACGCACAATTGCAAATTTGTGTTCCGTGGCGTTCCTCCTGCTGTGTCGCCGGGGGTCTTTCGTCACCGCGGATACCGGAGCTCCCCATCGTGTTTCTCCCCATGTACCCTGCGAAGTCCCCAGCGGTCAGCCCCTCCAGAATTGTGTTGAAGACGCCGGGCGTATGAGTGTCTGCGGCAGCAACGCGAGGCTGGCCTTCATTGCCCGTCTGAATGGCGCCACGAGGGTCTTCAACGCCCGTCTGAATGCCGGTGTCTCGAGTAGGACCCACGTCGAGGATGACATACCCGACCCGCTCATCTTCAGTGAACGCGTCCGAAGAATGCAATTGCGGGAGGGGGATTGCTCTAGTGGCGGTGTCATCTTAAAGCCATAGGCCTCTGCACAACGCACGATACTCACCGAGCATAGTTCAAGTTAACGTTCCTCGGGGCCGCCCACTCTCCGTTCGGCCATTCTAAGAGCTGGTGGAGATCGTGGAGTCTGGCTATGTTGACTCTGGCCAAAGCTTCTTCGTCGTGCTCGAGCAGTGGAGAGAGGAGGGGATAGGGCGACTCCGAGGATAGGATAGGAGGCTCCACGGGTTCCTGAACGGACGTCACGGGCTCCCGGACCGACGAGACGGCCCACGCAACGGGTTCCTGACGTGGGCGCTCCGTCGGCTCCGTGTCCGTACGTTCCTGAAATTTGAGTAACTATGTGACCCCCATGTACTTATGTAACGGACAACTCACCGCGGGATGCTCCCCCTCTGGTGAGTTGCGACGTTCCATGCCCAACGAGGGTGAACCAGAATATGTGGTAGAAAGCCAGGAGCAAGCGCCTGATTGGGCGTTGGGAGAACCGGCGTCTACGGGCCGTGCACTCGTTAGGCCCGGACCGCCTTGGCGGCATGAACAATTCCACGCCCTACGGGCCTCACGCAGCTGGTCCGGCGTTGAGGTACACGTATATGAGTGTTCCGATGCATCGGCAAAAGTCCCGAGATATTATACTGTAATATATTTCAATATAATGTCCATAAGGCTGCTGCCGGGAGGCGAGCCCCACAATGCATTAAATTATACTGATATTGATTTCGAGGTGGAACCTCATATGCCTTGTGGGCGGCCGGTCGCGCCGCCTCGCAGATAGCCGCTTATAATGCGGGCCATGCATGGGAGCGGTATATGACGACCAGCTGGCGGGGTCTTGCGCCAGCGAGGTCGCCGGTTATATTGCCATATACTGCTGGTCACTTCTCATAAGCCGTGTAATGCCAGAACCCGATGACCTCGGAGGTCATCCTTATATTGCAATATACCGAGCAGCTCATATACAGGTACGTACATCGCAGGCGACAGCATTGTACATACTACGATCCGTGCTGCAGGCTGGGTTGCAAAGCCAATGTCCGAGCAGGAAGGAAGGTTCATGGAAGGGGAGAACCTCAATGAAAGAGAGCTACGTGCGTCAAGTAGCAAACGAGAGAGAAGAGGTAGAGAGAACATGCCAGCAACGGCGTCCTCATTTAGCGGCCCTGAGTCGTCCTCGCCACAGCCATCGACGTCAACGGAGCCTTCGTTGCAGCCTTCTGCATGATCTTGGAGCTCGCGACGCTGCGTCCAGAGGCAATTGACAACAGGGCAGCTGCCTGTATGTTCCCGAGGGACGAGGCGGCACGACGGTGGGCGTCTGATGGGGCATCGGACTCGGCATAGTGGATGTCGTCGAACTGTCCGTGGGGAGCTGGCGTGAGACTGTGCGACGTGATAGGCGGCGGCGTGTCGGTATCAGGTTGGGTATGGATGGTCGAGTCGAAACGCTAGCGCTGGGCCAGCGGCGAATGGCCGTCGCGCGAGTGGCCGCCGCGCGAGCAGGCGCAAGTCTTGAGCGTGATGCGCGAGACGAGCACAACTGTCATTCTGCACGCGACCATCAGCAGGGAAGCGCACTTGCTACTGTTGGCAGACACTCACATATTTGAGGGCCTGATCATCAACGGACAATGTGAGACTGCGTTCTAAGCTTTGTAAGTACGGGAGTGTGCTTACATGGCGAGCAGAGCATGGAGACCCACGCGGCCGGTCAGGATGATCATCGCCCTGATGAAGTTAATCGCGAAGATCCCACTGAGCCGTCCAGCGTTAGTAGCCGTCCAGATGCAACCAATGCAAGCACGCTCACCTGAAATACACAGCGCCGTCTTTGGCTAGGCTTTGCAGCAAGTTCCGTCCGCTGCACGACCAACGATATCGTGCACGTAGATAGTGCGTAAGACCGTCAGAATGACGACGACAAAATTATATGCAAGGTCCATGAAGATGAAGATGTACGTTGACGAACGGCCGTTGCGGCATCGTCAGTTGGAGCTGAGTACGAGGAGCGGATGGCGCTCACGCGATGGTCGATGAGTATCTGTTCATGCAGGAGCGGAGTAAACCTCACAATGAAACTGATGATTGTCGAGCAGGAACGGAAATGCTGAAAAGCGGCTTGTCACTCACGGAACTTTTGCGCTGCACAGGCTACGTACGCTGGCCGCCCGGACGGGTATTCGACCACACACCTCCACACACCGATGGCGAATTCGACCGCCAGGTACATGAGCAGGCCAAAGAAAATGATCTCGTTCCTGTTCCACACAAGAAATGCCGTCGCTCCGCTCCGAGCTCTCGCGACCCAACAGTCACCCATGTACAACGCCAAGCCCACAATCTGGTTAATATACGGGTAATGGCATTAGGCTCGGAACCAGCCGTCAATTGAAACTCCGCAGGCTCCGTTCAATGGGTGTCCGAGGGACACCCGGGGCGATCGCTGTAGTGACTTCGTCCCATGGACGGCCCAGCGTGCAAGATCTGTTGCAGCGGACTCTCCCGGAGCGCACCACGTCTCGGCAGCAAGACGGATGGATAGATAAAAAGGGACGAGGGGTGAGGAGCGGTGAAGAGACGTGACGAGGACACGAGGAAAGAATCGGCGGGGGTCGGGGTACGTTCTTATTCGTCGTTTCACTTCCTTGCTCATATCTTGTACTTACTCCGTCCTCGCAGGACGCGCAGCAACCCCAGATGCGGCCCAAATCTGCGCAGGGATGGGTATCAAGATCGCGCATATAGACTCGAGCGATCAAATCGACGCGCCGCAGCCACTCACGGTACATACGTACTCTTCCGCCGTCTTTCTTATTTCTTTCACTTTTACTTATCTACTTGCCGTTCAGAATCTACGCGCGTGAGCACTTCCCCGACACCCTGTACACGTCATCCAGTCACCCCAGAGGAGCTGGACGGTTCGCCCACGCGCCGTCACGCATGGGAGCATGGCCAAGCGCTACATCACGGCGTGGACACTGCCGAGCTTAAGGCGATTTCGCCGTCGTCTGCACGCCGCCGTGTCGCAGGGACAACGTCTTTAACTTTCAAGAACGCGCCGCGCGGCACTCGGAAACCACTAGGCGAGCTAGGTGCCCTCTGCGGACGACTGCCCTGGACGGCGCGCTACTCAGTACGTACATGTCAACCATCTTTCTTATGTCTTTAACTTCCATCTACATTTTTGTTTAGTATGGACACACGCGCTATGCCCTGCCATGGACGACACTCACGACCGCCGCGCCGTATCGACGCCGACGGGCGAGGATGCCATGGCGGTTGCCCGCTAGGACCGGGCGCGATGGCGGTGACGGCGTCGAGGAGGACCGGGCGGCATGACGGGCGACGGTGGTGACAGGCGACGGGTGTGGTGTGGGGGAGGGAGAGCCGCCAGGACCGGGAGGGACGGCGGGAGACGGTGGTGAGGGCGATGGGCGCGGCGTGGGCCAGGGGGCACCGCCAGGACCAGACGAGATGCCGCCAGGACCGAGCGGCGGGTGGGGGGCAGCTGGGGTGGCTTTCGTGCCCCCTGTTTGCCTGCGCTGCGCCATGGGTGCCGCCAGGACCAGGCGGCCAATACCGAAAGGGCCGATCGGTCCGGCGGGGTACTGAAGTCCCTCCGCTCGGCGAGCGACGATGCAGCCGAGCGCACAGGCCGGTTCAGATTCAAGATGCTCGTAGACGCAGGACATCACGAGGAAATCGTTTGGCGCGCTTCGAAGGTACCGTCTCTCAAAAACTGCTCAGTCATTACTCCGACGCCACGCTACTTTTGTTGCAGCTTTGGTGGATGTCTGATTTTCGCAGTGTCGGTGCTCAGGCTGTTGATCCGATACACTGGCACGGCGTACGCGGCCCGGTGAGTAAACTCTGACTCAGATGTGCTCGCTGATTGAGCGCGTCCGTGCAGAGCACCGTGGCTGCACCGGCAGGACGGTCGTGTTTACAATGACCTGATGCCTCCAGCGGAAGTTCTCGACGAGATTCCGCTTCTGGTGTTGTGAATTGGGCAACGACCTGTGAGCGACGGTCTCTCCTCCGTCGCACGTTCCAATGCCATGTATCCAGGGCATGCTTGCGTCTGACAACTGGGACAAGTCAGCTTCTATCTAGCAACTACGGCATTGGCTGATGCATTGCATCGTGTGACGAGTCGATCTTGATTGGCCCCGCTTGCTTTCGAGGAGTGTAGATGGAGCAGGCGTCCGGGGAGAGCAGCTGGCAGGGGAAGAGTTTTATGGGGTCTTTGTTGTGGACGGACAGCTGAAGTGACAACAGGACAGAGGACGACAAGCGTTCCGGCTTTGTATCGTCGTCGCCAGTCTAATCTACGGCGTCAGGTGAAAGCAAGCGATCTCTGACATTATCATTATATATACGGCCGGTGGTCGAGCCCTGCCTCTAGTTATACTTATTGTCATCTGAGCTTAGACCTCGAAACGCGCCCTAGAGGCCGTAACCTTGCTCCGATGCAGGATCGCTGAGGCTCACTGACCTCGGTGCGCAGTAGGTGGTGCTTGAGCGCGCAAATAGAAGCAAATGTACACAAACAAGACCATATATCCATTGTGCCTGGAACAATTATGACCGGGGAGAGACCTTGGCGAGCAAGGTAATGTTGCGACAGGTGCCATATATGAACGCCTCTCGCTGCTCACATGCGCGCAATGAATTTACTTATCACTGAGCCTCGCCCGTTATTCGTGCGTCGAACCAGCGGGCTCCGGCTTGACAGATAGAAGAGTGTGTGATTTGGTCAAGACGACCAGTCGAGGAACCATATGAGTATGAACAAGTGCTTATAGTACTCAGCCTATCATTCTTCATGCTAACTCCCAAGCCAAATGGTTCGCATATTGTTTGGATTTCCGTCCTGTTCCTAGGAAGCTAATTGGCACAATGGGTACGATAACCAAGAGGAGGGCGGTCCAGTGAATCCCAGGGAAGGTCGTGATGATGACCGCTGGGATCGACCCACCCCGGCCGTTGAGACGCATGTTTTACAACATGGCGGATGACTCGGAAGCAGGCCTGCATGCGATAGAGAAAGCAGGAAAAGCTAGCCGCGTCAGGGAACCGCAGGTGGAAGAGCGGGCATATGTCAAAGGAGGACCCTCGCGGTGCATTGCAGGACCAGCTGAATGTCCATTCGTCGAGGTATGCCATGTCCTACCGAAGTGTCAGATACGAGCGATAGAAGTGAGAAATGTAATGACGACGCTCACCTCCCCGACAGGCATGACAGCATGAAAGTCACCTTGGTCGATGAAGCCTCGCCACAGTTGGCCGTAAGCAGAGGACTTATCAATGGCAAGGAACCCTGCTCGTCGTTCAAACACAGATCGAGAAGGAGTCGCACAAGCACTCACAGTTTCCGGTCTCGGTGTCGCGATTGAAGTCCGTCAAAACTACCGTTACGGCCTGCCAACCCGATAAAATGGTGGAGCGCTCCCCGCCCGTAATGGAGAACTCTGCGGTATGGCAAGAAAAGTGTGCTGTCGCTCTGCGCCAGCCGTCGCAACGGCAGCTGCCCCGATCATGGGAGCACAGCTGGAGGTGGTCTGGCACAGCATTGGAGTCCGGGGCTCCGATGGCTTGTCGCGTGGGGGTTGGCCATTCGACGCGTGAGGGGTGCAAGGTGCCGGTGCCGGTGAGGTTCTGGCCATCAAAAACAATTGAGTTCAAACCCGTATGAGAGACAGGTGGTAGACGCCCACCTCACACTGCACGGTGGAAGGCAGAGCAGGGACACGGAGCCTGACTGCGCTTTCCATGGATGACTTCGACGAATCGTTGCATGAAAGATCGAAAGAGGAATCAGAGAGTTCAGCAGGCGGTTCGGGATCAGCGTCTGGAGTCGGCTGTGGGACAGGAGGCTGTTGGCTGGATGCGTAGGTGGAAGTAAGCACGAACGACTCACCTGTGTCATTTCAGCGGGAACTGGGTGGTGCTGTTGGCAGCGACGGCCTTTATATAAACTGGCAGGGAAGGGAGACTGAGCCGTGAAATTGCTTGTACGCGCCTAGAGGCCAGCCTAACATAGCAGGGAGCCGGACGCCTCGCATGTGTATGTCTTGTATTGTGTGCGATGGCTTGGACTGGCTTGATCGTCCTTGCTTTGTCTGAAGCGCTGTCCTCGGAATAAAGCAAAGTGCTGGCGCTTGGAGCCAGCGCCACCCAGCTTGACAATGGAACGCGTCGAACGCACCGCCATGATGATGCAAACATCACTCAGCCAGTCGTGGAAGATGGTGAAGTATGTTGCTTTATCATGATGCTTTTTCAAACAAACGACCTGCCATGAGCTCGAGCAGTCGGCGCTACGACTGCGCTACGGGGAGCCGCGTCTGCATGACAAAGCAAAACTGCATACTTGAAGCGCTTTGTAGTGTCTGCACCGTGACAAAACAACGCTAAGCAACGTACTACGTCCCTGCTCTCGTCTTGACAATCTGGAGTCCAACCTCACGACCTCTATATATACGGCCAGAATGAGCGATGGAACGACGGCGTTTGATTTTTCGTTCTCGCAGCCAGAAGCTTGTGGTGAGTCCCTCCCTCGCATAATGGTGCATCCTGAGGCTACGTCCTCTCCAGTGACTCGTCGTCTCATCCTCTGATACTGCATGGCCGAAGCACATGTAAGTGTCCTTGCGCCCCACAACATGTCTGTTTGCGAGCTCACATGGGTCAGAATGCTGCGGGCAATGTCTCTGTCGAAGATGGTGACGTGCAGATGACCGAGGAGAGTGACTCGACAGAAGCATCCAGCGACGAAGAGGAAGGAGAATGGGACGTGAACATGGACCCACGTCCGGACGCGGTGATGATGGACGCTGACGACTACGATTCGAAGCAGGAGGAGACGGGCGGACGTCCGGACGTGGTTATGGAGGACGCCGATGAAGGCCTGGGCGGCTACACAGCTGAGGTGAGCGCGGTCCGATGCACAAAACAGCTGTGCCCATACTGACCGCTCCGGTAGGCTAGTGGTGCTGAAGGGTCGTGCCCTCGAGTAAGCCCCTCCGCCGCTCAGGCAGGGCCAGCGCCGACCCCTGCCTCCTCTGATGGTCCGCGTGGACCTCCGCACGCACCCCGGCGTGCACCCCCGGTGAGTTTGTTAGCCGAAAGCGCTCGAATTGTATGACGAGCGAAGCCGTGTGTAGACCATGGGCGTGACCAAGGATGACATCGTTGGCATCCATTTGAGACTCGACAAGAGCGACAAGACGCTCGACGAAGTCGCCAGCGCCATGCGTGCCTTCGCGTCCCGCGGTCGTGCAGAACAAGGGAAGACATCGGGGTCCCATGCGAAGGGAAGCTCGCAGCAGACGCACTCGGCACGGGACAACGGGCACGGTGATGATGATGATGGTGATGAGAGCTCTGGCGAGGCCCATCCTTTCAAGAAGGCTGGGCTCCCCAAACGCCGCTCTCGCCAGATTAAACAGTTGCACGTGAGAGATTGCTCTCGTTGCCACCGTGGTGGCTGCCCCTGACTCGCATCCCAGGACAAAATCCGCGAGCATACGCTGAGTCTGATGCGGCGAGACGACAAAACGTCACCGTTCAAGGAAGGGAAAGGGATCGCGTCCATCAAAGAGGTCGAAGACTATGTCGGTCCCCGTGCCAGGGAGCCATGCTGCACCGTCGAGGACTTCAAGATCGATATTCGGGGGCCGAACAACTCTGCGTGGAACAAGTCTGCGGCGCGCGTCTTCGCTCGTGACTTTATCAAGCAAGCGACGCATAAAGTCACTGATCTGCACGCGCTCGAGGAGGCATTCAAGACCCACATGTCGAGCCTCCGGCGAGAGTACCGTAAGCGAAAAATGGACAAGAGCGCTGCTGCAAAAGGTAAACGTGACGCCGCCCGTGAAGGCAGGAAGCGATTGGTTCGTCTCTGGCTTCCTCTGCTTGATTGTGCGGGAGCGGCTTGCTGAACCGAGTGCTGCTCCAGATCTTCGAGCGACGTCTTCGCGCAGCTAAGAAGTTCGACGACCTCCGGCCACACGAGGATATGCTTTCCCGCCTCATGCCAGCGGGTATGAGCAGTGACGAATCCGACGGCGAGGATCCATACGCCATCTTTGTGAAACCGTGGAGGAGCCAGTCGGTCACAGCTTGGCTGCGAACATTCGAACGCATAGATCAGATAGCACAAGAGAGAAACGTCGGCCGGAGCAAGAGGGGGAACAAGCCACGCCTCCGACGACAGTCAAACAGGGTCAGCACGTCGCCACCCGTGCGCCGCCTGCCGGTCACGGCCTATGACGAGAAATGGTTGGCTTCGCTGGACCAGTTCGACCTCGAAATGCTCGATCCTCAGATGGACGAGAGCTATGATTTCAGGCACTCGGACCACGTGAATACGTAAGCTCCAGTCTCAAGTGTAGTGCAGCCCCCTGCTCACCAATTTCTAGACTTCTTTCGACGCCGAAGCCCACGGGCCAGCGCACTCAACAGAAGTACCCCAAGCGGAACGGCGGGTACTACAGCTGAAGGCGTGACGACCGTAAATGTATGTTTTGGACGCCAGGGTTGGTCGACGGCTTACCCTACTAGGGCACGGCTGTCTTCGCAGGCGATGTGACATCACCCCCCAATATTTCCTGACGGCTCTCAGTACTTACACACTTCAAGTTTCTCTCTCCATACATGTGATGGGCATGGACATTACGGTACACTTAGCTCGCAGACTCTCCCATCCGCAAATTCATACGGGTTTCGCCTCCCATCCGTACGACACACGTGGTCATTCGGACTTGGCTACGTACCATTGCTCCTGTTGTTCCGTTGTGGCGTTCAATGCTAGTTAGTCTGGTTGCTTGTTCTTGAATCCTTCCCGCTCGCTTTGCGCTTGATCGCCCGCCGCGGGCCAGCGCACGTGGTCACTACAGCTGAAGGATAGACGACTGTGTTGGACGCCAGTGTTGGTAGCACAGCTGTCTTCGCAGGCGACATGACATCGATCCCCAAGTGTTTCCTGACGACTCTCAGTGCACCTCAAATTTCTATCACAGCTCACGGACTCTGGGCCGGCGGCGTGAGCGCCTTGAGGAATAGTTCCCACGCCGGTTATTAGTATCCGGCGGCGGTCGCGCGCCGTGCGCACAACTTGAACAGACAAATATATTGTAGCGATAGGAATGGGTTACTGTTGTCCTAGACAGTGTGGCCTCGAGCAATCAAAAGCGATCTCATAGACATGCAGGTATATACGACTAACGCTCTCGAACCAATATCGGAATGGCGAATGACAGTAGGAGAACCAACAGGAAGACAAGGCACGCGTACGATTCGAATTCACCTGTAGAGAGTCGCTGAATCCTCACTTCTGGAGGTGGCAGCCGCCGCACTTCGGGAATTTCCCTCTACAAACCATGCAAGGCTTCTGAAGATCCGAAACTGTCGCTTGTAGATATGATGAGCCTAATAGTAATGCCAACTAGAAGACACGAATCTCTATCCGCGTCTAGGATAGGCTTGCGCTCGTCCGCAACGCGGGTCGGGTCAACTATCGTTTCTGCTGCGGTCCGTTCCTCGATAGGGGATTAACATTCCGTCGTCAACGCATCCTCCTCCACGGGCACCACACCTTCGTCGACATAGTCAGATAGGCGCTGTAGCTTAGATCGCTAAAGTACAAGATAGTAGCATCATATTCTCGGACCATTTAATGACGTGCGACGACGAAAGTAGGAGGTTGTGTAGACTATGGCCGCGCGAGCTGAGACACTAGTAATACTAATTCAGTGCCCCTAGTACCGACGTGTTGTGTCAGTACGCGGCATGGCGTCGTGGTGGCAGACATTGTGCATACCTTTTCGCTCCCGCCCTCGATAAGTTGTGACTGTCTTGCGAGTGACCCAGCGCGGCGCTCCATCAGGGCGGATATACAAACGGTGGCCGGATAGCGCTGAGTTCGGATGCACCTGCCCATCCACAGCCTCTTCCCAGCGACCGGCTTCACTCCAGTGCCAAACCTGCGGAATAGCAGTGTCTTCAACGCTATGGATGAATATATCACCCAACACAACATGGGAAACGTCAGGCGGATGAGATATCTTCACCTCCCCCTTGGATTTGTACCAGCGCGTGATGAAAGGCTCTCCTCGTATTTTGAGTTCGAACCGCTTCGGCCGAGAGCTGTCTGGAGGCCGATGGGGAGACAGAGAGGCGGCAGAGCCACGGTTCGGCATGGTGGGGTCTACGTTGGAGGTTGGTATGGTGTCAGATTCAGGGTTTGAGCCAGTCCAAGGGAGATCCAAGGGTTTAGGATCCTCCGTACCAGCGCACGATTCATCCAACGTAGGGGCTTCAGTGGTTATTCGGCGGAATATGAGCCGTCGATGGGCGCGTGGCAAAGGAGGGCTGGCGCATGGCGCAGAGAGGGTGGAGCGTCTGATCGATGCAGGGGCATGTGACAAAGGAGGGCTGAGGCAAGATGTAGGGGGGTGGACGAGGCAGGAAGTGGGGGGGAAGAAAGCCGCGGGAGGTCCAGCATTGACCCTGAAGGCGCCGCCAGAGGAGGGGCGATGTCGTGATGAGCAACAGGAGAAGCTGGCGGCGAAGAGGCTTCGATATGCGTATGCTCGCTGTTGGCGTCGCAGTTGTCGCTCGACGACGGCGACTGGCCACGAGAGCAATCACGTCGTCTGTCTTGACGTACTCTGATAGACTCTGCGAGACGAACGGAATTAGGGGTGCGCCGCGCTATGTCAACCGTAGAAGCTGGCGGCGGGGAGGCTTCAATATGATCGCTGAGGGCGTCGCAATCGTCGATCGAGGGAGCCCGGGCACGAGAGCGATCACGTCGTCTATCTTGAGGTACTCTGATAGACTCTGCGAGACGAACGGAATTTGAGCATCGCAAGCTAACGGGAGGTGTGAACAGTCGTACCATGATACACGCCATCATCATGTCCCCGGCCACGTCCACGTCCACGTCCCCGTCCCCGTCCCCGTCCACGTCCACGTCCTTCGCCATCGGCAGGTACAAGGTTTCTGGCCGCCCTCACGTCCAAACACAAATCCTCGGGCGCAAGAAGAAGGGGAAAGACTTCAAGAGGAATGAGAACCTCCTGCAACGGAAGTCAGTAGTGAGATGCGGCAAAGACTGAACTATACGGACATCTTGTTCCCCTAATACGACACGCCGGTACGGGTGGCGCTCACCGCGATGGATGCGGCGCAGGCCGCCTATGTAGGACTTCTCTTTCATGGCGAATGGAGACGAGTGAAGTCCTCGAAATGCCCCATGGCACTTTATGTGGGCGCGCAACAAAGCAAGGGCATACCGGAGTGAATCAGGACAATGCAACGACAAATGAGGCCAGGCACTATCGGCAATATCGGCAAAGAAGTACTCAATAGTGCAACCGAGATCCGACTACGACGAGTACAGATGATGTTGTTTTGTGAGGTCGAGCGCCAGCGCCCTTGTAATGTTAGTCGCGTCGACACGACAGCCCATGAGGTAAGGATGTAACTGGGTGGCGCTGACTCGCACTCTGAGTCTGCTTTTTCAGGACGTCAAGACGACAAAGCATGAAGGATGAAGACAGCTATTCGTCGAAGCGGCGCGTTGGGCAACTCAAAGGGCTTCGCAGGCCCAATCTCCCTTGTATAAAACGACCGTCCCTGTCGAGGGCACGACCCAGTTGCTGCCTCGATGACTCAGGTGCGTCGTGCCTCTTACAGCCTACCACGCACATCGAGCCAACGGCCTTGATACCCCACAGGCGACTGCCAACGACGTTGGACTCGGAGCGCTCGCTGAACTATCCAACTCCTCTCTCGACCCTTCCACCGACGGGTCCTCAGATCCAGATCTCGTTCGCTTTGGCGCATACGAGGTAGGCCTCACGCATGATCTGTCTCAGACAGGTTTTGAACTCACCATCGGCGTTTGCTTTGATGGCCAGGACCTTGCTGGCCTCATCCTGGACCCTTCACATAGCCAACGACCAAGTCGCACGCGACCAGCCATCACAGCTCTGGACTTTGACAGTGCACCAGACAGCGCCCAGCCCTCTGCCGATGGGTCCCAGGACGGGCACGGCTGCCATTGCCCTTGGTACAAACTGACAACGCATTTTTATTGCGGCACCGCGGAGTTCTCCATCACGGGCCAGGGACACTCTGTCGTCTTATTAGATTGGCAGCCCGTGGAGGTAGACTTGACATACTTCGCTCGTCACGCCGAGACCGGAAACTGTGAGTACGTGTGCGGTTCCTTGATTCGATGATTGATCTATGACCAGGGCGCCTTAATATCGAGGCAAATATCGAGACGTCCCTTGCCGACAACCGACTGTGGAGAGGTTACATCGACAAAGGCGGCTTCCATCCTGTCATGCCTGTGGGAAAGGTGAGCTTCACGACTCTCGCCTTCATTGCTAGTAACTGACTGGGCCCCGCAGGATATGTCATACCTCAATGATTGGACGTTCAGCTGGTCCTGCAACACATTGGAAAGGGCCACGTCGTCGTTTGACAGATGTCCGCTGTTCCACCTGCGATTCCCTGATGCGGCCAGCTTTTGCTGCTTTCTCTACCGCATGCAGGGTTGCTTCCGATCCATTCGTCATGTTGTGGAACATGCGTCGCAGCGGCCAGGGTGGGTCGATCCTACCGATCATCATCACGATATTCCCTTGGAGTCCTATGATAGCCCTCTTCCTTGCGATTATCGTCCCTGCTGTGCCAATTAGCCTCACAAATAAGATAATAGGAGAGAAATCGAGCTGACGGTCGATGTTGACGAGCAAGCATCGGCGTCTTTACCAGCCCCGATACGACCGCTTTGTGTGCACACACTCAAAACGTCGGTAGCCAGCTGCACTCCTTCAAGCTTCATTGACACACTCCATTCGCCGTCCTCGGGCCCGCTTGTCCAGCCAGATCACCTCCATGGTTATGAACGCGTCCCACTCCCAAGCTGTCACTCACCTCGGATGGCAAGACATGGCTTGACCCGGCCTCTTCCCAGAACAGGTTTTTCGAGCGACTTGCTCGGCGTGCGAATCATCCATCCACTTCATCATTGGAGACTGTAAGTACTTCCTGTATTCACAACGCCACGAACACTAACGCAGACGAGCAATCTCATGGTCTCAGAAGATTATTTTGGCGGACCACCGACGACTGCCCAATCCAATCTTGCTGCCGAGTCTGCGAGACCCCCTGCACGATCGCCAAATATGTTCTGCGCCACATCCTTCAAGGTAAGTATGCCAATTAAGTCACTGTTCTGAACGCTTATTCACCCCCTAGTCGGTTCAGTACGCGGCTTCTCCGCTGCACGGATCCCTTTCCCCTCTGTCACTGACGACTCAGAACGTTTCCCATTTGTGCACGCCGACCTGGCGAGCAAGAGTGCGCATTTGCCAATTTTTTTCGCACCCGCTTTCGCTGATGAGTTTCAGTCTGATTTCCATCAGCGTAACATCTGATATGGAGTTAGACATCGAGTTCGCCCTTTCGGCAGACACTTGAACGACCATGGATTGTGTCGGGTGCAGCGAGTCTGGCTCTACCTGATATGTGGATTCGTAATGCGACCTGGCGAGTAAGGATTCCGGTTTCATCAAGGCGTTCAGAAAGGCGTGGGGGCAAAAACGCACGCCTCGTTGAGTCGACAGCCAGCCATCAGCCGACATGTAGTCAAGATCCGTATTGTCTTAAACTATGCAGACTGCCGTCTGTCTTCCACATTGGCGAACCTATTCGCATTGTGTGGTAGGCGCCATTCAGATGTACCCACCGTGATTGGACTCGATTTTACAGAGTCTACTCTCTAGATAATGCACTGTCCCGGGTACTGCATGATTTAAATTACAGCCCCTGCTTACTCATTGAAGATCAGACGAGGAACCACGAGTTTAGGAACCAGGTGCGCCAGGAAGGCTACTAGTGCTACATAACTTTTGCAGTTTGTAGGCACAGGTCCGCATAGCGCTCGCTCAGAGGCCATGCGACCTTAGTTAGCCGTGGCATCAGACATCATTATGCAAGACGCTAGCCATTTATTGTAAGTGCTGTCAACTACTCAATGATATGACATGGGAGAGGATGTGGGGCACCCAAACACTGGGGAATCCATAACAGGGACGAATTATGAGTACATATGTAGGGAACGAAGGACCCGGGGCCCTAGGGAGAGGACAAGACCATCCCTGGCCAGCAGTGTCAGAGGCCGTAGCGCGCCGACGAGCCTTCTCCGAGTGTTTCGGGCGGACGCGTCGCGAACTGAGCCTGCCCGCCGAGCCGTGCGCCTCGAACCCTACAATGGGGCGGGCGGGTCCGTTGTCAATGTCATGCACTTGAGTGTCCACCCCCGGAAGAGACCGTATGCTTGCAATATGTGAGATGTGTGTGCACGGCGAAGCAAACGTAAGGAGCGGCGGGCGTGAATGGCGGGCGGGAGCGCACTATGGGAGCGCGAGGGCGGGATCTAAATCAGCGGGGCGGGATCGGGGGTGCCGAGAGGCCGGGCTCAACGCCGGACCCCGAGGGGCTTGATGGGCAACGGTGCGGGCGAAGGGTTTTCTAGAGCGCTGGGCGACGCGGGGGCCAGAGTGAGGGAAGGTGAGTCACCAAGTACCGCATAGAGTAGATGCGAGGCAGAGGGCATGAAGAGCAACGTTAACATTAGCGATATCAGTACCGACGGAAAAACAAGCGTGAACTGCGTGATACATTAGGAGCATCAAGAGCGCCTTCGCCGCGAGCCTGCTGCCGAGATCCAACCCACTACTTGCGACAGTGGCGGCGCAGATTCGTCGCCGACGAGTGTGATCGCACGCTCGCCGCTCTTCCGGCTGCCCCGACACTCGACGGACCCGCAGAATGTGAAAATTGCCGCGAATTGATTTTGTGGGTGGGCGGGGACTGGGCCCGGGCTGTTATTGGAACGGGCGCGCGAGCGCGGACGCGGTATGCTGAAGAGGGCCGGGGAGGAGACGAGCTGTCCACGACGTAGCCCTGGGCTTCTTGAACGAATGACTGGTGTATTGACTGAAGTTCCTTGAGTTCTGTGGCGAAGAACAACTGTCAGTACATAAGTCGCACAGACTACTCACTTTCAACTGTACACAAGATCAAAAACGTCTGAGCCTCTGGCAAAGCCCAGCAGTCATAAAGGGACGGTTCGTGGCATGCAGGTGGCCTGGGCACACAAGTATGGGCGGAGAGCCAGGTTCTGGCATGAGACCAGCGTACATGGCGCTCGACGCGCTCCAGCATATCATGAAAACGCTACTGCTCTGTCACTGATCTGTCCAACTAACCGATGGAAATGAAGAGCGAGACTTGACTTGGAGCATTTTCTTAGTTGAGTGGGCTCGGGACGCCTTGGATGTCCGAGACCATACGGGCAGTCTCCAGCACCTGCAATCCACGGGAGAGGATTGCGATGCGCTGCTTCGTCGTGTTCAACACATCGACTGGACATTGGGGAGAACGCGCGCGACGTAAGGGGAGATGATAGGGTACTGTTGTATCCGTCAGCCATGGTGAACTCAGTAGAAGTAAGTGGGCAACGGCGGCGCGCTGCAGCCACCAAATGGAAGACTTGGATGATTCATCGACTAGAGCCCTCTCCTCGATTGCAGCAGCGAGCTAGAACACAGGCATCAGTGTTGTCGCAGCTAACAAGCACGCAAAAAAACGCGCACGGTGTACGAGCATCAGGATGAGAGCCTGCGACAGCGGAGGAGGTCCGTTCAAGGGCATGATAAGTTCGGGATTGGACCAAGTCTCGCCGACTGGAGTTTCGTCACCATTCATATCGACAGGAGAAGCAATCTGCGCCGATGTCTGAGGCGGCTGCACCCGGGTGAGCTGCTCACTGAGGTTGTCGACCACATTCCGCTTGGGTTCGATGACGGCCGACCAGGTGCCCTCGTTGTTGTCCGAGGCTTGCGAAGGCGCGATAACCATATTAGTCGGATTGGAAGAGGAGATTGACGCCGCTAGCGGAGACACGAACTCGGACAGAGCCAGTTGCCTGCCTGTTGGATGGACGGGAACGGTGATAGGGCTCTGGAAGTCATCTGGCCGGGGCTGCTGCAGCGTCACGATCTCCGGTTCGTAGTAAGAGCTCGTCTCGTGTTCCTGCGAGAAGTCGGGAGAAGAATAGGGCGGCGAAGGACCCGCAGTTTGACTTTGGCGCATTCCTGTGAACTATCCGCGCGTCGATATAGCAGATCAGATTTACCCAGACATGAGCTGCTCGGGGAGTAACCTGCCCAGCAATTTCGTTGTGCTAGAGGGGGCTGGTCGAAGTGTAGATGCCGACGGGGGAAGGCCCTGCTGCTTCTGCTGCTGCTGCTGTTGCTACTCCCGCAGCACGTCAAATGCCTCTTCCCGATCCGGACTTGACTGGATGCGTGCCAGTATCTTCAAGTAACCCAGAGAATTTCGTCACGGCACAGCCACGCTGGAAAGGTGGGGAAGGCAGGTGAGTCGATCGTCGGAGCGAAGCTGACTGCGGCGAGCCGGGCGATGTCCTGGGAGATGATCGATGGGTAGTCGTGGAAGGTGTAGCGAGAGAGGAAATGTCGACAGAGGGCCGATGTAAAAGTCTTTCGATACCAGATGGACCGGACTCCTAACTAGATGAAGGGGGAGGGAGAGATGGCGGCCCTACGCGAGCGGCAAAGGTCTTGTCCTCCTCCTGGTCCACAAAACCCAGCCCGTCTCCAAGTCCGAGTCAGACGAACCCCACGCCGCCTCCGCGCCCACGACCGCATTCCCCGACTCCTCAAACTCATCGTCACAGTTCGCCGTCTCACAGGAGCTGGCTTCGCTTGGAGGGCGTCCGCGTAGGCCGCCCACGCGCTGGTCGAACGGGGGAATCGGTCTTGTGCTTGAAGTCGTCGTCCCAGTTCTCCGATGGCTCCAGATTGTCGAGGGCGCGTCTCGCAGTCTCGAGTCTAAGGCGTCGAAACACGGGGAAATGCCTGGATCCAAAAGTCAGAGACGAGCACCACTATGTTGATAGAAAGCCGCGGACCGTCTATATTCACGAGCTGCGCTTGAAAAATGGACAGAAAGTACAGGTGTAGGTCGGGAAAAGGGCGGCCAGGACTTGGAGTCGCCAGGAAGGTCGCAAATTTGCTGTCTCGAGTCCGCCGGTACGAGCCACTGGCAGGGCAGACAGTCTCGATTCCGCCAGTAGTATTGACACGCCGCTCTACCTGCTCGCCACGAGGGCTTTCAGGCTTATACGACCATGTCATAGACGTCGTGGCATCGTCTCGACTGCTACTCGTCGCGGGGCTGGCGTCGAGTGGGTCATCATCGCTGGTGGGAAGGATGAATAGAAGGTGAGGGCGCCCGCGTGACTTATTTGAGCTCCTTGAGGAATACTGTAACTTAAGTAGTCCTATATATCCCACGGCCGGTCGCGCACACAACTTGAACAGACAAATATCTAGCGATAGGCTTTGGCTACTGTCGTCCTACTCGAGTACAGTGTGGCCTCGAGTAATCAAAAGCGATCCCATAGACATGCAGGTATCTACGACTAACGACATAACGCACTCGAACCAATATCAGGATGGCGAACGGCAGTAAGAGGAGAAGCGACAGATACATGGCGACAAGGCACGATTCACCCGTAGAGATCCGCTGGATCCTCACTTCTGGAGGTGGCAGCCACCGCACTTCGAGAAATTGCCCTCTGCAAACTGGCATGCGCGGCGACCTGGAGACCCGAGATTGTCGCCTGCAGATTGAATGAGCTCTCAGGCCACCTAGAAGACACTAGAAGACACATATCACTCACCCGAGGTGTGCCTAGGCGCGTCTTGCGCTCGTCCACAACGCGGGTCGGGTCGACTAGCGTCCCTGAACCTTCGTCGACATAATTGCCACACCGACATTTTTTTCCTCCGCGGTATGCGTGGCCTGATAAAAGGCGTGGAGGGAGCACCGGTGCTCACGTCCCGGCGGCCGCCGCTCTCGGCAGCGACTTCGAAGACCACACTGGGGTCCTTCCCTGGCACAGTGGTTTAGCCATCGTGCGGGACGTCAGGTTCAGATAGGTGGGGATCTGAAAGGGAGCATACGTGGGCTACGTGGGCCTCGAACGATAGACGGAGTGGGAGATGCTCACCCTGGTGTATGATGCGCCAATCCGCGGTGCGCCAGGCAAGGGTGGGCTTTGGATAGCTGAGCTTCAAGCTAATCAGACGCAGGCGCAGAGTTCGATGCCCTGGAAGGCCCTGGCGTCAGAGAAAGTCGACGGAGCACAAGCTGGATTCGACGTACTTCTGTATGCAGCGATCTCGCCGTGGCGCGTGACGGCTTCAAGTCATACTCAGTCTTACGGCCATTATATACAGGCCTGACGCGTTCATCACCACCACCCTCGGTGTCGAGATCTGGTTGGAAATCACCAGGATTTTGCATCGTTTCACCGTGACATTTGCTTGTTCTGTCCAAGGGCCTTTTCACCATTTATGTGGGTGAAAAGACTCGAGCTATTTCTGGTGAAACAACCGTGCTTCTACAGAATGATTTTCCCCTTGCCCCGTGCTGTGAATATTGTCACCATTCCATACTCGTTGGCAATCAGCACAAAGCAGGTTGAATTCCCGCGCAAGGAAAGGTGAAAGTCAACTTTGATTGAGGTACTACAGTCTGGCGGTAGGCCTAATGCACGAAGCAACAGGTACTGCTAAAAAACAGATATAATGCATACCAGCTGTATTGCGATATGACTTGAGCATCTCTCATAGCTGCGTTAACCTCGACTTTGACCTCCTCGACTTTGACCTCTACCTCTATTTTGACTATGCCGTCAGTCTCAACTTTTCCAACGTCGTTGACCTCAGCTTTAACGACGCCAGCCACATTGACCTTGGCGTTGTCAACGGCTTCCGGCACTCCGAAGGGATCGTTAGAGCTCCAACAGCAAGGTCGCCGGCACGGGCAGCTTGCGAGTCCCGCTGCGCCTGGACGTGGAGGCGGTCGATTAGATCCGCGGTAGCGGAGCCGGGCGTCTGACGATTCACCGACTGTAGCGAGTGTGGTGTAGAGCACGACGGCGTCCGCCGCGGGGGCGCAACCTGCAGACCCGCCTTCGCCATCTTCTCGACACGGCGAACTGTTTCCAGAGCAGCGTCATTGACGAGATATGCGCGCTCCATGACGGCGATTCCGTCCGCAGGACCAGGCTCCAGAGTGTCGGACATGACGGGCTTCGCACTCTCCCTGCCTGCACTCAGTGCAGGCCTTTCAGATCAAAATAGCACTAGACGTACCATTCGATGATTAGTACGTTCTCTCTGACAGGGCAAAGTTTGAGTTAGCAGTTCATTCGCAAGCGAACTTGGACAGCGCGACACACCCCACAGACGTCCGCGGGACCTTCAGGCCCAGGGCAAGCACTCTGATTTCTCCCGCTCCGCCCACTTCTTGCGGGCCGCCTGATAACTCGGAGCTGGCACTCCAGCGGCAGGGTGTCAAAGCGTATTGCATCGGACGTCATGAGCTTCGCCTCCGGAACAGTGCGCACCTGCTTCACGTGGGGCTCGCCGACGAGGGTCTCTTCTGCGGAGGAGCGTGGCGGTGGCGGAAGGGAGGAGCGGCGAAATTCGAGCCGCCTGCGTTTCAAAGGAGGTTCATGTGCAGCTGTGATGCGCACCCACTCTCTTCGTTCGTCATCGGCGTCGGCGTGGCCCGTCTCTGTAAACGCAGAGTCTGGTGATGTGAAATTGATCCACGAGCCACTGTCTGTACATATGAGGCCCAATGGAATGAAAAGCAGGACACGATATGCGTACTAGACTAAATATACACACATGTGCCCGCTCATGCCGCCTGTCGATCGTCGCTGTGATCCTCATGGGATTGCTTGGGCAAAGAGTGGTGAGCGAGACGAAGACAAGGAAGGACATGCACGCGCCAGATCAAAGGTGCGACAGTTCCCCAGTGTTGCCCTGTTTCTAATGGTGTCGCTGTGCGGACAGAGACGTCAGCGAGACAAAGACAACGACAGAGCGCGACTTGCCTGAGCATCGCGGCCCTGTGCGTGGGCTCCACAGCGTGCTGGACGCCTGCGCGCAACCTTGCCGACGTTGGCGCAACCGGCCACCAATGCGCTAGCCACCCGAACTTCAGCTTCATCCGCCGGCCGCCGGGCGCGCTCCACGCTGATATGCTATTTCTCAACCGTCCTGCCTTCTCTGCGCAGCGTGCAAAGCTCCTCAAAGATGCCGCGTGGCCCCTGCTTGCAGAACTTGCGCCCGAGCGTATGCGAGGTCAGCGGAACCTGCCACTATCGCCACTATCGCAGCGCCGCCGCGCGGCCTCTCAACGACGGAGGGAGCTTTTGGAGCAGGTGGGAGGGGAGTTGGTGACCACGCGAGGGACGCGACGTCGTCGACGAGCTGTAGGCAGCGCGGTCAGCCCAAGCTTGAGTTGTAGAAACCAAACTCACCTCGCCGCCGATGCGTCCCTGCGCATCTTCGAAAAGCATCGTGCTTTCAGTTTGCGGGTGAAGCGTGCTGAGCCACGCTTGGAGATCGTTTTTGAAGACAGCGCATGCGAGGACGCGAGTAATTCAGTGAAGCCGACGAGCCGTTAAATAGGAAGGGGCAAAAAGCATCCTTGGCTCACGTCAAGAAAGCCACCCTCCGAGGCGTGGAGCGTGGAGGCGTTGAGCGGTGTTGATACTTAATAGGGGTGATAGGATAGGATAGGATAGGATTAGATAACAACGGGCCGCAGGGGTCCCATCGAGGCATACATAGCGGGGGCCCGTGCCACGTAGACGGCGCTGTATATACAAAAACATACTAAATCTACGAGGTCTTGAATGCTTCGCAAGCATCGTAGGGGTCGAGATCGGCAGAGGGTGGTTAGGGCTGGTTAGGGGTGCGGTTAGAACACTCAACGAAGGAAGTGGGAACTCGACTTCGTAAGCGGCCTCTTCTCCTCTCTTCTCCAACTCTCCTCCCACACACTCACATGTACCTTCCCCCTGGCGTCGACAGCCCCGTGGTCTGCGGTTAAGCTTCGTTTTGATCTGGCGCCTGCCCACCGCTTTCACTCATCATACGATCGTCAACATCGACAAGGTCTGCGCGGGTGTCCGAGGGACACCCGGGGCGATCGCTGTAGTGACTTCGTCCCATGGACGGCCCAGCGTGCAAGATCTGTTGCAGCGGACTCTCCCGGAGCGCACCACGTCTCGGCAGCAAGACGGATGGATAGATAAAAAGGGACGAGGGGTGAGGAGCGGTGAAGAGACGTGACGAGGACACGAGGAAAGAATCGGCGGGGGTCGGGGTACGTTCTTATTCGTCGTCCCACTTCCTTGCTCATATCTTGTACTTACTCCGTCCTCGCAGGACGCGCAGCAACCCCAGATGCGGCCCAAATCTGCGCAGGGATGGGTATCAAGATCGCGCATATAGACTCGAGTGATCAAATCGACGCGCCGCAGCCACTCACGGTACATACGTACTCTTCCGCCGTCTTTCTTATTTCTTTCACTTTTACTTATCTACTTGCCGTTCAGAATCTACGCGCGTGAGCACTTCCCCGACACCCTGTACACGTCATCCAGTCACCCCAGAGGAGCTGGACGGTTCGCCCACGCGCCGTCACGCATGGGAGCATGGCCAAGCGCTACATCACGGCGTGGACACTGCCGAGCTTAAGGCGATTTCGCCGTCGTCTGCACGCCGCCGTGTCGCAGGGACAACGTCTTTAACTTTCAAGAACGCGCCGCGCGGCACTCGGAAACCACTAGGCGAGCTAGGTGCCCTCTGCGGACGACTGCCCTGGACGGCGCGCTACTCAGTACGTACATGTCAACCATCTTTCTTATGTCTTTAACTTCCATCTACATTTTTGTTTAGTATGGACACACGCGCTATGCCCTGCCATGGACGACACTCACGACCGCCGCGCCGTATCGACGCCGACGGGCGAGGATGCCATGGCGGTTGCCCGCTAGGACCGGGCGCGATGGCGGTGACGGCGTCGAGGAGGACCGGGCGGCATGACGGGCGACGGTGGTGACAGGCGACGGGTGTGGTGTGGGGGAGGGAGAGCCGCCAGGACCGGGAGGGACGGCGGGAGACGGTGGTGAGGGCGATGGGCGCGGCGTGGGCCAGGGGGCACCGCCAGGACCAGACGAGATGCCGCCAGGACCGAGCGGCGGGTGGGGGGCAGCTGGGGTGGCTTTCGTGCCCCCTGTTTGCCTGCGCTGCGCCATGGGTGCCGCCAGGACCAGGCGGCCAATACCGAAAGGGCCGATCGGTCCGGCGGGGTACTGAAGTCCCTCCGCTCGGCGAGCGACGATGCAGCCGAGCGCACAGGCCGGTTCAGATTCAAGATGCTCGTAGACGCAGGACATCACGAGGAAATCGTTTGGCGCGCTTCGAAGGTACCGTCTCTCAAAAACTGCTCAGTCATTACTCCGACGCCACGCTACTTTTGTTGCAGCTTTGGTGGATGTCTGATTTTCGCAGTGTCGGTGCTCAGGCTGTTGATCCGATACACTGGCACGGCGTACGCGGCCCGGTGAGTAAACTCTGACTCAGATGTGCTCGCTGATTGAGCGCGTCCGTGCAGAGCACCGTGGCTGCACCGGCAGGACGGTCGTGTTTACAATGACCTGATGCCTCCAGCGGAAGTTCTCGACGAGATTCCGCTTCTGGTGTTGTGAATTGGGCAACGACCTGTGAGCGACGGTCTCTCCTCCGTCGCACGTTCCAATGCCATGTATCCAGGGCATGCTTGCGTCTGACAACTGGGACAAGTCAGCTTCTATCTAGCAACTACGGCATTGGCTGATGCATTGCATCGTGTGACGAGTCGATCTTGATTGGCCCCGCTTGCTTTCGAGGAGTGTAGATGGAGCAGGCGTCCGGGGAGAGCAGCTGGCAGGGGAAGAGTTTTATGGGGTCTTTGTTGTGGACGGACAGCTGAAGTGACAACAGGACAGAGGACGACAAGCGTTCCGGCTTTGTATCGTCGTCGCCAGTCTAATCTACGGCGTCAGGGCGAGACATGAAGAGTACGGGCTTAGGTAATGCGCGGTGTAAAGCCGCGTCGTTGTACTATCATCTACACCTCAGTGATTTGTACCATCACTGAGGTGAGCCCGAGTTCCCTATTTTCATGCTGTAGTACTCATATTCTTGTAGTCTGGTATTCTAGGTAACTACATGAATACTAGTGATTTGTACCATCACTGAGTTTGGTATTCTAGCCCTGCGAGTTCAACATTAAGTATGTCATAACTATGCCTTGATTGTTCTGTCTAGCCAGAAATTAAATAGTCTTGTACAAATGCAGCTGTTCCCAACAGGCAAGAAAATACCAGCGGCCTTTCAATCAGCGGGAATCAGACTCCTGCATCAGATCCAATCAATATTGCTTCGACGCTGGATGATCAGTCAGCATCACGCTCCATACAAAAAAGTGTAGAAAATGTACCCTGAGATCGTCGGAGCCCACACATATCACCAGCGCAACGCCAATCTCACGACAAAATTCCTGGAATTCGATCCTCTGCTGTCGTCTGTGCCGACTCATATCCGGCGTCATCGTTACACACTGCAAATTTGGCAGCGTGCGCAGAGCTGAGCAGAAAGGCGTGAGGTCGAAGGAAAAGGAACGGAAGTCTAGGGGGCGAGGATGCCACCCAACATGTCGAAGGGTGTCCGGGAACGAAAAGATGTTGTCCCCGGGAAGCTCACTAAAACCAAGGCTCTCGAGGTGGATGATCCGCAGGAAAAACTCTGGGGGTGGGTACGCCCCTTCGATCCAGAGCGTATCAATCCGACTGAGCATGCCCGACGAAAACACACGGTGAGAGTAGTCCTCGTACACACGGTGAGTCAAGTAGTCTTCAAAGGCAGGCTTTAGTTCCAGCTCGCGGAGTGCAGGCCACCCGGCGTCAGGTGTGATCATGTTTAATCCAGCGAAAGACTCTATTGAGAGGGCCTCGAGTGAGGACAGATCCATTTGCGGCCAATGAGGGTTGGTGGAATTCCCCATGCTGAACTCCAGGATGCGCAATGTTGACGCCCACATGCCAACGAGGTCGGTGATTCCGTGTGCATGGGCGTTGCTAATATGGAGGACGACGGGATGCAAGTCAAAGGAGCGCAGACGCGGCAGGAACTGTTCCCATTGCCCGGACAGGTAGTTGGTACCCTGGACCCGGATACAGGTGATGCCCTTGCAACGCTTCAGCAGGTGAGCACTGGCGGGGCTGGAGGACTCCAAGTTTATCTCCGTGAGGTCAAGCATCACAGAGATGATGTGATTTGCAAGAAGAGGTCGGGCGCGGATGGTAAGCAGCAGCGACATGGCGTGGCGATGCTTTTTCAAGCCAAAATGAAAATGCAAGGGGAAAGGGAGGCGGCGGAGCAGGAGGCGTTGTGCGGGGTCTGTCCATGCCTTGCAGACAAGCAGGCATGAACGAAGAGTGCCATACCAAATCCCACGAAGAGTGGTATACCAAATTTCATCGGCCTGTGTGTTTCTATAGACCCATTCCATGACCATGAGCTGAAGCTCCAGGGGCATAGCCGCCACGGCAACGTGTCTGGGAACTGAACACTGATGCATTGTGTGTGCCGCTGTGACTAGTCAAAACATCAGCCTCCTCTGCTCCCTGCGTATGCACACTACGACTCACCTGGATCCCTGAAGACTGAGGGCTGCGCCACCACTCGTTCGATCACAACTTGTGAGGTCGAGGCTGCCGACTGGGCCGCTGGCATGTTTGCCACGTCTTGCTCGCGCCGTGACTGCCGAATGGCTTCCTGAATGTCTTCATCAAATGCCTCGGCCACTATGTCCTCCTTTGGGGCTGCACCCTCGTTGATCGAAGGAGTTGGTGCACGCGCTATGATCGACGTACCCATGTAAGCACATCAACGGCAGTACAAACGCACCACATACCTTTCCCTTTACCCTTCCCTTTTCCCTGCGCCGCCAACCTTGCGCTGTCTTGCACGTCCTGTTCCCCGAGCGCAGCCACGGCCGACTCAGCCTGAATGCCCTCCTCCTGTTGCGCCGATGGGCCCGCCTGCCGCAGTTCCGGGCGCGTAGAGTCCTCCACGATCTCACCATCCTCGACTTCCCAGAGCTGCGCCCATGCTGAGGCCATACGCGATATGTACTCACTTGACGGCTTCACCGTATCTTCTAGTTTGCTCGCAGTGCAGAGATCGGTGTTTCAAGGCACCCGGCTGCTTGTGCAAGGCGGGACTTTGGGTGGTGCGTGGAGAGCGTTCGATATCCCGATCGCTTGGTACGTATTGAGGCGGAGGTGTCGATCCAACGGGAGTGCCAGACGCAGAGAATGTACGGCAATATCAGGGCGTGGTCAAAGACAGAAACGATGCCGTCGGCGTACCTTGGCACTGAAACGGAACAGGCAGAGGTCGTTCTGTCCGAAGAGATTGCCTTGTAGAACGGACACCGTGTGTGAGCAAGCGCGATGGCCAAGATGGCAATGCGTGCGTACTCTGCTTGCTGGGCGCAAAACAACAGGACGGAACAAGGGCTGCGCGCTAGCCTTTCAAGACTCATCGGATCGCGGGCCCCGGGGTGCGTGCCATTCCGGCCGCTCACCCCCGCGCCGGTGCACAGGCGCGCGCGGGCACGTCGCGCGAGCTCGCCGCCCTCCCCGGTGCCTCCAGTACTCGGCGGCGCTAACGGGTTCTTTGTGGAGGACGCCGTGAATGAGCTGGCCATCTGAAGAAGATTGGGATGTGGCTTCCTGTTGGCATCGCTCATACCATCGTCTGACTGCTTGCCTTGACCGCTTAGCGTTCGGACAGTTTTTGCTTTCTTGCTAACTTGCGTCCCACCAGAGCTACATTGCTGACATAACTTGTTTGTACTTACACGAGTAAGACATGATTTGCGCTCATTTCTCATCCCGCGTGCCTCAAAAGTTGTTAATACTATAGCTAAAGACCAGCCCAATGAAGCGGCACTATTCATGTCCCCCAGCACGACGCAGGCCGCCGACGACAGACAGCGGTACGCCTGCCTGAGCCTCTGTTCACGCGCGCTTCGCCTGGCGGGCACGCTTGCGCTGGCGAGACGAGCGATTTGCAGGCTGCCCGGTCGACAGCTCGGCGTGCGCAAGTCTGAGGGTTGAAGTGAGCTTAGAAACGCCAGACATTCGAGAGGAGGGCTCACGAAGACGAGGCGGCCTCAGAGGCGCTACCGCGGCGGCCATCCAGGATATCGAGAACCCGAGGGCTCAACATCTGGAAGTAGCCAGGAGCGCCGTCCATGGGCACGAGCTGGGCCTCCGACGGGCTCGGGAAGAGCATGCCATCAGCGGCATACTCGCCCCAGTCCGACGGCGTCCTGACGCGGGTGCCATCATCGGACGGCGTGGCCTCGCGCGATCCTGATATTGCGGACTCCGGCGTGGCGGCCTGCTCGACTTGCGCGGCGGGATCGGGGGCGTCGAGAGTATCGATGACGATGGGTGTGTGCATGGCAGCGGGAGCGGGGGCGTCTGGGCGATCGAGGGCCAGGGGTTCGTCCGTGCCAGCAGGAGGGGCCGCGGGCGAGAGGTCACCTTCAGTGGGTGCGTGCGTGGGATCAGGATTGCGGGGAGCTGGGCCGTGCGCAGCAGAGTGGCCGTTGTCTTCAGGGAGCGGATTGTTGGACGGGGTGGGAGGCACACGAGGCGGCGCTGGCGCCGGCGGTGCCGCCTTGATACTTTGGCGATGTAACTTGCATGTGCTGGTAAGATACGACCGAGGTCAGAAGAGAGCGAGATCGAGAGCACCGCATACGCACCGTGCCTACACCGCCGTCATTTGGCCTGAAAGTCACCTCGACCGTGCCGTAGCCTGACATGATGACGGCCACATCTTTGAGGGAGTCCTGGAGTCGTAGTTAGCATGCAAATGGACGGTATGAGGGCAACAACAGACGGTGGGCCAAAAAGCCATCGAGTAGAGACGAAGGAAGCCGTGTGACAGTGCGTCACATGTTGCACAGTCGCGTTGTTCTTATCTCACTTCCCTCGTGCACACAGAGGCAAGGGCCAGTATGGCCGGATAGCGACGGAATGGTCAGTTTATGCGCAAAAAGTGAGCTAGAAGCTCACATTTAGAGGTAGCGGGTTGTATACCGAGGGCCTGTGACGAGTTTGGAGCGAGACCGACACAAGGCTCAAGGAATGGCGCGATGGGAGGGCGGTGCAGAGAGAATGGGAGGATGCAGGAGAAGGGGATGGAGAAGGGGGTGGAGCATAGTGCTGGGAGGAAGTAGATGGTGGTAAGAAGCAGAGAGGTGGCGGGCAAAGGAAGCCCGGATATAGGCAGCCTTCCCGCGGGTCGAGCTAGGAGACATCAGACAACGGGTGTGCTGCGTGTGTTGCACCGTGCACAGAGCAGAGGGACGCGATGAGATGTGACGCGCGCGCAGAGGCGTGAGGAACGCGACGCGAGGTGGGCAGAGGAACGCGAGGTGGGCAGAGGAAGCGCGACGCTATAAAAGCGGGAGCGCGTGAACGCGACAACCTGCGCCCTCTGCACAACGCCCGCGGCAAAATCCAACCAGCCGCATGACCCAGTACCTGTGAAACCCTGGAACCTGGTACCGGATTGTATTCATCGCGATGGTCAGAGAGTCAATTCCAAGGGCCAGAAAGCGTGCGATGGCGAGAGGACGGGAAACCGGCGGTGTCATCTTATCAGCTACATATCTTATCACAGTGCGGCTGCGTCCTGCGAAATTGGCTGTGCCGTCGCGCCAACTTTGAACAGAGCTACACCAGTGACCTATATTCAGAACGACTATCTTCTGATACCATAAGGTCAAGCTACGGAGACTACCAGTGACCCTGCCTGGCCCTGGCATTCGTGTGGTGCTGCTTTGTCTCTCTCGCAATTTAGCAACCTTTTGAGTCTGGACAAGGCTATCCCAGGGCGCCACGTCAGCACTGGCTCTCCGAGTTGGATTCTGGTACGTCCTCCGATGACTTGCTACAACTTGTGCATGAACTTACCAAGATCTTCGCAGCTCATGCCGCCGCCGCCGCTTCTCGGGGCGGAGGAGGTGCGGCCTCCTGCTTCAACACTGAGTACTAGAGCATCGTCATGATGCATGATGCCCGTGCCCTGCATCAAGGTCGCGCGCCCGCTACACGATCCGCGCACCAAGCCACCCCGGCAGCCGCAAGCGCAGGCATACTGTATCTCGAGCTGGGCGAATTGTACGTGTGCCGCTCCGACTTACACTTACAGAAGTGAGCCTCCGCCCGCCCACCGACCCCCATACACACACAGAGCTCCGCCGCCCGCACTTCCCGAGCCACCTCCTACGTGCGTCCCGCCCCCCGCTGACCGCCCCGCCCCATGCTTACCGCGCCGTCCCAGACGTCGACGTGTTCCCCGGCGCCGCGCACGCCCCGCGCATCTACTCGCCCCTGCCGATCGGCCACGAGTTCATGAAGCTCTTCCCGCGGCTCCCGCCCGACGCTCGGCCCCACAAACATTTTCTTCCACCGCCAGGAACGACAGTTCTTCGCACAGGCGGGAAAGGAGCTCATCCGCGTGCGCGTCGAGTCGGACTTCCCTCCGCCGTACCGCGCGCCCCTGCATCCCACAACGGCCGAGCGTGTATACGGCTCGTTCGTCGCGTTGCCGCACCGCTCGCGCGATATATTCGACGCTCGACGACGTGACCGACACACTGACGAAGTCCGTGGCGCGCGGACACAGTCGAGGAGCCTGCCGCACCCACACAGCGCGGCCGCGAGCATGCGTTGCTCAATAGGAGAGCGGAGGAGTAGCTGCTCATGCCGCTGTCAAGAAACCGAGGTTGAGCTGGCGCGGCGCGTCCACGCGCTGCCCTCCGAGCTGGTATGGGAGTAACGCGAGCTTGGAGAGTGCGGGGCACAGCATCGACCGTGCGCTGGGCGAGTTGGAGTTGGGACGTTGTCTCATTGCTCCCTACCCACATTTCACCTACCCCATTAGTACTCTGCATACATAAATTACTGCGAGCTCCTTCTGTAGCTTAAGACATAAAAGCAAGTGACTCGTTGTCTGGTGCATCCTGAACTCTGGCCTCAGACATCCTCAGGGCTCGTCAGGAGTCTGAGGCAAAGTACTGTACTGATCGAATTGAATCCTGGCATACATACTTAGGATTGATATGACACGCGTTATCGTTGTAAATTCGAGATCAGTAGCGGAGCTCCGAGTTCTTGATGCCGAGTGTTCACGCCGCTGTCGGGCGCACGGTTGAGACTCGAATTCAGGGGTTTTTTGCATGAGAACAAACAGTCCCAGTATATTTGATCCCTCTGACCCTTGCCTAATTTCCGTATATCAATGGGATCTATTTCAGTTGGTGAAAGACGTCCTTTACGCAAACCCAGTCCGGTAAGCGCTACGGTCTGGTCGGCAATTGCTACAGTCTGATCGAGATCTGCTATGGTTTGGTCGAGGTGCGCTACGGTGTATTCGGGATGCGCTACGGTGTGCTCCGGATGTGCTACGTACGCTACTCACAGTCTGAGTTATTCATGGAAGGAAGAACAGCACTGCAGTAGATTAGCTATGTTATCTTATAGGCAATCTAGTAGACCCTCGGCTTATCTGACTTATCAAATTCGGCCCGATAAGCGAGTCCACCATAGCAAATCAGGAGCACACCATATAATAAGCGATTCCCGACTACACCTTAGCACATCTCGGATAAAACATAGCGTCTACCGTACTGAAATTTTGTTGGCTACGTGTCGGTTATTAGAACCCATTTGGTGTCAAGCACATTGACCTGAAGCTGGTGATGCTTGATCTCGGAGCTTCCAACTAGGGCTGTAATTTACAACGAAAATGGCTGTCATAGATTGAGCATACTGACAGAGTTTGGGCTGCACTTGGACGTGAGTCAAGTTCCGAAGCCCACTTCCCATATATGTGGTGCCGACGCTTCACTGGCTTTTTCCCTCTCTCGCAAACCCGCCAGGAATAATGTAGCACACCGTAGTGGCCTCCTGGCATGGTCAGACATACATCTGATGGTCACGGTCTCATCCACATTCCCATTCCTCAACGACCCAACATCTGATTTATGTCTAGGTGACTCTTCATCTTCCTACACCTCCAAACGCTGTCTCATCTGTCATGTCCCGTTTTCTTCCACTGTCTCCCTACATGTCCATCTCCTCACACACCACCAACATTCCCCATCCCTCATCCATTATCCTGGGGTGTCTGTCGTACTGGCACGCACTCGAGGTCACGTGAACTTCTTGCGGCGCACAGCGCGACCTCAACTACCCCGCCATCGTCTCTCGCAGTAGCGCGGGCTCTCTACTACAATGTCGCACCTCAACAGTGACACAGACACCCCACACATTCCGCCGCTGCCTCGCAGCACTTCAGCACCGCTGTACCGTGCCGACAACGAGCCCCGCACGTACACCATCAACAACAACCATCAAACACACCTCTGCACCCGGTTTCCGCAGAACGTGTCCGACCAGCCGCATGGCCACTACGCCGTCTCCTGGCTCAGCGGTAAGCAATGCCCTCGAGCAGCAACGGGACAGCATTAACGCACCTTGGCAGCATGAAAAGACTCACGCCCGCGACATTCATCGCCGCGCCGGCAACCGACTCGTCCCTTACTTGCTTCAGCGCCGCCGTGAGCGAGCTGTGGCCTAGAGGTCTTCTGGTCAACCACCAGGTGCGTATGTATGCCAGCTCATGTCTGAGCACGTTACTCATCGCGCAGTTTTGTCTTCTTAGCTACCACACCTGCCTTCCCTCCTTATGGTCGAACACATATGCGTGCTCCGACGCTCCGCAGCAATGCGCGCCAACCACCGGCCCATCTTTTGCGCAGCGAAAGGCCACGCATGACGCCGACCCATCAAGCTAGCGCGCTGCTACCCGCCCTCCGCCGCCGTCACGAGCACCACTCGCACGCACCCTCCATCACACACTCCCACCATGACTCGTACGCGACACCGATGCACCCCTACCGACCCCCGCGCACGACGTGGCCCAGCCCCGCCGAAGTGACGCATGTCGCCGACACACTGTCAGCCGCCGCCGTCACGCTCGCGCGCCGTACCACCATCCCGCATTGTCACCACCCACGGCGTCATCCCATTCCACTGCATGCTGCCTGATGCTCTGCATCAAGCTCTCCTCAAGCTCTCGCGCAGCGATGCGCGCCCCCCATCGACCACTGCTTGGCGTCCCGCTGCCAACCTCGGAGAGCTCGACAGTGAACCTGTCGGACTACAGCCGGCGCGTGAGCGAGTTCAATTACCGGCGCCCGCTCAAGGGCATGCAGTTCCGCATCACGAGTTGGTCGGACCTGCGCAGCGCGCAGAACATGCTGCCAGATGACGCAAGCGCGCGCAGCGTGTCAGACGTGCTAGAGGAAATGCGCGGTGCACATCGTGAGTGCGAGGAGACGATACACCTCGGGGATGAGAGTAGAAGGGAAGATCAGGCTGAGTGGAGGCTTGAAGAGGCGCGTGCTCACGCTGGAGACATGGCGGTTGTTGACAAATCGACCCAACAGGAGGAGCTTCAACGATGCGTCGGCGCTGAGACATTCAAGAATATTACTGCTGTACAGAATGAAGAATGATTGATGTTGATTAATGCGGGCAACTGCTCATCACGCGGAGGCGCGAGAAGCAACTTGCCGGTGTGGTCTCTCCTCTCGAGGATGCTGGTGAGGATCTGAAGAGAACATTGTTCAGCGTGTTTGCAGATTGAGATGTATACGGAGCTGTGCACCTCTCCCAAACGAACTCGCGCTTGCGCTCAGAATACGCCATGCACACCCCTTCTGGTCGACTCCAGTACGATTGACCCGGAGGACTGCCTGTGCAACACCGCGCGCGAGATGGCGGGGAGGCATGCCAGGCTCACTGGCGGATCGTCATTCTTGCGCTGCGCCACACGCCCTCATCCTCCACCACAGACATGGTGTCTCTCTTTCCAAGAGCAGGGTGCACTCGAGCTGCACGTCAATGCCTTCGCGTCGGGGCCTCGACAACGCGAGTCTGGGGCACATGGTGGCGGTCAGTACGCCTTTATTCCACAGCAAGATTCACTCCCAGAACTTCTAGTAGCAATACGCACAGTGTCGCCATGAGTGTATACAAAGGTACTCAAAGACACATGCGCGCGCGACGGGTGAAACCCCATGGCGACAACACTGCTGGCATTGCCTATGAGAGCCGAAGTATATCAGGGAGGACGGTTGTGGAAGGACGAAGGACTAAGTACAAGTGGCAAGAAGGCCTTTATATGTCAAATAATAATACTCGTTGGTATGTTACCAAGCCAGCCTCACAAGGTATTCGCGTCGCTGGACATTCATTTGCTCTCCAAGTATGCCCAGATCAACTGTGAGCATACCAGGCTATGACTACTTATCTCCAATCAAATGGTTGACTGAGATCCTGAGCTGGTTTGAGACATAATGGGTTTGGAGTCGACTAGGTGATAATGGGTTTAGAGTCAACTAGGTGATAATAGATATTATGTGGATGTTACTCGATGTCAATGCCATGCCTCTTTCAGTCAGCGATGATCTAGCCCCTGCAATAGCCTCCATGCCCCTCTTAACCGGTCCGCAGGAGGATCAAAATCGAGAATAGCAGCGACAGTGAGACGAGCAGAAAAAGCCCGACGAGGAGAACCTCGCGCGTCGACAGACCGCCGGAGGCGCGAGGCCTAGGCAGCTGCCCGACCTGAAGAAGGGCATTCTCAAGGTCGCGCAATGCTCCGGTAATCCGCACGTCGGACGGCCTCTCCTTGCGGGACGTGGATCAGTCAGCAGCGAACCCTGGCGAGGGAGAACTCACCCGAGACGTCAAATCCTCCGACGCGCCGGAAGGAGCTGTCGGCCTACCATCGGCCATTCCAACATCACCCTGAGAGCGCTCAGACCCGCCATCACCGCTCTGCTGGTCCCCGACAGGTGCCTCATCTGGCTGCTTGCGAGTCATGAGAAGCAGAGCGATGGACGGGCGTCAAGAGCTTTCCTCACCATCGTAGCAAAAGCTGCCGACATCCAGGCGTCAATCATCTCCACGTCGCCCTCTGTATCGACCTCGAAGGAGTCACGTTCGTCGTCGTCGTCGTTGTCAGGTCTCTCGACGCGATACCACTGGTGGGCGCCTCCGCCTCCGGCGCTCGACGTCCACGCCGACGATGCGCCACCGACATGTGGAGGGGCAGGCTCGGTAGTATCGATCGGGGATGTCTCTGTGTGTTTGACTGAGCATTGGCGATGAATTCAAGTCTCGAACACTCACTTTCGTCCGGGACAGTCTCGCTATCCATCGTGTGCCCGAGGACCGGATCTCACCGCTCTGAGGCCACTGCGCATGAGCTTAAAGCACGATCAAAGTGGTGGTTGGAAGCACACATACCGCCGAAAGGCAGAGTTCGAGAGCCCAAAAAAATGGGCAGGTGAGAACACGGCGGGGTGGCAAGGCGAGCCTGGGGGTTATAAAGACACCCAGGCGGCACAAAAGAACCCCAGCGGCCATTAGACTTATAAAACAAGGTCAATAGAGCGAATGACAGAGCAAGAGGGCACAGGAAACGAAACGTTCGAGTGTCGCATTGCCAGTACGTCCGGGTGCCTGCCTGGAGAATAGTGCAGACGCAAATCTAGCCGAATGACATAGCAAGGACTGATCAGATCATCGATCCAAGAGGATAAAAGACTCACGCCGGGAAACATCATCGCGCCAGCAAGGACCAGACGGGGCTGCATGGGGTGCCAGTGAACCTCTTGGAGCGCTGGATACATGAGCTGAACAATGGCGATTGGAGGTGTGCTGAGCGATGCGGCTACAGTCCGTCGAACGGATGAATGAGGGTGAATGGCGAGACCAAAAGGCGCCGGCGGCTCTCAGGCGGCGCTTATGGCATCCGAGCGCCTGGCACGCGCCTGGCACGCGCCTGGCACGCGCCTTGCTTTCTTTCTCTGTCCTCACAGAGCTGCTATGTAGACGACGGCGACATCATGCATCGGCTCGTCGTGGCAATTTCGCAGAGTGGCGACTCTTTGTCTGTGGTCCTGGGCCTATTTAATGTCGCGGCCGATGCGAGCCCCAGAGGCTACATCACCTCCGCTGTCTAAGCATGCATCCCAAGTGCTTGATATGCTGGGGCCATTTCGTCAGTCCGATGATTCCTTGCTACCTGCGCTGCGGTGAGTCCAGATCCTCCCGGCGGCGTGCCACCCTTTGTCTGACGTCGTCTCAGGTCATATCGTGTGCTCGCCGTGCTCCGAACGCCTGATCGCGGACAAGGCTATATGCCCACTACGCTGTGTCATACCAGGGCGGAACGAGGGAAAGTCATATGTCATCACCTGGAGAGACCGCTTCGTGGTGCTCCCCACGACCGAGATGGACGGTGCAACGGCCCCGGCCATTGCCTGGTACGCCATCGCTGGTCTCATCTAGCAGTCTCGCATCGCTCACATGCCGTCTTGACCTCCACGCAGCAAGAAGGCTATCAAAACCCATCGCGACGCCTGCCATCGTCTACGTACCTCAATCGCCGCGTCTTACTGTGAACTCGACAGGCAGGGGGACTCCATTCGCGCTACTCGGGCTCGCATCAGAGACGCTCGCAAGGACGCCAGACTGCTTCGCTTGGAAATCAGCCGGCTGCAAAAACAGATCAGCGATGAAGCTGAGCAGGGACGCCTGCTGCGGAGCAAGTCGGTAAGCATCAGGTGTTTGCGCTCGTCTGCCCGCATTTAATCCCTTTACAGTCGCAGGATGCAATTCATGCCCCAACCGAACGCAAGACCGTGATTGCGTCCATGCGGCCCAAGAGCCAAAAACGGGTTGCAATCGAAGACTTGACGAACCCCAGCAAGGCTAGTTTTACATTTTGCGCCTCGTTAATGCTTCAGACTCTAACAAGGAGGCCGTATATCAGCCCAAGCGACTGCGAGCCTGACCTTCAACCTCGCGATCGGTCTACCACCTCTGCGCTCAGCTACCGTCATGTATACTTACATCGGTGTATTTTAATACCCTACTTTACGTGCTGTATCTATCCCGTGTATCAGCTACTCCTCTTTGCTCGCTGCCTCTCGATATAGCAGTCGCCCGGCCCACTTCCAGTCGTCTATGAGGCAAAGGGTGCAGTCCCTGTGAGACTCGTCAGGTTGCGCACTAACTTCGTATACTTCAGCCTGGGTTCATAAAGAATGCCCTGAGGCTTTCTTCAGATCCTAGACTCTCCTGCGAGAGATGGGCCATGGAGAATGCGGTTGAGCCTGCCTGCCCCGGGATGAGGCAGGGAGACGTGGTTATTCATGGGCACCCACATCTCCACTCAAGTCAGAAAAACCCTGACCATCCTCACAGCTGCAACTCCACCGACTGATATTTCTCGGACGGTCAGACGGAGGGCGACCCCAAATGCGGACACCACGCCGGTTCCTTCATAAGATGAAGCCGCTAGTTGTTACATAGATTTCTCATACACATACATCCCCATAGTGCGGCGATTCGCATTGCCCACCCCTCTCGAGCCGCAGCCTGCTCTTAACCATCCTGACTTCCGGTTCCCACACGCTTGCCACGTCTACCACACCCCAAGTCAACGGCAAATCACTCTACAATGGCGTTAACCAAGCTTGGAGAAACGAGGACGAGCACAAGGGAGATGACGCACCTTCTTCGTTTGCCCGACGTGCACGGGACTTCATGGAGACGAGAGAGCGAGGCTGGACCCAACTCGGGTCGTCATTTACACGCACGAACAGGCGACGTTCGTGCTTGGGATGATACATTCCTTCTTGTGCAATCTGCCATCGGCCATCTTCGAGGATCCATATCTGGAGGCGCGGCTCCGTTGTCGTATTGACGTGGATATACAAATCTGCAGGCTGTCGCTCGGGCAGGCTATCTGGCGGGTGAGATATACGTGCCTCTCCGGTAGATTTGTACCACGACGTGCTTCCTGGACCAGTCCCAGAGGGAAATCTACGGGTGATACGCATCGGTAACGAGTTCTCTGATGCATTTGGAGACCCTGTCGGCGATGTGGCGCAATGAACGGGTGGGGGCGACTGGGGCGAGCGCTGAGCGGGCGCAGCAGTCGACGATGCACTGGGAGCGACCCGTGTCGGGGCCACCGCGGAGTTGTCTGCGCCGGGCAAGTCAGACGGCGTGCGAGAGTCTGGGCAGGCTGAGGTATGGAGGCAGTTGGTCTCTGGCGGGCCAGAAGAAGCGCCGCATTTGGGCGGGGAGCTCAACGGCTTGACATTCTGAGAGACAGGCAAGGCTCTGATATCGCCGCTGGCAGGCCAGCTTCGTGCGTAGGCCGCCCCCACGCCGTTCAGATGGTTGTTGGGCGACAAGTGCATGTCAGGGTTCGATCTAGACAGGAAGGGGAATGGGGCTAAGGTCTTCCAGCCGTCCGCTGGCGAAACGAAGACCCACCGGTGCGCCGAGGCAGGGAATCGACGGGTGCGAATCGGGGAGCTCTGTGACGAGATCAAGTGAGCGTGCTATCGTTGGCCCATGCATGATGGCGCACCGGCGCCCGACGTACCTGCAGGTCTGCATCCACAAGGTCGCGCTCGTCTTCGCCCACTAGAAAGGTCGCTTCACTGACGAGCATACTTGGCGATGTGCCCAGGGAATCTCTGCGCTACTGTCATCGGTGTATAAGCCTCAAGCATGATTACAACGTCAATGAAGCACTCACCGGGAAACAAACAACAGTCTAGCACTACTGTATCCAGAGCTTGAGCACCGGAGTCGGCCCAGGCAGGCGGTGTCGGTACTTGAGACTTGAGTTGCGGCCTGTGGATCTTAAAGGCACCCCACATGGCAAGAGCGGCACAGAGGAGACTCCGACATGGCTAGGCAAAAGTAAATGATAAAGCAAGAAGTTGATCCAGGTGGCGCAAGCCATAAAGCAAGGAGCGAGGTGGTCGAGCGTCGGATGAGGAAAGAGCAACAGTGGCGGTGTAGCCGACGCACATAGCATGCGACGAAGCGTGACTCGCACTCAATTATTCCTTCCAGCAGACAATGCAAACAACTTCGACTTTCGACAGGCAGGCGCACTCGTTATGGGCACATATAAAATGACGGTTTGCCCCGACGATGCCAGTCAGTTCGTGGTAGCTCACAATGGCCCAGGTGCGCCATCCTCGCCTTTGCCATTGACATGTCGTGACAGTCGCCACTTCGCAGCCATCCGACAACATCCAGGCAGCCAGTCCCGATTCTACCGACCTCTTCGACGCCGCCTCCGATGCGTCCTCTGATGACTTGTACTTCGATGCGTGCGAGAGCACAGGTGTCATGGATGCGGGTGCGCCGATGACGGACAAGGTCAGCATGCTGCTCTCGCATATGAAGTCCGTCTCATCGTGTCGATGGCTAGGACCCCCTCCAAGTCCAAGTCCCAGACCCTCTCCACGCGCCTCCTCCGTCCATCGATACTCAGGACAGTAATGGGCCCCCAGAAGACAGCGATGACGAGTATAGTTCCGACTGCAGTTGCGACACCATGGGCGCTACGATCACCCATATCATGTGTCGCGCGGAGTTCTCCATCACGGGAAGGTACCGCTCACAAGTCTTACTGGACTGGCAAGCTGTGACGGTCCTGTTGTCCGAGTGGCAAACACAATGTGTTGGAAGCGACCCAGATCGCGAGACTTGTGGGTCTCGTTCTTCTCTTCATTGATCACCGTGTTGACCGCAGAGCAGGGAGTCTGAACATCAGCTCCGGTCATTCGTTTAATCTCATGGCCGTGTACGATGGATACATCGACAACGGTCGTTTCCATCCCGACATGCCAGTCACGAAGGTTAGCTCTGTTCCACATCCCCGTTGTTATGTCTGACCTATCCGCGCAGCACATGTATAAGGCGTATCTGGCGGAAAGAACGCTCCGTTGGTCCTGCAACACAGGGAGCTTCTCGCCGTGCCCCATTTTCCACCTCCGATTCCCCGACGCAGCCACCTTTTGCTGCTTCCTCTATCGTATACAGGGTTGCTCCCGAGCGATTCGGCACTTTGTCAGGCATGCGTCGATGCAGCCTGGGTGGGTCGACCCCAGCGAACATCATCACAACAGTGATATCATGGACGGCTATCGAGTAAGTTGTGTTCAGTAGCTAATTACGGAGAGCGATAGGAACTGGATTCTCAATAGATAACAACCATGCATACTACATTGCCGCAGAAGTTTATGTACACAGGGCCGAGACGCGTGACGAGGTCTCACAGCGATACAATCATAAAATCATAAGCGCACCAGGCAAAGGCAAGCACACAATGCGTGGTCACGTGACTTCGGTTGACTGCCGGCTCGTTGCCCGGTCGTGACAGAGGAGACAGTGGGTGTGGGGGAGTGATAGAGGTTAACCATCTCTGAAGCTGAGGACACGATAGGAGATAAACTTACCCTTAGATCAAGTTTTGTATAACATCGCTGGCGCCATTGATGTTAGGTATGGTGCGGTAGTAACGAGTAGATTGATTGAGACCATCAGTGGTGTCTGACCACGCCAGGTGGGCCACATATACGTGCGCTACATTATACCTGGCGGGTTTTCGACGAGGTAAGAAGTTTCGACGAGGTAAGAAGCAAGGGGGAAGTGGGGAAAAGACGGCAAAAGACCAAGGGCGTGGGAACTTCGACGTGGGAACTTTGGCGTGGGCTCAGAGGGGCCTCAGGAACTTGGAATTTGGCGTGGACGACAATATTAATTGTGACCTCCCGGCACTTCCACAATAAATATGCGCGTCCGATCGGTGAGTTGGTCACAAACATCATCTGATCGTGACTCACTGATATTTTCTAGGCGGCACAGCGGGAGCATGACCATAATAGCAAGATCCGTCGTAAGGCAGGGTGGCGACGCAAACACGCACCAGAGGTGGAGGAGGGAGAGATTGTAGAGGGCTTGCCTCCAACACCCCCGGTATGTGCATCAACTTGACTGTGCTGACCTTCTTCTTATGTGTGCCCACAGCTGAAGTGCACAGGGGACGAACCCAAGCGCTCCCAAGCCTCAGATAAGAGACGCACTGAGAGCTGGTTCCACTCCTCAAAGCGCAAAGCACGCCTTATATATTGGAGGAAACGTACCGGTAATGCCTTACCTCTGATCATAATAGCGTGCAACGGCGTGAGCGCGACCGTGTGCCCGCAGGCGAACGAGAGCCCCGCCGTCTCACTGCATGGCAGGCCCGCGGGCTTCCACGTGGCGGCGCATGAGCCCGTCCGGCTCAACGAGCTCGCGGCCTGGGCACCCGTGACGGCAGCGTCACCGTTGAAAAGCTATGTACAGCAGACATATACATCAGATAGATACCGCATAGCGGCTGTCCGCCTCTCTCCCATTCTCCTCCTTGCACCGCGCCCCGCCGGTCGTTGTAGCCTACGGTAACCTCATTCATCTAATGACGAGTCCCCGTCCTCATCCTGCCCCTGTGCAACCACTGCACGCTGCTGCTTCTGACGAGTCCGCTTTGCGCCTCCGCGCCGCGTCCGCTTCTTCGGCTCAGAGGGTCCGCCTGTGCCGCCCTGCTCTGATGCCAACTCTGCTCGATTTTTGGCAGCGTCGGCCTGCAGCACAGTGAGATCTCTTGAGTCCTTTCCTGTGCACTTCTTGCAGGCACACTTCTCTTTATAATACCCTGATGCGCTATATAGCACAGTGATTTCCTCGTCCGGCTCAATGTTGCGAACCGTGGTCACCGTGCAGGCAGCAGTCTGTGGAATGGGCAAGATCTGGTGAAATATGATGATCATCTGCATGAGGGCATCCAGGAAAGATGCTGTACATACATGGCAATTTGGATCACAGTCATGATTGATGAGCCTGAAAGGGCCGAGGATGGCGCATGGTCCGGGCGGCCCAGTCTGGGATGATGTGCGCTCTATGATGGAGGGACCTCCAACCGGGACGCTGTCCGAGCTCATCGAGCTACACGCCTCAAAGAGCACAATGCCTGCTTCAATACGAGCTCTCGATTTGAGGCCCAGCCCCACGGTGGATCCAAATGCGACCCGCGTTATTTGAAGGCGGCTGCGCTCACTGTATAGAACGGCATACCGGAACAACAAACTAAGGAGATCAGGCAAGTTCATTATACTTTCGGAAACCAAACTCACTGTTCCAGCAGTCCAAACCACTGTGAGGATGCATCCTGAAAAGCAGGGATGTTTGACATGAGGGTGCGCACGGTGTCATTGACGTTCTCCTTGGTAACTCCAACCAGACGGTTAAACAGAGGTGCACATATTTTTGCACCCTGCCTAAGCTGCTCAATGGATGGGACATCTGAGACGTTCAATTCTTGTCGGCGCGTCATCGCAGGGTAGAGGATGCAAGCACCTGCCGGTGGCAACACCGCCCTTGATGTTGTTGGCATGGCATGGCTTCCAAATGGCAGGGACGGCTCTGGAAAGAGCGCATTGTAACGGTTGAGACCGCTTTTGGATGAAAACAGTGTGGCGACAATGAGATCATCCGCGCGTGCAAGAAGGGTGAATGGATATGATGTTTGATTGAGCTGATAGATGTGATCCAGCATTGGATCTGTGGATCGCGTAGTTGGATCCCAAGCATTTTCGGGTGCCTCCACTAGTGATCGCAAGCTACGTGCCGTGCGCGGGGGATTGAGAGGACGAGGATGCAACATGGTGGTGATCTATGGAAATGAGAATGAGAACGGCCAGACAGAGACGCCCTGCGAAGTCACTGCGAATGTGTCACAGTCAGTGGTCACACTTTCATAGCTGCCACCGCAATGGCTTGCTCATGGACCACAAGGCCCGAGTCGTTTCAAACGTCCAGGTACGGTTATGATAATGTAAACAACACTATCTACCATGCGCACAGTCCCCGCGGCTCGGTGCACGCAACAAGAGCATGTGAGGACCGCGTGCTGGGCATCACAGCGTGTTTGCAGCAATATGCTCCAATGAGCACCGCCGCCTTAAAGCACGCCAGCGCATCAACACTGGGTACCGAACGAGCCGCACACCAGACATCGCACCCCACCCGCCATTGATGCCGACTACATTTTTTGACCCTCACCATCCTGAAACGCCTCGGGGTTTCACATGGCCATTACCACAACTCAATATCCAACATCTACCCCCGCTAGTCCCTCTGCGAGCCCGCGGGCCACCTCCAGCTCTGCACGTCTCTCCTAAGTCCGCGCGCTCATGCGGCTTCTGAATTTGAACCGCAGAGCTCATGAAGAAGGCCAGACACCTCAAGCTCAAGATGTTCAAGATGCCGGCACCAAAACATGCACGGATGTGTCCGGGACACCAGCACTGACTGGCGCACTCACAGGCGACGCGCTCAACATGGACCTGCTCGCACTGCTGTGCGACCGTGACCACATGGTCTACCACAACAATGCACAGCTCTGCGTGCTCTCCGTGCATTTTTATGTTGTCTGGGCGTGCCGCCAGATGCTCGCCGCGTTCTGCACAGGCATACCCCCTAGCCACCTCTTGCTCATCCACCATGTGCAACCGCCGAGACTCTACGGACCCACGCGTGCAGACCCGGCTACGGGAGCACAGCCTAGCCCGCAGAGCTCAGGTCCTGGACATGAAGTGGATGGAAGGTGGTGGTGGTCAAGTGAGAGACATGATACGCGCCCTTTACGCGTCTTATGTCGGAGTCTGAACTTTGAAAGTCAGCTGTGGCTGGCAGAAGCTGACTCGTACAATGCGCGTCCTTTCTCCCACTTCCTCCTTGATTTTCCTCACCTTGCGCTTGTCCCTTCAATGACTCATAAACATGCCCTCACATTGCGCTTGTCCCTTAAATGACTCCTGAACATGCCACGCTGCGCCGACACGCTCTTCGTGAGCGACAGGGATCGTGCTCCGGATCATCGCGTCCATTACCCTAATGCAGCTTCGAGCGTGCAGAAGACACGCAGCAACTGTGTGCGTGTGCCGTACAGCTACCCTTCAAGTAGCTAGTGGTTCAATTCTGAAAAGACTATGATATAAATAACGACCATCGCCCTGCAACACGCGGCCCGCTTGCTCTACCGACTGTGTTGCGCTGTCGCTCACTCCTCACTGCGCTCGTCTGCGGCGGCTCGTCGAGTCAGCAGCACACCCCGACGACGTTGTGCTCAACGATCGACCGGTGTGTGTCGCTTGCGCTCCTGCCCAACCCCACCCCACCAACGTTCTCCCGGCCCATCACAGTCGGCCCTCTCCCGCTCATCTGTGCGTCCAGCGTCATGCCCACTTTCGTTGTGCACACTCTCCGCTCTCGACACCGCAAGACCACCGGCGTTCCCCCTCTGGGAGCGGATACGCAGCCGCCGCCCGGTGCAGGCGAGACGATAGTGGGCGGCATTACGGTCGGCAGAGAACGTCCTCATCTGCATCGACGACATCAAGTCCATCATCCAGGCGGAGCTCACCACCGCCTCCATCAACGTAACTCGCCCGCACACCGAGCTTGTCGGCACGCCCCTCTGGCGCGGACGCACGACAACCAGACGGCGCGGTCTGAGTCCGTCTGCATCACCGGCTCCCAATTGCTCCCATCCCACGCATCCTCCTATGCTTGACAAGTGGGCATTCGGCATGAGCAAAATCGCTGGCGGCGGCGGTGGCGGCATGACAGACAAGAGCGCTCAGGGCAGACGACAACAAGACGCGCCGCGGCATGTCCGAGGGGATGGACCAGGTGTCTGAGCGCCTTGCACTGCTCCTGCACGACCCCGGCTTCAGCGAGAAGACCGCCCCGAACGGCATCAAGCCAAGCAGGCCCTCGCTGCTTTCGCAGCACCAGCACGATCCGCCACCAAAATCCGCCAAGGAGAAGGAGGTCAATCCAGCCTTTTCGGATGCCGCGTCCGAGTCGACCGAGGGCTCTGCAATGATATTCCTCGCCCAGCTGTCAGCCGTTGAGGGCCTCAAGCGTATCACGGTGAAGATCGCGGATGTTGGGAACGGTGCGTTTGCAATGCTGATGCTGTGGGAAACTGACGGTGCTTTGCGACGTGGGTCGAACATCACTTCACCGACGACATCCAGACACGACAGTACCGCTGTCCGGAGGTGCTCCTCGGGGCGCGATGGGGGCTCAGCGCAGACATATGGAGTGTCGCATGTTGGTCACATGTGTGGTAAGCAGGCACATACGCCTCCCCTGCTCGCATGCTCACGTTCCCTCAGCTATTCGAACTCCTCGCTGGCGGCGACTACCTCTTCGACCCTCAAGCGGGCTCTTGGTACACCAAGGACGAAGACCATATCGCCCAGATCATCGAGCTCATAGGCGAGTTTCCGCAGATGCCTGCACTCCAAGGGAAGTACAACTCCGGCTTCTTTACCGGCAAAGGTGCGTCTCCGGCTCCATCTTCCCGACACACACCCGCTCACGCTCGGCCGTGCAGGTGAGCTCCGGCACATCAACAAGCTGTGCTACTGGCCGTGCGACAAGTATGAGTGCTCACGTGAGACGGCGCAGACGGTTGCGTCCTTCCTGTTGCCAATTCTGCGGCATCATGGAGGAGTTTCCTGATAACAAGTAGTTGCATGTAATACATGCAAGAAAAGCAAATTCACTATACTAGCGGGAACCTGCGTGTATTAGGATACATGCGCACGGTGCGTCTCCGTAGGGCCTTTGACACATCACCTTTGCGCACCTTTTCCACCCTTCCTACAGTAATGTAATCCGTAAAGCAGGTGAGCACCAAGCGAGTCCCAGAGGTTGGGGGCGTGGTGTAGTGTGCCAGCCGTCTGGCCTTGAAAGCAAACATGGTGCCCTGCTCCACTGCATATCTCTGGCGAAGCTGGGGTAATACGACGTGCGCGCCTTTGGCATTCCCCATGGGGACAATGTGGGTGAGGAAGTGCGGGTGGTCATTGAAGTCGATGTGAATTCTTTCGCTGCTGCCTTTCTTGATAGCAATGCACAAGCATGCCCCACCGAAGTCCAATGCCTTGCGATAGTTGGGCAGGTGGCGAACGTACTCAGCGCATCTGCGGCCAGGTCAACCATGTGCTCACATGAACGTGAAAATCACATTACCGCTCGACAGAGGCCGCCTGCTCAAGATTGTGCCGGCGCAAATTCTGTCTGATCCTAGGGGCAACGTACTTCTTGAACGCCTCCAAGAAGACGTCCATAGCCTTTAGCGTCTCTGGCTTTTGGACATAGGAGTCCCTCGTGATACACAGAGGGTTACCCTGCACGCTCCACGCGCCAAGGTGGAGAGCAGGGGTGCTGGACCGATTTTGATCGCCCTTCGCTTTTGGGAACTTTGGGTCGGTGGCCAAAAACGCGACGAGTGCATCCTCCACGATCTTAAGGCGCTTGGCTTTGACGGCTTTTTCTATCCTCACCACTAGCGCCTCGTGATCCTGCCCATACTCCACGACCATAGGACGCGTTTCCGCATCCAGAGGAAGGTCAGCAGCGGGGGTTGGATAGTGCTCTTTGACCAGTTTGATGACGCGTGCACCAGACCGAGGTCGGCGAAGGAAGCGGTCGACAAAGTTGCCTGGCACAGACGAGTACGCTGCAACGCGTCCAAGTCTACATTAGCAGCTGAATAAAGATGTTGACAGGTAAGGCATTACCGGTTTTTTTCCTATGTACTCTCAGGCAAACCTTGCGCCTCTTAGATTTAGCCCATTCTTCATTGTGTCTCTTAGTCGACTCTTTAGAGCGTTTATGTTTGCCTTTGTTCTTAAACTTCTTCAGCTGTGAGGGAGCATTGTAAGAGCATGAGCACAGAAAGTTAGGTGCACATACCAGTGCTGCAGGCGATAATTCCTCCACGATCTCACCGTCCTCCACCTCAGGGCAGTATTTGCTTCGCCGCCCTGGCAAAGGACGGTTCTTGGCATAGTTCATCGGCTGAGCATCCTGGAAGCTTTCCATCAATCAAAACCGGGTGAAATTGTTGGCATACGTACAGATGGCCCAAGCATGTTCGACATGTTCGAGTGCAGGTGGCACATCTCAATTTCCGCAGCCAGCCAAACACAACTTCCCACGCCCTGTGCTTTTTTCGCGCGCCGCGTGCCCTTTGCTGGCACTTGCTCCTTCCCTCTTCCCTCTGTCGTAAACCCGCCAGGAATAACGTGGCTTGCGTGTATACGTAGCCTCCTGGCGTGGTCAGACAAATATTGATGGTCTCATCCACCGGTTCTTACCCACCGTCTCTCACATAAACACGTTGCACAAAATTTGATCAACAGGTGAGTTTTGTCCCTTCTGCCTGCCTTTTTTTTCGCCTTCCGCACGTCCTGACCACTGCTCCCTCGCCGATAATGCCGCCAACGCCCTCGCCAACGTTCCAAATGGCGTCCACTGGCACGCCCACCACAAGTCAACACGCTCAACCGTCGCTCCCAGCACGCTCAAGTCTTGCTCTCATCACACCGCGCCGATGTCGACGCCCATGGATGCAACATACACGTCCAGAAGACGACGCAACACGGTAAGCAGTCATCTCGACTAACAGCAGTACAGGACTGACACACCTTAGTGCGCACCCGATGTGGGCTCTCCAAGTCGTGTTCAGCGACGAGAACGAGCCATGTACGAACAGAACACGCATGCCTGCCGACGGGCGATGGACACAGCGCGACAACGATGAGAGGCCGGCTGGTGGAGTCGAGAAGCCGCGAAGACGCCGCAGCAATCTGCGCCTGCCACGACGTCGACTGTATGCACCCGCCCCAGCTGGCCAGCCCGCGAGACCATGCAGCAACGACGAGTGGCCGGCTTCGCGCGCCATTCACGCTGAAGCCGCCTCGTCCTTCTGCCTTGGCCTTCCTGCGCTCCAGTCTCACGCGCTAATCACGTCAAGACCCACCACAGCTCAGGCTGCATACTCCATCAGTACTTGTGTCCGACCCCTGAAATGCCCTGAAATAGCAAATTTCAGGGCTTTTCAGCTCTTTCCAGGCTGTTCGGCGCAGTTCAGAGGTTTTCAGGCGTTTTCAGGCAAAGCAGTTATTTCAGAGCGTTGGCCTGAGCCCTTTCTCAGTTTCCTCACATCCTCACATTTTGTAGCTACCACGACTACTGACACATAGAGATATATACAATCAATGCAGTATGCACCGGCCTGCCTCCCTCACCGCTGGACGCCTCTCACCCGCAGCCTTTTCCTTCAACCTGGACACCGCCGCGTCGTCGAGGTCCTGTTCATGCGAGGCGTTCATGTATCGAGCGCACGCAGCAGCTGCTGGACGCGGGCCGCCTGCTTACCCGTGTCGCTAGACGCGGCCTTTCCGCTGTAGGGGAATGCCTCGGGCGTATGGGCCGGCACAGGCTTACGATCGCCAACGGCAGACAAGCGGGTCGGGAGGCAATACGGAAACCGCTGGTCATGCCTGCGCCTGGCGGCCTCCTCGAGAAACCTGACGATTGAAAAGGAGGAAATGAGCAAAGGAAGTATGGGCCGCGACGGGGGTACGTACGCGGTAACAGCCCGGAGGGCCAATCCGTTCAACGACTGCGGCATGTTCGCGACAAACTGCGTGGCCGTATGCTGCATCACGACGAGTGACCCATGCCACGGCATGTCCGGAAACAGCTGCTCCAAGGCAACGTTGACGGGCAGGGAGGTGTCATACTGGAAGCACAGCAGGAAGTAGAGGACGTCGCCACCGTCGTCCTCTGCACTGACGATGCAGTCGTGCACGATGTAGCGTGACCCCATGGCCGCCTCCACGCATGGAAAGCGAGGACGATGGACAGAGTTACCGGACGGGTTCACGGTGTAGATAGAGACCGAGGTGGGTCTCACGGAGAAGCCTTTGAACATCAAGGCAGCCAGCGACAAAGGACGGAGCTAGAGGGAGCCACGACAGAGTCAGCGCGCTGGGGAAAGGACTAATGGGGGCGAGAGACGTACGTTGTCCGTGGGGGACTCGATGCGAAGGAAGGGCATGGCTGAAGACTCATGGTCAAGACTGCAGGCTTTAAAGGCGCAGAGACGTCGAGTCGACGGGCGAAGCGCTTGCTGTCTGAGACATGAATCGTCCTGGGGATGCCCCAGCCCTTGAATTGTCTGTAGCGACAACAATTGACCAGCTGAATAGCCCTTGAGTTGTCTGTAGCGACATCGTGGGTTTTTCTTGCTTTGTCTCGATGTGCTCGGGATAACGGAAGGATAGGCGAACAGGCGCCTGAGCCACACACTGGCAGCCAACTGCCTCATGTGAACGACGCGCGGCGTCACCTCTCTGTCTCTATCTCAAACATATGATGCTCAAACCCTCTGACTCTTGCTTTATGCGCCGCTTCAGGCCTCTAATCACTGCTGGGGCTCTCTTGTGTTCCAAGTCGCTGTATAAGTCGCGGTCTAGCGCGAACGGTGAGCCCCGTCTCCCCAGTACGACGCCGTGTTGACTAGCTCTTCGGTTCACTTTGCCACCACTCCTTCAAATGGCCGTCCTTTTCCCCATCAAGACTGAGGATGACTTGAAGCCGTCACGCCACGGCGAGATTGCTGCATACAGAAGTAGGCCGAATCCAGTCTGTGCTCGGCCAACTTTTACTGACAACGAGACGCCTCCAGGGCATCGAACGCTGCGCCTTCATCTGATCAGTTTGAAGCTGAGCTATCCAAAGCCCACCCTTGCCTGGCGCACCGCGCGTCGGCGCATCATACACCAGGGTGAGCACCTCCTACTCCGTCTATCGTCCCCATATAGCTCACGTATGCTCCCCGAGACGCTTCAGATCCGCATATATCTGAACCTGACGCCCCACACGATAGCTCAACCTCTGTCTCAGGGAAGGACCCCATTGTGGTCTTCGAAGTCGCTGCCGACAGCGGCCACCAGGACGTGAGCACGCCCGCGCAGGCACCCACGTGTGTCGCCGAACGCCCTGATGGGTCCCATGCTCCTGGGGATGGCCCTCAGGTCCCGCCGCCCGTTGTGGCTTCGGAGTTCGTCTATGGTGATCCCTTGGTGCGTACTTACCCGCCGTCCTGAAGCCTCTAGAAGCCTGATGATTATTGCCCTCAACCAGCTCGACGCTCGATACGGTGTCGCTCCCAATGGCGTCGACGTCAGAGTGAGCGACTCGTGGGTGTCAGAACTTTTCGGGAAGGAGGAGCCTGAGGTGAGCCAATGTTGCATCACATCCCTCCACGCCTTAATCAAGACACACAGACCGCCGAGGAAAAAATGTCGGCGTGGAAATCTGACTATGTCGACGAAGGTGTGGTGCCCATGGAGGAGGAGGCGTCGACGACGGAATGTGAATCGCCTATCGAGGAACGGACCACAGCAGAGACGATAGTCGACCCGACCCACGTTGCGGACAAGCGCAAGAAGTGCAAGACGTGCCTAGACGCGGACAGAGCACCTCGGGTGAGTGATTCGTGTCTTCTAGGTGGCATCAGGCTCATTATTTCTACAGGCGACAATATCAGATCTCCAGGAAGCCGTGCATGGTTTGCAGAGGGCAGTTCTCGATGTGCGGCGGCTGCCACCTCCAGAAGCGAGGATCCAGCGGATCTCTGCAAATGAATCGTGTCTTGTCGCCATGTTTCTGTTGGTTCTCCTTTTACTGTCGTTCGCCATTCTGATATTGGTTCGAGAGCGTTAGTCGTGTATACCTGCATGTCTATCGGATCGCTTTTGCTGCTGGATTACTCGATGCCACACTGTACTCTAGAACAGCATTCAAAGGATATTGCTACACCTTGGATCCGTGTCATTTGTCTGTCGCGCGCGCGACCGTTCGCACTTCTAGATTTGTTTGTGTTACAAGGCGCTCAATTGAACAAGTCATGCCGCGCCGGCGCCTCACGTTCGATTCTTTCCTTCCCACCAGCGAAGATGACCCAGCCGTTCGTCGCCCGCCCCCGCGCCGAGCAGCAGTGGAGATGATGCCACGAAGTCTCTGACATGGTCGTATAGTAAGCCTGGAAGCCCTTGGCGAGCAGGTAGAGCGGTGTGTCAGTAGCACCGGCGGAATCGAGACTGTCTGCACCGGTGGCGACGTCTCTCCCATGCTAAAATTTCTGCAATCCCTCACGATCCCCTGGTGGTGAAGGGTGCACGGATAAGCTGGAGAAATATCCTTGACTTTCACTCTTGACCGAGACGCCCCTGGCCGCTCTCTGACGTGGACCTATGGCCGCGGCCATGGTGGCATTCAGGTGCGTTTCGCCCCTGCGCATTCCAGACTGCTCATTCAGGACGCGTTGGATGTCCGACATCCGAGACCATACGGGCAGTCTCCAGCACCTGCAATCCACCGGGGAGGATTGCGATGCGCTGCTTCGTCGTGTTCAACACATCGACTGGACATTGGGGAGAACGCGCGCGACGTAAGGGGAGATGATAGGGTACTGTTGTATCCGTCAGCCATGGTGAACTCAGTAGAAGTAAGTGGGCAACGGCGGCGCGCTGCAGCCACCAGATGGAAGACTTGGAAGATTCATCGACTAGAGCCCTCTCCTCGATTGCAGCAGCGAGCTAGAACACAGGCATCAGTGTTGTCGCAGCTAACAAGCACGCAAAAGAACGCGCACGGTGTACGAGCATCAGGATGACAGCCTGCGACAACGGAGGAGGTCCGTTCAAGGGCATGATAAGTTCGGGATTGGACCAAGCCAACGGCTCCCAGAGCTGGCGCAGGTCTTGCGTGCCGAGCACAGCAAGATAGGCGTCGTCCCACTCTCCGTCTGCGCAGGGGGAGGATGATGGACAGGAGCAGCTGGCGGAGGAAGGGCATGGTGGGAGACTTGCGGAGCAGGAATGCCCGACCGGAACCAAGGCCCGTGCACATTGAATTGAGGAGAAAGGAGTTGTTGCTGCTGAGGGGGAGGCGGGCCGTGGATCTGCGGAGGAGTGCCACCAGACTGGCCAACTTGACGGTACTGCTGTTGATAAAAGGGCATGCCGGCACCGGATCCGAAGGCAGAGGGTGAGTGCCTTGCCTGCGAGGCAGCAACGCTGGCATTCAAGCTCAGATACTTGATCTGGTCGCCGAGTGACCACACAGACTGGTCGCGGATGACAGGCTGGGGGAAGAATTAATCGCATGTGACGGCAAACGAGAAGAATCTCTCACCTGCTGGCCGCGAAGCGCCTCGCTCTGCCAAGAGGGTGTACGCAGAATGGTCCTCGGTGATAGCCTCCTTGACGTGGCGCTCGATGACAGATGTGATGCATGCGGAGGAGAACGTCCGGACAACGTGACCGGAGATCTCAGGGCGGAGTAGGAGCCTTCACTATCGTTGGGAAGGGTCTGCAATTTGAAGGGCGACTGAGTAAAGTGGACGGCAATATCCGTGGAACGGAAGCTCTCCTAGTTCACAATCTCGCCTAGTCCCCGATTTATTTGTTCAGCGCTGCCTTCACCTTGGTTTTGGAGATGATCTCCAGAGCCGGGAGTACCAAGTTCTGCACCTCGGATTTGAAGGCCATCTCAACAACGCGAGTCGTGTTCTTTGTCAATCCAGTGGTGATCAGCTTGAGAATCTTCTCTTGACGCGCGAAATCAGCAGCCTGCGCCGACCCTGACATCTTCGAGACGTTGGTCTGGAGGTGGATTAGGTGACAGAGCTCGATATCAGAAGGTGCAAATAAAACTCACGTTGCTTGCCCAGCTCTTTTTCAGCGAGACGCCCAATACGACTGTACAGATTCTCCTCCATTTTCTTGGTCTCCTTGGGCATCACGACGTCACTCTGCCCGTCGCCCTCAGACACCTTGACGGTCTTTTCCTCCCTCTCCGTCCAGCCAACGATCTTGCCCTTTCCCTCGTCCACATGGCTCAGCCGGACGGTCCTCCTCGCCCGAGGCGTCGTACTCAACCTCCTGAGACGGCTGACTGCAGGAGGCGTGGCAACTGCGCCACGGGCTGGTGGATGGGCTGGTATTTTCGGAGGCGAGCTGCGAGGAGAGGGTGCTGGGACTTCGGAGTAAGAGGCCTGGACTGCACTCTGGATGGGTAGTTTCGCCGACTGGAGTTTCGTCACCATTCATATCGACAGGAGAAGCAATCTGCGCCGATGTCTGAGGCGGCTGCACCCGAGTGAGCTGCTCACTGAGGTTGTCGACCACATTCCGCTTGGGTTCGATGACGGCCGACCAGGTGCCCTCGTTGTTGTCCGAGGCTTGCGAAGGCGCGATAACCATATTAGTCGGATTGGAAGAGGAGATTGACGCCGCTAGCGGAGACACGAACTCGGACAGAGCCAGTTGCCTGCCTGTTGGATGGACGGGAACGGTGATAGGGCTCTGGAAGTCATCTGGCCGGGGCTGCTGCAGCGTCACGATCTCCGGTTCGTAGTAAGAGCTCGTCTCGTGTTCCTGCGAGAAGTCGGGAGAAGAATAGGGCGGCGAAGGACCCGCAGTTTGACTTTGGCGCATTCCTGTGAACTATCCGCGCGTCGATATAGCAGATCAGATTTACCCAGACATGAGCTGCTCGGGGAGTAACCTGCCCAGCAATTTCGTTGTGCTAGAGGGGGCTGGTCGAAGTGTAGATGCCGACGGGGGAAGGCCCTGCTGCTTCTGCTGCTGCTGCTGTTGCTACTCCCGCAGCACGTCAAATGCCTCTTCCCGATCCGGGCTTGACTGGATGCGTGCCAGTATCTTCAAGTAACCCAGAGAATTTCGTCACGGCACAGCCACGCTGGAAAGGTGGGGAAGGCAGGTGAGTCGATCGTCGGAGCGAAGCTGACTGCGGCGAGCCGGGCGATGTCCTGGGAGATGATCGATGGGTAGTCGTGGAAGGTGTAGCGAGAGAGGAAATGTCGACAGAGGGCCGATGTAAAAGTCTTTCGATACCAGATGGACCGGACTCCTAACTAGATGAAGGGGGAGGGAGAGATGGCGGCCCTACGCGAGCGGCAAAGGTCTTGTCCTCCTCCTGGTCCACAAAACCCAGCCCGTCTCCAAGTCCGAGTCAGACGAACCCCACGCCGCCTCCGCGCCCACGACCGCATTCCCCGACTCCTCAAACTCATCGTCACAGTTCGCCGTCTCACAGGAGCTGGCTTCGCTTGGAGGGCGTCCGCGTAGGCCGCCCACGCGCTGGTCGAACGGGGGAATCGGTCTTGTGCTTGAAGTCGTCGTCCCAGTTCTCCGATGGCTCCAGATTGTCGAGGGCGCGTCTCGCAGTCTCGAGTCTAAGGCGTCGAAACACGGGGAAATGCCTGGATCCAAAAGTCAGAGACGAGCACCACTATGTTGATAGAAAGCCGCGGACCGTCTATATTCACGAGCTGCGCTTGAAAAATGGACAGAAAGTACAGGTGTAGGTCGGGAAAAGGGCGGCCAGGACTTGGAGTCGCCAGGAAGGTCGCGAATTTGCTGTCTCGAGTCCGCCGGTACGAGCCACTGGCAGGGCAGACAGTCTCGATTCCGCCAGTAGTATTGACACGCCGCTCTACCTGCTCGCCACGAGGGCTTTCAGGCTTATACGACCATGTCATAGACGTCGTGGCATCGTCTCGACTGCTACTCGTCGCGGGGCTGGCGTCGAGTGGGTCATCATCGCTGGTGGGAAGGATGAATAGAAGGTGAGGGCGCCCGCGTGACTTATTTGAGCTCCTTGAGGAATACTGTAACTTAAGTAGTCCTATATATCCCACGGCCGGTCGCGCACACAACTTGAACAGACAAATATCTAGCGATAGGCTTTGGCTACTGTCGTCCTACTCGAGTACAGTGTGGCCTCGAGTAATCAAAAGCGATCCCATAGACATGCAGGTATCTACGACTAACGACATAACGCACTCGAACCAATATCAGGATGGCGAACGGCAGTAAGAGGAGAAGCGACAGATACATGGCGACAAGGCACGATTCACCCGTAGAGATCCGCTGGATCCTCACTTCTGGAGGTGGCAGCCACCGCACTTCGAGAAATTGCCCTCTGCAAACTGGCATGCGCGGCGACCTGGAGACCCGAGATTGTCGCCTGCAGATTGAATGAGCTCTCAGGCCACCTAGAAGACACTAGAAGACACATATCACTCACCCGAGGTGTGCCTAGGCGCGTCTTGCGCTCGTCCACAACGCGGGTCGGGTCGACTAGCGTCCCTGAACCTTCGTCGACATAATTGCCACACCGACATTTTTTTCCTCCGCGGTATGCGTGGCCTGATAAAAGGCGTGGAGGGAGCACCGGTGCTCACGTCCCGGCGGCCGCCGCTCTCGGCAGCGACTTCGAAGACCACACTGGGGTCCTTCCCTGGCACAGTGGTTTAGCCATCGTGCGGGACGTCAGGTTCAGATAGGTGGGGATCTGAAAGGGAGCATACGTGGGCTACGTGGGCCTCGAACGATAGACGGAGTGGGAGATGCTCACCCTGGTGTATGATGCGCCAATCCGCGGTGCGCCAGGCAAGGGTGGGCTTTGGATAGCTGAGCTTCAAGCTAATCAGACGCAGGCGCAGAGTTCGATGCCCTGGAAGGCCCTGGCGTCAGAGAAAGTCGACGGAGCACAAGCTGGATTCGACGTACTTCTGTATGCAGCGATCTCGCCGTGGTGCGTGACGGCTTCAAGTCATACTCAGTCTTACGGCCATTAGAGGCCTGACGCGGCACCATAAAGCAAGAGTCGGAGGGTCGAGCATCATATGTTTGGAGAGAGAGAAAGAGAGGCTGACGACGTCGTTACGAATCGCAGTGAGCAGTGGCAGCGGCGGTGTGGCTTGGCAGGCGCCTGTTCGGCTTGCCTTCCTTTATGCCATACTAGTCGTGCCGCGTGACCCGTGCCGCTGCACGGGGGGTTACGATAACGAAATCCTCTGGCGAGCACTCGAGGCTGGTTCAACAGGTCTATTGCCAATGCGGACCCGTAGAAATAAGACTTATTTTCGTAACCATTGGGGCCACCTGTGCTGCCCATCTAGGGATGGGCAGCTCCGTGGCCCCGTATACAGTACATGCGGAGACCGGGACCTGTGAGAAAACGACGGTGTGACGCGCACGTAGCACCCCGACATGAATCTGATGTTCGACGTCCGACTCTAAGGCGTGATGCCGACGCCTTCCACTTGATGCCCGCGCTCAAGCGCAAGGTTTGCAATGGTCTTGAAGACCGCCGGAGTAGAATCAATGTCGTCACGCCCAGGCACTGACCGATTATGTATGAATCAGCAACACACAAAGATGCAAGCGCACGGGGCAGGAGGCCCTTGGGTACGTGCGCTGCCAGCGCGCGCTGACACGGCCGAGGAGCTGTAGTCCAAGCGGCCACATACCTAGCCAAAACTTTGCCCGCGACATTTGCTAGCTGTAGAGCCTCCGGGGCGATAAAGACGGCAGCGGCTACGCCGACGCGGCCGGCGCGGCGGTCGATCTGCAGCCCGTCACTGGCCTCATACCCAGCGACGAAGACCTTCGTGCGCGCAGACCGCCATCGCGGGATGCCTGCGGCGCGCACTGCACCTGCTAACCCTTGCCGCGCGCCGCAGTCCCAACCAACCCGTCGCCGCACAGCGGGGGTTGTCCCTGCAGTCGTGACCGCTAAGATGGACCTCGCACCTCAAGCACTTGTTGTCATTAAATAATGGTTGGTTCGGGACCAGGCGTCGCCCGGTAGGGCCGTGCTATATAAGTAGGCAGCAGTAAGTTAACGGACGATGTCGCAAAATGTCGGCTGGCCGGCTTGCCATCGAATGACTAAGTCTCCCACAGCCCAAGGTAGACGCGCGACGTGTACCCGGGTGCAGCGTGCCTCCTGCAGGGATACACCTTATGAAGGGCACCGTGAAAGACAGCACTGCCAAGGAGTGACGCTCGTGAATGATGAACGGCGCGGAGAGTTATACATGCGTGCGCACCCCTATGGTCTGTACGGTGCATTTCCCAGAGACAATGTGACGCGCGAGTACAGTCTGCATGGTCTGGAGTGCAATTGGGCACGGATGTTGCAGCGCCTTGCGGCGAACCGAAGGTGACAGTGGTATGATCGACGCGCTGCTCGGTGCCAATGGGCGGACGCAAGTCACGCAGCAAAGGAAAAGCGACGACGAAAGAAAGTGAGAGAATGGAATCGGGGGCAGTGCTGTCGAGCACTGCAGACGGACGGATACCGTTGACGGTGCCATATGTTGCCATATGTTCGATCTACTAGTCAAAGGCAGCCTGTGTCCATCATAGTCACTGCCACGGAAATCATCTCGGTCACCTGGAACGCACAGCTTGTCAGAGCAGCATGGGCTTCCGTGAAGGGGCGTTCACGAGGACAAACGAGAGCCATCATGATAGGAAGAAGGCCGGGCGCGGTGTTGTTGACAACCAGACACAGGCATGCCGGACCATTGACTGAAGGCACGGCATACGACAGATGTCTATCCCGATGAAGTGCGCGCAGTTGGAGATTAGTATGGCCCAGAGCAATATGATTACAGTAGAGGTGCGTGAGGGTTTTGATGTTCTTAGTTTCAGATTTACCGGCGATTGCAGCAAATTTTGCGGACCATTGCAGGTTCCACGTCGTCATTGTGCGGAGATGCGCGGTGTACTGCAACCTAGGACAGCAATTTTCGCCAAAGCGACCGGATCATATCACCATGCGGACCATTGCGGTCTCCACATCATTATTGTCAACTAGTCCGGAGACCTAGGACCGCAATGCTCGCCAAAGTGACCGGATCACATCGCCAAAGAACTGGAAAGTAATGAGTAGAAGTGTGGACCAGAAAACTAGTCGCTCTTACCTCCACAGCCTTCGCAGCCCCAGCTGTGTTAAGAACGACAAGGCCAGCGACAATTAAAGCAAGCCAAATGAGGTCCGTGGCGCTAAGAAGGCGACTTCGCATATCCGCATACATCAGCAACTCGACGATAGGGTGGAATGGCATGCTTACCTCTCCCGACCAGCCGCTCGCGAACACCATACGCGGATGACCGGCGTCTTTAATCGCGAGAGGGACGCTGTAGCAATGAAGCTATGCTCGTAGCTTTGTAAAGACTGGCGTCATAGGATGAATATATAGGTAGAGACTCTGCGCGCTTTTGCTCACTGTTAGCGTCTGGACCTGGTCTAAGAAGAATATAAATTAAGACTCGCTCGAGTATCACAAAGCGCAACTCACTGTGATGAGACAGCACCTGCAGAGTTTTTGCCGTGGCTACGCTTCGGATACGTACTTCCCCAGTCGTTGAGCCACATATGACCGCTGAGCCGCCATCGAGGAAAGCAACCATAGACGGAGAGTTGTAGGCTTTGTCTACGGGCTGCTTGAACATTTTGATGTGCTTGCAAGTTTCCAGATCATACAAATCCATCCCATAATTGAGGTTGGACAACAGGAGAGATCGATGATCGGGAGCGATGGCAGAGTGCCCTCTATTAACTGGTCTGCGTGAGGTTAAAGCGATGGAATGCGACGACATACATATTGCGTAGTGGGTGAGAAGGATCAATCTTCCACTTGGGTGCAAAGGTTCTGAGATCCCAGCACCTGGAAAGAGCATGATGAGTGAGGATGAGTGCTGCCCCGTTGAACCCAAGTATGACTCACACTACCCCATGATGCAGGTACGATACGATGAGGGACTCGCCTGCGTCGGTAAAGTGCAGTGAGCGCGGTCGGAGTCTGACTCCGGTAGCCTCCTCGTCGACCTCGTCGTCAGGACGGGGATGAGGCGTCAGACTATGTGCGGCGAATATGCCTAGCGGCCGAGTGAGGGTGATTGGTTCACATCAAAATGATTGGACCCACTCACCGTCATTGTGGTCGATTATGACATTAACTTCTGATCCAATCCCTATAGCCAATTTCCCGCTGAGATCATCATAATCGGCTGCATGCACCACCCCTGACGCAACCGTCAGCACGTCCTTGTATTCATTCTGTTGGTGGCTCAGGAAGCGCGGAGGTACAGTGAGGGGAATAACATACCGTCTCGATATCAATAACCATTGCCAACCCTTCGGCCACTCCACAGAAGATGGTGCTTGTTGCTCGTCGATCAAGCGGAAGCCACAATGCACATGTCACCGCGCTGTTCATTGAGGTCTGGAACACATTGGTACCAGTGCTGATGTCCCAGACCCTCAGCGTGCCATTGTCATCGCCACTTAAGAGGAAATTTCCATCAGGAGAGAAGGCCAAGCAAATGATGGAACCTGTGTGCCCCTTTCCGATATTCAGCACATTCTTATACATGCGCGAGCACTGAGGGAGGCTTATCGAAAGGGAGGATTTCGAAGGATGTAAGGATGGGGATTTGAGTGGGATGTAGGAGCTGGAGGAGACTGTGCGATGTACCAGGCACAGCCTCCACTTGCGTGGCTTTGCCTTTGTTTGCTAGCGATACGATACCGGATAATTAGATACGCTAAGTAAGATTATCCTAGTGCTGCGAACGCCGGTCGCGCGCACAACAGACAAATTACATGGATTCAAGGTGTAGCGATAGGCTTTGAAGTACTGGTACATTTTCGTCCTACTAGAGCACAGTGTGGCCTCGGGGGATCCAGCCGCAAAGGCGCTTTCAGGCTTTATAAGACAGATCGACTATCATCTGTCAAAGTCAGCTACGGAGACTATTTCAGGCGGGCGTCGCATAGCGAACCAAAATCAGAATGGCAAACTACAGTGAGAGGAGAAGCGACAGATACATGGCGACAAGGCACGATTCACCCGTATGTAGAGATCCGCTGGATCCTCACTTCTGGAGGTGGCAGCCACCGCACTTCGAGAATTGCCCTCTGCAAACCATGCGCGGCGACCTGGAGACCCGAGATTGTCGCCTGCAGATTGAATGAGCTCTCAGGCCACCTAGAAGACACTAGAAGACACATATCACTCACCCGAGGTGTGCCTAGGCGCGTCTTGCGCTCGTCCACAACGCGGGTCGGGTCGACTAGCGTCCCTGAACCTTCGTCGACATAATTGCCACACCGACATTTTTTTCCTCCGCGGTATGCGTGGCCTGATAAAAGGCGTGGAGGGAGCACCGGTGCTCACGTCCCGGCGGCCGCCGCTCTCGGCAGCGACTTCGAAGACCACACTGGGGTCCTTCCCTGGCACAGTGGTTTAGCCATCGTGCGGGACGTCAGGTTCAGATAGGTGGGGATCTGAAAGGGAGCATACGTGGGCTACGTGGGCCTCGAACGATAGACGGAGTGGGAGATGCTCACCCTGGTGTATGATGCGCCAATCCGCGGTGCGCCAGGCAAGGGTGGGCTTTGGATAGCTGAGCTTCAAGCTAATCAGACGCAGGCGCAGAGTTCGATGCCCTGGAAGGCCCTGGCGTCAGAGAAAGTCGACGGAGCACAAGCTGGATTCGACGTACTTCTGTATGCAGCGATCTCGCCGTGGTGCGTGACGGCTTCAAGTCATACTCAGTCTTACGGCCATTAGAGGCCTGACGCGGCACCATAAAGCAAGAGTCGGAGGGTCGAGCATCATATGTTTGGAGAGAGAGAAAGAGAGGCTGACGACGTCGTTACGAATCGCAGTGAGCAGTGGCAGCGGCGTGTGGCTTGGCAGGCGCCTGTTCGGCTTGCCTTCGCTTTATGCCATACAGTGGGCCTGAGCGCATCGAGACAAAGTATAAATCAGCCAGTCATTCCTCACCGAAGATCAGGTGTCGATACAGACAATTCAAGGGCTAGGGCATCCCTAGGGTTAGCAACTTACTTCCATCCAATAGACTGTCTAACAAAGCAAAACTGCATACTGTACTTGCCATGTAGTGTCTCCACCGTGACAAAACAGCGCTAAGCAACGTACTACGTCCCTGCTCTCGTCCTGACAATCTGGAGCCCAACCTCACGACCTCTATATATACGGCCAGAATGAGCGATGGAACGACGGCGTTTGATTTTTCGTTCTCGCAGCCAGAAGCTTGTGGTGAGTCCCTCCCTCGCATAATGGTGCATCCTGAGGCTACGTCCTCTCCAGTGACTCGTCGTCTCATCCTCTGATACTGCATGGCCGAAGCACATGTAAGTGTCCTTGCGCCCCACAACATGTCTGTTTGCGAGCTCACATGGGTCAGAATGCTGCGGGCAATGTCTCTGTCGAAGATGGTGACGTGCAGATGACCGAGGAGAGTGACTCGACAGAAGCATCCAGCGACGAAGAGGAAGGAGAATGGGACGTGAACATGGACCCACGTCCGGACGCGGTGATGATGGACGCTGACGACTACGATTCGAAGCAGGAGGAGACGGGCGGACGTCCGGACGTGGTTATGGAGGACGCCGATGAAGGCCTGGGCGGCTACACAGCTGAGGTGAGCGCGGTCCGATGCACAAAACAGCTGTGCCCATACTGACCGCTCCGGTAGGCTAGTGGTGCTGAAGGGTCGTGCCCTCGAGTAAGCCCCTCCGCCGCTCAGGCAGGGCCAGCGCCGACCCCTGCCTCCTCTGATGGTCCGCGTGGACCTCCGCACGCACCCCGGCGTGCACCCCCGGTGAGTTTGTTAGCCGAAAGCGCTCGAATTGTATGACGAGCGAAGCCGTGTGTAGACCATGGGCGTGACCAAGGATGACATCGTTGGCATCCATTTGAGACTCGACAAGAGCGACAAGACGCTCGACGAAGTCGCCAGCGCCATGCGTGCCTTCGCGTCCCGCGGTCGTGCAGAACAAGGGAAGACATCGGGGTCCCATGCGAAGGGAAGCTCGCAGCAGACGCACTCGGCACGGGACAACGGGCACGGTGATGATGATGATGGTGATGAGAGCTCTGGCGAGGCCCATCCTTTCAAGAAGGCTGGGCTCCCCAAACGCCGCTCTCGCCAGATTAAACAGTTGCACGTGAGAGATTGCTCTCGTTGCCACCGTGGTGGCTGCCCCTGACTCGCATCCCAGGACAAAATCCGCGAGCATACGCTGAGTCTGATGCGGCGAGACGACAAAACGTCACCGTTCAAGGAAGGGAAAGGGATCGCGTCCATCAAAGAGGTCGAAGACTATGTCGGTCCCCGTGCCAGGGAGCCATGCTGCACCGTCGAGGACTTCAAGATCGATATTCGGGGGCCGAACAACTCTGCGTGGAACAAGTCTGCGGCGCGCGTCTTCGCTCGTGACTTTATCAAGCAAGCGACGCATAAAGTCACTGATCTGCACGCGCTCGAGGAGGCATTCAAGACCCACATGTCGAGCCTCCGGCGAGAGTACCGTAAGCGAAAAATGGACAAGAGCGCTGCTGCAAAAGGTAAACGTGACGCCGCCCGTGAAGGCAGGAAGCGATTGGTTCGTCTCTGGCTTCCTCTGCTTGATTGTGCGGGAGCGGCTTGCTGAACCGAGTGCTGCTCCAGATCTTCGAGCGACGTCTTCGCGCAGCTAAGAAGTTCGACGACCTCCGGCCACACGAGGATATGCTTTCCCGCCTCATGCCAGCGGGTATGAGCAGTGACGAATCCGACGGCGAGGATCCATACGCCATCTTTGTGAAACCGTGGAGGAGCCAGTCGGTCACAGCTTGGCTGCGAACATTCGAACGCATAGATCAGATAGCACAAGAGAGAAACGTCGGCCGGAGCAAGAGGGGGAACAAGCCACGCCTCCGACGACAGTCAAACAGGGTCAGCACGTCGCCACCCGTGCGCCGCCTGCCGGTCACGGCCTATGACGAGAAATGGTTGGCTTCGCTGGACCAGTTCGACCTCGAAATGCTCGATCCTCAGATGGACGAGAGCTATGATTTCAGGCACTCGGACCACGTGAATACGTAAGCTCCAGTCTCAAGTGTAGTGCAGCCCCCTGCTCACCAATTTCTAGACTTCTTTCGACGCCGAAGCCCACGGGCCAGCGCACTCAACAGAAGTACCCCAAGCGGAACGGCGGGTACTACAGCTGAAGGCATGACGACCGTAAATGTATGTTTTGGACGCCAGGGTTGGTCGACGGCTTACCCTGAGTACTAGGGCACGGCTGTCTTCGCAGGCGACGTGACATCACCCCCCAATATTTCCTGACGGCTCTCAGTACTTACACACTTCAAGTTTCTCTCTCCATACATGTGATGGGCATGGACATTACGGTACACTTAGCTCGCGGACTCTCCCATTCGCAAATTCATACGGGTTTCGCCTCCCATCCGTACGACACACGTGGTCATTCGGACTTGGCTACGTACCATTGCTCCTGTTGTTCCGTTGTGGCGTTCAATGCTAGTTAGTCTGGTTGCTTGTTCTTGAATCCTTCCCGCTCGCTTTGCGCTTGATCGCCCGCCGCGGGCCAGCGCACGTGGTCACTACAGCTGAAGGATAGACGACTGTGTTGGACGCCAGTGTTGGTAGCACAGCTGTCTTCGCAGGCGACATGACATCGACTCCCAAGTGTTTCCTGACGACTCTCAGTGCACCTCAAATTTCTATCACAGCTCACGGACTCTGACTTCGCTTCCCATCCGTACGATACACGTCGTCATCCAGACTTGGCTACGTACTTTTGCTCCCGTTGTTCCCCCGGCGCGTTCCAACGCCAGTAAGCTCGACTCGCGCTTGATCACCCCGTTAAAGTTCTGTATAGTAGGACAGTTTGTTCATGTGTATGGATGGGAAGGATAGTTAGATCTCGGACATGCAACGCCGTAACCTGAGCAAGATTGCGACCCTATATCTGAGTCCTCTCCAGTCATCAACTCACATTGTCATTGTCCGTCTCTTCTCCGCTGTCCCTAGGTACATCTCTTCTCCGCCGTCCCTAGGTAGACCGGTGACCGTCTGGCTGACGACTTGTGAGGGTTGAGAGGCGTCGTCAGACAACACTTCTGCCCAAGTGTCGCCGAGACAGAGTGGTTACGAGTATAGTCCCTAGGCATCAACCGTGTGCGCATCATCTGCAGGGAATGCAACAGAGCCTTTGAGCTAGCAGACAGTCAGCGTCTCTTCCCGAAGCATCGTAGCAACTCTTACTTTATCCAACGGAAGAACATGAACGCATTGTGCCTCGATTTTTGACAGGCTCATCTCGGTCTTCGCAAAATGGCAGTGAATATCCTCGAGCGTGAAGATCTCGAGGTCTTTCTTGTACTTGTTGTGATGTAGGCGACCCATATTGAATTCAGGAGGATACTGTCGGTAGGGATCGTATTGAGCATCCGCGGCTGACAGCTCCACGAGGACCTGAACAGCAACGAAAGTCTTCTCGACGAGGACTTTGTTGTCAGCGGACCGTGCATGGTTGAAGATGCTGTGAATGCGGCCAGCCTTGAGCGACCCGGACGCGTCGCGGACAAGGACATTACTGTCTTTGGGAGACGTAGACGATGGCTTGTATGTGACGCCAGATATGAAGGCCGATGACCATGGAGTCGCCGTACGTAGGAGATGGAACTGATCCTCTCGTCTTGAATTTCCCCATCACACATATTTGTTGCCTCCTGTCTCTCGGGTGACTGCGTCGAATAGAGCAGAATACACCTGGTCGCTGAGCCTGATATCCTTATGGGCATGGACCGGCTGCGGAGCATCGGATTGGCCAGACACCAAGTCTTGTACTCGTGTGCCACGTCGGTCCTCTTGTATGTGCTTCTCATACTTATCTGCAAATTCAGATACGGACTTGCGAACCTCAGGATCGCGAAGCAAGGGCCGGAGGTTTGCGGTGCGGCAAGTGTGCTTCATGAATGTCAACTCCAGATCCCCTAGAGACGACTGCATGAGACTCCTGCCTGTTCACGAACGTTGGGTGCTGCTTACCAAATTTCCCGTTGGTATTCTCTTGCTGGAAGATGTAATTATAGCGCTCGAACGCAAACGCTCGCCAGGCGTGCACGGGCCCAAACCGATAGAGGAAATCGGTCAAGTGGAGAGCAAGGTGGTGGTTAGGGCGGAAGGTGGCGTCTGGATACAAATCCTTCATCGTTTTCAGGTACCGGTTCATCAGCTTGTCGTAGAGCTTGATCTGGTCGCCAGTGAGTGTGCGCGTGCTTGCGACTTGCACTGCGACGGCCAGATCGATGAAGTTGTCCAACATCTGTTTCAGGCGATCTCCACTGGGTTTCTCGCCCCATAGCCGTACCAATGTAATCCGAAGATGAATCCACGCCCACGTATTCCACTGATCAGCACTTAATTTGCCATGCTCTGTGGACCCGACGTTGGAGGGAGCAGGACTGATCCACGCAGGCAGCTCAGTCTTTTGGATATCTTGCCGAATTTCGGCGATAATCTTGTGCCCCAATACCGCTCCCTTTCGCTTCGCGTCCTTGGAGGCTATCTGGCCTATACCATACAATTTCTGTTGATACAACCTAATCGGTTTGACGATACAGATACACATTGAGTGTACTCACAAATGCGACGAGCTGCTCGATGAGGACAGACTTGGTCCTGCTAGTATGGAGATTCCGACTTTGACAGAGCACCTTGAGGACATTGAGGGTAAATCGGGCCAAATCCAGACGACCGGAAGCGATTTCTTCTTCGGCTTCCTGTATGTCCCTCTTCATCTTCAGCCGTAGTTGCCCTTCAGCAGGCTTATAATTCGCCGGAGCAGACCGTATCGGTAGTCGATGCCGCATCCGCTAGACGAGGTATCAGTATCACTAGTTTGCATGTCACGACGATGCATAGCGCACCCAGTCGAGTAATCTCTTCACCATGTCGCTCTTGTTGCTTTTACTCGGCAGCCCTTTCTCGTCGCATATTGCGGACAGGACAGTGCGTTCGTAAAATAGGAGGTCCGCATCGCAAATTGGGTCCTCATCGCCTAGGACACGTTTCGCTTCCGCCGTGCTCTTCTTAGGATGACAATCAGGCTCGCTCTCTGTAGGAAGCGGCCTTAAACTCGCGGCGGGTTCGGCGGGTTCGGCGGGTTCGGCGGGTTCGGCGGGCTCGGCGGGCTCGGCGGGCTCGACGGGTTTGGCGAGCGCGTCGAGCTCAGACATATGTTTCCGCCGCTGTGGATAGTCAGCGGGGTTGATTAGAACGGAAAGAAGATGACGACCGACCCATGTCATCAAAGTGTTGACCATTGGCCCAATAGTGCTAGCCCGCTGTACGTTCATGTCATGACACAAATGCCACACAGCGGCCTTTGTGCACTGCTTGAGGGCTTCAGGGTCCCCTATTCGTAACAGTTCCCGCACTTTGAGCATATCCTGGTGCGATGGACGGATCATCTTATCGCCTGGTCTCGCTTCCGTCGTGCTCTTATCTGTGCCCGTATGATCGTCAGGCGAAGGAAGCTGACTGGAGCTGGCAGCAACCGTCGCGTCGGGTGCGGCGGGTTCGGCACGCTCGGCGGGATGTTTCCGCCGCTGTGGATAGTCAATGATCAGCGGGGTTGATTGGAATGGAAAGGAGATGTCGACCAACCCATGCCATCAAATTCTTGACCATCATCTTGATGGTGCCGGCGCGCCGTATGTTCAAGTCGTGACACAAATGCCACACAGCGGCCTTTGTGCGCGTCTCGAGGGCTTTACTGTCACCTCTCTCAAACAGGTCTCGCACTTTGAGCATTTCCTGGCTCGACGGGCGAATGAGCGCCTTCCCCTTGCGACCGAGGCCCTCTTCGTTATCCTCGAACTTGACGTTCATGCCCCAAATTTGGAAGCAATGCGTCCGAATAAGGCCAAGATATAGAGCGTGCATGGACTCGACAACCGTATGTTCCGCAGGTCGCCAATAAGGCAAACGAAGAAGCTCGGTCCAGCGCACCCCCTGGCCAGAATCCTCAAGTTCTGCGCGCTCGTCTGCAGTGGCAGCGTCCCTCCATGCCTTCGCGTCCGCAAGGTGCTTGTCATAGTCGCGCCTATGTCCCCATTTTTTCTTGTCGAGGGTTTCTATATTTGTACTCTCGAGAGGGCAATAGGAACAGAAAAATTTGTGCGTGTAGCTTGTGTAGCCTGCGACCTGTTTCGCAGCAGGAAGGTCACAGACGAGAGGGACGAGGGCAGCAAGAAACCGCCGGCCATTTTCATTCCGCGCAGTCCGACTGAACTCGACGCCCGGCTTCCAGAAGTCGAGCAAGTCATTCACGAGGAGCTTGAGAAAGTGGTTGATCTGCTCGATCGCGGGCTTGTGGGGGCCTGGGATGATGCCGACCAGGTACATATTTTCTGGCCGATAGCGCAGGTGGGGAGGGAGATTAAGACAGATCATGTACATGCCTGTCACGGACACCATTTCCTTGGCAGCTTTATTTTGGAACGGGTTGAAGCCGTCCACAGCCAGGCTAAAGATAAGACGGCCCTCGCCCTCGGGAGTTGATCGTAGGAACGGTTTGGCATCGGGCCCCAGAAACTTCTTCAAAAGCTCCCCTCCAAAAATATCCGACATGACGCCTTCAGTCTCGGCACCGGCATCCAAGGGCTTGTCGAGTAGGTCCTCAATGTCGGGCCTCGATACAAAACGGCCAACCCACTCCTTCATGTCCTGATGGACGTAAGTGCGATGTGGCGAGAAGTACTCCTTGCCGCCGATGACACGCCGGCGAAGGAGCCCGGCACCGCAGGGTGGGCTGGATGACATTTCCTTGTGCGTGCATTTTGTTGGCGTGTTGACCGCATCGTAGAGTGCAAAACAATTTGGGCAGCAAGCATAGGCGTGAGTGCGTGGTTCGAGATCGAAGGCTCCCACGACTGTTCGGACGTCTAGGGGGATCCGGGAGGCCAGCGATGGCGAAGCCTTGTCCTCGTCGGGCGAAGCCTCATCTGGAGACGCCTTCCTGGCAGCTAGCTTGGCAGCTGTTTCCACAAGACCAACGATGTACTGCAGGCTAAAGCAAAGGAAGTTGCTGTCCCTGCGAGAGAGCCCACACGACTGATGCATGATGAGAACTAGTAGATAGGATGCAAGGATGGCTGGCTCCATATCATGATGGGGTCGAGCAAAGTACTTGGCTAGAGGAAAAGTCAGTCGTGGAATCGGATCTGCTAGAGAGTAGACGAACCAGTGTCCACATAATTGTCATCAGGATCAGTGCGCATGGTCTTGCTGTACGCGGCATTACTCTGTTGCCATTCCCACTCCATCTGCTTGTACCCGTCGATGCGATCGAGTTCGCGATAGATTGTCCCCAAAAGCTGTTCCTTCTCCGTGACGACAGCATGTCGGCCAAAAGCAGGCGTTCCTTGAACTTGACGAGCGAAGTCAATGAGTGCTTCCTCCAGTTGGAGTATTAACTTGTTCTTCTCATCCTGGGGATCGAGTGCACAACGGCCGGAGTTGGACGTCAGCTCAGCGGCGTCCGTGTGCTCATATGACCCAGATTGTGCGGGATCGTGGAAGAACAATAGCCGTCCAGAAGGAGAGTAGCGGGCAATTCGGTCATGTAAGATTGTTTGAAGGTCTGCGAGTTCGCGCAGGGAAAGCTGAGCATCGTCATCAGCGCTACCTGGTGGATATAAGTATTGACACGACAGATCGAGCATTTATACGTACTTGTTGCCTTGAGCGGCACACGGGCCTGGGCTCCTGACGATTGCGTTTCAGGCAGCTCGGGAGATGCTTTAGCTGGCTTGGCGGACAGCGTCCGTTGGGAAAGTGTTTGCACCAAAGAAGGCAGTCCAACAGCAGCGATCTCATTTTCCAGCCGTTGGTCTTCTCGATGACGCTGATACTCTGAGGGCCTAATCATTTGGCCATCGGGATGGGAAGTACTCTTGCAATGTCGCAGGCATCTACAGCGAATCAGTTTCTGGTCTTGCCCGCCGGCATCGTCGTCATCGTCTTCATAGATGAGTTTGTGTCGGTAGTTGGGCTTAGGCATCGCAAGCCCAGATGGTTATCTCTGTAGCGGATGCTTCGGGTGAGGCGAAAGGACACGATCGTATATATCTGGCATGCAAATAGAACCGTCAGTGTTGCCTTGCATAACGAGAATACTAGGGATCATCACCATGTAGTATGCCAGTAGGCTGGCGTCCGTCGAGTACGCTCGAGGAGTGAGGTCTTCAGACAGCTGATCCTGAGCTCGCGAAGGTTGAAGCTGTCTACTCTGACTCGGGGAGACTATGAGGTCTGAGAGGATAAGCCTACTCGCGGCGCCATCCATCAGCAAAAACCGTCGAAATGTCACACCCGGTCACAGCGGATTTCAGTGGCTGTAATTTGCGCGGAGGATTATAAACCTGTATGAAGCCATTGTAATGTACCCGGGCTTTTACAAACGTATTATAATGTACCCGAGGCTTTTACAAAGGTATTACAATGTACAGTGATGCAAGTAGCTACGAAATAATCCAAGTGCGCGCGTCGCGCCCTACAGAGGCGCGAACCTGGCCATGTCGAGCATCTGCTCGTCAAGGGCGAGTCCCTGGGGCTCCTCCTCGCTGCCCCGGTCTCCCTCGTCGTCCTCGTCATCCTCGTCGTCGCTGTTAGGGCCATCATCGTCATCGTCCTGCTCGCCCTCGCTGTTGTCCGACATGCCCTGTGAGAGTTCCTCGTCCTCGTCCTCCTCGATGGCGCCGTCATGCTCCGGCTCGGCCGCCAGCGTCACGCCTGCTTCGCTCAACAAACTTGACGAGCGACTTCCGCAGCGCATAGTCACAGGAGCGTGTCGAGACATGGCCAACTCCACCGCCCTGGAAAAGCACGAGCAGGTCGCGGTCAACGATCCTGCAAAAGGGGATCGTCGGAAGCAGCAACCCCGGTGGGAAATGGAGCTTACAAGTAGACATAGAGGATCTCCCAGTCCTTGCACTCGTCTCAAGCCCTGCGAGCATTGACGGCGCGAGATGTGAGGGTATGCATCTGAGATGAAGCAAGGTTTTAGATGTTTCCGAGTGCATGGAATAATGCCAGCACGCGTCAGCGCCGGCCGGCCTCTGCGTCAACGATGACGCCACGACGAAGCGCCGCAGGGCCACCCACGGACGACGACGATCGACGAGCAGAAAACGCGGGGCGGGGCAAGGCTAGATGCAGATGGCGGGGAGTGCGTCGAGGCGGGAGCGTCGTGCGTGGAAGGACCCTAAGGCACCTCCTTCGCAGTGAATAGCGCCGGTCGCTGTTGCCGTCATTCTCAACGGCGCCTCTGTCGCCATTCCACCGGCGGGACCGCGCCGCTTCGCCGCTCGCTGTTGCTGTTCCACCGCGAGCCAGGCTTGGATCGTGCCAGCGCCATCGTCACGTCACTCGCCTAGTCTGCTCGCCTGCAACACGCACTGCCTGTCTATACGTGCGCACCGGCGAGGCAACCGGGGAGCTTCGAGGCACGTGCTGGCACTTCAAGCCCGCGGACGGTCACCGTCGACCGCGCAACTCGTAGCTGATTCCATGGGCACGCCGCGGTCTTTCAATTTGTACGGCCTCGTATGGGTATTGCTCGAGTTGCGCCGGGTATCGGGGACAGTTGAGTGGAAGTCCGGGCGCTGACGATGCATGATAACCTACAAAAGGGTGAGATGGAATCTAATTTGAACGTGCGGACATACTGATGGCCGTCATACAGCGCACACAGCGCGTTCACTCGCCGCTCCCTTGCCATTCCCATTGAAGCGTCGCCACCTTCGAGTCGCGATGATCTGGCGGCCTGCAGCAGTTCTTGTGGCCAGCATCGTACACAACATGGTGGAGGATCGAGGGCGTGTGACAGGATGGCACCCCGACCGTGTGCTGCACCAGTGCGGTGGAGAAACGCTACGAGGCGTCGGCCTGGGGAGAAGTGAAAGAAGTCCGAGTGGCCGTCTGAAGTGAGATCTCCATCAGTAGGACAGAAGAGCTGCTAGAGAAGGAGGTGCACATTGAGCCTGTGTACGAGCGTGAGTCGCGCATGGTGGTGAATGTCACGGAGCGCACCAAGCTTTTGCCTGCTGGCATTCGCCTTGTTTCCAAACCAGTAGAAGGCGAGGCAGAAGAGGGCCTTGCCGAGCAGGAAGAGCTCGTTCTTGAACACTGAGAGCGTATTAGAATGGGTGGGCGGGGGAAAACGAGAGACGCACGGGTAGCTGTCCTTGAGCCCGTTGTGGTCTTCAGAGAACAGCGGACAGGGATGAGGGCGGCGGGACACGATTGAGAAGATCTGGCCGGCCATGGGAGCTATACTGAGGACGCGCTAGGCGATAGTTTGGGCGTCCATGATGGTAATTGGATGGAAGGCGTTCATGCATGACGAGAAACCCAGTGCGCGGATGCTCGCGATTCTCCTGCTCGGGCATGGCGCAAGCGATCCCTGCACCGCAGATTGGTCCTCGACGGCAACGGCACGCGACGTCACAGTCGTCTGCAAGCACCCGATGTCACGCGCACGCCGGACTGCCCAACTGCATCTTCGGACATGCAGCGCGCTCAACCCTTCTGGCTATGCGCGTTGTTCCTGACAAATTTAACCGCTCCGCGTGTTCTGCTGCCCTGCGCAGCTCCTCCACTATCGCGTGTTGCGGGTTGTGCTGGAAGAGGTTTCGCAGGAGAGGTGCGGAGTGAAGAGCAGTTGCCATGTGTCCAGAGCGTGGTCACTGATGTGGAGGCTTGTTGTTTCCGACAAAGTGCGTCGGTGCAGGCATCGAGGCAATGTGCCGCATCTGCGGGTCTATCTCGAAGGTCATGACCAGCTGAAATGTCATTTCAGACGATCTGCGTGCGCCGCGAAGGCCAGGGGAAGAAAGTGGGGTGTGCTGGATCTCATCAGGAAATTTTACCCATCCTATGTAGATCTATGACACCTGCATAGCACATATAGTAATATAGGAAGGTCAAGTTCTATGTGGTCCTATGTAGCCACCCCTCCCCACTACACAGCGCTATATAGTGCACAGACCATGCTACATTGTGCTACCACCACTACATAGCGCAGCCTGCCATCTGTGGTGCTACAGTAGTCACTGTAGTCAACTGTAGCCAACACAGCATGGATTGACTGCATTGCCACCTGTGCCATCATATTCAGTGTAGGAGGTGTTGGCTACGATGCCACCATAGTAGACATATGCAGTGTTGCTGCTTTACTATGCTATGTGCACACAGTAGGCTGTGTATGCACCAGTGGCTACACATGCACTTGCTAACAGCTATGTTCACTATCTTGGCAGCACAAGCTATAATGCTTGCACCAGAAGCTCTGTTGACCATACAGCCTAGGGCACTAGCATAGGACCATTCAATATGATCATCCAAATGCAATAGACATTAAAACCATCTGGCATTGAGTCTATCATAATGAGCCTGTACCTGTACTACTTGGCTGGAGAAAGAGAAAAGACTGGGATATCAAATGATGGAAGGATAGCCTGGATATGCGACAATATAGGGAATATTAATGGACGAGAGATCACTTAATGAAATAGGAAGCACGTAGTGAATGTATCTGGAACATTGAAGAATTAGTCAGGCAAAAAGCTACCTGAGGAAGAGGGACAGACTTGGAGGATCGACGAATGGACGCTCTATCTTAGGATGATCGAGGCATATTTGATGGGCCAGCCTCTGCGTTGGGAACCGGGGGCTGGCTGGCACCATGATCGGACGAGTCCTTGACATACTCCAACCCATCTTCAGTCACGCGTGGCGCGGTCCCGTCGTCTAGGAAGTCATCATCAGAGTCTAAGTCCGCGTTGGTCTGCAACCCAACGGTGGTGCTCAGCCCCGAGATGGTCCTGCCCAGCCGTTCAGTAAGCGGCAGTCAAATCAACGGAAGACGTACAGGGCCTCCGACCATATGCGTCGCTGTAATGACGCCAGTGCACCTGGCTGCATCTTCTTGAACTTCTCGAGAGACGTGAGATGTCGGATGTATACGGTCTGGTAGCTGTCGTGGTTGAATTCGTTGCCCTTGGTGGTTTTGACCCCGGTCTTCCAGTCGCACAGAGCGCATTCAATCTGCCAGATAGACGGTGAGAGAAGCCTAACGACACAAAGCGCATGATGAAGACAACGCACGGATGTCACCAGGAGTGCAATGAGATTCAACGACACTGGGTTGAAGCGTGCGGAATAAAGACCAGCTGCATCGGCCTTGCTGTTAGCAAGCCACTGCGCTGCGAATAGGGCGGGGATGATGGTGTTTCCAAATGGCCCACGTCGCTGGGCTGTAGCTTCAGCAGAGCATGGGATGGTGGAACAATCAGGGCCGCACCTGGTCGAGATTCCGAAAGTGAAACAAACTCTTCTTCAACAGCTGCTGCACAGCATCCTGCGCGTCGTACTTGGCGTCGACCTGGATGAGGCGGTAGTGCGAGGGAACCAAACTTTGCGCCTTCGTCTTGACCTGCCCACGAAGCTGCCAGGTGCGCTGGCCGATCTAGAGGGAGACAGCGTTGGACAGCGAGGTGAAAAGGAGAGAAAAACTCGCACTATGGACAGCATTGTTTCCCGATACAGCTGGTCCTTATCAAAGCGCGCCCGCCGACGTGGCGCTGAGAGCTCCCGACAGGCCTCGAGGTAGCTAGCCTTACTCATCTGCACCGTCTCTGCGTCCTCGGGAAAGCCTTGCTCGTTGGCGACCTTGATCCTCATGTGAATGTTTGCGACCCTGAGGAGGCCTTTCGTTGCCGGTGACTGCTTTTTCTGCAGCGCCCGAGCAGCGCGTGCTGGATCGTATGGCGTGAAGGGCACTTCCTTCGAAGCTTGCTGGCGGCTTGCGCGAGGCGGCGTTGACGGCGTTGACATCGGACCAGGGCTGGATGTGCGCGGTGGGCTGGACGACGGCGGCAGGTTGACGTTGCCCGATGGGCTGAGCGAATGCGATGAGTTGCTCTTGTTCTTGAGGCGCGCGGGAAGCTTGCTGGCGACCGGCTTTGGGGTGCTGAAGCGGATCTACGGAACAAGTTAAGGGCATACTGGGCTGCTGGCAAGTATGACTGACCTCAGGAATCCTAGCGTCGCGCGGCAGAGGGTCCTTCCTCGCCTTCTTGCTGGCGGCCTGGCGCGAGGGTTGCTCGGCAGCTTCCTCCTCGTTGTCTCCTGAGTGCTCTGAGCCCGCTACCTACTGGTCAATATTCAACACAGCGTACCAGCGAGAACGGCTTACAATATTCCTTCCTCTTGCGACGCGCCCGGTATTCCTCGTCCTCAACGACGCTAAAGTCATCCTCGCCTATATCTGCCTGAGCGTCGCGCTGCTCCATGCTTTCAGGCATATCTGCGTCAGCATCCTCGTCGTCGTCTTCCTCTTGAGCTTCTGCCGCCTGAAATGCTGCCTCGGCCTCGTTCGATTCCTGTTCGTCCTGCAGCCGATCTTGCTGGCGTTCTAACGTTGCAGTTGAAGATGGGCTTGGCGGGACATGCAAGCAACGACGTACGTTTTTTTTTGGCTGCCTTGGCCGCCTTTTGAGCCTTCGCCAACAGATTCCTGAGTGTCGCTTCGTCCAGCCGGCTGACATCAACCCTGCCGCTCGGCGACGGCGGTTGCTGGTTGCTACGAGTGTTCATGGCGCGTGCAGGCGCAGGGTTGCGAGCCATGGCGCATGTAGGCGCAGGGTGAAGGACGGCTTGACGTGGCACGGGAGAGAGAAGGGGCGGACGAAGCGGAGGCCAAGCGGGCTCGCGGCAGGTAAATATGACAGGTCGGGTAACGGTCACATTCAAGACCAGCGATTCAGATTACATACTACGTACAGACAGCAATCACTTGCATCCTCCGACTGCCTTTGAGGAGACCTGTGACCAAAATGGCACCAAGAAACACGCACGTACGATAACACAGAATTTTTTCACCTCGGGCCAACGCAGCTGAGAGAACCGACATGGAGCGTTGATGAAGGAGCTAGTGTGCACTGAGTTAGTACACAGGAGCAGAAGACGACTGGGAGGCGTCAGCATGCACGCACCTACGTCTCTATCACTCCTCGGAGGACTCCTCCTCATTGATGTCCATCAGCTGGGGGCGTCCCACGCAGTTCAATTCGACTCGATAGCGGGGGCTGTAATTCAAAGTAAGATTAGATGCGGCGTGTTCGTGTTCACAACTCAAGGCACAAGTTACCCAAGAACAAGCCCACTAAGACGGTCGCCCTTGTCGACAGCCCACTTCAGCTGCCCGGCCGCGTCCGTTGTGACCTGGAACTTGATCGTCAACTGCTGGGGGCCTGAAGTGCTTGACAGCTTTTTGAGCGTGGTCGGAATGGCTGTGAGGATCTCCAAAACCTCGGCGGCAATGGACCCGCCGCGGATTTTAGGCTGGCCTGTCGGAGCACAGACGCGGGTGGGGCCTTGGATGACTGGTCGCGCCCAGGATGTTGGTCCAATTGTAGTGAATGCGAGAACCCCGGACGCATGCAGATCAAGATGAGCCACCTGAAGCGGTGCAAGGCATAAGCAGGCTGCTCAGTTATCAATGGGACCGCCGACGTACAAATTGACCTGATCGAGGTATCGTTGCGTAGAAGATTACTTGAGCCTGGGTAACGGTGACTCGCGGTGCCCCCAAGCGGTCTGCGGTGGTGGCGGGGTAAGGGGAGAGATGACGACGTGCCAGATGCGGGGTTGGGGCTCTAGATGCAGATGAGCAAAGGAGTGCGAGTCAGAGAGAATCTTGGTCGCACTCTGCCCCCATCTGCGGCTGCTGAACAACCTTCAGCTGCAGCCTTCCCACCGCATCCAAACCCACTTCGTAATTCGAACTATGATGCAGTGTTCCAGTCAGTAGTGCTGGCTCACCGTGCAGGACGAGAACGTACCCAAACTTCAAGCCCTCCAGGCCGCCCTCTTCCAGACTGAATTCGATATTCCCATCCGCATCCGCGGTGGCTCGCACATTGATCTTGAAATGGTCCTGGTATCCTTGAGCGCTGTCGGAGTTGGGCGGCAGCATCTTGGGGACAGTTGCGAGCATGCGCGCTATCTCTGCTGTGGCGGAGTGGAAGGTCGCACGGTTGGTGGCCAGGTCTTCAACAATCTCGGGAGGCCAGGCATTCGGCGAGATAGTCGTAAAGCATAAGGCCCCCGACTTGTCGATGTCGAGGTGCACGACCTTGAGCGATAAGTATCGGGGTTAAGTCAGCGCGCGCCGTGATCGACAGAGATCGGCGACGTACGAAACGCCCAGAACCAGGCACCGTCATATAGAAGAGAACCCGCGATTGCGAATGCATTGTGCTGTCGACGACACGCAGATGGGCGGATGGGACTCAAGGGTTGGGATGCAAAGCGATGATGGGGGATGGGGGGCAGGGGGCAGCAAGAAGCGGTCTCCGTTGCTGCGTCTTAAGTACAGGGCCCTAGAAATAGAATAAGTAATGGACCTGCCCCCTTAGAGAGCTAAGGTTCAACGAGGCGCTGGGGACTCTGAGGTAACGCGGAGCTGAGGGAGCGGGCGGCGATGAGAGAGCCGGCAGCGATGAGAGAGCGCGCCGACGACGCGAGACAATCTAACATTGTAAGTACTGTATACTGGGCTCTCTGTTTGCGCTACCAGCGACTTTGCTGCGGAAGACGGTGAGCATTGTGCTGATTTACTGAGCACGAGGCGCACGAGGCAGCCAGCAGGCAGGCTGCAGGCAGGGCAGCGAGCAAACACGCGACACTGCGCAAGAATCAGATAAGAGGCGCAGCACCTCGGCTCACCCTCCCCAGCTTCCTCACCTCTCCCACACCTCTTCAATCAGCGCGTTCGTGCACAATGGCAACTGGGGTAAGCTATTGACCTCAGCGCCGTTGTTGCGACTGCTGATCGGCGCTCTACAGGATACCTTGCAAGACGTGAATGTTGTCGTTGCAGGACACGGCACGGTGGACGTCGTTTTTAGGCCGGCAGACTTGGGAGCGGGCACGGTGCGTCCTTGCAGCTTCTTAGCATCCACGAGCTCTCGCTGATAGACGTCGTTGCTGCTTGTAGCACATCAGATTCCTTTCGATTCCTCACGATGGTCCCAACCCCGCGCCCGCGCGCGATGGCCAACCCGCCATGCGTGCTATGCCCACTGAAGTGCGCGAAATCACCTCCAGCCGCCACACACTCGCTCCTGCTGCAGACCCTCCTCCTGCCGCCAGCGGCAGCCCTGCGCTGCTGGGCCAACCTATCGTGAACGCCCCGGCTCCCATCATCCACTGCGCCCCGCCGTCTCTGCGAGTCGCCAGCCCTGGGCACTCTCCCATAGACGTCGATCGTGCCGACTCCCCTGGATTGCAGGCGCACCATGAGGGCCAAGAGTCAGACAAAGCAGAAGCCTCGGAGCACGACAATTCGGGGCACGACAGCGACATCCCTCTTGACGACGACCCCAGCATGATGTTGCTCACGATGTCGCAGATGGCGCAGATGGGGGTGCACGGCTTGTCGGACAGCGAGGTGGCCAGGTTGGGGCTCCCGCCCGGGATCTACGTGGATTTCTCGGAACAGCCTAACTTTGACGGCGGCGAGTCTAGCGCCAGGTAAGTGCCGTGCGTTTGCTTAGGAATTCACTAATGCAATCCAATCTAGCGACGCCCATCTGCCGCCGTCGCAAGCGAACGCTGCGCGTGCGTCCCCCGTCAAAAAGCGGGCTGGTCGCAGGGTCCGCAATCCGAGGGGGGTCTGAGGAGCGGGGGAAGCGGCCCTCATAGCTAGGCACTTTTGCGACTCTGTGTAGATAACAATGCTTGAATTACTTGTCTTTGAATCGTCAACGCGGGTGCAGAGATCTCAGGGCAACATGGTCACCAAGCGCCCAAGTTGACGTTTGATGCGTTGAACGCAAAGTCCGCGCCCGCCACACTCTCTTTCTTCGCCGCCGCCGCACACTCTCTTTCTTCGCCGCCTCCCACCACAGTTGGAGCCCTCCCGCCGCAAATTCGACGCGTTGCACGCCTTGCTTGTTGCGTTTAGCGCGTCGCTTTGCTTCCCTGCGAGCTTTTGGTGAGCTTCTTCATTTGCCTGCGCGTCTTGCACGGAATCGCTCCCGGCTCCTCTCGATGCAAAGGCACCCTCAGTGTTCCCAATGCTGACGAGCCTTATTGCCAGCTTCTTTGCGCGTCACTTGATTTGCCTATTCGGTGAGCTTCTTCATTTGCCCGCGCGTCTTGCACGGAATCGCTCCCGGCTCCTCTCGATGCAAAGGCCTCCTCGCTGTTCCCAATGCTGACGAGCCTCATTCCTAGCTTGGTGCAATAGCAGTCAGTGCCTCCGATCCTATCCTGGTGAGTCTTCTATTGTGCGCCTGCTTGACAGCACACTCATGCTTTCTACCGCTTGTGCCAGCTGGCGTGCCATGCCTCCGCTCTTCAAAACGGTGAGCACTGATCGATGCATTTGTATTCCCGCGCTGACTGTCTGCTCATGTCTGCCCGTAGCTCCGCTCTCAGAAGCGGTATTCGCCGTACGCCCGCAGCCTGCTCAAGGATGCACTCGCTGCATACTCGGAGGCCGACTTCGACCTGGAAGCTGCCCTGCGGGCATCCATGGATGACTTCAACGCTGCTCTCCAGCAAGAACAGCAAGATGCTGCTCCATTGCCTGCGAATGCACCCGCCAGGCCCCCTTCCCCTTCGTTCAAGCAAGGCCAGCAAGGCGCTCATGCCAGCGCGCCGCCCGCCCACGCACCCGCCAGCGGCGCTTCCTGCCCTCAGCAGCCTCCAGCCCCCGACAACCATGCACCCCGAGCCCTGCCTCGCCCTTCCCCTGCAGAACGATGGCCGGGAGAGCGCACCCAGCATGCCCGCGATCGAATCCGCCGCCTCAACAAACGGCGCAAGGCGGCGGCTGACGCTCCGCACGGGCTGCCGCCTGTCACTCCTCGAATTCAGGAGGCGTTCAAGAAGCAGCCCACTCTGTCCACTCCGTATAACGCCCTCAACTTTCCAGTGGCACGCGGAGCTCATATTGTGCAACGGGGCGTTCATCCCTCCGCTGAACCGTTCGTCAACAAGAAGAAGCCATGGCTAAGCAAGGAGATCCCACTAGCAACATTTGTGGACGACCTCCGCTTTCAAGTCAAAAAATGGGACGGCAGGTGCGTGCATAGTGAGCTCGGCGAGCCCAGTGCGCTGATATCCCCTTGCTGTAGCCATTGCGAGTCCGTCTTGGATAGAAAGGGCCGCGTGCTGGCACAACTAGCTGCCCCGCCCCGCCGCGATGCATCTTGGGAGAGCGTCCCCCAGTCTGTGAGCGCAGAGATGCAGGATGTCGCCAAGGCCTGCCCCTTCTCCCCGGGACAGCAAGCACACACCCGCGGGCGGTACCCCTTGCTGTCTGCAGGCTACATGCACGGCGGAGGACCAAAGGTGCGTGCGCAATCTACTCTTGTGGCATTGCTGGGCTCATTTATTCCACAGATGCCTTATAACATCTCGTACGACAACAGCGAGCAGGCGGCAGCAGCGCAGAGGCTTTTGAGCCACGAAGGGGTGCGGAGGCTCGCAGGGCTGGGCAGCGGTGCGTCGTTTGGTCGCCATCTTGTCTTCCACATAGCTAATTTTGCCCATGCCAGGCGTCTACCACACCTTCTCCAACAGCGCTTTTGAGCGCTGCGCGGGGGCGCTCGACGACGTTGTGGCTCACCAGCCATTCCTGAGGAAGCCCTTCGTCAACAGCATCTTTCCCGCAGTCACATTCAACTTTGGGCCGCGCGCACTCACCGTCCCTCACCGCGACTCCCAAAACGTGCCGTATGGCTGGTGCGCTGTGACCGCACTCGGCGACTTTGACTACCATCTCGGAGGACACCTTGTGCTGTGGGACCTGGCGCTGGTTATCGAGTTTCCGCCCGGCTCCACCATCCTCATCCCTTCCGCCCTCATAACCCACAGCAACGTGGCTATCCAGCCTGGCGAAACTCGGCAGTCCATGACGCAATGGTGTGCTGGGGCCCTGATGCGATGGCAGGTCTACGGCTGTCGCACCGAGAAGACTATGCGGAAGGAGGATCGCTCCCTCGCGGAATCGTTTGACGCCGCTGCTTCAACCAGCTGGGACACCGCTGCGGCTTATTTGCCCACCTGGAGCGGCGAGCTGCCGGAGTTTGTGCAGGGTTCGTCTTCCGATGGTGGGCCTTCGTCAGATGCACAGGAGGGCTCGAATGTCAACAACGAGGCCTCCGAGTCACCAGCTGGATCCTGTGCATAGGGATAGGGCGAGCGCTGATACGCCCCCAGCGCGGGTGGCTTCTGTTTTCGCATTTTTGGCACGTTCTATCGCCTCAACATCGACTATCGCAACACATCGCGCTCGCAGTTCCAGCCAAGACGCTAGCACACTTGTAGCAACACGGGCCTATACTCCTTGACGTCTCCATCGATTCTCTACCATCCAGGCCACGCAGGATGATTGCACAAGTCCCCAAGTCATGTGTACACGCCCACCAAGTCACCAAGACGTTCTGAGCCAGCCATTAGCATTCTGTGCGCACGTCGCAATGTCTCGCGCATACATCCACATGTTGCCCTCGCCTCCCACCTCGTTCCCAGAGCGTCCTAGCGTTGCGCAGCCCCTCGACACGTCACCCACAGGTCCCAGGGTCCGGTCTAGATGCAGTGTCTCAGAGCAATGTTCCGGTTTGATGGTTTCCGATACGTCGCGATCCGCATATCTCGGAGTTTCACATGGAGATAGCACAGCCTTGCTGTTCCGATACGTCGCGATGCTTGTTTCTGATTGGATACGCCTTCTAGAATGTCTCACTATCCCCATACTTACCAGATGACTCACAGTAGCCACAGAGACATGTTTCCCGTGTATATCTGTTGGTAGCTAGGTCACTGAATATCAGACAACTTCTCCCCTCCAGAGTCAACGTCTCAAACCTTTGCAACATCGTTTTATCGCGTTCAACATCGACCTCGACCTTCAACTTCGCAGCGCCCAAGATTATAGCCTTCACCTTCGCAGAGCCCACGTTTACAAGCCTTCAACTTCGCAGAGCACATTGTTTTCACCTCGTCCAGCGTTATCGCGTTACGTCGCGACCTTCGTATCACCTTGTCCCCTTGTCCCCTCATCCTCGCCTTTGCTCCCCCATCGTCTCAGCCCTCCAGCAAGGTATTCTCAAGCTCGCTACACATCGCAACGTCCTGTTCCGCACCAGCAGTGTCGACTTCCATCCCAGATCACCTTGTCCATCGTCCTATCGCCCTCCAAGTCACCTAGCGACTTCCCCCCAGCGTTCACGCCTCTCCCCGAGTCATCTGTAGGTCCTGGGACGCGCCCCCAACCTGTTACTAGCACCGCTCGAGCCAGCAGGAGTTGGTTTTGTGGTTTGTTTTGCCATCTGACCGCCTGTGCGCCGAGATAGGTCATCATTTGTGGAGCCCACCGCGAGGGGCACTACCAGGATTGCTTCAGATCACTCTCGTTCATCTTCCACACCCCCTACACATCGACATCGCTATCCTACTCGAGTCTCCTCCCTAGCCGCAGAACTTCGCGAATCGTTTGTCGTTTGGCCCCCCAGTCCAGGAGAACTCTTTTCCTCAGTCCCTAGTCCATTTGCGACACACAACAACCTTCCTTCCGACCTTCTCAGTGATATCAACCTCCTAGATCCATTAGAAGACTCTCCACCGTTTCCAGGAAGCTTCCCATCGTCGCCTCGCCCCTTGTTACATCCCGTCACATCGCGCACTCCGCCTTCGCCATCGCCCCAGCCTATTTCCACACCTCCAGCCATCACCAGTCGTCTTCCATCGCCCGCCGTTTATATCGCGAACCGTCGCACACACACCGTTCAAGTCCCTATCACCAATCCCCAACCTTTTATCGCGATGACTACGCTTATGCCAGCTCGTGGTGATCGCACCGCCCCTATATTTACCCCAGAACAGCCTCGTTCAATCCGCAGGTTCTTTGCAGACCTTGAAATCCTATTCCTTCGTTGCTCAATCACCAAGGATGAAGAGAAGAAGACTTGGGCACAGAGTTATGTCCCTATCGAAGTAGCCGATCTTTTCGACGCCATGACAGAGTTCACCGACGCCTCCAAGTCATACAAAGAGTTCAAGGAAGCTGTCGCGAAGCTCTACCCAGGTGCTAGCGAAGACAAAGCATATTCAGTTGCAGACCTTGAGCACCTCGTCGCGGAACGTCGCGCCAACGGAATCTCGACACTGGAAGAGTTCGCAACATTCCATCGCGACTTCTTGACGCTCTCCAGCTATCTTATCAAGCACAAGCGCCTCTCAGACCTCCAGCAACAACGAGAATTTGTTCGAGGCATCCCAGCTGAGCTTTGGCAGCGTGTCCATGCTCGCCTTCAGATCAAATTGCCAGACCAGGAGCCAGAAGACCCCTATCTTGTTTCTGACGTCAAGGACGCAACGAAATATGTTCTACATGGCACAGCAGCCTCTTCCTTTCGCAACGACGCCGCTTTAGCACCCAGCTCATCGTTAACGCCAGCCCCAGCGATCAAGACAGAAGAACTCCTTGTCACCCTCGTTCGTTCGCTCACCCAAGCAATTCAAGGCAATAGCGCAGTCCCAGCAGCCTTGTCCACGCCCACACCTGCTCCAGTTGACACCATTCGCTCAGAGAATCGTTGCCTATATGATGGCGCTCCAGATCATCACATCGCGAACTGTCCTGCAGTCGAAGAAGACATCCGCACTGGCTACGTCAAGCGAAACCATGAAGGACGAGTCATACTACCTGGTGGAGGATTTGTTCCTCGCTTTATTACAGGCAACACCCTTCGTGATCGCATGATGGAGTGGCATCGACGCAACCCAGGCCAGCGCGCACAAGCCCAGATGATGCTCGCAGTTGAGCCGCTCTCGACGTTCACGCTTTCCGCGACAGATCGCATCGCCGCACTTGAAGCTGAGCTAGCAGCACTGAAAGGCCCACAGGCTCGCGATTCGTTCAAGTTGGTCTTCGACGGCGTAGAAGTGCCCCCTCGTCGAACCGCGAACGTGAAGCCGACTCAAGATGCCCCACCAGTTCAAGCTCCAGCTCCAGCGCAAGCTCCCGCTCCTAGTCCAGCACAGTCATCAGCACCTCGCACACCTTCGCACCCCTTCGCCAAAGCTCGTGACGCTACTTCCGCCCCAGTCAAGCAGACACGCTTTGTCCCTGCAGACCCGCCCAGGCCTTTGAATGCGCGAGACACCGCTTACAAGACAAATGCTCCAGTCCACAAGACAGAGATAGCAGACACAGTGTTTGCTCGCTCGATGAAAGCGAACTCGATCACGCTCACACCTGAGGAACTCCTTTCACTCTCGCCAGAGGTCCGCGCGAAGTATCGCGATGTTGTCACACCTCGTCGTGCAGTCAATGAGCAAGTCATTTCCAGTTTCCCCACTGTCGAAGAGGTCCCAGAAGACATAGTCTCGCCCGCCGCGGCAATTGCCGAAGCTGAAGCCAAGACGTTTGCAAACTATGTCCCTGCCCCTCGTGTTATCGCGCCAGATCGCAATAACCCTCCGCCCGGCGTCCTAGTCATTGATGATCCATATGAGACGTACCTGATGGACTTAGCCCCTGAAGAAGAGCCTAAAGTCTTGACTGTCGCCCGCGAATCACATGCGCTCCGCTCCATCGACGCTATCATTGACAACAAAGACACAGTTGAATGCCTTTTGGATCCCGGGTCACAGATTATCTCGATGTCAGAAGAGATTTGTCACCATCTTGGCCTTGCATACGACCCTTCGATCCGCATTCGTGTTCAGAGTGCCAACACACACTATGACAGCTCGCTTGGATTAGCTCGCAACGTCCCCGTCAAGATCGCGAATATTACCATCTACTTGCAGATCCACGTCATTCGCAACGTCGCGTACGACATTCTACTTGGACGCCCCTTCGACGTTATCACAGAGAGTGTTGTGCGCAACTTCAAGAACGAAGACCAGACTGTTACGCTTCGCAATCCCAACTCGACAGCTGTTGTCACAGTGCCTACGTTCCCTAGAGGGCATCATCGGTTTCGAGTCTCACAGGAGACAACTTTCGCTGCTTGATTATCTAGAAGATGGTGAAGAAGTCGCCCTCATCTTGGAAGGCGACGGCGCGAGTGTTCGCGCACTTGCTTATACCCCTCTTGACCCTTCAGACGAATCCTCGCTCCAGTTTGCTTATTTAACCGCCTCCGACGCTCGTTCTTTGCTTCCCAACCACGCCGCTCCAGCAGCTTTTACAGTTTTGACTTCAACGTTCGCTCCAAATCCCGCCTCAACGCAATCCACACTCTTTTCTACCTTTGCCTCAGACCTTCGTCCATTGCCTTTGCCAGAGAATCAGATACCCCCAGTTCGCGAAACGTTTGCGAAGCGCAAGTACAAGCCCGTTGCCCAGAAAGTCAAGCCTGTGCTAGGCTCAGTCCCAGAACAGTTCCGCATAGTTCGCAACATACAGGGAGATCCCCTTGCATCGCTCCCTATGCTCCCTACGCATCCCCCGCCCTTTGTACCCACCGGACGCTACACGCAAGAACGCAAAGACACTGTTGATAGCCAAGAGTGCTACAATTTCCTTCAGCCAGCCGAACGAGACCTATTGCACCACGTCATTTCAGTTCACAACGACGCTTTCGCTTGGAATGACTCAGAGCGAGGCAGTTTCAAGCGCGAGTTCTTTCCTCCAGTCCAAATCCCTGTCGTTCCGCATACACCTTGGGTACAGCGCAATATTCCGATCCCACCAGGTCTTTACAAAGAAGTCACAGACCTCATTCGTCGCAAGATTCATGCAGGCACATATGAAGACTCGAATTCATCGTATCGTTCGCGTTGGTTCTGCGTCGCGAAGAAAGATGGCAAGTCGCTACGCATTGTTCACAGTCTTGAGCCCCTCAACGCCGTCACTATCGCACATTCCGGAGTCACACCCACGCCAGAGCACCTTGCAGAACAGTTCGGAGGCCGCGCATGCGGTGGAATACTCGATCTCTACGTTGGCTATGACGAACGCCTCATTGACGAACACTCGCGAGATCTCACTACGTTCCAGACGCCCTTTGGAGCCAAGCGCCTTGTCACCCTACCCATGGGATGGACGAACTCAGTTCCTATCTTCCATGACGACGTCACGTACATCCTCCAGCCTGAGATACCAGCGATTACAGTCCCCTACATCGACGATGTCCCACTCAAAGGTCCCGCATCCGAGTATCTTGACGAATATGGCAAGCCCGAGCACATCGCGAACAATCGCAACATCCGCCGTTTTGTCTGGGAGCACTTCCAGAATGTCAACCGTATCTTGCAGCGCATGAAGTATTGTGGTGGCACATTCTCTGGCACCAAGTCTATCATTATCAGTCGCGAGTTCACCGTTCTTGGCCATCGTTGCACCCCAGAAGGTCGACGTCCTGACGAGTCCACTGTCTCAGTTATCCGCAACTGGGGCCCCTGCAAAGATGTCTCTGACGTTCGTGCATTCCTTGGTACCATTGGAGTCTGCCGCATTTTCATCGACTCGTTCGCGAAACGTGCCCACGTCTTGACACAGCTTACTCGCAAAGGTGTCCCATTCGAGTTCGGACCAGAACATATTGCCGCTCAAGAAGACCTTAAAGTAGCCTTGCTCGCCTCGCCAGCGCTCCGTGCCATCAACTATGAATCACCCGACCCAGTTGTCTTAGCTGTTGACTCCTCGTACATTGCAATAGGCTATATCTTAGCGCAAGACGTCGCGACCCCCAAGAAGACGCTCCGCTATATCAATCGCTTTGGTTCTATCACGCTCAACGACCGCGAACGACGCTTCTCCCAGCCTAAGCTTGAGATTTACGGCCTTTTCCGTGCACTACGCACACTCCGCATCTATCTACTTGGCGTTCGCAACCTAGTTGTTGAAGTAGACGCTAGCGCTATCAAAGGAATGCTCAAGAACCCGGATCTCGTCCCTAGTGCAAGTATCAATCGATGGATTCTAGGCATCCTCATCTTCCATTTCAAGCTTCGCCACGTTCCAGGGGTTCGCCATGGACCAGACGGGCTTTCGCGACATAGACAAGAAGGTGAAGATACCCCAGCAGAGACAGAACAAGATGACAGTTATGACGATTGGCTTGATAACATGCATGGATTCCTTCACATTGTCTACCCTTCGCCTTCTGCGTTTCGTTCCCACATCCTAGCTGTGCCCACCCACCCTCCCTGCTTCGCGACCTATGCCCTGACCGAGGACGGTCAAGACTTCAGTAAGGAGGAGGAGGAGCCCAAGCTCTGTTATGACGATGTGCCACGTTCCGACTCAGCTAGAACCCACGACCTTCGCATTCAAGCAGTCCACAATTGGTTAAGGAAACCAGAACGCCCAGAAGACTTGTCAGATTCTGAGTTCGCGACCTTTGTCCGCTATGCGACGCGCTTCTTTATCGACAAGACAAGACTTTGGCGACGCAGTCTTGATGGCGCACACAAGCTTGTGATACAACCAGCTCAACGACTTCAAGTTCTTGCAGAATGTCATGATCGTGTTGGACATCGCGGAGTTTTTGCTACAAGATCGCTTATTCAAGAACGTTTTTGGTGGCCAGCTTCCGAAGCGGATGCCATGTGGTATGTCCGCAGCTGTCTCATCTGTCAGCAGCGTCAGAAGCGTCAAGTTCTCATCCCCCCGGTTGTTGCGACACCCGCTGCGCTCTTCGCGAAGATCTACGTTGACACAATGCATATGCCAGTCTCTAACGGCTTTCGCTATATTGTTCAAGGACGCTGTTCACTCACCCAGTACCCCGAGTTTCGACTCCTACGCCGTGAGACAGCCAAGGCCATTGCAGATTGGGTCTTTGAAGATATCCTTTGTCGTTGGGGTTCATTAAGCGAAATCGTCACAGACAACGGAGGCCCATTTGTCAAGGCACTTGACTATCTGTCCAAGAAGTACAACATTCGCCATATTCGCATCAGTGGTTACAATTCGCGAGCCAACGGCATCGTTGAGCGTGCACACTTTGACGTTCGTCAAGCATTGTTCAAGGCCTGCGATGGAGAACAGAGTCGCTGGTCTATGTCTGCGCACACAGTCTTTTGGTCCGAGCGCCTTACTACAAGACGCCGCATGGGTTGCTCGCCCTACTTTGCAGTCACAGGTTGTCATCCGCTCATTCCCCTTGACATATCCGAAGCAACGTACCTCTTGCCGCCGCCCACGTCCATTCTTTCGACCACAGACCTCATTGCACGACGCGCCATAGCCCTCCAGAAGCGACACGAGCACATTTCACACCTGCGTTCCAAGGTTTTTGCACATCGTCTAGCAGCAGCAGAGCGCTTTGAGCGTGACCACGCAGCGACCATTCGCGACTTTGATTTCAAGCGTGGAGACCTTGTATTGATCCGCCACACCGCTATCGAGAAGTCGCTAAACCGCAAGATGCGCCCTCGCTATCTAGGCCCCCTTGTTGTTGTATCGCGAAACCGCGGAGGCGCCTACCTTGTTGCAGAACTAGATGGTTCCGTCTTTGATCGACCCATTGCCGCCTTCAGAGTCATCCCCTTCTTTGCGCGAAAGCGAATTGAAGTGGACTTAGATGCCATTGATATTGACACTACTCGACTTCGCGAACTAGAAGCTTCCCAGTCCTTAGGAGACGATGACAGCTTAGAAGACATGCCAATAGCCGATGAAGACGACATGGATGGTCCCCCAGATGGCTCCTGACTCCTTTGTTTTGTTTCTCTTTCCAGCATGCTACGCATGGTTTCCCTTGTGTTTGTTTAAGTTTTGTTTCCCTTTTGCCCATGCCATTTACAGAGACCAAGAAGGGACATTCAAGTTCGCTATATGCTTCACTCTTCCATTTCTGTATCCTTCCGTTCCCACCCACCGCAGCCCCCAGCACTCCTTTGCCGACCCGTATTCAACGCACGCGCTGACCGAGGACGGTCAGATCTTCAGTAAGGAGGAGGTGATACGCCCCCAGCGCGGGTGGCTTCTGTTTTCGCATTTTTGGCACGTTCTATCGCCTCAACATCGACTATCGCAACACATCGCGCTCGCAGTTCCAGCCAAGACGCTAGCACACTTGTAGCAACACGGGCCTATACTCCTTGACGTCTCCATCGATTCTCTACCATCCAGGCCACGCAGGATGATTGCACAAGTCCCCAAGTCATGTGTACACGCCCACCAAGTCACCAAGACGTTCTGAGCCAGCCATTAGCATTCTGTGCGCACGTCGCAATGTCTCGCGCATACATCCACATGTTGCCCTCGCCTCCCACCTCGTTCCCAGAGCGTCCTAGCGTTGCGCAGCCCCTCGACACGTCACCCACAGGTCCCAGGGTCCGGTCTAGATGCAGTGTCTCAGAGCAATGTTCCGGTTTGATGGTTTCCGATACGTCGCGATCCGCATATCTCGGAGTTTCACATGGAGATAGCACAGCCTTGCTGTTCCGATACGTCGCGATGCTTGTTTCTGATTGGATACGCCTTCTAGAATGTCTCACTATCCCCATACTTACCAGATGACTCACAGTAGCCACAGAGACATGTTTCCCGTGTATATCTGTTGGTAGCTAGGTCACTGAATATCAGACAACTTCTCCCCTCCAGAGTCAACGTCTCAAACCTTTGCAACATCGTTTTATCGCGTTCAACATCGACCTCGACCTTCAACTTCGCAGCGCCCAAGATTATAGCCTTCACCTTCGCAGAGCCCACGTTTACAAGCCTTCAACTTCGCAGAGCACATTGTTTTCACCTCGTCCAGCGTTATCGCGTTACGTCGCGACCTTCGTATCACCTTGTCCCCTTGTCCCCTCATCCTCGCCTTTGCTCCCCCATCGTCTCAGCCCTCCAGCAAGGTATTCTCAAGCTCGCTACACATCGCAACGTCCTGTTCCGCACCAGCAGTGTCGACTTCCATCCCAGATCACCTTGTCCATCGTCCTATCGCCCTCCAAGTCACCTAGCGACTTCCCCCCAGCGTTCACGCCTCTCCCCGAGTCATCTGTAGGTCCTGGGACGCGCCCCCAACCTGTTACTAGCACCGCTCGAGCCAGCAGGAGTTGGTTTTGTGGTTTGTTTTGCCATCTGACCGCCTGTGCGCCGAGATAGGTCATCAGCGCAGTGCATATCAATTAGCTACCTGCTATTTAGTTTATACCCCAAATTGCAAAATGGAACGGCCAACGCTTTGTCGAGCAAGATGGGATACGATACTTTTTGCCTGAGACACCAAACAGAGACGGGCCGCGTCGCCGAGCCCGCGACGCACTACTTGCTGCCTCCTACGCTTTCCGTCATTCCTACACTTTGTTTCCGTTATGATCTTTCCATGCAAAAGCTGCGGGGCTAGTTTTGGTAGCAGCGGGGCTCGCAAAAGCCATGTCAAGCAGTCAAAACAGTGCAATTGGATGGTCAACGAGCTACAGAGTCTGCCTGCGTCAAGGCAGGTTGATTACATGGATCCAAGCGATGGCGAGTCGGACCCCGAGCAGGAAGACGATAGCAATGTCTTTCAAGAACTTGACGACTTCGACAACACCGGGGCTAGCAGTCGCCCTGCCTCACCACCATCCCCTCCTCGAACCCCATCCCCAACTCCGACTCAGCCCGGCTCATCCAGTGCCTCTCAGCGAGCGCAGGCTGAGGACGATCTCGAGACAGAGCCAGCTGTTGTGGACGTGTATCCTGGAGCGGGTCGAGTGCTCTCTGTCGATGCCAAGAAGGAGGACGAGTATCGAAGACGCGTGGCAGCTGCAGATGCCAACGCCAATCCCTACCATCCCTTCCGCAGCCGCTTGGACTGGGAGGTGGCAAAGTGGGCTAAAAGCCAGGGCCCGACGCAAACCGCGTTTTCAAAACTCCTCGACATCGACGGGGTGCGTCACATCATCTCTTCTCCTTTGCTCTTGTCTGAAATCCTATGCACCAGGTCCATGAGCGACTTGAACTCTCCTACAAGGATTCTCGCTCATTGAATCAGCTCATTGATAGCATTCCCGCCCCTGCAAAATGGCACAAGACGGAGCTGAAAATTGGCGAAGACGACGAGGCCTATTCCCTGGTATATCGGGACCCGCTTGAATGCATCCGCTCACTCTATGGCAACGTCGCGTTCGTGGACAGCATGTCATACGCACCTCGGCGGGAGTATTCAGGCGCGACTCGCGAGGAGGAGGAGAGGCTGTACAACGAGATGTGTACGGGCGACTGGTGGCATGAGACGCAGGTGCGTCCTTGGTGCATTTCATCCCGGCCCATAACTAATTGTATCAATCAGGCGAAGCTCCCGGGCGGCGCGACTGTGGTTCCGGTGGTCTTCAGCTCAGACAAGACGCTGCTGACAAACTTCAGTGGTGATGGCTCGGCATATCCGCTGTACCTCACCATTGGCAACATTGACAAGGACGTCCGTCGCAAGCCTTCGAATCACGCCCACATGCTCGTTGGCTACCTCCCTACACCCGACCTCAGCCACCTCTCCAAGATCGTCGCAAGCACAGTTCGCGCAAGGATCTACCACGCGGCAATGAAGATGATTGTGCAGAGCCTGGAGGCCGCCGGCCGAACGGGGGTTCAGCTCGTCGGGGGCGATGGAGCCATCCGACTCTGCTTCCCCATCCTTGCCTGCTATGTGGCCGACTTTCCAGAGCAGGCCCTCGTTGCATGCACCCGGGGCAGTCGATGCCCAAAGTGCGAGCTGCGTCGCGGTGGCTTTGGCGACCATAAACATGGATCGCCAGCGCGGCAGCAAGGGTCAACCATTCGCATTATCCGACGCGCTGCGAATGAGCCCACAGCCGCGAAGCAAGAGGATATGCTGAAGGAGGCTGGTCTCATCAACGTCACCCATCCTTTCTGGGCCAACCTTCCTCACTGCAACATACACGACACGATCACCCCCGACATCCTGCACCAGCTTTACCAAGGCATGATCAAGCATCTGCTGGGCTGGCTCTCCAACCTGATGGGCGAGGCCGAGCTCGACGCCCGGTTTCGAAGGCTTCCTGAGGCACACGGCATACGCAGGTTCCTGAACGGGATCAGCGGACTCTCGCGCGTCACCGGTGGTGAGCATAAAGAGATCTGCAAGCAGATCTTGGGGTGTTTGTTGGGGAAGGCGCCTGCGGGGGCAATTCGCGCGGCGCGTGGCCTGCTCGACTTCCTCTACATTGCCCGCTATCGCAGTCACACCGGGCAAACCATCGGGTACTTGCGAGACGCCCTGGACCTGTTCCACAGAAACAAGAAAATATTCCTGAAGATGTCCGCCAGAGTGGGCGCGGGTGCGTTGCTCTCTATGCTATCAAGTATCCCTTTACTGATTCTGGCACACACGATAGGCGACGGCTTCGACATCCCCAAGCTGGAGTCCCTGCAGCACTATATTCCTTCGATCTGCGCGATAGGCACGACAGACAATTGCGACACAGAAACGACGGAGCGCCTGCACATTGACTTCGCAAAGGTAGCTTATCGGGCTTCAAACAAGCGGGAGTACCTCGACCAGATGATACTCTGGCTGGAACGCAAGGAGAAGGTGGTTGCGCTGGCTGCGCAAATAGCGTGGCGATCTGGAGAGCGCCAGTCCAAGACGGCACGACGTGCTCGGGTAGCACCCTCATTGTCTTTCCCATCTGCTGCATCGACATCAAATACAGCCGCGGCCACCCCATCCCTATATACGACGGCATCCAAAACTGATGGTCGCATCAAACTGGCCAAAACACCCGCTGTCGCATCGGTGCCCTTCGTCCAGCTCGAACAGGCGTATGGTGCGCGGGATTTCATCCCTGCCTTGCAAGCCTTTCTCAGCGAACACATCGGTGATCGCCCCAGGCGGAGCGATCGCGCACTGCCCCTGCTATTCAACTCAGTGGACGTCTGGCACAAGATCAAATTCGTCCTTCCAAATCTGCAGCTTGACGAGCTTGCCGACACAACCAACACTGTGACAGCCAAGCCACCGACAGGAGATAACCCCGGGAGATTCGACACTGTCATCATCGATGAGGACGATAGCGTGGTCGAGCGAACGGGGGTAAAAGGTGAGCATAACGTGATCAACGTGGCAGCAATGACGCGCTAACAATACAGTAGGCCAGCGCATCGGCCGTCTGCGAGTCATATTCAAGCTACCGTGGTCCGTCAACGAAGAGCTATTCAAATCCAAGGGCGTCGATCCTCCAGGCCATCTGGTGTTTGTCGAATGGTTCTCAAGGCCCACAGAAAAGGACGGCGATACCGATATGTTCAAAATTTCCAAGAGCAAGAAGTCAAATGGAAAAGGATTGGTCTCGTCTGTTATCGAGGTAGAGTCCGTTCGTCGTGGATGTCATCTGATCCCTAGGTTTGGAGCTCATGCAGATAGAGCTTGGAAGTCTTCAAATGTGCTTGATCGATGTGACACATTTTTGTTGAATAACTATGCAGATCAGCATTCATTTCAATCTATTTGGTAGCAGCTTGGTCAATCAAATATATTTGCTGTACTGTCCATCTTATTTCTGAGGGTCACAAAGGGCTGTGATATCTAAGTATCAGCTGGACTCTGTAGGGGGTTGTAGTATACATAGCAGAGTATGTTGGCTGTGTAGATAACATAGCTCATGTAGCAGAGTATGTGGGCTGTGTAGCTGCTGTAGCAAACTTATGCTGCTCTATAGGACTACCATAGTGGGCTGTGGAGGCTGCATAGTACACATTGCAGATGTTGACATAGTGGCACTACATAGATAGGCCTTCATGCACTATAGCCTACACATATTTGTGCTGGAGCTATGTAGGAAAAGATTTTTCCTGATGTCTCCCTGTCCCGCTCTCCTCGTCTGGCCGCGACGATGCAACCGACGGTGAAGAAGCTGAGCAGCAAGGCGAAGCCGTGCGGACTGCCATAAGTAGCTGGATAATGGGCTCTCTGAGCCTGCACTGGTGTCGGTCTGATGGTTGCAGAGCCGATAGCCCATCGCGCACCCACTCCGCGTGCTGCGACCGCGGAGTCGGCCGCCGCGTCCGGAGAGGACATCTGGGTGCCCTGAACACGGGATTGCGGGTACATCGTAGGCAGGGCTGGACGCGCCGCTCCCGTCAGCCCGTGGTCGACGCTCTGGCCACAGACCAGAAGCGGTGGGGCGACAGCGGCGCGCGCGGACGCGGATGGCATGACGAGCACCGCGGAGGCCTGAGGATGTTGATCTGGCATGAATGTCAGCAGACCACCAAGGACGCACAGCGCCGCGCTGCGGACACACCTTATAGTGCCCGGTCTCGGCAGCTCGAGCGCGTGGATGCTGCCCTCGGCCTACTCGCTGGCGCGGTTTATTCTGTGCGGGCTGCTGCGAATTTGCGGCCGTGAACAACAGGCAGGATCCACCGTCCGAATGCGGTGCCAGCGTAGCAACGCGTGCGTGGGCCGGGTTGGACGAGCCGCTCCAGGCCGCTCCTTGTGTCGCAGAGCCAGAGGCATCTTCAGCGCGGTTAGAGGGGGTATGCTGATGGCGATGTTGTGTGCGCGGACGCGCGACCGCTTTTCGAGCTTTGGCTGGTTCTAATAGAGCGCTGATATCAGCAGGGTGTTGACACGTGGGATTCAAGCCATGAACACACCTCAGTGCCGTCACGCCCGGTCAACTACGCGCATTGTGGACCCCGGCGTGGGATGCATCCGTCAGAGGTCAGCGACTCCCTACCCCGAACGCCGGACTTCTCGTGGCCGATGTTGTTGCAGCAGAAGGTGGAGGACATGCATGTGAATGGAGTAGCGGCTACAAGACGCGACTTTCAGTGACAAGGGCGACAACGATGTTGTTCACGACACACCTCATTCTCGAGTCTTCGCAATCTTTCCTCCGGCTGGGTTCAAACTGGGTTCAAGCTGTTGGGCGTTGGCGCGCGTGGGAGACGTCCAACGGAGGGCAGCAGCGCGAGTTGCTGTTGAGTTGCTGCGATCAACTCTGAGAGTGCGCCGGGAGAGGAAGTTGAAAGGCACGAGTGCAGCGGAACAGGAGCTTTGGATGTGCAGAAAGCGAGTAAAAGGTAGCAGCGGCAGCATATCAGACGGGCGTGAGGGACTTTGCGTGGGACGCTCGCCGGGCGGGCTGTATGCGCCTGACTCTGACGCGTCGCATCGCGCTTTCAAAGTCCGCTCCTCACCCCCGTATACTTATATAGCACCGTGGAGCGCATACACTCTTTCGATGCTCCTTCCATCCCTCCTTCATCCTGCCAGTACCCGTCTGCCCGCCTGCGTGCATCCCTCGCTGCCGCCAAGTCTCTTCAATTGCATAATCCTGCCGGTAAGTGCTCTTGCGCTCACATTATCCGTGTGCCGACTGACAATGTGTTATCCAAGGTTCTTTCACTGCATCGAAGAGTCGGATCTCTAGGTAAGCGCATATATATGCGCCGTCATTCAGCGCTGATGGCTTCTGCAGTTTCTCGGCTCTTGGTCGCTGGAACCTGCGCGGCTCCCTAGGTATGTGACATATCCTTCTCGACTTCCCGCTCTGACAGCACATCTGCAGCATCACGTTGGCGACGACTTTCACGAGGTCATAAGGTACGCTCGTTCCTTACGACTCACTTTTTTCAGTGGTCTAACATCCGTTCCAGTGCCTCCAACATTCATCAACACTTACCACCCTTCCTCGTAGTATCGGCTATAATATAATTGCCCCCTAGTACCGGAAACCAGCGCATTACAGCGAAAGGTCGGGTTATAGCCATTAATAGTGGTGTTCAGAGTTGATGATTCTCGCCGCTTATGACATCGATTTTCGACTCGATTGTACCGTAGATTATGCACAATAATCTTCCCTTAATCTGACGATAATCGTTTGCAACTCTGAATGACCCAATCGGACGAGCACGTCTGGCTAGATTCTGAGTAATTTCTGACCATCGGACATGGACATGCATCACATACTGATACAGCCGGTCCGCTCATCTTGAACTGCATTTACTACACTACACTAAGTACTAGAGTCGTGCCCCCATGTGCCTCATCGCGGCGAATGCAGCGCCTGCCAAGCAATCAGAGTCATTGAAGGACTCATTCCTCAACGCCTCTTGGTCTCAGCGACGTTTGCATGCCACAGCGGACTTTAAATAATTCCGACTCCGATATAAGACGCGCGAAGCCTGAAGGGCGCGCCGCCGTGTCTCTCATTTGAAGCTTGACCACCACCACCATCCAACCCGTGTCCTGGACGTGAGCTCTGTGGGTCGCGCTGTGCTCCCGTAGCCGGGTCTGCACGCGTGGGACCATAGAGTCTCGGTGCTTGCACATGGTTGATGAGTAAGAGGTGCCTAGGCAGTGGTACGCCGGTACAGATCGCGGCGAGCGTCTGGCGGGAAGCCCAGATGCCTTGAGACTGCATGGAGAGCACGGAGAGCTGCATGCTGCGCAGCAGCGCGAGCAGGTCCGTGTCGAGCCCGTCGCCCACGGGCGCGCAGTCCGCGCTGGCGTCTGCGTCCGTGCCCGCGCCTGTATCATCACCGCGCGAGCGATGCCTTGTCAGCGACGACGTGCGCGTTGCACGGCCCAACCCACCCGTCGTGCAAGCAGCCTGCTGGTCCGCGCTCAAGAAATTCTGAAAATGTCGTGGCCGTGGCGCGCCTCCATGGGTGAGGCCCCAACTTGCGGTTGGACGATACGCTCAGACGCGCACAGCTCGAACAGCCGTGCGCAAGACAGACCGACACGCGCGCAGCCCGAACAGCCGCGCTCAAGACAACGGTCGCGCTGAATGACTCTGCATGCGGCCACCGCGTGGACGAGCCCGGCGAGTCGCAGGCTATGGACGAGGGCGACACCGGGGATGCTCGCTCACTTTCAACGCGTGCAAGCAGCCAGCTGGGCGCGCGTCGCTCGCCTTCAAGAAGATCTGACAATGTCACGGCCGTTGCGCGCGCCCATGGGCGAGGCACCAACTAACTCCTCCAGGACGGCGCGGACGCGCGCAGCTCGAAAAGCCGTGGTCAATACACGTCTGAAGCACCGTCGCGCTGGAGCCCTACGCTCGTAACTTAGTATATTGTTGGTTTCGCCGGGCAATATAGTCTTTCTTTGAAGCGCGCAGTAGGGTTTGTTTGATTTCGACATAGGTGGAATTTACACGCCCTGTTGGCAGCGCCCCGTCCTAACATAGGGTATGTTCTTCGGAGTGGAAGGCAGCAGACCGGTGTTCCTCGGGGGAACTCGCGCCACGGAATGTCCGCACGCGATAGGTCGATAGTGCAGGCAAAAGAAGCCATGCCCGCGATTTCACCAAGCACACTCACACAGATCCGTGTGAACCCCTCGAAGAGCTCAAGTCTTCAACGTCCCGAGCGTTACTCCCCCCAACACTTGCCTTTCTCCCTCTCCCATCTCGATATGGAGGGGCTCACATTTCAGGAACTGCTCGATACGATAGATGTAGAATTGGGGAGGTTCAACCCGCGTTGGCCGTTGCAGGCCCAGCTCACTTGGCTCAAGGACATAGTGGATGCGATTGTGAGTAGTGAATGGCTTTCACACCAGCTATGTTATTGACTCAGAATCAACTCTAGAAAACAGCGATTTCAGATGACCCTGCTGGTGGGCCGTCGGTCATAACCATCCGCGTCCAGCAGCTCAGACACCTAGCAAAGCTGCACGGCAGTCCACGATGGGTGGAGGCCGCCGGAGGGCTATTCTCGGTGTGCGTGGCTTGACCCACATCCGAGCACAAACTAACGGGTGCCTTGTAGTGGCCCGTCGATGATTACCCAGTGGTAGAAGTAGGCGAGGTGCTCCACGAAGCAAGTCAGAGTCAACCGCCGCCGTCCTTTCATGCGTACTTTGATTCGCCGGACCATCGCCGGTGGTACGTTGCACAAGAGGCACACCGGGCAGTCGAGGCCCAGGAGCGAGAAGAGGAGTTGGCGCGTTCCATCGACGAGATTCAATGGCGGAGGATGCACGCGGGGGGCCCTTAGGGCAGTGACTAGGAAGGCGACCCCTCGCGTCCCTGTCGCCCCTATTACCTGCCTTTGTCGTATCGTTTACTATATGTATATACAAAGAACTAAGGGATGTGAAGGAGCGGTCAGAGAGAGGTATGTGGTCGTATGTAGGAGGTGGGGGCCGTACGTGGAGAGCCGACGTTGCTGGCCTACTTCCGCATCAACTAGCGCAGCGCGGCCGCATGCTGCGCTGCACTTCTTCGTCCAGATTGGCGTAGGCCCGAAGTCCTGGGGTGACGCGCTCGACCGGCCTGTGGATTTGATTCGCACGTCCGCGCAGGCTACAGCGGACCAGCCGCGAAGACATGTGGGCAGGCTTCAACTTGGGCGCCTGGAACCATGACCCAAAACTTAAAAGCGTAGCAGCCACGGCGGACTTTCAAAGTTCGGGACTCCGACACAAGACGCGTGAAAGGCTCGTCTCGGCGCGTCTCAGGCTCATGTCTCTCTCTTGACAGAACAGTGGCAAAGACACCTTCCATCTCCCAGATAGGACGTCCCGTGCGGAATTACCTGCGTGATCTTGAAGACCTGGCAGACAGCGTTGGTCGTACTTCTCGCGACGAGACCTTGTTGTGCGTTTCTGGCAGGGCGCCGACCAGTACTTGCGGATCAAGTGGGCCGAGAACGGCTATGATAGTCGTCGTCCATCGGCGAGCTTAAGCAGTCCGCTGACCGCTTCGAAAAGGCAGCAAAGATGCGTGATGCTGAGGAAAGCCGGGGGCTCAGTGACCACGGCGCGGACTATTCCGAGGATGACTCGTTGTCATCAACGTCCACTTCTGAAATGCACAACTAGAGAGAACGCTCATCAATGCCAAAATGAGGAAACTCTGAAAACAACCACAGGACCTTGACACGCGAGCAGATGAATGAGTATCGCTCGACTGGCAAGTGCGGCATTTTGCGCAGGACTGCCCGGCGCGCCTGACTTGCGCCTGACGGCCAAACCAACCGCGTCGCTGCGCGCCAATACCGTGGATTTTCATGAACTTGCAAGGCTCGGACTGCCGATTCACTTGGTGTCATGATGGTCCAGCCAGTTGTAGATGATCTGGAACGGAACGGCGCACGCAAGTGCATGAGATTAATACATTTTCGCGGGTACTGCGTGAGAGCGTACCGTTCGTTCATGACTACTACGACGATCCTTCCAAGTATCCAACGTGCCCCGAGCGCTTCACGATGGGTCCGCAACCCGGATGTCCTGGAAAATTCGTCCTATGGGACTGGCAAACGCTGGATGACCATGTCGCGACTCGCGAGCAATTGAAGGAACAAACTTCGATTTGTGCACCTGGATTCATGAAAAGGCGAAAATCGAAGACGTGCTGAAGGTTGGACTCCCTATTATGGCGCACCCGGACCTCCCCAAACCCGCACAGTTGGACGGAATATTTGGGCTGAACGCCCCGTCTCCTCAGCTCTCAGCTCTATGCCAACGGACGATGCAAGCGTGAACCACTTATGGACATACGTTCACAGCTTGTTCACACCGAGCTCTTGCACGGCGTACCGTACTAACTCGATGTCATTCGCAGCCAGCTCATTCTTGTCAATCAAACGGGCTGGAAAGGGTAGCTGGCTAGGAGGTAAAGTGCTCGCTCTTTTGCTACTGTAGGGGATACGCTAACTACGTCCTAAACTAAGCGCGTCCAAGCACCGCTCCGTCGTGCTTACTTGAGCCTGTATTGTGGGGAACGACAGGTGCATTCTTGATGTCTACTCTCATCACCGATTCCTGGTCGAGGCGTGCGAGCCCGACTATCTCCTGGTGACCGACGAATGCGTGCAACACGAATAGGAGTTGGCGCTCGATGAAGCCTGCTCGCTCGGCTTCTGCGCCGCATTCTGGCTTGAGCAGGCCTATCGTCGGTTGCTGGAGGTACCCATGGACCCATGAAAATTTACCACCCCGCCCCGCAGTACGTAGCTCGACTCACGACGCACCCGAATACACCGACAACATACATGCCACGCCATTGCCATTGCCAACGTCGACGTATTAACATACAAGTAACAATTCGCAAACTTGGAAGAGCTCTAGAAATTCGTGTGTAAGCATGTGCGAGCGATGCAACCGAGGGCCGAGGCCACAGCTTACATTTTGACGGCAGCCGCGGTGCTGTTTTTACTCTTCGTTCATCTGAGGGTTCAGCTCTCCAAGTTCAAACGCGTCCAGCGAAGCCAACCAGTCCGCGTCATAAGCCGTGACTGGCAGACCTCGCACGGCTTGCGAGGCGGTGACCATGGTCGACTGGGATGGGCCCTGGGCAGTGCGACCCTGCACCGCGCGGTCCATGTGGTTGAACTCTTCGGAGTGTCGCAACCATGCTGTAACCGTATGTTCCCTCCACGGTTTCGTGACGGCGTACTGAAAATTGCTGTCGGACTTGTCGCTGCTCTCCGCTGAAATGATGCGGTGGAGCATATCCTCGCGTGGCTTGACGTCCCAGAACGCAGCTGCAAGAAATTGAAGACGTCTTTGGTATATCTGAAGGACAGCGCTCAGTTCGGTAAGGCACTCCTGCACGACACAAGACGTACCAAGCGCTTACGGCCTTCACGGTTGGCGTCTCGTTGCTTCTCTGCAGGCCTCTTGTGCTCTCGCTGGAGACTCGACATGCGAGTCTTGAAGGCCATCTCCAACACCGTCAGGTCGCTGATTTCATGCGTCGCCTGCTTGGCAAAGTCCTGAGCAAAGACGCGCGCCGCAGATGTGTTCCAAGGAGAGTCGTTCGTCCCCGACATATCGATCTTGAAGTTCTCGACGGTGCAGCACGGCCGCCTAGCGCGGACGCCGACGTAGGCGTCAACCTCCTCGGAGGTCGCGACTCTGGTAGCGGGCGCCTGAGTGCCGTCTCGTTCCATCAGACTCAGCGCATGAGCCTCAACGAGACGCTGGGGTGCAAGTCAGGAACAGGTTCCACACATGAAAGCGATTGCCGACCTGTAACTCGTCCTTGGAGATATATCCATGCCCTATCCTGCCGCCCATCTGCACGTCATCATCAATGACAGGACTGTTCTGAACCAATTTGAGCTCGCAAAACAGTCACGAAGCGCGTGCGAGGACACATACATGTGCATCGGCCATGGAGCACACACGGTGGAGAGGCACTGTGGAGCGAGGGATAAATGAATCACTGATAGGATGCAGCCTGATGACGGACAGACGGACAGTCAGGCCTAGCCTGAGGGAGGTTGATGCAATGAAGACTCACGACAGGCTTCCGCTGCGAAGAGATGTTCGTACATCGTGAACTCTGGCAGCTTTTGTAGACCGACTGAGCCCTTCAAGACCGAGACGACAGCAGTATAAAAGGCGCGGTCGTCGTTGCTTTGTGAGGTCGAGCAAAGACGCTTTTGAATTGCTTTGTTGGAGGACAATTGAAGGTGGGAGCCGCCTTCTGCTTTGTTAGGGCATGACCGTCCCCGACTTCCCACGGAGTACTTGTGGAAGGAGGGTAGTTTCCGTGGCTGACAGCTTGGCACCGAAGACAATCGTTCTAGTAGTAAGTTAGAAGGAGGGTTTTCTCGAATGATGGACTCTACAAGTTGTTCTGTCACCGTGGGATAAATAGGTTTGGTGGCTGTGGGCTGGCTGTGGGCGGCGTCGTCCGATTAAATTGAGTTTCTTACGCTCCCTTTCTCTCTTGAGTCTCCTCCATCATTACCTTGGCCGCGTGTGTCTCTTGCATCTCTGCAGTTTGTCCTAGGGTCATCGAAGTCTGCTTCCAGGAGACTATCCTTGACGCGGTTGGATATCATCTATCGACTTCCTTCTCCTTAATTGTTTGCTCGTCTTCCCGTTGTCGTCCCCCGTTCGTCTATGTCTTGTCGCCGGCTCGTATCATGTATGCATCTCCCGCTGATCGCTGTCATTTTTGTTGCATACTCGTCGCCGTCTAGTTGCACGCTCGTCGTCGGCTCGAGTTGGCCTCTCGTCGTGTACTCGTCGCATTATCATCGTCGGCTCCTTACCGTCTCGTCGTGCGCTCGTCGATTTCTCATCCTGGGCTCGTCTCCCTCTCGTCGTCCTTTCGCCGCCCACTCGCCGCCCTCTCGTCTCCGACTCGTCACTGGTCCGTCGCCCTCTTGTCGCTGGCTCGTCGCCCAGTCCCACTATCTGATCAGACTCTGCTGTACCATAACATCAATTAACCAGCCTATAACCGACGACTACAACTTGACATCCCTCCTTCCCCCAGTCTTCACCGAACACAGATTCACAAAACACCCTGACAGATCTCCTCTTCTCCCCTCTTTTTTACGCTCTAACCAGCTAGAGTTTTTCTCGCATAACGTCTTCTGTGTTGACTCGGTCACTAACAAAACAGATAGATCTCCAGAAAAGAATTGTTCTCCAACTCCCGAATCTCGTCGCCTTTCTTCTACCTTGCACTATGCTCTACCCTCTACATGCACTCCCTCATTATCTGACGACACGCTTGTATATATAATTTGCTTGACGGTTGTGCATTAAATCTGCCTGCACTCGGTATTTATCCTTGATAAACTGGATAATTATCACAATGGTAATGCGAAGTCGGGGACCGGTACGCCCGCGCCGCTACGAGATATTGTAAAGCGGCGTTACTAAACGTTCAACGCTATATAGCATACTACCTTCACGAATCGCTGTAGCTTCAAGGTGAAGGAGCACGCTTTCGCCAGCATCCGCATGATGCGTTCCTGACCTCTCGGCGTGGCACTGAGTGGCGCTGACAGTGACACGCTGCTCTGCTTTCTTCCGAGGGCGTCAACTGGTCAAGATTGAAGACAGCTACCACCACGGCCACAAGTCCTCGCTTCAAACAGTTCAAGATCGCACCGCGTGCTACGTTAGGCTGAGCACCTCGAGGCGCGAATGGATTTTGCAGGCAGCGCACTCCCGATGGCACCACCCAGTTCCAGCCCTGTTGAATGACACGGGTGCGTTGTACTTCTTCCTGCCATTGAATATTGACGCCCCACCCACCATGGACAAAAACACAAACTTCATTGGAACAAGCAAGGGGCCACTAGTCAGTAACCATACAAGTCCTGTCTCGGCCCTGTGTACATAAAAATTCTGCGGCAATGTAGTACGCATGGTTGTTATCTATTGAGAATCCAGTTCCTATCGCTCTCCGTAATTAGCTACTCAACACAACTTACTCGATAGCCGTCCTTGATGTCACTGTTGTGATGATGTTCGCTGGGGTCGACCCACCCAGGCTGCATCGACGCATGCCTGACAAAGTGCCGAATTGTTCTGGAACAACCCTGTATACGATAGAGGAAGCAGCAAAAGGTGGCTGCGTCGGGAAATCGCAGGTGGAAAACGGGGCACGGCAAGAAGTTTCCTGTGTTGCAGGACCAACGGAGCGTTCGTTCCGCCAGATACGGCTCGTACATGTGCTGCGCGGACAGGTCAGACAGGACAGCGTGGAAGTTTAAAAGAAACGAACCTTCGTGACTGGCATGTCGGGATGGAAACCACCGTTGTCGATGTATCCATCGTACACGTCCATGAAATCCGACTGATCAGACCCGATGGCCAGACTCCCTGCTCTGGGTCAGTACGGTGATCAATGGGCGAGGAGCGCGAGGACCCACAATCCTCCTCGGTTTCGGCCTGCCACTCTGACAACCGAACCATCAGAGCTTGCCAGTCCAGCAAGACTTGAGAGCGGTACCTCCCCGTGATGGAGAACTCGGCGCAACAAAAGATATGAGTGATCGTGGTGCCGAAGGGGTCGCAACTGCAGTCGGAACTGTACTCGTCATCGCTGTTCTGGGGGCCCATTACTGTCCTGAGTATCGGCGGGCGGAGGAGGCGCGTGGAGAGGGTCTCGGACTTGGACTTGGAGAGGGTCCTAGCCATCGACACGGTGAGACAGACTTCATATGCGAGAGCAGCATGCTGACCTTGTCCGTCATCGGCGCACACGCATCCATGACACCTGTGCTCTCGCACGCATCGAAGTACAAGTCATCAGAGGACGCATCGGAGGCGGCGTCGAAGAGGTCGGTAGAATCGGGACTGGCTGCTTGGATGTTGTCGGATGGCTGCGAAGTGGCGACTGTCACGACATGTCAATGGCAAAGGCGAGGATGGCGCACCTGGGCCATTGTGAGCTACCACGAACTGACTGGCATCGTCGGGGCAAACCGTCATTTTATATGTGCCCATAACGAGTGCGCCTGCCTGTCGAAAGTCGAAGTTGTTTGCATTGTCTGCTGGAAGGAATAATTGAGTGCGAGTCACGCTTCGTCGCATGCTATGTGCGTCGGCTACACCGCCACTGTTGCTCTTTCCTCATCCGACGCTCGACCACCTCGCTCCTGCTTTATGGCTTGCGCCACCTGGAACAACTTCTTGCTTTATCATTTGCTTTTGCCTAGCCATGTCGGAGTCTCCTCTGTGCCGCTCGTGCCATGTGGGGTGCCTTTTCCTCGGAGGCTGGCACGCTTGCGACGTGCTCTTACTCAGCCCGGCATATCGAAGAGTCGTCGTCACCGTCGGCGGCGGCGACCCGGCCAGCCAATCACAAATGCGGCCGATGGCGTTCTCGTCGGTACGTCTATCATTATCATTATCCATTGGACCTCGCGCTGACTTTCAATCGTGTTCTTTCATAGTCAAGAGTGTGCTCACCCGAGTCCGGACTCCAGACCGCCGCGCGCTCAGTGGAGCTTGTTATTCGTAGGTCACATCTGTGCTTCTCCCTCATAAATATGTTCCGTCGTGCTAATCTCCGTTTCTACCTACTCGATAGATCTCGCCGGCGCGTCGCATGCTCGGTCAGCCGTGTCAAAGCCTCCCCGCTGAGCCGTGCAGCTATCTTTCGGTGAGACGTCTCCCCAAATTCCCAACGAGTCTAGAGCTAATAAATCAAATCGGCCAGATCTCGACGCCTTTCACGCACGGGCTCCCTTCGCGGTGTCTGCGAGCGCACAGCCGCTCTTCTGTTCGTCTTGGAGCGGTCCGCACATCGTTTGCGCCGTATATATGCGGGCTTCAAAATCAGTGCCCTTTAACAAACCGCCACGCGACTGCGCCGGACCTTCACCCAGCCGGTTTCGCCCTCCGCAAGCACGTTGGCTGCTAGGCAACGGACGTCCGCAGAGGCAGGCCGATCTGGATTGTATGCGAACGCCGCGATGGCGTCCTGGTCTGAGAGCGTTCAATTCCTGTGAGCTCGCACGCCTGGAATATCTGTCTCTCTCTTGCTGGGGCTGAAATGATATGTAGAATGGCACCATCAGATCGTTCCAGTGTCCCGCGACTGCGTCGGATCGCGAGGCCACAAAAAAAGAAAAGTCAATGTAAGTGGCCGGGCGTGTCCCACTATTCGCAACTGACTTGGCTGCCGCAGTCTATCGGGTAGCCGCTTCCAAGAGCTATGATCATTGTGCGTAGTACGTGCACCCTCTCTCCCACTGCAGGCATACCAAACTGACATCATTGCTCAGCAGCCGGGAAAGCTGCGACCTCGGGTCGTCCTCAACGTGCTTGCGTCACTCATCGGCATGATCCTCTCACAGAACACCGTCGCCAACTCGTCGTCCACCTAATGCAGTCGGACGAGACCCTCGGGCAGCAGGTCTTCACCGTGATTGCCAGCACGCCGCGCCCCGACTGGTTCACCGTGCGCAAGGCCAACACCATCCAAGGGCTCGTCACGCATCGCACGCTGCGTACTCGCTGCAGCACCTTGCGGACGCCCCCACGCTCTCACGCATAGCTCACCGCCGAGCGCGTGCTGTTCTACATGGGCCGCGGGGCGTTCACCCTCGACACGCATGTGCACGCACCTCGAGACTGGGCGCCTCCGAGGGCCACCGGAACGCGCGCGGGCCGTGCCCGTCTTGTCTCTGCGGCTGCCATCTCATGCGCTGGACGAGCTTCCTGTGCGCGCGTGCGGATAGGCCGGACCGACGCCGCGCTTGGTCCGAGCGGACGACTCTGTACGCAGCAGACTGGCTGGACGATGGTGCTGCGACGTTGCCCAGTCTCTCCACGTCGCCAAGTGTCAGGTCATCTTCAATATCGCTGGGTACACAGGAAAGGACGCCTCGCAGGTTGTCCGGCAGCCACCGGCAATGCTCACGGCTCGAAAAACCTGGACGAGGCGGGATTCAACATTGCACCGTCGCAGCATCGCTTTGCGACCGCCCTGCGCATAGGTATGCACATTGCCGACTTTTCTCTCGAATGTCTTTGACTTACATCCACGGCCTTCAGTTTTACCTGGACATGAAGACAATCATACCACTGCCAGGGCAGCCGATGCCGCGCCTGCTTCGACGCCAGCGCTCCACTTCAAGAGTGGCTGCTGCTCCCTGGACGAGGCACCAAACATCCGCCCCGACTCCTCGATTCACCTGGACGACGCACGCCCGCGTGCACGCGCAGGACGAGCCTGCGCAGACGAGGCCCTCAACGCTTGCTACGGGGGCGCGTTCTGCTCACGCAGAGCGAGTGCGCAAGCAGGCGGACACACGACGTGGCTGTGGATCACACGCATCGTGGGGGAGGCACATCAAGCTATACGAGGCGCTGCGATGCGGCAGCCGTCTCCGCACGTCGCCAAGATGCCGCAGGAGTCTCAGCCCTCGCTCGTGCTCGCACTGACCGCGACGACGCACTCTTAGACGGGCCACACATGCACGAACACGCTGGGACGGCTCGTAGGCTGTGCCCCATGCGGTAAGTGACGGCGTGCAACGCTCGAGAACCGAGGCGTGCAGCCACAGCGTGATTTCTGCACGTCGTCGCAGCCGTTGCTTCATTGTGCCAAGACATCACACTGGTACCTCAGGCTGCTCGAAGGGACGGATGGATCATCTCGAGGCAGGAGCCGTGCGCGCGCACGACGTGCGTGTGCATTGCGGGACACAGCCGCCCGTCGCTTACGGCATCGCGCCACTCGGACGTCACCCTCCACTCGTAAGAGGCGTGGATTCGCCG